>OZ007593.1:240461624-241079023 GCA_963931845.1 Maratus michaelseni
TGGTTATTTTTTTTAAAATAAATATTTATTTAAAAATATTATTATTTTTTCTCTTCGTTATTCGAGCTAAAGTTCTCATGTTATCTGGCTTATCATGGCAGATTCTTTTTACACATTAAAATAAATTAATGAGCAACTTTTACATAAAAATAAGGGAATTATTTTTTTAAGTCTAAAATAAAACGGTACTATTTTATGTATTAAATAGTTATTTTAAACTATTCATTTTCTTCTTTTCGTTATTTGAGCCGAAGGTATCTTGTTATTTGACTATACAGCATGACAGATTCCTCTTCATTCATTTTTTAAAAATTAATGAGCAATTTTTACAAAAATAAAATAAAATAGACTAAAATAAAAATAAGGCACGTTTTGTTACAGTATCCAAAAAGCTACTCGACAAAGCTACTCGAAAAAGTTTCCTAAAATAAGTGGCAGCAAAACAAACTTTTATTTTATAAATGCAGGCCTCTCAGTGTATAGGAAAAAAATTATTGTTCCTACTACTAATTTGGAAGAAATTATGTTTGTGATATATGTCTATTGCATACGGTAAAGAAATTTATCCTGAAGATTATTGATTAGGAATACTGGTATGAACGATAATTTTTTTCTATATGCTACGACCCCTGTAAATGCTTCTTTAAATCGCGAAACTATATTGGTTTCTGCAGTTTCTAAAGATAAAGAACGTTTTTCGGAATCATTGGTAACTCGGAAGAGGTTATTGTATATTTTCGTTTGTGGTTACATTATATTTTCTTATATTAAAAAAACAATGTTTTTTTTTTTTTTTTTTTTTTTTTTTTTTTTTTTTTTTTTTACAGTGTAGCGTGTATCCGTAAATAATTTCTTACAAGCAGTTTTTAGCTCACAGGCTATCAAAGCCTGAGAGCTAATGTGCCCGCCGGTTCTGTATGTATGTACGTAACGCAATAACTCTTGATAGAAATATCCGTTTTGCTTCAAATTTTATATATATATTCATTCTGATAAGGTGTTTCCCTGATTAGTTTTGGGGGTTCATTGGTTACGTATAAAGGGGGGAACAGGGGGCCAACCTCCCTTAATTTAGATAAATGGATTTTTCATGCAGAATTATTCGATTTGCTTCAAATTTTGTATATAGGTTCATTTTGAAAAGGCGCTTCCAGTTTTGGGGGGTTCATTGGTTAAGTATAAAGAGGGGAACGGGGGCTAATCCCCCTTAATTTAGATAAATTCATGCAAAGTTCATTCAAAAATTCATGCAGTGTTTCATGCAAAAATTTCCAATTTGCTTCAAATTTTTTAATAATGTGACTTTTTATAAAAACCACTAATTTATTAGATCTAAAAATTCTTTTTAGTATGTAAGTAATATTAAATGAGAGAACATTGCTTTCACCCGAAATGCAATTTCTTTGTCCCCACAATAAAAATTAACCATTTAAAAAAATGTTTTAAACATTATTTTATTTTTGCATGTAATTCAACAATTTAAAAGTTAAATAATACTGCAATATGATACAATAAAGAGTTATAAGATTAACTATATTAAAACACAAATAATCTTAATAGAACTTTAGGAATGAATGTTTAAGATGAATGAGATCACGGAAGAAATAATTATTCTTAGAAATTTATTAATCTTAATTCAGAGTCGCGAGATAATTTCTATACAAGAGTATAGAATAGAGTATATAATAATTCAAAACGATTGTAAATCATATAGTATCTTTCCAAAGTCATATTTATTTAGATTTATTATTTCAGTTTGTGTTTAATAGTTATATGCAGAATTCTTGCTGAAAAGACTTTCAAGAGATAATAAAACGATATTATGTACTCATAATCTTAAAATGTGCGGTTTCATATCGTACGAAACATTTCTTTTCTTTTTTTTTTTTTTTTAATATGAAATTTTCTGTAGTTTTCTAAAATGATTTTTTTTAACGTTATCTATATTTTTTAATAGAAATAAAACATTGAAAATTGGAATTTTCGAAAACTATGAGTTTAATATGCTATATTTTTATTAAGGTAGTCCGGTAGAACACATTTTTGGCTTAAGAAATATTCTAGAGTTCTTAGAATGAAATAACGTTAACCACATGTAAATCTAAACACGATGATTAGATCAAAGGATGTTATCATTGTTATATTGTACTAACTGTGACTGCCATGACTTCTTCCAAGTTTAAAATGCAGTTATTATTGAATGAATTTTCTCAAGAATTGTAATATTTAAATTGATAGAGGATGATTGTTTTTAGTTGTTGATCAAGTCCCAGTGGTTGACCCATTAATATTATATCCTATATAATAAAGTTTTGTACTTACCGCACACGGCTTTTACTGTTTGCTTCGTAATAGTTATGCACTACATTGTAAAAAAAGGCAATTTTTTTTTAATATAGGAAAATATACTATAACCACGAACGAAGATATACAATAACCTCTTCCGAGTTATCCACGATTCCGAAAAGCGTTCTTTATCTTTAGTACCATTAGGTTAATTGAAAAAAAAATACAAAGTTTAAATTTAAAATTTAATATAATACAATTTGATTACTTCAAACTTATAAATTTATCGAAAGTTTGTCAACTGCCAGTGGCAGAGTTTTTTTTTTTTTTTTTCAGAATACATCATGCAGTAACACAAAATCGGATTTTCTAATCCTCGGTGCACTTTTGTACTTCCACTGACTGGGGAATTCTAATTTTTGGAAAGCTTCTTGGAATTCTTTTAATGTTATTTCTTATTTTGGAATTTTCAAAAAATTTCGTTTTCAAAAATTCTACGCCTTCTTGCTAGAAAAAAAAAAAAAAAAATCACCCATTTCTTATTTCATGCACTAATTGAAATTTTGTCTACACTAATTGAAGGAGCATCTAAAAAAGGTTTACTACAATAACTGAAACCGCACTAAACGAGGGATATATGTATTCTGTTAAAATTCCACTTTTGAGTAGAAATATGAAATGAAATGTGATATCCTTACGATTTCTTCCTCAAAGGGGTGAGATTCATCTTGAGTTTATAATTCTATATTTATTCACCTGCACCCTTTCTGACACCAATTTCCATTTTATTTTTAATTAAAAACATCTCTCAACTTTAATACTTTAGATGCGGTTTTCTGTGAGTTTTTAAATATTTAATTGCAAATAATGCTGTTAATAACTTTACAAATATTAATGATTTCATTCTGTCTGCAAACAATCATAATATTTTATTATTTTTCTAAATAAGCATAACTGTTAAAATAGAGTTTCATGGAAAATATTTATATTATATGTATGATGTTTATGATATTCTGTTAACCATGTCTTTTATAAATGAGGATATTAAACTGAATGACTAATTAGCGTTAATTAAATCATCACATTTCATTCAGGTATCATAAAATCTAAAATTTTAATTTTGAATTTCGAATGAGCCCAACGTATTATCGAGTATATTTAATAACACCTATATTTGTAACTCTTTTTTTTTTTTTTGTTTTAATGTTAGTCTTTAAAAATATTTTATTTATAATTAGAATACAGAAAAATCTAATTTTATATCCCGTATATAACAAGTTAAGTTTCGTGAAAATATTTTATGATTTATGTAGTTTATAGTTTTATTCCATCTAATTATACAAAAGTTTAGCCCAATTAATGAACAGAACGCATATTGTTTGTTGATGGAATACGACTATTTTCACGTTGATTATTTTGATTTTAAGTGATATCGATTCTTCCGTAAAAACAAAACATTATTGCTAATATTACCTATACCTTGGCTAAATATTGAGGATTGGATAAATATTGGCATGCAATATTACCACAATATAGTAGGGTTTACATTTTGTCAATATTGCGTCAATGTTAACATCAAGTATTTTGTCGTTTTAAAACCATTAAAGCCAATATTGGTACACTGTTGGTATTTTATTGAAGAAATTTCTAACATTACGCGAACATTTCTGCAATACACGTATTTCATTGCAAATATTTCTAACTTAAAGCCAATATTTTTGCAATGTTGGCATTTAATTGCAAATATTTACAGCATAAAGTAAATATTTATCCAATATTAGAATTAAATTGGAAATATTTACAATGAATACAATATTTTCATAATATTGGGCCAATATTGGTTTGCTTATAGAGTTGAATCATAACTTTATATCGAATATAACAGGTATCAAATATTCAGATATCACTTACCCAAGTGACCAGCCAATGATCTATACGTGATAAGAGTAATTTTAATGCCAGATGACAATAGTTATTTGCAATCTTGATATTTAGAAAAAGTTGTAGAATTCGCCAGTATTAGCTAAGTCAGATATTTTCGTAATTAAATACTCTGTAATCTGTTTAAAAAGTACAGTAATTGTGGAAATAGATCTAATTTCGAAAAAAAAAAAAAAAAAAAAAAGAAAGAAAGAGATTAGATGTCTTAAAAAGATAAAATATAAAAACTGAGTTGAATTTTAAAATTAAATCTCTTGTAGCAGCCAATATTTATTATATTGATTATTTTGGGGTCCTATTTCATTCGTGGGAACATTCTTCTCATGAAATGCTATTATTGGTTAAATATTGACTTTAAAATGGACATACTTGCAATAAATTTTCCACTATTAGAAAAATATTGGCTTTACACTGGAGATATTTGAAATAAAACACTAATATTTCAAAAATCTTTGCTTTAAGTTGGAAATGCTGTCAATGAAATGGAGAAATATTTCTTGGCAATAGTGATGCAATTTTATCAAAATATAAAAACACCAATGTGTGAGAATATTTCATGACACTATTGCACATATTGGCCAATATATAGCTAAGATATATCTAATACAAACAATATTGGCTAAATATTTTTTTGTTACTGGAAAGAAATTTTTAAAACAAAATATTTTGAATGCAATTTAGTCAGTAAAACGTTTACAGAACTTGGTAAACTTATTATTGTCTAAAGACTACATTTGAAAAATGTGATAAAGGTGCAAGTTTCTAATTGGGCTTAAGAAATATGCTGTTTGTTCACCAAACAAAGTTATTCAACAATTTTCACGCTTATTGATTTATTATTTTGTTTTAAATGAGTATGGAATAATTCCTCATCAATACTTAAAGAAACCAAGAATCAATAACCGCTGATATTCACTGTCAATGAAAGTGGGAGGCAATTATCCAAAATTTATTAACACTTGTAAAAAAAAAAAAAAAAAAAAAAAAAAAAAAAAAAAAAACCTTTGATGCTATCCTTTTTACGCATACTTTAATGATGTGAATCAGAGTCACAATTTTATACTTTTTGTAGCAAAAAAAAAAAAAAAAAATCTAAGACATTTCGTGTATTACTTAAATTCAATTATTTTTATTTTATTTTTACAATATTTATTATTATTCTTTTTTCTTTTCTTTTCTTTTTTTTTTTTTTTTTCGGAGGAAATAATTATTTTTTTAATATGTCCGATATTAAACACAAAGAAAATTCTCAATTATTTTATATCTTGAATTTATGATATCAAGGATAATTGTGTTTTCGGATCTTTAATACCAATGGTAATCTTCGCAGAATATATAAGGCGAAGATTAGTGTTCATGAATAGTGGTATTAAAACACACAATCACCACTGGTTGAAGGTTCCCACGATACTTATTATTTGGTTCTTTTCAAACGTTGATAACATGTGGAAAAGCGATAGAGAGAGACCATGATAAAAAAAATAATTGTCCCCTATTTTTACGGTTAAAATGCAGATGCAACAGTTAGTGTGGTGCAAATATTTTTATCGATTTAATTTTCTAAAGGATGGGTTTTATCAAAGTATGAGTTGTATTCGTAGTTACTTCAAATATGAAACAAAGTTACTCAACAAAATTCACGCTTATTGATTTATTATTTTGTTTTAAATGTATATGGAAATACTTACGTTATAACAAAGAAATTGAGAAAAATTGGTGAAGAAAGAGAAATTAATGAAATTATCAGCAACTATTGTAGCTTTATTTCTTCAACAGTCAGATAAAATCAACGTTTTCCACAAAAATAATCACAACATAATTTAAGGAATTCAAGTACACTTTCCAATTAGGTAAAACACATATTTAATTATATATGACATATTTCGTTCATATGACCTTTCGTTTATTTTTAGATATGTTACAGTTTTAAAATTCAAATTGAAAAAGTGTAGATTTACGACTAAACATAAAGCTATTTTTGTTCAATTTTTTCGTTAAAAAATAATTTTACTTATGAATATCTTCTTATAATCGAAAATTCAGTCACTCATATATAGACGATTTTTCTCGATAAAATGAGAAAAATAACAAAATCATAGTCGATTTTAAATCAATCAACAATGTTTACTCTTGTTTTTCAACTTCATTTCACTTTAGTAGTAAAACATTTTATTTTATAACATTTAGAATATTTTATAAAGAAAAATTTGTTTTCCTTCTGGAAAGTGAAATACTCAGCATAATCGAATGCAGCAGCTGCAATATCAATTGTAAGATTCTTTGCATCCACAAACGAAATGCATTAAATATCAATTGAAAAATCCTGATCGCAAATATATTCAAAATACAAACCATATTTGAAAACATATTTTAACTTAAACAAAGAGATATTAAATTGTTCCGAAATATTGAATCATTTTCTTCTTTCTGTTTTTATTAATATGCCTCCACTGTTTCAATTTGTCTTTATAGAATAAATATTGTTTTAGATATACAACTGCGTATTTTTTTTTTTTTTTTTTTTTTTGGAAAAACGATGTAAAATTTTATCACTCTCAAAATTATGACTCTTTTCCGAGAATTTTGTATCTTATAGCATTCTAATCATTTTGTGAAAAATCATAGATATGTAAATGTTTATTTTATGGAAGACCGTCTAAATAACTTAGTTTAAATTTATTAGTCAACATAGTTTCCATACATGAACTGGCATGAGATACAGAGCTTACTAACTAATAGAGCACTAACTTACACTCCTTTTGCGTGTAAATTAGTGCTTTTTGTAAAATGTCTTTAAATATTTCTCTATAAATACATATAATTAATTAACTTCTTGTGCATTAATCGCGAGTGTGGTAAACCAGAAGGGCCTGAATAATGCAAGAACATGCGGGGCAGCTGCACCGAGCCCCCCCCCCCCATTTGAGGGGCGCCCCTTATGGTAGTAATAAGAATTTTCATTAAAAGTGTGCCAAATGGTTAAAATTAGCCAAAGTGACTAAACTTCTTTTTGACTGAAAACATTTTCAATGATTTAAGAAGGGAGTGCGGTCATCTACTGCCCGTCTCTGCTTTCCATATCCTATGCCTCCTTCACCCCCCCCCCCCAAAAAAAAAAAAAAGTCCTTCCGGCCTGTACCGGGAGGAAAAGGTAGCTTTCCTATATCTTCGTTTTAAAATTTTAGCTAATGTTGCACGAAAACAGCAAGTTAAAATGCAAAGAAAACGTTTACAAAAGATTCGTTAATACTGAATTTGAATAAGAAATTCGCCAAATTATTGAGCAATAGCCAAATTGGCTTCATTTATGAAGACTTATTTTAGTCGCCAAATTTGGCGATATTTCGCCAAGTGTCACAAATTTTGCTAATTTTGGCGCTAACGGATATGAATATATAGTTTTATGCGTATGATTGGTACAATTATTACAACAATGAAAGAAAATAATTTGCGAGTAATCGCGTTAATGTGCTGTTTTGTTTCAAAATGTCAGCCACCCTAGAATTTCAAACTGCTCTATCTCAGCCATTTTTTAAGATAGAAGTAAACCAAAAAATGCTCTGGAATCCTTGTATCAAGGCCTAACACGTAATTAAAAAATAAATTTTAATTTTTAATTTTTTTGTATATTAATTTTAGTTTTAAAATTTTAAATGGCCGCCATCTTGAAACAAAATGGCGGACCAAGCTGGCCAAAGAACTCGGTCGAGACATTCGTTAGCTTAATACACACAATTAGTTTCATCAAAATTGATTTATAAATACGAGCGTTATCGTATGACATAGGTCAGATATATATGCTTTCATTGGGGTTTATATGTTTGCACATTCTATCTGTTAAAACACTTACATTTTGTTTACTGATATATTTGGCTAAAGAATGAATTCCTTTATGTGAGAGCTGAGTGGGAATATTTTGGTTAAATATCTTTTATTAATTAAAAAATTTAAATAGTAAATTCTAATTTTTTTTCTTTTCTAGGGAGAGAACTTTAAATATAATATTGTTCCAATAAGTGCGTTGCCATATTGGAGATTTAATGTGTTTTTTTTTTTTTTTTTTTTTTCCCTTGCCAGGTAGAGAACATTTAACAATTTAGTTAAATGCGTTTTTATTTTTTATTTTTCTATTTTTTATATTAGATTCAATACGTGAGGTTAACATATTGGAAATGTTTGGTTATTTTTAGCTATCAGTGTGTGAAATCTAATTTTATTTTTCAGAATAAATAATATTTAGCAAGATGTTAGTTCCATTAAGTGCGTGTAGCCATTTTGGTATTTCTTTTAAACTTGAATTGTTATTTATAAAATGAAAATCTAATTTTATTTTTCAGGGTTAATAAAATTTTGCAAGATGTTAGTTCCAATAAGTGCATGTAGTCATATTGGTAAATCTTTTAAGCTTGCATATAATTATTTATAAAATGAAAATTTAATTTGACTTCTACAATAATATTTTAGATTTTATGGGTTTATTTATGTTTTGAAATTATTTAAATGTTGACATATGTAAAAATAAAAATAATTTTATACTGGAAAATTTACTTAATCAAAATAATTAATAGTTATTTAGATATTGTTTTAATCTTTAACTAGATGGCAGCACCATATAATGATTTTAAAAAAACTATTACTATTATTCTTTAGTATTATTTTTTAGTTATTGTTTATTATAAAACCAGATGGCAGCACCATATATATTTTCACAATTTTTTTTTCTCTTTTAACTGAAAACTTGGAATACAAGTGAAATTTTTAAATATTCCAATAATATAATATATATATTAAAATTATTTAAGTCAAAAAAATATTTTTAGTAAATGAATTTATAGTTTTTATATTATTTATTTGTATTTTTATATTTTAAATTAGAAATAGTTAAAATCACAATGGTTAAATTAATAACTGCTACTTTTAGAAAATTAACTGTAATTTTAACTTGTACGTTTGAATTCACTTATTCACTTTACCATGTGCTTTGCACAAAACATTTTTGGCTTCGGATTCTGGACAAATTTATGTTGTAATGTATAGATTTTCTTTGTCTTCCTTTGTATTTATTTGTTTATAAATGGATTTATTTTCTTCCGTTTGATTTGTAGTGTTCTATTTTCAAAGGTATCCTTTTTTTTTTTTTTTTTTCAATTTCTTTCCAATGATTGTTAGGGCTTGGAATTGTCACAAAATTTTGGCTTTAAGCTTGTGACAGTTACAGAAAACAATCATTCTTTGCTTATAATGTGGTTTCCCAGCCCTTGAAAAAGTAAATTACATTATAAGCTTGCATTTGTTTTTTTTTTTTTTTTTTTTTTTTTTTTTTTACTTATGTTTCACTTTTTGAATAAATACTTCATTTGTTAGGACTATGTTTTATAATGTGTAATTTGACATAGCTATTTGGGGTAATAATTTCATTGCATTTGGTCAGTTATTTCTGTTTCAATGGTTAATTTTTGCAATAAGTTTATATATATATATATATATATATATATATATATGGATATATATATATATATATATATATATATATATATATATATATATATATATATATAAATCAACATTTGAACGGAGGGTGGTTTTGGGGTCTGGGGGTCATGATCGGTGAAAATATATCGAAATTTTCCGGAACTGCTTTCCTCCGAACGGCTGCAATAGGTAGCTTTATACTTTTTTGTACTGAAAGCTACCTAAAAAAGAGCTAAATTATCAGCAAACTAATGATTAAAATTGCATTATAACAACTTAGTATTCCCGCGTTTTCAAGAGAAATTCGTTATTGACGTTTCCCTCTTAACAACGCAAGTTAAAACCATTTATGATGACCAATTGGGGGGCATTTTTCTTTTAGACATCGTATGACATACGTAGATAAGCAAAATGAAAGTTTTCAAACAAACATTGCCGTCAACCAATCCATAATTTTTTCTACTAGTTTCCTACTGGTATTTTTCTTAAAGTTGTAATCTTTTTTTCTGTATACAGATGTGAATAGTACCTGGTACAAAATTTATGTATAGATACAATAGGATGAAGTTTAGTACTTAGTCATTTAAACATAATTCACGAACAATTTCTATGTTTAGATAGAAGAGGACCCCAGAATGATGCTTACCCCCCGGGGTCTTTAGATAGTCAAAGTCGGGCCCTGTAAATAACAAGAACTCACAGCGTTCTTAAAATTGTTTCACTTTGCTACCACTATTTTAAAACGATAATGTAGACTTCTATTGCAGATGTTAAGGGAATCTACCACGAAGATTTTTGATTTCATATAGTGGTAGGAAATGTAGAAAAAAATTAGGAACGCTGAGAACTCTACATGTAGAAGCTTTATGACATATTTTATGACTACGTATAGATATCGTACATGGCTATAATTGCTATAGTGAGAGGATAACATTGTTCCATGTGTCTAGTGATATGAATAGTAGCCCCCTTCATTGTTTATCACCAGCTGATGTGTGTCCTTACTTACTAAAAGTTTAAACAGTATGATATAGAGTAAAGTATCAGATTAATTGACGCATGTAAATGCAAAATTATGTTTTTTTAAAAACTTTTTCTATTTTTTGGTTGATGCATTTTACACAGCAAACAGAAGTAATTTGATATTGTTAAACATGAATATCGTAGATTACCAAATTACGTAGATTACCAAATTACCAAATGTCGTAGATTACCAACGTCTATTAACAAATTTATTCGTAATAATAATAAAAAAAATTAAATTGGCTTCCACGAAAGATGATAACTTCATAAACTTAAATATGTAAAATATTATTTTCGAAAGTTTAATATTTTCTGTTTTTCTTCAGTAACACATTTTTAATCAAACTAATTTACAAATTATTTTCATTTATAGTTGTTTAAATATGTCTTTATAAGTATAAACGCATATAATTAATTTAAGATATAAGATAATTGAGACTTTTCTCAGTATTTAATCGCAATAAGGTTCGTATAATCGTATAAAACGGAAAGCGGATTTTTAATACCGATTTTGGGTGATCTGAGTTTGTGCAATGAGCATTTTAGAGTAATTTTCTGAAGCTAAACGGAATACGAAAACAATTTTGAACCATTTTTTCATTTCAGAGAGATATTGAGCGAAGTCGGGATGGCTGAGTAATCTAAGGTGCCAGAAAGAGGAATTCTGGTGTTCTAAAGGGAGAGTGGGTTCGATCACCGTTCCTGGCATAGTATGTTTCTCAGATATTGTTAGTGCTCTGATAACTCAGCTCAATAATGTAAATTATATTTTATTTCACGAGGAAAAGTTATAGAATATTTTTTCTTCATTATTATTAAGAAAAAGTTACCATCCCCAATATATATTTTTTAATTAATGATTTTGTATTTAAAATTTTAAATTCAAATCTTTTAAATTTGGCATGCAATTACCGTAATTTCCGGCGTATAATCCGCAGCTCAAAGAGTCGTTTTTCGACCCAGAAATTTTATTCAATAATTGTAGTTAAATAGTTACAGCGATCTTTTAAGTTACATTTTATAAAATAATATTTCTGGGTCGAAAAACGACTCTTTGAGCTGCGGATTATACGCCGGAAATTACGGTATCTACAGTTTTTGGTATATTTTTTATTACAATTTATTTTAAGACATATGTACTAAGAGTACTAAGAAAAGTAGGTGATTAGTTTCCGTGATAAAAAGAAAGAAGGAAAAATATTTTACAAAGAACTGTGGTGTCATCTATTGGTAGTGTAATGCAATTAAATGTTTATATTTGAGAAAACTAATAAAATTTTAACTTCAAAAATTTCTTTATTTGTAAAAGTTTTTAGAAAAAGAAAAACAAAGTTACTTTTTTCGGATCTGAAAACTGATTATCTGGATAATGTTCTGTTATCTGTATCCATGTATACAGACAGTATATATTTAAAAATAAAATAATCAATCTGCAAGATATTTATTGAGTAAATTTGTTCGGTATTCAAAATAAATCATATCATACTTCTTGATTAAGTAAAGCCGAGCCACAAGAAAATTAAACAGATAGAAAAACTTGTGTTATACAAATCATTGCATTTATATTTTCTGTAACAGTATAGCGTCATTATTATCCTATCATTCCCTCCCCCTCCCCCTCCCCACTATTTCTATTTATGTTATCAACGTTCAAAAATTGAACTAAATGATAAGCTTCATGGGAACAAGCATTCAACTAAAGACTGGTATACTTTATCCCTTTTTATACAAAACAGAGATTTTTAGGCTCTATTTTAAGCATGATTAATCTTCTTTCGTTGTCGTTTTTGTCTGTGTTTCAGTGGTGTTTAATGTAAATGGTGATCTGTAATATATCTTGCGTAGATATAAACCTTATTTCATTCATATTTAACTGATATTTGGATGATTCTCATAAAACATGACTTTTTTAAAATGAGAAACTTTTAATGTGCAAAATGCTTTAAAATATTTAACTCAACATTTTTAGGCTTGTTTTAATTTGTGTTATGTACGCCTGTTTTAATTTTAAACACTTGTGTGCTAACTGTTAGGTTTACGTTTATTATTAAAATAAATATTATCACTGCAAAAAATCATTAACCTCGCATTTGATTGGCCCATTATCCTAGTATGCGTGTGCCTGGATAAAGACTGTTTTAAAAATTTTGTTGTAACAAAAATTTTAAAAAGTTTCACATCTTCTTCATTTTTAGACTTAATACGAGTGATGCTGTATAAAGCAACACTTTTCCCTAGTGTTATATAAATTTTAATTCAATAATATATCGTAATTTTATAGTACAATAAAACCAGCAAAATGACACCACAAAATGCTGCACATCTTTAACCCCTTCGCGACGAGCGTCCTTTACAGAATTTTTAATCTTTTACCACCGGTTTTTCAAAACTAAAATTTGCGCCTAATTGAATCGCAGAAATGCTATGATTTAATAAGGCAAAGCTTACAATAAAAATTAACTGGTGGGAATAATGAAGGATTCTGAGCATCTTATGCGTCACGTATACGTGTCGCTCGTCCCCAACGGGTTAAAATTCAATTTATGTAGTTAGCAATTCAAATAATTTCATAATACTGCTTCTTGAGCCCGTGATTTCAATAATTATGTTTTAAGCTATTCTAGGGAAAGCCTTTGTTAATAATTAGATCTAGCTGTTGTCATAATCTATATAGATATTATGCTATCGTACTTGGCACATAAATCGCGATTATTTGTAAATTGTTTAATGACAACGTCCGAATGAAACGCATTTCATTGGTTGGTGCTGCCATCTATAGGAATAAAAGCAAAATATATATTACACTATCGTACATGGCACAGAAATCGCGATTATTTGTTAATTGTTTAATAACAACGCCCAATTGAAACGCATCTCATTGGTTGGTGCTGCCATCTACAGGAATAAAAGCGAAACACAATTTGTCAACATTAACAATTAAATAGATATATTTTTATACATTTTCATTTGAAATATTGATTTTTGTAAGCATTTAATATTTATAATTAAAAAGTACAATTAGGAATATAAAATTAAAAATGGATTTTTAGTAAAAAGGGAAAAGTGAGTGTAATAATTTTTCCTGACCGTTTAATTTTTTAAACGTAACTATTATACTTTTGAAATTTTAGCTCTTATTTAATTTTTTTTACAAGCTTTTAGTATAAATAAATATTATTCAGTCTTTCTTTATGAAGTGCAATCCACTGTTATATTTTTCAATGACAGTCTGCCCGGGCAACGCCAGGCGGGTCAACTTGTAGAAAAATAAACTCGGAAGGCCATTTTTTAAAATGATAATTTCATATGTTTTCTGTAAATAAATGTAATAGTGCACGAGTAGATATCTCTTCTCACTAAAGTCTAACCTTTTTTTCACCCATTATATTAAATAAAGAAAAAATGAAACAAAGACATGCAATTGTCATGGTTCATAAATCACCAATGTACAAATTATTCAAACAAAATCAGAAAATGTCTCTAAAGTCGGAACAAAAACAATATCGAATCTTTAAAATAAACTGTTATCTCAATCAGAACCAATTATTACTGTGCCCTTTAATGGATTTAGTGCTTTAAATACACACTTATAGCATCATGATATCGATATCCATCGGTTTGGTATCAAAGGAAGGACGGTAACTAATTGTACAAATTCAGAAATTAAAATAAAAAAATAAAAGAGAACGAACATTTATATATTATGCATAGATTATCAATTACTTTCCAACACTAACGGAATATTATTAAGAAATTTCACATTTTTAACACTTTCCAACCTAGTTGAAAAGTGTTTATGACTTCGATTTGTCTGTCCGCCTGTCCGTGCTCTAACTCCCGTAAATATGCTCGGATTGCTCTGCAATTTTTATATGTTAGTGTCGTTATCTATGGCATGTTCCCTATTTCAACGGAAGTGTGTAGCACTTATAGTTTTTTACAGGGACACTCAAAATAATTCCGTTACATTACGGTCAATGGGGAAAAATCATTTGCGGTATATTTTAATGATGTTACACAATTTCAAGCACATTGTAATTGATATATATCACTAAGGTGCATTACAAGAAGCTTAATATGGAATAGGGTGTGCATAGCACTTATAGTTACTTTACAGGGAGAGAGTCAAAAGAATTCCATTACATTACGTCTATGGAGAAAAATCATCTGCGGTTTATTTAAATAATGTTTCACTATTTTAAACGCATTGAAATTTATATATATCACTAAGGTGCATTACAAGAGGCTTACTACAGAATATTGTGTGTATAGCAGTCATCGTTCATTTACAGGGATACACAAAAGAATTCTCTACTGTCTGTTAACAATAATTCCTGGAAGTGCGTTTTAAGTTACTGAACGCGATTTTAAATTTAACTCACTTTTTGTCTATTACGTGGTGTTTATAAATTCTGCAGATCATGTACAAGGAAGCACAAAAGTTCACGAACACATTTCCGTTTTTTGACAGAAACTCCAGAAGGAGAATTTTTAACTATGCTACGCGTTTCCTAACTGAACTAAAATTTCGCATCCTATGTAGTATATATATACAAATCTATAGATCCTATACAGGGCTGAATAAAAGTATTCGGATATTTTTCCGAATATTGTATATGTTGGAAATTCCTGAAATTATGTTTTTAAATATGTTATGCGTTTTCCAAATTTTTTACTTAGATGTTATCTTTCAGCTTATTAAACAGTATGATTTGTAAAATTATTTTGGAAGCGTTGGAAAGTGTTACATAATCTATGCTTGACGCATGATTTTTCGTTCTTGTTACACAATGAAATCGATAACAGTCCATGCTGGAGCCGAATTCTTTTGTGCATCTCTGTAAATGAATGATAAATGTCACACACTCCTTAATCTATAGAAACGTGGTGTAGTGCACCTCAATGATCCTTTTTAATTTTATTATGTTTGAAACATCATAACCGCAATAAAATGAATCGGTAACTTTTTCCCCTATAGATCATATAGTAATGGAATTATTTTGTGCGTTCCTGTAGACGAACTATTAAGTCCACTTATTCTATACTTCCGAGAAAGCATGTTTTAGTTCACCTCAGTAATGTATATAAATTATATTAGAAATATTGTAACATCATTAAAATGCATCGGAAACGATTTTTCCCAATAGTATAACGGAAATATTGTGTGTGCCCTTGTAAACGAACTATAAATGCTACACACTCCACTTTCAGTACCGAACACCATTCTATAGTACGCATAAATAATATATATAAATTACATGTAAATCTGAGTATATTTACGAGAGTTAGAGTACGGACAGTCGGCCAGACAGACAGACAAACCGAATTCATAAACATTTTTCAGCTATGTTGGAAAGTGTTAAAATTTCCTAAAAGTAAGTATTATGAAACAAATTAATGATATTAAAATTTTTAAACCATTGATTATCGACACATACTTTCAACAATTGAAAAAGCTCATATAAGTCATTTTTACGATTAAGTCCAAGAAATATTTACATGCTTTAATGCACTTTTTTTATAAGCAATTTAGATAATAATTGTAATACAAATTTGAAACATTAAAAATGGTTTTCAACTTGGTCATTTTTCCAGACGATTTGGATGATTGGTTAACTTGTCTATTCTCTTTCGCTTTGTGTTGTAAATCCTGCATTTAAACCCATTTTGAAACACCCTATAAGAAATTGACTGTTTAATAAGTAATATAAGATTTAAAAAAAAAAAAAATCCTCAATATCTTCTATTTTGTATGTATTTTCCTCAAGAAGCATATATATTTCACAAAGTAACTATAAAATGCTACGTGCGAATAAAAGCTACGTGCTTTTATTCATATGCCAGACACAGTGTTAAGAGTGATCGATTTAATGCATTATTGTTAAATTTAAATTGCTTCAAGAATCTGTGCCAGATCTCTTTATAAACTGCGCCTGTAAAACTAGTTTAACAGTTCTAGAAGTTCTGATGAGGGAAAAACGAAAAACAACTTCAAAGCCTAAACGGTCAACACTTGTTATCTTATCATTTACAGCTGATCCAATATTCGTCTTATTAGTTGAATCGACCCTATGGAAACGTAAATGGTCGTTCATAATGTAAGATATTATTTCATAAAAATATTTTTTCTTGGTCTGGGGGGGGGAGGTGGTGGGGGGAGGTAAAGCCATATGGCTTAAAAAAAAAAAAAACTCAATTTTATATAGTATTTTTTTTACTTAATTCACAAAACATTTAATGCATAAGCATTCAAAATTTAACCAAAAACATAATTAAACCGTAATACTTACCCATCATGGATATGCATAATGTAAAATATTAAAATAAAAATGTGTAAACTACTTATAAAATGCATTGCAATTCAAATAAAATCGTGGCTTGATGACGTCATAAACTTTAAAGGCTCGATTACTCAATTGCTTGAAAGAAACCTCCTTATAACTCCAAAAATAATAATCCTATTAACTAACGGTTTCTTGCATCTGATTAAGCGTCAAATTTCCAATCCTAATAATATTATAAATCTGATTGTGTGCAAATGTTAGGCTGAAGCCAGCGTCAAAATGAAGCATTTATTTATCCTGTATCTTTGGATATAAGTTGATTATAACCCTCAAATGAATATAGGCTGGTTTTTGTTTATTTATTTCAATATTTTTCTTAAAAATTAAAAAATTCATTATTTTCATACAGAATAAATGGACATTTTTTCGTATATTTTAAAATGGTTGGTTGGTTTGGTTGGTTTGGCCCAAAGGGCCCGGTTTTGCAGCTTTTTTTTAAAATATCAATTTCAATTTATTTTATCGTTGCTAATACTTTATGGTTGCCAATGTAAAATAAAACCCCTGAGTAATATATTTTAATCAACAATTTATTTTCAAGTGAAATTTTTCCACGTGAAAAATGAAAAGGAAATGAATTATTTAAGAATTAAATAGAATGTGAAATGATGTCATATTAGAAATAAAACGTGCGTTTTCAAATATTTGATAATAATACAAAGTGCATAAATACGAGTAAGTATGGAAAGCAAGCGAATATGATGTCTTATATAGAAAAATAAAACAAATTTGTTTTAATGTTGAAATAAAATTATCTTGGGTTATCAAATTATTTGTGATTAATTTCTCTTTTTTTTTCTTTTTCTTTTTCACATGAAAGGAATTATTTTAAATGTACGTAATATATGTATTTTAAATGTATGTGTTGTAAATTAAAGTTTTGTGATTTAAATGAAATGAGTGAAAGATTTATATTTTTAATGAATTCAATATGAATGATGGGATAGGTTTTCGATTTATCGTCTGCACACGGCTAACATAAAGATACCATATTTTTAATTTAATTTTTAAAAGGTTAAATATATATATATATATATATTGGATGGCAAATGTCAATGATATGCATCGCAAAATTATCTGTATCGAAAATCAGAAATTCTTAATAAAAATAACTATATTTTTTAAAAGAAAGCGGCTTTTCTCATAAAAGCTAAAGATTTAATATGATTGTGTCGGAGTAACAGAATTTTTCCTCTATCATTTTCCCACAATCGAAACACATTTGTAAATCGTCGTTTCGAACTGGAATTTAATTTTACATTTCTTTTAGTTTTAAAATAGGAAAAACTTTGTTGTCTTTTTTAAATATAGCTTTTTTTAAAGTTGTTTCGTAATAGATTTTTGTAATGTCTTGTAGGATAAGAAAAATTGCATAGATTTTAAAGCAATGTTTAAGTAAAATTACAATATTTTTTAAACTTAAAAAACAACTATGTTATCGAAAAGAAAATCGATTTTACCAACAAATTCGCGTAATGCAAAAGCAAAGAAGAAATCAAAAAGCAATGAATCTTTTCTTCCAGCCAAATTGTGTAAACTTGAACAAGCCGATCGTGCCAATTCATAACATTATAAACGTGAAAGCGCGTTCTATATAGTTGAATTTTTTTTACATATAGGTAGAACATTTCCGAGAATAGGAAGGTGAGGGGTCTGTAATTAGGTCCATAGTCAATTTGCTTTTTTTTTATTTAATCAAGTGAAATTTGGCGCAAAATTAAATACATTGTTGTAACCAGATTTGTTTTTTGCGTGGTAAACACTTAATGGTATTTTAGATGATCATTTCCCCGCTCACCTTCGATGCCAACTATGACTGTAAAAATATTAAAAAATGTTATCCGATAATTTTCTAATTTTCTTATTGCTTCATGATGTAAATAGACTTCCTGGTTCATACTTTAAACCTGAAACGGTCATGCCATTGTCGTTCAATTTTTATTCCTAATCCTAACCCTAATCGTATCCTATCCTAATCCTGATAATAACTTTAAAGAATATTCTTTGACACGAATATGTAAATTAAATCAATATCCATAAATGGAATGAATGGAAAATAGAATAAATAGAAATGGTAAAATAAAATAACAAGAAAGTACATTTATTCGACACCTAACCCTAGAGAAAGCGTAAAAAATTCCAAGCGCATGAAATAAATCAAAATAATCCTATATATACTAACAAAAATATGTAAATTTAGATCATCAGATTTGTGTTGTCGGTATTTATTTGTTTATAGTGTTCTTTACGCGATAGAAAAAATATCGAGGTTAAATTGGGCAGAATTTAAAGTACTTTCTAGCAACCTTTATTTACATTTTAGAATCGCATCAGATTGTTATATCTTTGTGAAATATCTATCAATGTATAAAATCCACAAGCAGTTTGTTCACTATTTACACCACTTAGCGTGAAGCACTTAATTTAATATATACATAAACAAGATAATGTAGTAAGAAATATATAACATATGTCTATGCAAATAAACAATATAATAATGCCCATTTAGCAATGCACACATATACAAATTGTACACCAAATACCATCTAAAATGCACTGTTGTATAGAAGAATTCTGCCAGTGTTGTTTTTCGTTTTACGGAGAGGAATTCTTCGATTTTCACGAATTTACTTGGTCCTCCTTTTTTCATTAGTTGCAGTTTCATTTTCGCGATTGTATATATTATTTGGCATGAAATTTCACTTTTTTAAGACTGGGTTATGTCAAGGCCCCTATAGCAAAGAAATACCGTATGGTCTCCTATAAAATGTGATAAAGCTTTGGTTAATTATATATGTTGTTAATTATCAAGTGAAATGTTTTACTAAATTAATGCATTTATTCTTTTTTTAATGTTACGTGAACGAAGTCACGGGTAACAGCTAGTTAAAATATATTTTTGAAGTGAAATTTGGATGAAATACAGGGTCATGAAAAATTGAAGCATGTGGAAAATAGGATTACAAATATCTCGGCAACTCATTATCCGATCGACTTCATGCTTTATGGAAAATTTATGTTTTTTTATTGTCTTTTATATTCATTTCTTAAAATAAACAAGTTCGAAATTTTTTATATACCTTTTATCAGAACGAATATTTCGAGAGTCCGAAAAAAAAATAGTTCCGGTTAATCGAGGTTATTGAAATGAAATAGGCTTCTTCCCATTATTACATACTAAGTACATACCAAATTGCAAGTCTCTATCTCAATTTATTTGGGAGATAGAGCGTTTACAGACACACAGACGGACGGCATTTTTTTTTTCTAAAAATATGTTTTTCGGAATCTCCAGTGTCTGAAACGTGTAAATCCGTCAAAAAAAATTTTTTTTTCGATTTTCAAAACGATTACAAGACTTACCCTGTACTACGTATGATGGGTAAGTAAAAATTTGTGCACAATTTCAAAGGATTTTACTCGTTTCGATAAAAATCCCAAGTAACAAAATTTGTAACAACTAAATGAAGTTTTTTTTTTTTTGCTTTATTTAGCATACACGCATTACTAAATAAATATATTAATTGCAGTCAATGTTTATAAGCTTAAGGCGAACTTTAAACTTTTTAAAAGTATTTTATAATACTTTTTTAATATATTATTAAACGGTTTTATGAAATAAAATGATTTAATAAAGAAAAATGCAATTCTTACGGTTAAAAAAATTAATTAAAAAAAAAATAAAAAATAAAACCGCACTTCTTTTGTAATTTTGAATTTTTTGTAATACTTTTCTTACAAGCTGCAAGATCCAGATTTCCAAAAAGTTAATTGGTTTAAACGAAAATTATTAAAATGTCATTACATATGTAAAAATACAGTCAAAAAAGACTATTTACTTAAAATGTTATTAAAAGAAAAGTATTTACATTACGGAAAATCCTATCCTCAATTTTATAAATTTCACCATAAGGATCGTCCATTAAAAAAGCCGAGTCAATTGAAAAATATATGTTGAAGTTTAAGCATTTTGACCATACTGATATATTAAAAAAATACAAAGATGTCAACCTAGAAATAAAGATTACATTTGGATACTGTAAAAAGTTTTTTCCCCATATTTTCAATTATTGGATATTTACGACGCATTGTCTAAATTCGTTTTAAGTACAAAATTGGAAAATTGAAGATTTCGCCCTATGTCGCCAAATGAAGGGAACTGGGATCCCTTTTAACAGTATGGCGCACACTATGACGAAATGGCTTTTTTGCAAACATTGACCGCCTATGACGTGCGAAAGTCCAAACTTATGTTTCAATACGTCTTGTTATGTATTTTTAATAAGTGTTAATTTTATACATTTTTAATTAAAAAAATCTCAAATTTTAGTTATTTTTAAACAAAAGGGTATATTTATTTATTTATTTTTAATGAGGTTGGTGCAGTAGCATCCCCCCCCCCTTTTGGACTTTCTTTCGATTAAACACCGCTAACTGCTAAAGTCGCACCTGGGCACAGGTTGTTTCTCACTCCTCAAATGCCTACAGCAGAGGAATGCACCAACGATTTTGCGAGATATAACGCGACCTTGAGTTTAAAAGACAAAAATGTTGAAAATTATAAAAATTTCAAAAACCATACGCAGGTATCAAAAACCAATTAATAATAATAAAAAATACTCTCAGAATATTGCTCACAAGACAAAAAAATAAATAATTTTACAACACTATAAAAATTGGACTTACATAACAAGATTTTTTATTAGTTACTCATTTTTGATTTTCCTTTGTTTTTACTTACCCATCTTACGTAGTATAGGGTAAGTCTTGTAATCGTTTCGAAAATCGAAAAATTTTTTTGACGGATTTACACGTTTCAGACACTGGAGATTCCGAAAAACATATTTTTAGAAAAAAAAAAATTTGCCGTCCGTCTGTGTGTCTGTAAACGCTCTATCTCCCGAACAAATTGAGATAGAGACTTGAAATTTGGTATGTACTTAGTATGTAATAATGGGAAGAAGCCTATTGAATTTCAGTAACCTCGATTATCCGGAACTATTTTTTTCGGACTCTCGAAATATTCGTTCTGATAAAAGGTATATAAAAATTTTCGAAATTGTTTATTTTAAGGAGTGAATATAAAAGACAATAAAAAAACAAATTTTTCATAAAGCATGAAGTCGATCGGATAATGAGTTGCCGAGATATTTGTAATCCTATTTTCCACACGCTTCGATTTTTCATGACCCTGTATTTCATCCAAATTTCAATTCAAAGATATATTTTAATTGGAAATGAGACGCTTAATCAGATGCAATAAACCGCTAGTTAATAGGATTATTGTTTTTGGAGTTATAAGGCTGTTTCTTTTAAGCAATTCAGTAATCGAGCCATTAAAGTTTATGACGTCATCAAGCCACGATTTTATTCGAATTGCAATGCATTTTATAAGTAGTTTACACATTTTTTATTTTAATATTTTACATTATGCATATCCATGATGGGTAAGTATTACGGTGGCACCCAACGACTAGTTATACTTTTCCAATACACATTCTTCTACAAATGGGGCAAGACGGTATACATAAAAATCGGAAAAATAAACCGAGAACGGAAAAAATAAACCGAGTGTCCTGAAATGGACTAACTGATTTTAAAATTCAATAACTTGCAAATGGTGACAGATATTTAAAAAAATTTTTTTGCAGGAGAGTAAGGTAAGATGTCGGAGATTTATTTTATTGGGATTCCTGATTTTAATTCGAATTACCAGCAGTAGATGACGTTGCGAGCAACAGACGTCCAACCGAGGCAGAAGCCGAAATCACCCAGCATTGATGTGAAGGAAGGAAGTTAAATATAAAGAGTGGGTCTCATTCACCAATATTCTTAGGGTCCGATTCTGAACTCAGTCGGTATGATTTCGATATCGAATGAGACACACTTCATATATTTAACCTGTTTCCTTCATATCAATGCTGGGTGATACCCTGGATTGAGCGCCTATATTACATTAGAGAGAGATTGGACATTGACGAAATGTCCGCCATGTAAGTTCCAAAGCAGGTGGAACGTAGTAGAACGCAATGTATTTTTATCCCCGTGTAACATTTTTTATTTTTTAAAATCATGGAAAATTCGTTTTATATGTCTTCAGATAGTCATGAAAATACATTCCGTTCTACTGCGTTCCATCTTCTTTGGAACTTACGTACGTGGCGGACACTACGTCAGTGTCCAATCTCTCTCTATGCTACTGCTTTCAGCGCCATCTATCGCTGCTATTTGAAACTAAAACAGAGAGTTGCAGTAAAAAAAATCCTGACATCATACATTACTTTCCTTCAAGAATTTTTTTTAATATCTGTCACCGTTTGTAAGTTATTGAATTTTTAAATCATTCAGTCCAATTTAAGACAACTAGTATATATGGTTTCTCATGCTGTGGGACTTATAGAACAAGCCTACATTATATAGTACCAAACATTGGGAAAATACATACACTTTTCATTTATGTTGCGGAAATTTGTGGTTTCGGCACATTATGAGACGCTCAGGTTTGTTTTTACTACCTTTAAATTGATGTAAGATTTCTGCAGAAACATTCGCTTGAAAAATTTTAGTTAGAAATTTATTTTTTTGAGATTTTTTTTTTGTCCTGTATAGTTAAGATACGGCATATATTTTTTCTCTATTTCCCACTACCCCTTCTTTTGTTCATTTACACAGTTTTACTGAAATCAATTATTTGCATGATGTCCCACATATATTAACATGATATATAATTTATTAAGATTGTATATCTGGTGCATCTCTCTCTCTCTCTCTCTCTCTCTCTCTATATATATATATATATATATATATATATATATATATATATATAATATCTTTGAATTTCAAAAAACATATCAAGTTCTTGTAACATTCTAATTAAATCTCCTAAGAGATAATTAGTAATAAAGTGTAGACAGAATACCACATAGTTAATAAATTAACAGTGCAATCATAATTTTACCATAGCATTTGCTTCAATGGTAATTGGCCAAAAATACTGAAAATATGAAGAATATTTAAAAAGAGAGACAGAAAAAAAATTATATAATAAACCATAAAATGTTAATAATTTGAAGTTGATATCAAGTGAATACAAATGGATTTTGAAATGAAATATGAACTAAATATAATGGAAAATTGGATAACAAGAGATTTAAATTAGAATTGGATATGAAAAAACACGTGTAGATAATTAAAATGAAATCAGATGTACATATATATATATATAGTATATAATTAGGTATATATATATATATATATATATATATATATATATATATATATTATTTTTTATTATTTACATATATATATATATATAGTATATAATTAGGTATATATATATATATATATATATATATATATATATATTTAAGTGAAGAACAAGAACACTGTGAAGTCTTTTGCGATTTATTATTTAAAAAAAAAGTAAAACCACAAAAAATCACCTCTTCTCTTTATAAAGAGTAGTATTGTTTATGTTATTGCAATTAAAATAAGTAAATAAATAAATGAAAGTCTTTATATGATAAATTCTGAAAAACTAAAGATGTGCTGTTGACAAGAATTGTCCATTTTTCTTTAAATCCATATAATTATCTTTTTTTTCTTTACAATTTATTAATAAAAAAATAATCACTATTGCTATTAAAAATTATAAATTTCCAAAGTGTAAGTTTTATACAAATTTATCTACACATTAAGAAATAATAATAACATGATATCGGACATTAAATTACATTTACATTTAGTCAGGGCATACAGCTTAAGAAAAAAAAATCTTTGCATTTTATATAAATAATATATGCATGTAACGATAGAAATATTATCAAACCTTTTTTCATCAATTATTTTTGCATTGCCTGCCCGTTAATAAATAAGGGAAAAAACCGAAGTTAAAAATAGTTGAAATAGAGAAAAGTTTGATTTAATTACTTTAAAAGAGATCAGAATGACCGAATTGTTCGTTTTGTGTTATCAACTAGGTAGGTAAAATAAGTAATGCGAAAAATAGGTAGATTAAAAAAAATAATTGACAAGTCAGATGTGCCAATCCCAAAACTATCTTCTATCTCCTACATGTTAATACTTCAAAAAGCGTATTTTTTTTTTTTTTTAAATTATGCATTTTAGAAACAAACAATGAGAAGCTTTAAACAATGTTAAGTATAAAAATTGAATAAAATTATAAACTTTGTAATTATTTGATTACACAAAACACAAGTTTGTGATTTTCTAAAAAATATATTGATTCAGAGAAAATGGATTTTTGTAGAAAATCATTCCATAGATTCACTGCAGATGGCAGCACTAGCTGTTCCTCTTTAAAATATTTGGAATTTAAGGTTTTTGTGAAAAAATAGTTTTGATATAATATTCTGATTTTTTCTATCAGTATTTGAAATCGTTTTGTAAAATTATTTTAATGTGATAAATATTATTATTTTTAGAAGTACCTTTTAATGATTCCTCTAACACTTTTGATACTTTTAGCATATTATAAATTTAATCCGTAAAAAAGAGAGTGAGTGCGTGAGAGACACAGAGAGATAATTATAGTATTGGACAGTTTCAGGAAAATTTGTACAAGGTAAAAAAAAAAGTTAGAGATAAAGCAAATAATAATAATAAAAAGTTAGAGATAAAGCAAATAATAATAATAAAAAGTTAGAGATAAAGCAAATAATAATAATAAAAAGTTAGAGATAAAGCAAATAATAATAATAAAAAAATACGTGCAATTTTCTTATTCTTACAGAATATGTTTATATTTATTTATATACTCTAGATTTCATATTTTTATAATCCAAATTAGTGCGATTCAAGTTTTATTCCTTACTTATTACATTAACTGCTTCAACAAATACTTTTCTTATTTGAATTTCTTATTTGAAATTTTTATGCAAAGTTTTGAAAAATTCATTCCGCTCAATATATATATATATATATATATATATATATATATATATATATATATATATATATATATGTGTGCTAAAGGCTAATTAAGAAATCCAGCTCTTTGCAAACAGCCTAGGTTTCTTGCAAAGAACCAGGCTAATTGTAGAATCATATGCTTTTTCCCAATCAGCCTGATATATTTTAAGCTTATTACAAAGAGCCTATGCAGCTTTAGGCTATATAGAAAAATCTTTCTTTTCTTTCTTTTTCTTTCTTTTTTTTTTTTTTTTTTTTTTGTGTGTGCGCGTGTGCAAATTTTACCTATAAAACAAATAATAAGTGTTTATTAAACTTACTTATCAACCACACGCATAAATCAAAGCTTATTTTTATTTTTATTTATATATATATATTTTTGTAATAATTTTCATTCAGAAGTCCATCCTACGTACTGCTGGGAAAACATAAAATATCTGCTTCATCTGCAGATTTTATGAATACAGTAATTTCCTTATGCATTTTTTATAGTTATTTTCTCTAATGTGCTATACGTAATGCTGGGAAAACATTGAAAATCTGCCTAATCTGCAAATTTTATTGATACTGCACTTTTCTTATATATTTTTTTATAATTATTTTCATTCAGCAGCCCATCTTCTATTAGCAATGCCGGGAAAACATTAAAAAGCTGCCCCCTCTGCAAATTTTATTGATACTTCTGCGTAAAATAAAGCCTTAAAATAAAAATGAAGTATTCACTAACTTTAGACAACAAGGCGTGTTAATCAAATCTGTCAATACGACAGTTTTTTTTAATACAGTTTTTATAAGCATTTTAAGTTCCAGCTCCTCTTTTTTATACTAAAATTACGAATAATTAACATTTACTACTTTCGACTTATTGCGATAAGCCTGGATAAAACTAGCTTATTTAGACAAACAGCTGGTCATTTTCTAATTAGCCTAAAACTACATAGGTTCCATGTAAAAAGCCTGAAAAATATGAGGGTGATTGAAAAAAAAACAGATGATTGTCCAATTAGTCTGGCGTTTTGCGAAAGTCCAAACTTAAATATGCCTGTTGTGTATTTTTAATACCTGTTAATTTTATACATTTTATATTTTAAAAAAATCTCAACTTTTAATTATTTTTAAATCAAAAGTTTTTTTTTTTTCGTTTTTTTTAAAGGTTGGGACAGAAACATGTTAAAAAAAAAAAAAAAAAAAAAAAAAAAAAAAAAGGTTGGGACAGAAACATGTTTTTTTTTTCCTTTTCCATAAATTAGGAGAACAAAAATTCGGTATCCAGAAAGGCTCAATTTTTATTCACGTAATTTATTTACATTTTTTAAGCTGCTGTATTGTAGCTTAGTTCTTATATTTACATAATTACCAAGAGAATAAGTGCATTAAAGTGCTGTAATGACTTTCTTTACAAATATATACTAGTGACATTCATACTGTCTCGCTTAAAAAATCTTACAAAATATTTAAAGTAGAAGAAAAAAAGAAAAAAAAAAAGGAAATTTAAATGTTCTACTTAATATTGCATGTCACAACATGTCAAAATTTTACAACGTGACACGTGACATTAAAATACAGCAAATGCAAGAAACCTCATTGTTTAAATACACAAATTTTTATTATTTCATTTATTGTTTGGCATCATCTACATTTAAAATGTGTTTATGATTCTTAATATATTGATATTTCCTAGAAAGTTTTATTTATTAAGATGTTATACATATTATATATATATATATATATATATATATATATATATATATATATATATATATATATATATATATATATATATACATTGCTATAATAATTAATGTAAATTATTATTATATGTCATCTTTAAATAAAATATTCAGTCATTTTTGTTATACGAAAGTTGTAAGTTATTTTTTAAATGTAATATATATATGTATGTTACGGTCAATGTGATAAGTCCGGTAATTATTAATATTAAACAGTTATTATTAATAATTACCGGATTTATCACACTGACCGTAATATATATATATATATATATATATATATATATATATATATATATATATATATATATATATATATATATATATATATATATATATATATATACAGGGTGTCTCAAAAGGTCGTTTACAAATTTAACATGCTGGTCTGTCATATCATGATAAACAAGATTTACATAGGAACTTGTGTTCGAAAATGCAAACTGCAACCGCTAGAGGGCGATGAGCGCAGGCTTACGGGAGAGTGGGAAGCTTAATCATTTCAGGCGAGGACGTTGCAGGAAAAGGATGAATCGGTTTAGTAACGCAAAATTGGCCGATATGCATTATGTGTATGACGCCGGGGATGGAAATGCACGAGCCGTGGTACGGATGTACTTTGAACGCTTCCCAAGCAGACGTCAGCCAAGTCATGTTTTGTTTGGACAATTGCCCCGCAGATTGCGTGCAGCAGGAGCTTTCCAAGTACGTAGCCACATTGGTCGAGAAAGCACTACAAGCACACCTGTCGTAGATGAAACCGTGCTACTGGAATTTGACATAAAACCGCAAACAAGTCTACGAGCAAGCGAACGCGTCTTGGGTGTACATCGTTCCAGCATTATGCGCATACTGCATGAGGAGACGCAACATCCCTACCATTTACAAAGAGTACAGGCATTGTGCGTTGATGATTATCCCCAACGCGATGCATTCGCACGCTGGTATTTGCAACAGCGGGTCGCACAGCCGGATTTTCCATCGTGGATTTTGTTTTTGGATGAATCCTGTTTTACACAGGACGGTGTCCTGAACCTGCACAACATGCACATATCTGTGCATGAAAACCCAAGGTGTACACGTACCCATGCACGTCAACAACGTTTCGCCGTAAACGTTTGGGCTGGTATTATCGGTGACATGAAAATCGCCCTCTAGCGGTCGCAGTTTGCATTTTCGAACACAAGTTCCTATGTAAATCTTGTTTATCATGATATGACAGACCAGCATTTTAAGTTTGTAAACGACCTTTTGAGACACCCTGTATATAATTTTTTGTATTGTGTATACAATTTATAATTACCTATCTTTAAATAGCAGATTAGGTTAGATTTGTTGCAAGAACTTATTTAATGTATTTTGAAATTCAAAGGTAGCTTTCATACTTATTTTAATCTGTTAATAAGACTCATATTATATTACAATCTTTTGATGCATCACAAAATCACAAATTATCAAAAAGTATTTAGCTTTTATATTACATTACTTATTGCCGAAGCGTCAGTTGAGGATTACTGTGGTAACTCGAAAAGTTTTTGGTGTTTGTCTGTTTATTTGTCTTTATGTCTCGGGATAACTGTCACAAAATGCATCTGATTTACTTGTAATTAGGTAGGTTATGTTGGTGAGGTACCCGGAATCAGCTGTATAGTTTTTTGTTAAATTTGGTTCATTCGTTCGAAAAATATGGAACATTTTCATTTCTTTACTAAGTCTTTTCTGTGGGAATTCAGACGATTTTCATATAATATCATTCACTGAAATGAAAATGGCACATTTGAATAGTTAATTTAAATTTTACATTATGGATGCTTTGGAAATTTACGGAAATTTTCGCTATGCAATGTCTTAAATTAATGAAATCGGTTTGAAATTTTGTCAATAATTTTCTCGGTCATTCGCAATTCTCTGTATAATTTGTTATGAAATTTTGTGCATATGTACAAAAAATATAAAATAATTTTCTTTATCATTTTTACAGTTTTTAAATAATACGTATGTATCTTTCTTTTTTTCTTTTTTTTTTCCTGTTTTCATTTAAGGGTTGACTAACTTCCCGTTAAGCTAGGCATTCATGCCGGGCAGGTAGGGGCCTGGTTAGCGGTATATAAAAAAAAAAAAAGGGTTGACTAACAACTGAATTTCATAGCATATCAGAAAGAGAAAAATAAACAAAATCAGGCTAATTTGACATTCTTAAAAATTAGATTTTCTGAATCTTTAGAAAATCTTATATGCTTAGAAATGTATAAATAATCTAACATTATTAATTATGGATTTTAGGATGTTAGATATTGCATGAAATGAGATGAAAGTTAAAATGTCTTGTAAAATTGACGATGAGGCTCCTGATCTGAAGATTTATTAGTGTAAAAAAAATAAATTAAATACAATAAAATAAATAATAAATATAAAAATCAACGTTGATTCTTAAAATTGTCAGACTTTGAGCTGCATTTTATTCTCTTATAACCTCTTAAGATCCCTAGTACTTAATTAAATACTTTTAAAAAGACGGCATAGTTCTTAAATATTGCTTACTAGTCATCAAAGACAAAAAAGACTAGTAAAAAAAAAAATAGATCGTTCAAAGAGTTTTGAAATGCTTATACAAGAGACTGTGCAACTGCGACTACCTACACCGTAGCATATATGCTATTTCGGATTAAGTATTAGAAAATCAAATAAATGATCCCAATTTGATGTAAGATTATCTATTTATTCATATAAACAACTTAAATGAGGTTAATTTTTTTTGCTGTTTTATACAAACAACCGCATAATCGTTATTTAGAATAGACCATAATGTTTATTATTTTAATATTTTATTATCATTCTTATCTAATATTATAAAAGGCTTTATGAGATTATTTTCTCTTAGTAATAATACTTTGTGAATTTAAAAATTATAATTAATCATAAAAAATCCCAGCCTTCAGTTTTAACTGCCCCTTCCCCCCCCCCTCCCCGACTAGCTCTCTCTTTTAAGCTATATGATTAATAGAAACATATTTAATTGAAATCATAAAAATGCATATAGTTATATGTTCATTTTGATATTATTTAAATACTTCTTACCCAGACACATTCTATTTTTAGGTTTCCGATACAACAGTAACTTCGTGCACAAGACAAATTATCATACACTGAATATTCTGTTAAACACGTTACCCATGTGTTACAGATGTCGTATACCTGTAGCGGTAATACACGAAGGCATCACGAACTTTCGCGTGGTAGATTCAAATACCTTGTATAATACTTGCGGAATATGTTACAGCCTTCAGAACATACTACATTATTAAGTTTTCATGAAATCTAACTATTTTTCGGCCTACTTTTTCGAACCTTATTTGAATAATATTAACATAATAGTAATGTATTTACGCATACAATTTAACTATTTAGTCACAACAGGAAAACGTTTTCAAATTAAAAATAAGATATGATGTTTTATTTATTTTTTTAAATGCAATTTTAAAATCATAACGTTACATTTAGTCCAGTTTAATTTCAGTTACACTTAGTACTTGTTTTCACAATGTTTAAGTTGAACAACAGCAGTTTTTCTAAAAGCAGACGAATAGTAATATTTAATCAGACTCCTAATAACTTTATGATGTAGCTCTTGAAAAATATGGGATCATTTTTACAGAAACATACAAGCAAAATCTCTGGAATAATAATAATAATAATTTAAAAAAAAAAAAAAAACTCTACTTTTTTATTATTTTGAAAAATGCTGGTGTAATATTAGATAAGTTAAAAGCAATTTAAAAGCACTGTTGATATCCTTTATTTGCATTTTAATTTACCTGTCCACAGAACTGACTTGCATGTCCATGGAAATGATTTTGAAATGTACGTTTCTGAAAACAATGACTCATATACCTCTACAAGATGAATACTATGACATCAGTTTCTTTTTATAATGATTTCGTTAAAATAAAATTTTACGAAGAAATATACTTAAGTTGGTTTTTACACCCTTTTATTTAACTTAACTTTTTTTTTTTTTTTTTTTTTTTTTAAATGTAAAGATGGAACTTTATAATCAATTTTTAGCCGATTTCTTCATGTGCTAAAATTATAAAAGTTTATGTTATCAGGTGTGTTTCTGATGCCAATACAACATTTTAATATTTTAGAGCTTAAGTATAAATTAATACATTAATTTTTAAGGTATTTTTTTGTTAGTCGGCCACAGGGGATAAATCGCTAAATATTCATTATGGTTACAATTGTATACGAGCTGCAAGAACAAGGCATTTAATTATGTGCCAAACCACGATCGTCATAAAAGGCCAACTGACTGTGAAACTGCAACAGCGAAATATTTTTAACATAAAAAATACACTTTAACCCCTTAATAGTTTCAAATTAATTAAATTAGGTTTATACGTTGCGAAATCAATTATAAATCCCAAAAATATAGTTTAATTAATGTTTTATTTTTCTTTTCTGTTGTCATATCTTAAATAAGAAACAGAGCAAAAATTATATATATTTTTAATAAATTCACTAGCTTGCACTTTCTATTAAGCGTAATTCAATGGTTTAACATTCAATAATAGGGGTACATGCCAAATTAACGTACTGAAAAATAAATGTTTGGGGAAAAAACAGGAATTGCAGTCATGAAATTAGACGTAATTTTCAGGATAAAAATTAAATGCTTATAAAAGAGTGTCTGTTAAAAAAAACTATTTTTTTCTTTGAACTTATTATAGATTCGTAGCTTATAAAAAATGCTACATATTTTTAAAAAGATTACAAGATAATAAATAATCATGTACATACAACCTTATGTAATGAAAATGCAATATTGTATCTATATTTATATATTTAAAAAACTGATATTTTTTTGAGAAAACTAATATTTCCGATGGATTTGCAAATGTTATTTACAGCAATGTATGAGCTGCTATTTTTTTTTATATGTATAAAAAGGGATGACGCTTTGTTGATAGAAAAGCCTATTTAAAAATATATGCGGCGAGATTATTATCATCTTTTGTGCGGTTTTAGCTATTAGTAGAAAGCTACTTTTGAAAATTGAATATTTTCATAAAATGTATTTTAATTAAAAAATATATTTTAAAAAATCTACTTTAATTACTAGATTATTAAAAAATATATCAGTTGCAAGAAAATATGAGCACCATTTTGTTGTGAAGGTATAATTTCGATTGTTTTGACTGATATTTGAGATTAAAGCTTAACTCTCGATCGTTATTGAAATCAAAACTTCTGTCTCACTTAATCTTCGAGTAAAATACAGCTTTATGTTTGCATAAACTAAAATACTGCTTTTGAATAAGAACTTTTAAAACATCTTAGTCATCACTAATAATGTGCATAAATATTTGTAATACGCATTTTTATTAATGTTTAACCATTTTCATCAAACCATTAAAAAATATACATATAATTTTATTACTTACAGAAATATAATCATATCTAATAAATTTTCATATTTAATTTAATATTGCAATAATACACAATACTGAATATTATTGAACAGAATCATAAAAATAGTTGTACTTTTATAAATAGTTGAAACAAACCTTGCCAAAGAAGTAATAAAGTAATCATGATAACTATTAGGAACTGTATGAAAAAAAATATTTAAGACTATTCGTATGTCAAAGTCCATTACTTTAAGCGACAAATACGAAATAGCTTTCAACCATACATGTATACATGCATGCGATATTTTAATTAAAATATCATATAATACGAGTGTGTTATTATTTTTTCTTATTTGCTTAAAATGTAATATATATTTTATAAAGTAACGGCAAAATTATACAGGGACGACAGATCAGAGATTTTTCCATTGGAAATATCACGATTTTCTTATAAAATAATTCACCTTATTTAATCGAGCGATTAAATAGGGTGAAAATTTTTTTATAAGAAAATACTAGTATTTTTCCCTGAAAAATTCAAACCTGTCGCCACTTTGTTGTACCATGTTCTACTATTTTCATTCTATAGTTTCCAAATCGCAAATATGTAATTGCCAACTATTTATAATAAAAGATGGCTTTCATTTGCACATAAAAATAAAACCTAAACAAATATTTTGTTATTAGAGCTTAAATGTTACCCAGAAACATTGTTTAGGGGAAAAATGACTGCTTTATTTTAAAATGGTAACAGAACCCCTTTTTAAGAGAACTTCTTATTAAAACGATTAGCTTATATTTTTAGAAGATATTATTACTTGTTTGACAGAGTTTGCAAAGAAAAGTTGTATAAATTGGTAGCATTGATGTAGTATACTAATAAATAAAGGAAACAATATATATTTTTTTACTTACCACTATAAAGACATCAATTAAAATATTTATACATTTAGAAACAACAAAAATCAAACATTTATAACAAAAGTATGCTGTCTTGTTATATTCTAATATCATCATATCTTTATAAAGGTGCATTATTTATAACAGAATCTTACAAAATAAATTATAGGTTCAAAGGTTCATATATTTTTAAATGAATGTCTTCAATTTACTCACCTCTTTGAGTAGAATATTGCTCATCTGCTTTTAAAGTTTAAAACTAATTATGTATACGGCTGTCTTAAGAATATTATGAAAATTTAATAACACAGAATTTCTAATCATTTACTTAGAACCATAGATTTTAAAGTTTAAATAATTTTTGATAAGTTATAAGAATATCAATAATAATAAAAAAAGGGTAATGGAAAACTATTAAAATTTAATTAATACAAAAATAAATTAGATAAATTTATGCATCGGATATTTTATTAATAAATTAAATAAGATATACATCTTAAATATTTGATTAAAAGTGTCATAGGGAAGCTGGGAGATCAAATTACTATATAAATAAAGGGTTTATGTTGCTAAAATTATGAACATGCATTTATTTAATTTTTTAAACTTTAAATGAAAATGAAATAAAAGAGAATAAATAAATTCAAAATTTGATTTAAAAAAAGAAGAGAAATTTTTCTAAATGTTTGCAGAGACTCTAAATATATTTTTGTTTTCCTTTAACATTTAAAATTTTTTATTGATTTCTCTCGATTTTAAATTATGTATTGTACTCGTAGATTTAGTCATCTTTAACCGTTTCTCTGTAAATAAAATTAGCAATATGACATAATTCAAAGATATTAAATTAAGTAAAAGAGTAGTTCAAGATTTTAAACTGATAAAATTCCTAGTTCTGCATGTATTACTATTATTAAAACGTCTAAGAAAGTATGAAAGATAATATAGACATCAAGTAGACAGTTTTGTGTCAATAAAAATCTAAAATTGCTACTTATATTCTACGGAAATATAAAATGATTATATTATAACTAATTCTTGCATCTTTAATAGAACAGCTGATTACCAACTTTTGATTACTCTGTAATATAATTTATATCAAAGGTTGGATGATTATGACATTTGCATATTTTCTCTTTTGCGGTAATTTTGCACTTTAGACTGGTTTTCTCAAATCCTGCATTCAACAGTGTTGAGCATGAACAGAGCAGATAGAGCTGGAATGTCGACACTTTGAATTAAAGACCAAAAATCAACATCTATATACTAGAACTTATCTAACTTTTTCGTTTTGAAAAAAAAAATGTTAGACTGTTCTAGTTAAAAAATATTTTTAAATTTATGGATAGTCATTATGAAAGAAAATAGATTGTATTTTCGATGAAAAGCCTGTTCAAAAGATATCTAAATTGGATCCCTAGAAATTATTGTCTAGGTATTCTAATCCTATATCTTAAATCAATTTAGATGAAAAGCAAATTTAAGTTATGAAGCTTAGAGATCAAACATAGAATGTAAAAATTATATGCATTTCTTTCTTTTGCGTGGTAATTTTCAAGATATAGATATTTTAAGTTTTACTTGGTGAAATAGACTATCTGTTATTTTGATAATATTTTATATCATGAAGAAAAATCCTGTTTTTAAATTTTCTGTAATAAAATATATTTTTTAATTTAACGCATATTTTAAGCATTCAATTAATTAACAAGAACAGGAGTACTTAAAGATATCAAAAATTTTCTATGAAATATGTTTTTGCCATTAATTTTCGACTGGTTACGTTCAGCATGTAAAAGCAGATTCTGTTCTGTTTTGAAGTGCATAATATAATTATTTCGCTTTGTTAATGGCTGAAATGTGTTTTTAATGTATTAGGTCATCCGGAAAGTTCTAAGGTTTTTAAAAATATATTTTGAATTCATAAATGCCACATTCCTACTGTAATTTTGGAATAAAACTTTGCTTTTATAATGTACGTGAAGAAACTGTTTTTACTTATTTTGAAATAAATTTGTTTCTAAATTCTGGTAACATTCAATAACTTCAACATTATTTCAATAGAAGCATACCGCAGAACTTTCCGGATGACCCAATATATAATATAATATGACATTAGATTCAAACGCAAAAGTACTCACCTGTAAGTGATGGATCTCTTGGAGATGGTTGTTGGCATTCCAACATCCTTCTGTTGTCTCCCATGTCGGAATGCGGTGAAGACATCATCTCACAGCAGCTGTTATTGTAATGCGGCGTACTGCCACTTTGTTGGCTGCATGAGTGCAAGGAGTTGCTATCCTCCTCGTCCTCAATACCTCCATACCTGTTTAAAAAAATGAAAACACATTACATTTCATGAGTGAATAAAAAAGTTGTCCTGTTTATAGAATACATTTCAATTAAACATGGTGAGAACATTGGTAAAACTTCCTTCTTTAAGACTTAGGCACATGGCTGCAGTTAGTTTATTCTCAGCTACGAAAGGTCGGATGTTGTACACATATTGAAACCTCGTGCACTCAATTTTGTGAACAGAAAAATTCAACCCCAATGATATTTAATAGCAGTTGCTGGAAGTTTACTGTGAGGAAGCATTTTTACGAGCAAAATTGTACGCGCTATTTGGCCGCACTACCATTGAAGATGATGACTGTCTGGGGTGGCCATTAACCCCAACAATGATGGGTAATGCTGATAGTGTAAAATAACTTATTATACAAATATATAAATTACAGCAGACAATATCACAACTGAACTCCATATGAAATCTGATTACAACATAACACAAAGGTCCCAATAAGGACGTTACATCCCGCTGACGGTGATTCTAAAAAAACATATCACTGCAACGACGTGTAAAAATATGTTTCGCTTTTGGAAAAGGATATTTAAATCAATGTTACCACTAAGTTTCACAAACAAATGTTTCATAAACACAAAGTTATCACTAATTGAAACAAACTGTTTGATCGACTTACATATAATAGTTTAAATTTATTATTTGATGGTTATGTAAAATACCTTGAATTTAAACCATTTCTGATATTTTATTAAATTTTTATAAAGTTATCATCAATTAAAACAATCTGTTTGATTGACTTACATATAATAGTTTAAATTTATTATTTGATGGTTATGTAAAATACCTGGAATTTAAACCATTTCTGATATTTTATAAATCAAATATCGTAATAATTTGAATATTGAAAACAGGCAAACGATCCTGCGCTGTGACACATGTTTTTTTTTTACATAACACTCAGTATTTTATTTCAAATTATAGAATAATTGTTTAATTAAGTAGCAAAAAATTATTATATCATAAAAAAAGCAACAAGTAATCCATATAGTACTATAGTTTACCTGTGTTGTGTCTGTTGTTGGGGATGTTGTCTTCCTTCATCGATAACCAACGGGTGGTCATCTTCTGGCAGTGGCAGAAGGTGATCGTCGAAAGACATCGGTCTTTTGCCAGGATCTTGGATTTTATTGTCCAGCAGAAGATACTTCCTGGAAGCTGGACTGGCAGGTGGGCAACCATAATTTGGATAATAGTCATTTGTGTTGACGTATCTAAGAAAAAACAAAAACAAAAGTGATCATGTAAAGGAAAACTAGTAAATTAGAAATCTTAAGATACAATTATAATTGTAAATTATCATATAGTATCATACAATATTTTTTCACTTGAAACTTTTCGCACACATTTCCCAGTGTGTGTGTGTGTTTTTTAATTAAATATCTGCATACACCAAAGAAATATTCTTCTTTGGACTGATACATATTCTTCAAAACTGGATCACTATATATATATACTTAAAAAAAATACTTTAGGTTTTTTTTCCTAAGCAGATTAAATTAAGTCATAGAGTAAAAGATATAAAAATGGAATCGTTAAGGACCGAAAAACAAAATTCTCTTAAGAGAGGTTTTCGAATTTAGAAGATATAATTGCACGATAGTCTTTTGCATGGACAATAATTTTTTTTTCCCGTTTAAGACAGGTTTCTGTTATACGATGCTTCATTTTCACAGGTTTTACTGTGTAAGATAGCTATTTTAGCAGCCTTACATTATACCTTCAACTAAATTACTTTTTTAGGCAGTCATTTCAAAATTTAAAATTTTATTTCGAATATTTTTTATTAATAAAAAAATACTTCTCTAAACGATAATTCATAACAAATCTAATAAGATATAAAAAACTTTAAAAAAAAACCTTCTAGATATTTAAAAAAAACTTTTTAATTTTCTAAAATTCCGTATGTGTTTTTAGTACGCTTTCGAGGGCTTTTCCTTGCCTGTAAATGTTGCTTTTTTGTCGAAAGTGTTTATTCTCCAGAAAACAGACTGCATCCAAACATATCAAAATTTCTGTAGTATTTTCTTAAAACGAAATACTTATTTACAAGTAATGTTTAGGGTTCATGTTTTAAAAAATCCAAACTTAGGAGGAAAAAAAAATTATTGTACTATTATACTAAATCAAAAATTTTCTTATTAGCAATAACATTATAAGTTTACAAAAAGTTTTAAAATGAAGTAGTAACAAAACAAAACTAAACCTGTAAAGCTTTTCCTTTGACTGTAAATGTTGTTTTTTTGTCGAAAGTGTTTATTCGCCAGAAAACAGAATGCATCCAAATATATCCAAATTTCTGTGGCATTTTCTTAAAACGAAGTATTTAATTAAGGACAATTTTTAGGGTTAATTTTTTCAGAAATCCAAGTTTAGCAGGTAAAAAAAAAAAAAAAAAAAAAAAAAAAAAAACTGTTTATTATGCTAAATAAAAAATTTTGTTATTAGCAATAACATTACAAGTTTAGAGAAACTTTCAAAATGAAGTATTAACAAATCAAAAGTAAACTTATAAAGCTTTTCCTTTGATTAAAAATACTTTTAATTTTGTCGAAAGTGTTTATTCGTCAGAAAACAGAATGCATCCAAACATATCCAAATTTATGTAGACTTTCCTTAAAAAGAGATATTTATTTATGGAAAATTATTAGGGTTCATGTTTTCAGAAATCCTAGCTTAGTAGGTAAAAAAATTATTATGCTATTATGCTAAATCAAAATTTTCTTATTAGCAATAATATTACAAGTTTGTAGAAACTTTTAAAATGAAGTATTAGCAAAGCAAAAGTAAACCTGTATCAAAGTAAACCTGTAAATCATCCAAACATATCCAAATTTCTGTGACCTTTTTTTAAAAAGAGATATTTATTTACAGGAAATAATCAGGTTTCATGCTTTCAAAAATCCTGTCTTAACAGACAAAAAAAAAAAAAAAAAGTGCTATTATGCTACATCAAAAATTTTCTTATTAGCAATAATATTACAAGTTTGGGGAAACTTTTAAAATGAAGTAAAGCTTTTCCTTTGAATGTAATCGTTATTTGTTTTTGTCAAAGGTGTTTATTCGCCAGCAAATAGAATGCATCCAAACACATTCAAATTTCTGTGGTCTTTTCTTAAGACGGAATATTTATTTACAGGCAATTTTTAGGGTTCATTTTTTCAAAATTCTAACTTATCAGGTAAAAAAAAAAATATGTTTGTGTTATTCTGCTATATCAAAAAATTTCTTATTAGCAATAATATTACAAGTTTGCAGAAACTTTTAAAATGAAGTTAAGAAAGCAAAAGTAAACCTGTAAAACTTTTTTTTTTTTTTTTTACTGTAAATGTTGATTTTTTGTCGAACGTGTTTATTTCCAGAAAACAGAATGCATTCAAGCATATCCAAATTTTGTGGCCTTTTCTTAAAAAGAGATACCTATTTACTGGAAAATTTTAGGGTTCTTGTTTTCAAAAATCTAAGCTCAGCAGGTAAAAAATATTATTGTGTTATTATTAGCAATATCGTTACAAGTTTACAGAAACTTTTAAAATGAAGTATTAACAAATCAAAAGTAAGACTATAAAGCTTTTCCTTTGATTGTAAATATATTTTTTCTTTTTGTCGAATGTGTTTATTTGCCAGAAAACAGAATGTACCCAAACATATCCGAATTTCTGTGGTTTTTTCTTGAAAAGAAATGTTAATTAACTGGCAATTTTTAGGATTCATGTTTTCAGAAATCCAAGCTTAGCAGGGAAAAAAAATATTGTGTTATATGCTAAATCAAAATTCTTTTTTATTATCAATAACATTACAAGAGTACAGAAACTTTTAAAATGAAGTATTACAAAACCTTAGTAAACCTGTAAAGCTTTTCCTTTGACTGTAAATGTTATTTTTTGCCGAAAGTGTTTATTTATCAGAAAACAGAATGCATCCAAACAGATACAAATTTTTGTGGCCTTTTTTTAAAAGAGATACTTTTCAAAAAGGAAATTTTTAGGGTTCATGTTTTCAGAAATCCAAGCTTAGTTGGTAAAAAAAACATTATTGTGTTATTATGCTACAAAAAAAAAAAAAAAAAAAAAATGTAAGCAATATCATTACAAGTTTAAAGAAACTTTTAAATGAAGTATTACAAACCTAAAGTAAACCTGTAAAGCTTTTCTTTTGGCTGTAAACGTTTATTTTATATTTTATTTTATTTTATTTTTATTTGTCGAAAGTGTTTATTCGCCGGGAAATAGAATGCATCCAAACATATCCAAATTTCTGTGATCTTTTCTAAAAACGGAATATTTATTTACGGGCAATTTTTAGGGTTCGTGTTTTCAAAATTCCCAGCTTAGCAGGTAAAAATAATTTATAGTGTTCTATTAGCAATAGCATTACAAGTTTACAGAAACTTTTAAAATGAAGTATTAACAAAGAAAAAGTAAACCCGTAAAGCCTTTCCTTTGACTGTAAATGTTGTTTCTTTGTCGAAAGTGTTTTTTCGCCAGGAAACGGAAGGCATCCAAACGTATCCTAATTTGTGTGGCCTTTTCTTAAAAAGAGATACTCATTTACAGGCATTTTTTAGGGTTCATGCTGTTAGATATCCAAGCGTAGAACTTAAAAAAATATTAATGTATTAGTATGCTAAAGCCCCCCCCCCTTTTTTCTTTTTTTTTTTTTTTTTTTGTATTAGCAATATTATTGCAAGTTTATAGAAACTTTTAAAATCAAGTATTAACAAAGCAAAAGTAAACCCGTAAAGCTTTTCCTTTGACTGTAAATGTTGTTTATTCTTTGTCAAAAGTATCCACACTTTCGTGGCTTTTTCTTAAAACAAAATATTTATTTACAGGCAATTTTTAGGTTTCATGTTTTCAAAATTCCAAGCTTAGCGGGTAAAAATTATTATTGTATATTATTATGTTAAATAATTATTTTTTCACTAGCAATAACATTACAAGTTTGTTGCATTTTTTAAAAAATGGAGTATAGTAAACTCCTGTTAGTGCGGATTTCAAGGAGGCCCTTTTTAGTCCACAATAATCAAAGTTCAGACTAACTGATCTAAACATTTGAATGGTATAAAAACAATCCACTGCGTTGAGTTAATTGAATTCAGTTTTTTACAGAAATAAAAATAAATTAGAACTTTATACTAAAAGAAACAACGTTATTTTAATGTAGCGTTTTTAGTAAAAAAATGTAAGTTAATGTCACTATTGGTAATACAAAAGAACTAATTACTTAGGAGAAACAATATGTACAAATAAATTTCTGGACTTATATAATTTAAATATATTTAAATTATTAAGTCACTTTTCTTTTCGATAGTAGAACAAGTGATCTTTTTGCCACATTCTTTTCTAATTTTGCTATACTTTCCAAAATTTGGTTTGTTTCATCAGATTTTGTTTGGTAATATCGGCGAACAGCCGTCAGCATTGTTTGAATCTCTCACATTGTCGTTTGTGGACTATTATATTTATCTTCATCGGAGTCACTAACAATTTAAGTTCTCAAAGAATGAATGCAAAAACAATCGCGTAAAAATACATTGCACATTCAGAAATGGAAATTGATTCCAGACCTAAATTACCAGCAAACTAATAATAATAAATAAATAAATAAAACATATGAAAATTTTTATTGTAATCATATCTTCTTTTGAGTACTCCACATTTATTTTATAAGGATTCTACATGTAATTAACATTTATTATATGTATATATAAATTCTTTGAAAAAAAAAATTACTTACTCATGAACATAAAAATTAGACAAAATAATCTGAGTTACATGTAATAGAATCTTTTTCGTTCTTTTTTTTTTTTTTTTTTTTTTTTTTGCTGTTGCATTTCTTATTGCTAAGGGATAAATATTATTATGCTCGTTTTATATTCATCTGCAGAGGTACACTTATTTATTTCACTGTCTAGATCAACTGAATTATAAATGTGTAAGCTGGTCATTTGATTTTCGATTTAAAAAACTTTTTTTTTTTTTAACTTATTGAATGCTTCAGCTTAATTTATAAAGTACAATACGATAAAAGAAGAAAGAAAAACGTTCTGGAATTGGTGTGAATCGTGTTAAATGAAACAAATTGCTTAAAAAGAGAATGACTTATAAGAAAATCGTTCAAAAAAACTTAGTGTAAAAACAGAATTGGGTAAATTTTTCTATGACACGGTCGTTGAATAAATGATCACTTTATTGTGAATAAGCCAACAGTTAACCAGGGTAGTTTATATTTGGTTAATCTCGCAATATCTTACCCATCGTCCATTCGGCAGTATTACGGCTGTTGAAGATGAGGTGGTGATTTAAAGGCACTGTCTCTCATTTTCAAACGCGATTACATCAAAATATTTTTTTATATATATATATAAATAATTTTAAACTAATTGAAAGTAGGTTTGACATTCGTACACTCAGACTTAAACCCTGTTATTCCTTTTTAATATAAGTAATAAAGTGTTATTATATTTTAATATATCATTTTACAGTTCTTTAGTTCGTATTATAATGCGTCTGTATAAATTTAAATAATGCAGAAATATTAAAATTTCACATAGTAGTAGTCTTTTACAAAAATGTGAACATTGGATAAAAAAGAAAATGATAAAATACGTGATATAAAACAGGCTTGTGGAAGAAAAAAGTTTTTTCACGAATATAGATAACAACTCTACATGCATTTAGATGAAAATGAAATCGTTGCTTTGTATTCGATAATAGCAATTTTGGTTTTTATCTATTTTTTCTTACTTTCTTAAAATCAATTTTTTACCAATAGATATCAGTAACTATTTGGAAGTATTGTAGATGAATGCAATTTTGGCGTAATAGGGACACCAATATAAACAATATAACCAATTCATGCCTCCTACCGGAATTTTTTCTAGGAATAAACCAAAAATTAAAGTTAACCAGTGTCCTTTTCATTTGGTCACTCTCGCAATATCTTACCCATCGTCCATCGTCTTGAAAGAAATACTTCGCCATTTCATATCCAATATTTCCGGAATAGAGTCAACATTCCTATAATATTGATAATACATTTCCAATTTCATTGCAAGTATTTCCAGTGTAATGTGCTTACAATGTTGGACCAATATTGTTTAAATTGTCTACATTTTAGCCAATATTGGCAACATTGGTATGAAATAGTGCAACAAAATTGTGATCTTAATATTTTAGAATATTGCACCAATATTGGCAAGAAATATTTCACAATTTTTTTTTGTCAATATTTCAATATTTTTGCAATATTAGCGTTTCGTTGACAAAATTTCCAAAGACAATATTTCTGTATTAGTAGCATTTCATTTCAAGTATTTTCAATGTAAAAACAATATTTAACGAATATCGTTATTTAACGATTATTGTTATTTCATTGAAAGTATTTTATATAAATGCAATGTTAACGCAATATTTGACCCCGATACAACAAATATAATCCATAGTGGTTTCCTAGTAGGATTTTTTAAAGAATGAACCTAAAATGAAAGTTAACCAGGGTAATTTTATACACTAAAAATTCAACGTTTAAACACACAATATCCAACTGTGGCACAATGAACAGACGTACATTTCGTGAGTAACTTGGACTCACATCATCAGTCCCAGTAAAAACAAAAAAAAATATATTCCCCCTAAATTCATGAAACAAAGTCGAAAACCCTGTACGTCTGTTCATTGTGCCACAGTTGGATATTGTATGTTTAAACGTTGGTTTTTAGTGTATATTTCTCACACAAGATTTTATTCATTACATCAGGATAATTTTAATTTGGTTACTCTCGCAATATCTTACCCGTCGTCCATCCGGCAGTACTGTGGCTGGTGAGGATGATGATGAGGCGGTGGATGATGCTGTGGCATTTGTGGATGCTGTCGCATGTCGTGCATCATGTTGGGTTTAAGGTCGTGCATCTGGTGGTGGTCTCTGGGGTATGTGTCTGTCTGCATAAAGCCGTCAGATTCGACCAGAGACTGTATATTGGCACATTCTTCTGGAGAAAAACAATTATCATTAATCTTGAAAATTATATGACAAAAAAAAAACTAATTAATTTTATCACTCTTAATTAAATATTTTACATCAAAATCTCAAATGAGAAAAGCACAAGTGCAATTTACTTTTTTGCCCAAGAGATGAAGACTTAGCAAAGGTCTGTGAAGATATACCAAAAAATGATAGAACCAAAATGATTGGAAGAAACAAAAACAAATTATTGAATGGTCAAAAAGTTTGATTGATTATAGAAAGCGTTTGATTGAATTATTTGGGTCGTGGAAATCTGGTTGCAGAGAAGTATCGATTTTTACATACGCTAAAAAAAGGGTCTACATAATGAAAGGAATTTCATGTTAACCCCCTAATACCCATGGTAGAATGTATTGTAGAAACTCCAAATTAAGAAAATCGGAATTCATACCAGAAATAACAACTATTAATTTTCGTTTCTTTTTAATCTCTGAATGTCTGTCATTAAATAAAGCAAAGTCTATTCTGGTTTTCTGGTATGGATTCGGAATATCTGAATAAAAAAATCCACTGTATTGACTGATGGTAGCATGCTGCACACTAGTGCATCACTGTAATACTGATGGTAGCATATATGCTAACATGGGCAGTACAAAGGTAAATTGAGTCCAAATGTGTTGCATGTGTAGCAGGATTTATTTCTGATTATGATTTTTCCTTTCAGAAAACAAAATTGACAATGAAGCGGGTTTTCTTACAAAAAGGAAAAAAAGAAGAAAGAAAGAACGAAAGATTGAATTTTATTAGCCTTCTTATTAAAAGAGAAAATAAAATTTGATTTATTCATGATTAGAGTATGAGAGCACTAAATGTAGTTATCAAACAGCAGAAAACATAAAAATAAATAATAAAACAAGACAATAACAATAAAAAAAATCGTTTAGAAATATTAATTTAATAAACATAATAATAATAAAAAAAGATTATTGTTAATGGTGCAAACATTATATGAACATATTAAAAAATCATAATAGTTTATTACGTTTAAAATATATAATGTTTGTGATTTTAATGCAAAGCATATTTAAAGATGGAACATTTATTTTCCTATTTTTTGCTATTCCAGTTTTACATATCAAAAAGTAACATAAGTTCAAATATTACTCAAAAGAGGGCAGCACTACACCTTGATTTCACCAAACTTTACATTTTCTGGGGAAAAAATTCTTTTAAAATAAGTGGTTGGTTTTGTTCATCACCCTGAAATTTTTATTCAAATGATAAAAACAAACAGAGCAAACTTTTTTGTTTCATAAATACATCCAGCCTTTACATCCAGTGCATTGATATGTTAAGTAAATAAGCAATCTTGACATTCTTTTATATAATTTTTTAATGATTTAATTTTCAATAAGTAATAAACTTTCTTCTTTTTTGTAAAACTTATGATTCAAGTACGTGGAAAATGTGGTTACATAATTCTATAATAATTTATAAAATGAATTCATCCCTTTTGAACATAATAGTTAATTAATAGATATAAATATCATAAAAAAAGAGGATAATCGGTAATTTGCGCATTTTAAGATTTAAACATATTTTCATTTTGATAAAAGACGAAATATGCAGAAGATGTGTATACAGTGAATTATACAAATGTTCACGAATATAATTTACTGTAGTACTTGAAAATGTTAAATTAGTTGATAAATTTCAAAATAACTATCTTCGCAGTGATTGCTGAAATTAATTAATAAATCTCAAAATAATTGCGTTTGGTATAAAACCTGAAAGAATAAAATTAAAATATCTCAAAATAGCCATGGTCAAAATTTCTTAATTCTTTCAGGGGCAAATAATTATGTTGCTGTAATGTTGAAAACTGAGAGTTTTCGAAAGAATTTTAGTTGAAAATGAAAATTAAATGAAAGTTAATTTTTTTACATAAATTATGAAGGTCAAAGTTGAAAAATTTTTTTACAACAGATTGAAAAGTATCTAGGCCAGACCTCCACTTACAAATGAATCAAGTACTTCGGGTTGAAATCTCATATGTATAATTTAATAATAAATCATGAAAGAAAAAAATATTCAAAACTTCTGGTACAAATTTTGATTAAAATTAAGTGGTTTAAACAATAATCATGAACCCTTCAAAGGGTTAAAAAAAGAAAAATAGAAAGCCACATCATGGATAAGTGTTAAACGTACACATTTAGAAATTAAAAGTTTCAGTTGTCTGTAAAAACTACAAAATTTTGATATCAACAAAGCTATTTTTAAAAAACAGCGTGCATTATCACGCTATAACGTTACTTAAACTCTAGTTTAGTTTATTTCCAAAAAACAAGATTCAGTATTTGCAATAATTTGTTGCTCTTTCCCGTTTAGGTGTTTTAAAAAAAAGTCCATGACATTTACAGCATATTCAAATCATGGAATATGAAATGTAATTTTAAGCGAAATACTGGAACTGCATTTCCTTCCCGTCATCAGCAAAAAGTAATTTACGTAGGTTAAATTTTAATCATATCATTAATGGTTGATGTTATTTTAATAAACAACAAACTTTGGAAGATAAACTTTTCTTTCTTGGAAAATAAACGAACTACCGACATTATTTATTTCATTTCACGTGGATTTGAAATATGAAATTTAATCACCCAACTTAATGATTTCAAATAACATTTACATTTAAAAGTTCAGATCAAACACAACTTTTGCGCAAAACTTTCTGTCGAATTGTACATTCAAGATTGCATTTTGAAAAATTTTTACGTATCACCCAGCCCTTTGGGCAAAACTAAAGCAGGCCGTCGGTCTAATATCACTTCCCAAACGAGAAAGGAAAACCTATGAAGCAGAGAATAATTACGAAATAATTGAAAACAGGAAACTTCGTATTCAAGCGACAGAGCTTCTTTTTCCACTGCTCAGAAATATGATAATTGGAACGACGGGGCATTAATACGACACCGCGGCGTTGCATCCAAATGGGAAGGAAATAATTAATAAATTTTCTTTCACATGGGGGCGTACCATTCGCTCGGTATTCGTTAGCATCTCTAATTGGTGCTAAAACTGAAAAATTAGACTTTGCGCTGCTCATTAAGGTTGAAAGAAAGAGAAAATTTCGGTACCTTCAATTTTGAGAAGACTGGATACGTCGTAGGGCTCCCCTTCGTTAACGACGCCTGCCGTGGTTGGAACTACACCATCCACGTTTCTGCTGTTATCTTCTTGCTGCTGAGCTGAAGGCAGGGGTGCAAATTCGTCAAAAACTTCGTCCGCAGAGCTGTACTGGCTCGTACAACTCTGAGGCTTAACGTCAACTGACGTTGGTACACTAAAACTGGCTTCAGGAGAACTAATAGGGGTCTGTTGTTGGGACATTTGCTGTTGCTGATGTGACTGAGAGTGTTGCTGTTGCTGTGGTGGCACTCTTGGTGGCACTCCCTGAGGTGAATATTCTTCTTCTTTTGGATGAAACTGAGGGCTTGTCACGTGGTCTTGCTCTTCACGTCTTTCTTCTTTTATGCTATTGACCACAGGGGAAAGAATGGGCGATCTCAGAGGAGACCGTTCGCTACTGCAACAAGAACTAGACGATGCACTTAACGTTACTACGTCTTTCCAAGAATTTGTGACTACTTCAGCAGTTTTAGGTGTAGGTTCCTCTTTTTTCTCAAATAGATTCTCAAAGAAAGGTCGTTCTGTAGCTACACCAGCAAAAATGTCCATACCATTCTCGGGTTCAAAATCACCAGAAAGAGATCTCAATGCTGCTTCTGCTTCTCTTATTCTACGGGTGTCTTCGTCCATATCCTTTTCCTCCTCCCGAGCAATAGTGTCCATCGCCTCCTCGACAACCTTTTGTACAACCTGAGTTGGTTCCTCAGTATTTGTCACACAATTGGAACCAAAACTCGGCGTCGGGATCTTAGAGGCATTGTAGTGTTTGTTATCACGTATTATTTGGGAGGAATCAGCACCAGGTGAAAGTCTGTTCAAGATTTCGTTGTTATTGTGGTTTTCGAAATTAAAATCATTTTCGATCTTTGGTTCCTTCGGGACCGAACTTTCATTTTCATTGGTATCAAGTTTTCTTTTGCGATTAGCCAGCTGGCATCCAGAGGACCTGAATCAGAAATAAAGTTAAAGATTAAAAATAATTATAAGTAACAAATTAAGACGACTACTGTTTTGAAAACAAAAAAGTACGAAAAATCTTGCATCAAGCATAGAATATGAAACACTTCCCAATATATTCAGAATACTATAATACAACTTCACTATTTAATAACGGGGAAAAATGATATCTAAGTAAACAATTTGTAAAACTCATACTCAATTTCAATCATAACATATTTGAAAAGCTAATTTCAGCAATTAGCCTCAATAGTCGGGAAAATATCCAAATTCTTTTGTGTAGCCTTGTATATGATGCATAGTTTTGTATAAATACTAAAATTTGGTTTAGTTAGGAAATGCATAGCACAGTTGAAAATTTCCTTTTAGAAATTTCCATCAATAAACGGAAATACACTCCAAGTAATAATAATAATAAGAATAAAAAATAAAATAATTTAAAAACGCGTACCACTACTGAAAATGCACTATCATCAATTGTTGTCCATAGTACTGTAAATGAATTCTTGTGTGTGTCCCTGTAAATGAACGATAAATGCTATGCACACTGTATTCTATAGTAAGCATTTTGAACAGAACCTTAGTGATATATATAAATTTCAATATATTTAAAATAGTGTATTATCATTAAAATACACCGCAAACAATTTTTCGAAATAGACCGTAATGTATCCGAATTATTTTGAGTGTCCCTGTAAATGAACGATAGATGCATACCATATTCTATAGTAAACATCTTGTAGTACACCTCAGATACATATATCAATTTAAATATATTTGAAATAGTGTAACATCATAAAAAATACACCGCAAATGATTTTTTCATGTAGACTGTAATGTAACGGAATACTTTTGATTGTCCCTGTAAACGGAATATAAATGCTACATATTTTATTTTCAACACCGCACAGGCCCTAGTAAACCTAAATAACATATAATATCAATTTCATGCAAATACGAGGATACTTACGTGAGTTAGAGCACGGACAGACAGACAAACCGAATTCATAAACACTTTTTAACAATGTTGGGAAGTTTTACAAAGAAAGGTCTATACTTTAACAATGTTTATTTAAGAGACTCAGTACCGAAAAACCACTGAAATTTAGAAATTTGACGAAAATGTCGACTTTGCGAATTTTATGCTAAAATTGTAAATATTTTTTTTAAGTACTTTTCGGTGATATTTCATACCCCTACTTTGATTAGAATACAAACTACATATGTTTTGGGAAACTCTTATCAAATGTTTCCAATAGGCAAGAAAATCTTTAAACGCATTCATCGCAAGCATTTTTTATGTTTTTAAAAATGCGAAGGTTTGGACGTATGTTTATGAAATTGTTTGAGTTTTTCTAGTTAAAAACGATATCATACGTAAGATCATTTATTTATTTATTTAGTTTACCTTCTTTTATTGAAAAAAAAATTAAATGTGTAATTATTCGTAATTTTTTTAAAACTTTTCGAAGCCTAAATTGTTTTTATCGTAAACCAAAATATTTAATTTTTTTCAAAAATATATTACGAGACAGTATATAAAAAATGGAAGCAAAAAACTTTAAAAAAAAAAAAAAAAAAAAAAAAAAGATAACATTTTAGTATTTGTAATAAAAATTTGACTTTTTTAATTTATTTAAAAAAAATAATTATGAAAGTTTTTTTTTTTTTTTTTTTTTTTTTTTTTTTTTTGTTGAATTAGTTATTTTTCTGATTTCATTTAACAATCACTGAAAATAAATTTAAATATAAACACTATATTTTTTTTCTTTGAGATACTGAGTTCCTTAAAATCAAATTTAAATACAGATAATTATTACATCATTTCAGTTTTTTTCTGTTTAATTTATTTTGACTATTGTTTATCTTTTCAGTTTTTTAATGAAAAAAAAATTAGCAAAGAAGTTAATGACATTTAAATTAAGTGCATATAAGTAAATTACTGCATGTTATTTTCCAGGGCTTTACAAATTTGATAAAATCTGGTAGCCAGCAAAAGATTCTAGTCGCCAGTAATAAAAAATATTTACCCCCCCCCCTCCCTCCCCCCGTCATTGATTTTCTGGAAGCACAAAAGTTTTTTTTATGAATTAATTGAAAAAAAAAAAGAATAACAAGCAGAATTTAGAATAGTATATAATTTAGAAAGGTAATATAAACTAAGTTTTCTAATAAAACTTAACAAAAATATATATCTTTGAAAAAAAAAAGTACTGTAAAGGCTGAATTACCGGCATATTCGGGAAATGTTGGTTGTTGAATGCTTTAAATGCCTGTATAGTTGAGTGTTATAAAATCTATATCTCATGAGGGGAATTAAAAAACGGAGATTCAATTGAAAAAAAGATTCCAGGACTCCATGGGGCGAGGCAACACAAAAGATTTCACGAGCGAAATAAAAGGTTACCAAACGAAAAATGAACACTTATGAAATTGTTTTCAATTATTTTTCCCCCTTTTTAAAAGAAGCCACTTTCTGAAAAGAAAGAGTACCCGCAATTTTTCACACTCATATAGACTAGACAATCGTCTTCAAACCAGGGTGGTGCTGACCAATTATACAATGCGTGCGGAGCACACAAGGGTCATGATAATAAAGGAGCCAAGCATTTTAAGCAAAAGAGAAATATTAAAAAAATACATATTATTTAATTTTATTAAAAATGTTATTATTGAAATTTTAATTAATTTTTATGGGTTTACTTCAAATGAATTAATTATAATCGCTTATATGTTATTATTTTTTAAAATGTATATAATAGATTAATAAGTTTTAATTCTGAACATAAAAATCTGATTTGAAACTTACAAAAAAAACTTGAGCAATTTTCAACATTGTATCCAATTTTAGTTGCCGCCATAGAAGCTGAATTGACAGGATTTCTTACTATTTTATTGAAACCTCCCCCGCGGAGTTTAGCATATTAGAGGTTTAACATTAATCTAATTTTATTTTTATTTATTTATTTTTATAATATATAGAATTTTTTCATTTTATTTCTGTTTAGATACTCAGTGGGAGTTCATTCAATATAACTATTGATTTATTTCTTTTTAATTTTTTAATTAATTACAATATAATTACAATTCATTTGAAAAAAAAACCCTTAATGGCAATGATTTTTTTTTTCTTTTTTCATTACATTGTTGCATTTTGTTATTACGTTAAGTAGTAGAAGCAAAAATCTATAATCAATCCTTTCGTGAATATAGCATATTCTAGGTTACTTGAACAATGATAGTACGAAATGCGTTTGTTGACCCCTCAATCGTATTATCTGTATAATATCAGTGTAAATATTTATAAACTCTGCGAAGGAAAAAAAATGAGAACGAGAGAAAGAAAAAAATACAGATACTTACGCACGAAACTTATTTATCTTTCTTGGCATGTGATTCTGTAAATTACTTTGCGTGAGAAAGAAAGGGCTAGAAATAAAAAATGAATAAATGTTAAAAACCGTAGAATAATTTACATTTCTACAATTAAACTAATATGCATTCTATGTTTTAATTTAAACAAATCCTTCCTTTTTCTAAAGAAGTTTTCTTTCTTTCTTTTTTTCTTTCTTTTTTTTTTTAATAATACTGGACATATTTAAAAAAAAATGAAAATGGAAGTTTAGGACATTTAAAAATGTGTAGCAATTCACATGTGTGAACAAACTGGAGTCCTGAATGGGTCGTGTACAATCTGACACGAACCCGGCAGAAAAAAAAAATCGTCCATCCGAAACTCGATCAGAACCGGCAAACTTACTTCAATTCGAAATGGATCCGAACCCGAAATATTCAATCCGAAACCCGAAGTGAAAGAAAATGAATCCATATTTTAATACAAGTATGGGAAAGTAGTCTACAATTATACTTCTAATATAAATGTCATTTTTTTTTTTTTTAAATAAAAATGAACATATGTATACCCTCAGTAATATTCAAATATATAGATTTTTTTTCAAATGAAACATATTCAGGACTTTCTTTTGAAAAATCGGGTCAACCCGACCCGACACGAAAAAAAAAATTGGCGTCAACCCGATCCGACTTGAACCCTTGGTTGTGTTGTATCGGATCCCGACCCTGAAAGTAGTAAATTTCGCGTTCGGATAAAATCGGGTTACCCGAACCCGATGCAGTAATAAACCAACTCTAGAAAGAACTAATAATTTACTAACAAATATTTTATTTTTTTTTCTATTAAAATTCATAAAATTTCCTTACACTGTTTTAGAATTTATTATCATTCAAAACATGTCATTGAATTAGTTTTAAAGAGAAGTAACATAAGCTGTTATTTTTAATAATTTACACCGTTGTTCATTCAAAAGTAATATCTTTTAAAGATTTTAAATTTTATAAATAAAAGTATTAATTGGGCAAGTAGGAATCAAATAGGCATGTTTAATCGTTCGAGTCTGGCGTCCTATTAATAGGACATGCCTTTTCATTGAGGATATATATTTATATGTATATATATTTGTCTTATCACTTATTTATGTTATTACTTCTATCTTTACAAGAAGAAAGCATTTTAATCATGAAACATTTCGACTTCCGGTATTCGACGGGCTTGTACGTTTTAGAAGGTCCTGAACACGATTTGACTGTTTTTAGAGAATACCAGTCTGTGACAAAAATGTTGTGGGTGCTCTGTCTCAAGAACTAATGAATATAATTTAATACAACTTTGGATTCGGTTAGATCTTGATATAAATTGGTGCTGGTTAGTTTTTGGTGTAATTCACCCAACAGTTGGCGCTCCTATGATGCATTTTTCAGGATTTACACGATTTTAGCGATAATCATATCTCAAGAATTAATGCACGGATTTTCATCAAACTTCATATTCTGTTAGACCTTTACATAAGTTTGTGCTGATTAGGTTTTCGTGTAAATCATATAACAGGTGGCGCTACAATGCTGCATTTTTTTTTTTAATTCTAAAATGCAAAAATTAAAAAAAAAATATGCTTTTTGAGGTTTTAACATATGTGAGATGGAAGAAAGTTTTGGGATTTTCACAACAGTTAATAAAGTAATAATGAGTCAATAAATAGTATTAATGACGTCTATGCATTTTTATTTATAATGCCTCCATTTATGTTTCAGCATTTACTAGTACTACTACTGATAATAAAAGTTTGCTTAAATTCCTTTACGCCTTAGTCGATTCTTTTATTTCGAATGTATGTTTCACTCTTTAAAACTCAAATAGGGGCTACTTTTCCAAACGAAAAAATTGTTAAAAAACATAAAAAAATTACAAAATTGTTATGTCTCTATATTTCTATTCTAATACAACATTTTCCAAATGTCTTCAAAATTTTTTAGCCTGTTGTTATATGAATAGTACGAAAAATAACTATAGTCCTTAGATTTATTTAAGTAAATTATATATTCCTTAATTTTCCAGAAATCTTAACTTTTGGGATTTGAATAGTTACCTTTAATATTATTAACGTAAAAGTAATTTTTTTTTTTTCGAAACTGAAAAGAAGAAATATCGGACCCGAAAAGGTTAATACGAAAAGGTCACATTCTAAAAGCTACAAAAATATTTTATTCAATATTTTCACTAAATCTTGCCCACATGTTCACCTACATTTTACTTGTGTTATGTATAAGTCCTATGGCATAAAGTAAAATATATTTAAAAAGTAATAAGAGTAAGTTCTAAACAGTTACAAGCAGATAAAAAGTATAACGTTTTAGGCAGTTTTTTATTTAAATAATACATGTTTTTAAGAATTATCAAATGGATATTTTAGAATTCCTTTTTATGTGTAATATAAAACCAATAATTATCAAAATTGGACCTGAATCCTGATTTTCACTGTGATAATTATTGGTAAAAATTGGTTATTTCAAATTTTGTACTTTATCCATTATTTCAAATTTTGTAAACATTGGTCCACAATTACCCAAGATATTAATTAAAAACTTGTTAAAAATCTCCCGAAAATGCGATGTTTTTAATCTCAAAATGGCGAAAAAAAATAAATAAAACACATGCTAGGGATATGAAATCGCAGACGCGGAATTTGCTAATTTTCACTAATTTGCTAGAAAAGTAATTGATGTATCGATTTAAAACTCACCACACATATGTAAGAAATCTTTCTGCCTCTGAAAATCCAATTTTTGTAAAAATCCACCGGTAATTTTTTCAAAAAACTGACCCAGACGAGGGGTCGGCTTCGTCTTTCATTAAATTCTATTTCCGTGGCCCAACCCTCTTACTACTTTCTGAAAAGGAAATAAAATAAATTGAAAGTCCAAAAAAAAAAAAAAAAAAAAAAAAAAAAAAAGAGTGGCATTTTGTTTCTGTTTCAAATGCGTCATTTTATTTCTCTTTCAAAAGTTACCGATATTTGTTAATGATAATGGTCATTGGATAAATTTTGAGGGTCGTAATTTAACCTGTAGACTCCCAGTGATGTCCCAGTGCAACTTCAGAAATTACCACTGGACACAGCAGTCCCTGAAACGCTTATAAAACCATGTCTGCTTGTCCCACTGGTCTCTCACGTTCATTTGGGATCGTAGTTGACCGTTTGCTCGGTAGATGTTAAATTTGATTAAAAAAAAAAAAGAAAAGGTAGTCAAGGGGTTAAATATAGCGTTAGTGTATCTTGTGCCTCCTGACGGTGGAATATGTAACTAAAAGATTTTGCGGCGCTTGCACAGCATGCCTGCTGTACCATGCCGTAGGCAGCTGGGACCCGTTCCGGAGGTTCGTTCGGAAAGAGGTTTGTTAAGAGCAAAATGAGAACCCTGGCGGTGGAAGGTGGAACTAAAAGATGTTTTAGTCATTCGAAGTTCGTTTGAAAAATCGGCCACTGAAGTGGGAGTGGCCAGCTAGTAAATAGATAAATAAATAGAAAGAAAATAAATTTGAAATAGTTTCTATTAAATAATATGCAAATAATTTAATAATTATCTTCATATAATTTTTAAGATATGTATTTAGTTAATCCTTTCAGGGGCAAAGTAATTATGTTTCTAAAATATTAAAATAAATAAATATCATCAGAATATGCGAATTAATTTATTTGAAAATAAATAAATAATTTGTTTCATGTACCTAAAATTATCAAAATTTTATAAAAAAAAAATTCTGGGTGCCATTTGGCCGTTTGAAATTAGAATTAGGGGGTATATATATAATATACCACTGTCCTTTAAGGAGTTAAACATTTGAATAGTTCTCTTAACCTGATGTAATCATTTACAGAAACTTAATTGACTTGTATAAAATGTATAGTTCTTCGCCTAAAATTTTATTTTTAATTTTTTGTTTTTTTTAAAAAAAAAAAAAAAAAAAAAAAAAAAAAAAAACGTAAACAAAACATGTAAAATTCTATATTTAAGAGGCGGTGACAAATTTAATTGAAAAATAGACAAACGAAACGTCTTTCTTTTTTCTCTGAACTCAAGTGTCCAAAGTTACATTCGAGATGCGTGTGTTTAATTACGTCGCTAAATTACTTCTAATTAAAACCTGTTATGAAACAAGGTTTATTAACTGTCTGATATTGTTCAATATTGTCTTGATACATCACCATGCACAGTATGAATGCTTCGTAAATTTCTGCGATGTTTCAAGAATAATATATTATAGGATTTGAGGTTGTAATACAGGCGGAATTTTGAAACTGGTCTAAAAAAATATTTTGTCAGCGGTATTTTAAAGGGACTTAGGTCCTACACCTTTGAAAAATTCAAATTTCGAAAAAAAAATTTAAGAACAATTATTTCTGGACACTTTACAACAAAATGAAAGGCACTCTAAATAGTTTCTAATTATGGAATATTTTCAAAGAAAGAACCTTAAAGTTATTTATCTCAAAATTTGATTTTGGGGCATTGCGCGCAAGGTACTGAACTTTTTTTCAATATTTATTCATGAATTTTTCAGAATATATAGTGTATGGTAAGCTTTATAAAGTAAACCTTAATTTTATATTTTTTTGTTGAAATAATGCTTTTTTTCCCCTTGGTGTTATATTGTTTAAATTAAAAAAATTATATAAGGAAGATAAAGTTTTGTTTTTAAAATAAAAAAATGCTATAAACCATGCTAATAAACCATTTTTAGGTTTAGAGCAAGCACAAGCCTCTCAAGTATAATTCGATACCAAAACTTTTGTTTTACATGCAGAAATTCTTTTTTAATCTTGCGCGATGTCCGTGATTCCAATCTTCTGACCTACAAACGTCTAAAAGTTAAAAAACCCTGTAAAAACTAATTTTTACAATTATGATCTAAAAAGATGAAATGAAAGAAGAAACATCTATCTGTTACTGTTTTTTAAAATTGTGTTTTTGTAATGTATACTTTTAAGATACAAAATGAAAAAATGGCCCATTTTTTTTTTCACTTTTTGACTTTTTAAAAGTCCTAAATCTCAAGGCAATACCTCTATAAGGTAAGGTTCTCACTGTCAATCTAAGATTTTGCATGCATATAAATTCTGATTAATTTAATTTGAATATATTAGATAGAAAGAAAATGATTGACTTCTTTACCATAATATATATTGTGAATTAACCAACGGATATTAAAGAATTAACTTTTCTGTGTAATAACACCAAATATATATTTTGCTGCGTCACCAATACCAGAATTGAATCTTAATTTCTAATTGTAATTCAACTGATACATAGAAAATGAATTAAGCCTAAAGACGTTTTACAATGCATTTCAATTCTTTTCTGGAAAATCAATTAAAGTAATTACTACTATTAAATAATACACAGAACATTTAACTTTTGTTTTCTTATAACTTCTAAGACAAATTATTTTGTTAAACATTTGAATATTTCATTTTTTTATTGTTAAGTAATCATTTACAAATCCTTAATTGACTTTTATAAAATGAAAACTGCATTAATTCCTCTCCTATAAAAATAATTTTATAATTTTTCGGGAATTCACAAATAAGAATACGTAAACAATAAATGCAGGATTCAATATTTTAAAATGCAGTGACAAATTTAACTGTGAAACAGCCGAACGAAAAGTTTTTCCTTTTTTTTCTGAACTCAAGCTTAAAAATTTACACTCGAGCTGCTTGTTTTTAATTACCTCGCTAAATTACTTGTAATTAAGACCAGTTATGAAACCAGGTTTATTGGTTGTCTGATACTTTTCAATTAGAAGAGTATTTTAATGCCTTGGATTATTTCTACTTAAAAGAATAAATAGATAAGGAGCTCAACGCTGATGATGCGTTTAAAATTTTACTTTTAATAGCTCAGAAGAAAGCAATTTTTTAATATGTTTCGTTGCTTTCGGTCTGTCAATTTTGGTTTTTAAAAACCAAGTTTTTAGTGCATTATGAAATTTTGATATATTTTGTGAAATAAAATAAAGTATTGAATTTGTTGAAATATTATGTCCAAGTATATATTTGGAGTAAATGAAATTCTGTATCGTGATGATTACTTTATTTTATTTTATTTTTAAAAAGGAATCTAGAACACAAAAATCGCAGGAAAAAAATTATTTTTTAATATATACATATATTGCATTTATTATTATTTCAATTATTATTAAATTGAAAATAGTTTCTTCGATATAAAAAGTCCTTCTTTATATAGTGGCTTTAAAAAATAATAAAAGTAAAAATAGTTTTTTAAAATCACTCTTTTATAAGCATTCAATATTTATCTTTCTCTAACAATGCATTGATGTAGGGTGGACCCCGATTATTGATAATTTACCGCTTTGATTTATGCTACATAGAAAGGACAAACTAGTAAATTGAAAAAATTGTGATTTTTGCCTTTTTTTTTTTTTTTTTATAAGATATGGCAACAAGAAAATAAAATCATTATTTAAACTATCTATTTATATTTGTAAATTGTTTTCTAATTTAATTAATATTAAACCACTAAATGATAAAAGGATAATTTTTTTATGCAAAGATGTAATTTTGCCATAATTAAAGTGACAGTACTAAGCGTGTTCTGTAGCGACATCTAATTGCAAAAAGAGAGAATTTTTTATTATTACGAACGAATTATTTCAACGAAAAAATAATGTAGTTCCAAAAGTCACCACTAGGTGGAAATGTGGCGCTGTGTAATAGAAAAGAGAGTTTCAAAAATGCAGAATCAATGCTGAAATAAAATTAACGTGCTAAATAAAAGTTAATTAATGTACACATGTAAAAATTCAATAAAAAATTATAGGAAAGTATTATAAAATAGTCTGCACTATATGCTATTTAGAGTGAGTAAAACTCTAAACCTAAGGGTTTGAACGAATCGGAAATTTGAACTTTACATTACATTTCATTGACGTAAGTGAAGAACACAGAGATAGTTTAGTTTCCGTGAATGGGAAGAATTCGTTTTTCTATGAACCATAAATGGAAATTTGCATTAATATTTTCTTCAGAAAGTGGACAAAATGAATTTTTGGGACCCCTGAAAATCTGGGACACATACCTCGTGTGCCCCTGTTCTCAGGCTCTGTTTTTTAGCAGCTAAACAAAAAGAAAAGCAAAACTTGAGGTACTTTTAATGCTGTTTCATTTGCTAGTTTGAGCATTCGTAGAGTACGAGACGGCGCACACTGCGACGAAGTGACTTCTTTTTGCAGACATTGACCACATATGATATGCGAAAGCCCAAACTTATGTTTCAATATGCCCTTTTATGTATTTTTCCACGTAGAATTGACTGATACCAATGAAAACACCAAAAATTACAACTAATGGTGTTTTCAAATTTTATTTAAATATTAACTTTTTTTTTTTTTTTAAATGAGGTTGGTTCAGAAGCATTTTTATTTATTTATTTATTTATTTATGTGGAATTTGTTGCAATCATATTCCTCTAACTGCAAAAGTCGCACTTGGGCGCAGGTAATCCCAATGCCTCGCACTACAGAAGAGGAATGGAACAAATAAATTTGTGGGATATAGCAGGATCTTGACTTTACAAGACAAAAATATTGAAAATTATAAAAAATTCAAAAACCCCACATAGGTCTCAAAACCCAGTTAATTGAAAAAAAAAAAAAAAAGACTCAGAATATTGAGTACAAGGCGGAAAACAAATTACAACATCATAAAAATTGGACTTACATAACATTTTTTCCCATCAGTTACTCAATTTTGGTTTCCATCTGTTCTTCCCAGTTTTCCAATACATTTACCACTAAAAACGAGCTAGATGGTAAATAAAGGGAAAAAACATACCATACGGTTTCTCATAACGTAGTACTTATAAAACAACTCTATATGGTTGACAAACCTAGGGAAAATACTTACAATTTTCACCTATATCGCGAAATTCGTCATTTCGGCATACTAAGACTCGCAGTGACATTTATTGGCTAAAATCGGAACTATGTTTAAAATTATTGTGTAGAAAATTTATGATTTGTTTGATAAACATGTCATTTATTTCATCATTATATTTATAATTGTTAATAAACTGTTGAATTTTAAAATTGATGTGTCTATTTTTGGGCACGCTATACTCATTGTGATAAGATGTTGAAGACGTTTTTGTTATCAGCAGTAGTACTAAAAGTAGTCGTACTAGTAGTAATACTAAGAATATTATTATTGTAATAAAACCTATGGTTTGAGTTTTTAAGCTATTTTATTAGTCTCATGTTGTCAAATCTTGGAGCATTTTGCAGTTTTCTACATCTCTTATAAATATAAGCAAGGGTGCTTTAATAGAAGCAAATTCGATTTTGTTTGGATATTTATTACCTTTTCCATAATAGCTTCAAAGTAAATCGTCATTTTATATTAAATGCAAAAAATCGTGTGTCCATACGGTGCACGTAATTTAAAAATCCAATACTTTACAAAGAAAATTTGTTATTTTGCTGTATTAAGGAAATAACAAATGATTTTCATGTCTTTAACATCCCAACAGCTGTAAACAATTGCGTTTCTCTTTTTCTTTAGACCATATTTATAATTATTTTTGCTTTAGTTTTTAATATTACTTTTTCCATCCTTTTCATAGTTTTTAATATTAACTTTGCCTTTTTCTAAGATTTTTTTTTTTTTTTTGTAATAGTTTCTTAAAATAGTTATTTCAGTATGGGACATTTTTACATTTCATAAATAAAAATTATTCTTCATATTATTTCATTCTCTCTCAATAAATTAGCCACATTATTTTGGCAAAAATTAAACATGATCTTGTCTATAATCATACCTAACTTGAGAGCATGGAAAAGTCATGAAAAGAAAAGATTTCTAAACCGTCGCCAACACGACTTAAATAATCACTCCTGAATGAATACGCAACAGAAACAAAAGCTTCTAATCCGCACATAAACCACGTAACACAAACTCAAGTCCTAAAAAACCGATACCTCAAAATCGTCGGAAAGATTTCAAGAATTTATTAAAACAAATCATTTAATTTATTCAAAATCAAAATCCATTTATTAAAAAAAATCAATATTTTAATTAAAAAAATAATTTATTAAGAAATCACTTCCTTAAATTCCAACCATTATTTTAAGAAAAAAAGTTACTCTGTTAGAATGTTTTTGATAAATTACATTTAAAAAAAGAGAATTATAAACATGACCTAAAGTGAAAGAAATCCCAATTGTTTACAGCTACATTATTTTGACAAAAATCAAACATAATCTTGTCTAAAATCATACAAAACGTGAGAGCATAAATATGTAGTCCTCAACTTCATATAAAATACGCGTTTAGAAAATTCTTCATAAAAAAAGGGAAAGAATTCTGTACTGTCACAAACACGACTCAAATAATCACTTCTCAATGAAATAGGTAACAGAAAAATGCTTCTAGTTCGCAAATAACCACTGAACACGAACCCCAATCCTAAAAACCCGACCCCTCTAAATCTTTGGGGGATTTCAAGGAACCTTAAAATGTGATGTTTTGCGGGCCGGCGGTGTTCCGGGACAGACAATGATTAATGGTGCCCGGTGTGACGCAAAGGAAGAAAAAAAGAAAATCCTTAAGACCCACCCCGTTGCCATGGAAACAAGTTGACGCTTACCTTGAGGCCCCCAAGAGGATCTGGTGGCTCTTCGGTTATCTTCTACCTAGAAAAGAAAAAGAAATATTGGAGTAAAGAGAGGATAAGGAATTCTCTCTTTTAGAAAACTTAGAGCTCTACTTTCTAGGCAAAGGAAATGCGTGAGTTTATTTGAAATTGTGAGGTTTCTGGAGGACGAAGTTTATTGAATACATTTTATACATTAAATGAAATTAAATCAAATATCAGTAACTAAGCGTTAATCCAAACTATTTATTATATACTTACTAAAATAATAAATTCTTTTAAAATTTCCACTGAATACATCCTGCGGAAAAGGGGGGGGGGGATTTATGGGTTATAACTCCTCACAGAGCACTTGATAAGATGCCTACAATCTTTTTGTGTTAAGGTGAGTATGATGTGTACAAACAAACTCAAAATATGTATAAATAAACAACAAAAACAAAAAGAATACCAGTATTAAGTCTTTGTTATGGTAGCTCTTTCTTCAGTGCAAAATGAATGAAAAACAAGGGTGCGGAATAATGGCAGTAAAGTACGTATTCAGTTTCTTACTTTCTTTTAATTTGCTCTGAAGATTAATAAAGTTCCTTTTATGAGGCTTTGAAACTGCTGAACTCTAAATTTATTTTAGCTGATTGTGTTTTTCATTACGTCGCTTTTTAAAGCATCATGTATTTACTAAAAAAATACTTTATGAACATTTAAAGCAGCAGAATTATTCAATTTAATAATAATAATGAATCAAAATACCTCCCAGGTGAAGCTGCATCACTCGAATTTCTAAATTTTTAAAAATTCGTTTTTATTTAGTATTGAAAATGACGTTTTCTAATTTTGTTTTACAATGGTAAAAAGGTGTTATTTTTTGCGTGAATATTCCCATAATTTCTCTTGAAATTATCGACTGTTTCAGCATCCCTTTTGTTTGATCATTTAAATGTCGAGATTCAACGTCAGATTTCTTTTTTTTTCTTTTCTTTTATATATATATATATATATATATATATATACATATAAATTGTTAGAATAAACATGAGGTTGACATTGAAATGCTTCATGAAGTTTCGCTATTATTTTTCTATTCGTTTATAATTCTTTCATCACAATAGCATGTGATTTTTTTTAATGTTCCCACGTAATTGATAAAGCATCTTTCATGTTTTGATTTTCAGTATTTATCCAATTTTAATTCAAATTCTTTAACCTGTGGTATCGTGCAATTTGAGTAAAGTAAATGATGCTTAACGGCTTATTTTACTCAAACAGAAATCAATTACGATTTGCTTATATTGTGGAATATTGCGCTTGATAACGTGTATCGCAATATAAGTTTCATTTTCTTCATGTAATGTATTCACATTCTGCTCGTTGAATTTATCTCCACATAGTTTTATTTATTAGCCACCCACAGGGAGGCTTATTCTTTCAATCTCTATCATTTTTCATGTTTATGAAAAGTCACAGCAATCCATCGTTGCCACAGGTTAATCTCGGAAAATGAAACATTTGAAGTTACTGAAAAAATTAATAACTCAAAAAGTATTTATCACAAAATGATTAGACAAACTGCGTTAGAAAGGAAAAAAATTGTATTTTTCTTGATATAAATTTAAAATCGAATGATTATGCCGTTTTTCAAATAATGAATTTCAAAAATTACCAAATTTTACAATGAAGTACCATAACGAAACCTTCACGCGGAAAAAGATAATGATAACGGCTGTTGCTTTCGGTCGAGAATGGACCAAACGATGTCCGCATTTTACTATTTTTACCGTTTTTAACGAAATTCTGTAACTTTAGAAGAATTTTTCTTTGAATAGGCAATAGAAATGCATAAAATCGTTACAAAAATTTTAAAATTACAAAAAAGGATAGATGCAAATTATCAGATATGAAAAATAAAGAAGAATTTTGGTACTTTCGTTCTTTCGTGTTGTAGCAGCCACCAAGCATGAAATATTTTTGTTTCTGTTTTCATTAATACAAGGGCATCCAACCCGGGCTTCCCGGGATTACAGGATATAGGTAAAAACCATTTTTTTAAATTAAAAACTCTAATAGATTTTTTACATTTAATATATATATATATATATATATATATATATATATATATATATATATATTTAGATTGTCCCCTAACAACACCAAAGAGCATTTTTATATGAAATATGCCAATTATATATTTTTGAAATTGTCGAAGAAATCGCTGAAAATTTCTTTATATACAACAGATTTTCTTATTCTGATAATTTCGGTGGTTTTAAGCGCTTATTTCGATTAGATGTTTGTTAAATTTGTGTTTTATATGTAGTATTTTATTTATTGCTTAATGAAATTTTAACTTCGTTATGGAATATTAGATCGAAACAAATGCTGAACTATTATTTAAAATGCAAACGGATTAATATTTTGTAATCGTCTGCAAGCGATAGAGATTTTTAAAAAAATCGTGCTTGAAATTTAATTTAAATGCTATAATAAATGAGAAAATCGTGATACAGTTTTCAAACAAATTGCATTTGAATGTAGATTTTTTTCCCTATCTAACGGTGTAAAAATTGAAAATGTGCGATGTTTAGAAATAAACAAAAACTGCAGTAGCAAAAATCTCAAAGCCAAAATTTCATCGTCAGCTGTTGCCATTCGCAAAATGACGTCAGCGTTACGCACGGACACGTTTGTCCTTTATAATATAGATAGATAGATAGATAGATAGATATTGTAAATTTGGTACTTTCGTGTTATAGCGGCTTCCAAGGATGAACTGCCAAGCGGTCAAGATTTATCGCCTAATTATAAAGCATGTATGACATTATAATAATATATGATATATATGTAACATTTCTGTACGTATGTGGCCAAGTTATAGTCATATAGGATGCATATATGATGTATATATATGACATGTGTATATGATGTATATACGACATATAAGACATAAATAATATGTGTATAATGACGTATATGACACATATAGGAGTGTTTGGAATATATATATGCATATATAGGATGCCTATATAAGCTTTGCGATGATCTTGGCGAAATATCATAACTGCAACCTTGGTATAATCATAATTGTGGGAGCCGCTATAACACGAAAGAACGGTAATTTTTTTTTTTTTTTTTTTTTTTTTTTTTTATTGCCACACACAGGGCTAATTCTTTCAGTTTACAGTAAAATTCATGTTTATGAAAAGTCACAGCCACTCCATATATAAAGGAGGACACCCTTTATGCATAGCTATACAAATGGTTGTTACTGACGATATTAAAAATCAAATTGTCTCTCTGTATTATGCCGATACTTCGGCTTGTATTTCCTTTCTCAGTACCTAATTGCCATACAGCGGGCGCAGACCCCATTTAAACAATAATATAAAGGATCCAACAAAGTTAAACCCGTCGTGGCGGACATTTCTAAGAGGACCCGTGGCCCTATCTCCAGTAGTGATGAAGTTACCTCTGGGGGGGGGGGGGGTAAGTTCTTGTAAGTTCCTGGGGGGAAAGGTTCAGTAAGACCTTTTTGGTGTTCCTCCCTCATGTAAACCCCTTCATGTAACATATCAACAATTGATAGATCTCGTCAAGTACTATGGTCTGGTCCTACTCTCCGCCTCTCACTCGCCCCCTCCCTTAAGAAGCATATTTCTCTGTTTCAACTCTTTCTAAATTTTAGTTTTTCCCATCTTTCTCAGCCCCTTTAAGCCCCACAGAGGGCGTAGGCCTCTTCTAAAAGATCCAGCGAAATTAAAATCGTCGAGGCCGACATTTCTAAGAGGGTCCCGAGGCCCTATATCCCATAGGACCGGAGTTACCCCCCCCCCTCACGGTGGAGACATTCAAGGTGCTCAAACCCCGTCATGTAACATATAAAAAGTTTGATCTCATCAAGCGCTTTTGTCTGGTTTTACTTTCCCCCTCCTTCTCTCCCGTCTCCTGTCAGGAGCACTTTTCTTATTTATGTTTTTCAATTTTTCATATTTATTTTAGTTTTTCCCATTTTTCTCTGTTCCTATGGACCGGACTTCTCCAAAATTTTACCAAAATTAGCTGTAAACTGCCTAAAGGTATTCCCCCCCTTCTTTTGGCGCCCTCGGTTTTCAGGTATCTCTCGAGGGGGCCCGTCAGAAGGGCGAAAAGGGGATCCCTTTTAAAGTCCTATCTCTCAATTTCAAGTGAGGATTCATTTTAAAGGTCTCGTAGAGCACTTGTGTTTTGTATAGCTCCCCCTCCCTTCCCCCCACCGCTCCCCAAGATCCCGTCAATTAATGCTATCTCATCATTTGTTAAACAACTTCTCTTAGCTTTATCCATCATAAAAGCCGCTATCATAGAACTTTTCATTATCTTTTTTAGGTTACCTATTAAGTGCTAAAATGCCTTGAATGATTAAAAATAATTTAAAGGATGTAATTAAGCCAGCACATTTGTAAACAACAACTACCTCGCCACGTCTCAGCCCATTGAAGCCACGTCTTTTTACTATTATAGTTATTAAAAATACTTCTAGTCACCGAATCCTTTTAAAATTTGGTGTGCTCGTGCCTAATATATTCCGCCAGCTCACAAAAAATCTTAGAGCGCTAACTAAATTCTAAAGTGGAGAAGCTGTCTTATGCTAACAAACACTTTTTTTGACGAGTTGGACTTGGCTGAAAAAATCTCAACGATAAAAGTCGTGGGTGGCCAATCTATATTCTGCCGTAAGGTAGAATTTTTCCCGCTTGTTTTCCTTCTTTTTTTCAATTTGTGAATTTTACATTCTTGGACATACATTTTTGTATCGTATTATAGTTATCGGTTCATTTATGTATTGTCGATTTTCCTGCCGTTTAATAGTTATTATTCAAAATTTTATATACAATATACATATACAATATATATATATATATATATATACAATATATATATATTCTATATCATATATATTCTATATATTTTAATAGTATATAGAGATTTTCCACTGACTATAGAATTTTTATTCAAGGTGTTTTATTGAACATTGAAAAGAAGAGAAGAAATATATAGTTTTAAAGTAACACCTATTTTAAATTAGCTCTTTGCATCATTTTTTTTTCGTTATCCAAATCTTTTAACAAGTTCATCCATCAGTTGCATACTTTCAGCATACATCCACACTTGAACTGGGTTAACACACATGTAATGCAATTTTCACGTAAGAAGAACAAAAGGAAGGAGGAGACGGGAATACAAAGATCATTACAGTGCAGGGAGAACTCCTGATATGGAAAACTGCAGGAAGGAGAATAAACTCCTGACCACCAAGTCATTCATCATACCTAAGACTCGTTTTCGCGATGACAGACGCATTATAAAGGTAAAATAAAAGTGTAAGAGACTTATTTATCTTGAAAATTAATTCTTCTGTTGTTTGGTTTGGTAATGTCCTAATATTTTACGCTAGGAAATATTTTATAATTTCATGAATATTTTATGCGTTGTAAATATATATTTGTGTCTTTATTAATTAAGTCAGATAAATTATCCACTTACTATCGAATTTTATTGAACATGGAAAATAAGAGTAATTTATATATAGTTTTAAAGTAACAATATTTTAAATAGTTACTGTTTAACACGTATTTTAAATTATACTTTTTCTGCATCATTTGATTTTTTCGTTATCCAAATCTTTTAACACGTTCATCCAGAAATTGTATACTTTCAACATACATCCACACTTGAACTGGGTTAACACACATGTGGTGCAATTTTTACGTAAGAAGAACGAAAGGATGGAGGAGACGAGAACACAGAGATCATTACAGTAGTGGGAGAATTCCTGATATGGAAAACTGCAGGAAGGAGAATAAACTCCTGACCACCAAGTCATTTATCATACCTAAGACTTGTTTTCGCGATGACAGACGCATTATAAAGGTAAAATAAAAGTGCAAAAGACATATTTAACCTGAAAATTAATTCTTCTGTTTCTTGGTTTGATAATGTCTTAATATTTTACGCTAGGAAATATTTTTAAATTTTCATAAAATATTTTGTGTTTTGCATTGACACATTCCAGTATAGCTGAAAACACATTTTAAAGACATTATAGCATATTAGAGGCGTTTTAAGTGCATTTTAGGTATTTTTTGTATTAAGGCATTAAGATTTAATATTTGTTTTACAAGCTTTGCGACGCGCTTCATAGTAGGGAAATAGTTGACACATGTGAATAACGTCCATGTCATCTAATAACGATCATATAAAATCGTTTAAATTTTTTAAAGAGTTAATAGGCTGTAAAAAGAAAAAAATATTTCTTAATCTACAAAAATTTAATATAAACTCGAACAAAAATATACATTAACCTGTTCCAAGTTATCCATCATTCCAAAAAGCGTTCTTTATCTTTATGAACATCAGAAACCAATATACTTTTGAGATTTAAAAAAGCATTTATACATATATATATACGTAAGTTTTCTTTGCTGCATTGTTTTTGGAAACGTTTCTGAGTAGTTTTGTAGTGTACTAATTAGTTTTTTCATCTGAAAAAGCGGTTTTTAGGACGCTGTTCATTCTCAATTAATCATTTGAAGCTGCGTAATTGAATTTTATACGCAAGAGTAACAAAATAATATTAATTTTACTGTTAATGTTAATGGTGTTAATGTTAATGTTTTTTATTTGTCATGTTTGACTGTAAAGTTTATGAACATGAAAATGTTTGCTTCAGAAGGGATAGCATCCAAAAAATCCATATTCCGTATTAAGAAGATTAAGAAAACTGATTAATACACTATAAAACTATTTAGAAATGTTTCCGGAAATGAGTGGGGCAGTAAAATAAACTTTGTTTTTAAAAATATTTTTTTTTGTAATCTCGAAATTTTTATGTTTTATAAGGATTTTAAAAATAAAGAACGCTTTTTGAAATCGGGGGTAACTCGGATGAGGTTTTGCATGTTTTCGTTCATGGTTCTATTATATTTTAGTAGGTTAATAAACATTTCTTTTTTCTTTACAGTGTAGAATTAATATAAACTAGTGACATTTTTCATAAGATTTTTAGTTGATGCTAATGAGATGAAATGATGCTGTTCACATACGTCCTTATTTTCCCTACACTGAAAATAAGAATAATTCACCCAGATAATTTTATATAGTTTTAAATTAGGACATAATTTGTATTGCAACATTATTTGTTTTTCTTTATCCAGAATATTTTAACACATTCATACATAAATTGCATACTTTCAACATACATCCACACTTGAACTGGGTTAACACATATGGAATGTAATTTTCACGTAAGAAGAACAAAAGGAAGGAGAGACGGGAACGCAAAGATCATTACAGTGCTGGGAGAACTCCTGGTATGGAAAATTGCAGGAAGGAGAATAAACTCCTGACCACCGAGTCATTCATCATACCTAAGACTCGTAATCGCGATGACAGACGCATTATAAAGGTAAAATAAAAGTGTAAAAGACTTATTTATCCTGAAAATGTGTGTGTGTGTGTGTTTGTGTGTGTGTGTGTCTTTATTAATTAAATCAGATAAATTTTCCACTTACTATAGAATTTTTATTCAAGGTATTTTATTGAACATTGAAAATAATAATAATTTATTTATTGTTTTAAAGTAACACATATTTTACGCTATACTCTGTCTACATTATTTGTTTTCGTTATCCAAATCTTTTAACACGTTCATCCATAAATTGCATACTTTCAACATACAGCCACACTTGAACTGTGTTAACACATATGTAATGTAACTTTCAAGTAAGAAGAACAAAAGGAAGGATGAAACGGGAACACAAAAATCATTACAGTGCTGGGAGAACTCCTGTTGTGGAAAACTGCAGGAAGGAGAATAAACTCCTGACCACCAAGTCATTCATCATACCTAAGACTCGTTTTCGTGATGACAGACGCATTATAAAGGTAAAATAAAAGTGTAAAAGACTTATTTATCCCGGAAATTAATTCTTCTGTTTCTTGGTTTGATAATGTCTTAATGTCCTAGAAAACATTTTTTAAATTTCACGAAAAATTCTTTGTGTTCTATTGACTGACACTATCCGCAATATAGCTGTAAATAATAAATTTTGATTTTGAAACTTTGAAAAATAAATTTTAATAAATTTTGATTTGTTTGTCAGAGATCTAATTTTCATAGAAAATAAAACGTAGATTGATACAAAGTTTCATTATCTTGTTTGGATGTATTACGAACATTTTTTAAACTTAAAAAATCGAAATCACTATTGATACAATATTTTTTGCCTTAGCAAAGAGTTCGAATAAATTAACGTTTATAGGTTTAATTGTTTAAAGTACATTTCGAAGACATCATAGCATATTAGATGCATAGTTTTAAGTGCATTTTAAGCATAATTTTATATTAGATGTTTAAAGACATTACGTTAGACATTTTTGTTCTCCATGCTTTGCAGCGCGCTCCATAGTACCCTGTAAAAAAAAGACAAATGTTTTTTTTTAATCTATGAAAATATAATATAATCATGAACAAAAATATACAATGACTTCTTCATATTTACTCTCGATTCCAAAAATTATTCTTTATTTTTAGAAACCTCAGAAACCAATACATTTTCGACATTTAAAAAAGCATTTATGAAAACAAAGTTTCATTTTACTGCCATTGATTTTCGGAAACATTTCCGAGTAGTTTTTAGAGTGTATTCATCAGTTATCTTAATACGGAATATAGGTTTTTCGGACGCTATTCATTCTCAAGTATACATTTTCATGTTCAAAAAACATATTTTACAGACAAACATGATAAATTAAAGCATTGATATTAACATTAAAGTTAATATTACTTAGTTACTCTGGCATAAATTTAATTGCGCAACTAAAAATGTTTAATTAAGAATTGATATCATCCTAAAAACCGATTTTTTGATTTGAAAAAAATGATTAATACACTTTAAAGATACCCCAAAACATTTCCGAAAATAAATGGCAGTAAATTGAAACTTTATTTTTATAAATGTTTCTTTAAATCTCGAAAATATATTGATCTCTAAAATTTCTAAAGATAAGGAATGCTTTTCGTAATCTTGGGTAACCCGGAAGAGGTTATTGTATACTTTCGTTTGTGGTTATGTTATATGTTCCCAGATCAAGAAAAAATTGTCTTTTTCACAATGTAGGATTAATATAAAGGATTGACAAATTTTAAAAGATTTTTATGTGATAATTAAATTAAATGATGTTGTTCAGACGTGTCCTCATTTCCCCTACACTGAAAATAGGAGTAATCCATCGATATTATTTTATATAGTTTAAAATTAGAACATAATTTGTATTGTAACATTATTTGTTTTTCTATAACCAAAATCTTTTAACACGTTCATCCATAAATTGTGTATTTTCGGCATACAACCGCACTTGAACGGGGTTAACACACATGTAATGCTATTTCCAGTTACGAAGAACAAAAGGAAGGAGGCGACGGTGGAGACACGAAGATCATTACAGTGCTGAGAGAATTCCTGATATAGGAAAATGGAAGGAGGGAGAATAAACTCCTGACCACCAAGTCATTCATTATATACTAAAATTAATTTTTGCGATGGTTAAGGCATTATAAAGACAAAATATAAAAGACATATATTTATCCTGAAAAATGAAATTCCTTTGCTTTGATAATGTCCTAATATTTGTATTATAGAAAATATTGTATAATTTCATTGCATAATTCATGTTTTGTTTTGACACATTCCAATGTAGCTGAAAATAATAAATTGATATTTTGACAGTTTGAATATCTACGTTAATTTTATCACAATTATTCTAATTGGTAAATAAATCACACAAGTTGTAGTTGTAATTTTCCAACTGTATGGAAACGTGTCCGAACCAGGATTTGAACTTTGGCTTAAGAGGCTACTTCACTCAGGGGAAAACACCCACTCGCTAATGTTAATCCTTTCGGGAAAATAATTTACGATATTTCGTTCGTATTTCAATATTTTTAAATGATATTTTTTTTTTTTTTTTTTTGGGGGGGGGGGGGGGGCATTGGATAGCTGAGGTCAATCTCTATGCACGCTCCTTTGTAGTTTTTCGATTTTTGTTGCAGTTTTTTTTTTTAATTGAAGATTCTTTCACTTTCGAAACCGGTTCCGAAAGTGAAAGTATCTTAATAATAAAAAATTGCGATCAAAATCGAAAAAGTACAAAGGAGCGTGAATAGAGATTGATCTCAGCTATCCAGTGCAAAAAAAAATCATTTAAAAATATTGAAATGCGAACAAGATATCGTAAATTATTTCCCCCATAGGATTAACATTAGCGAGCGGGTGGTTTTGCCTGAGTGAAGTAGCCTCTTAAGCTATCAACGCTCTAAAAACTGAGATATCCTAGACAAATCCGGCGGGTTCAATTTACTCAGACAATACTTTGATAATGGCATATCCTGGTCTGGACACTTTTTCACTCAGTTGGAAAATTGCAATTCATATGATTTATTTACCAATTAGAATAATTGTGTTAAAATTAATCAAGTGTTACTACGTATCCAATGTTTACTTGGAGTTTCATTACCTGGATTTATTCTCTTGAGCTGTTTCAGATATCAGATAAGATGTCATTATGAAAAGTGAATTGTATCCATCGGATTTGTCTAGAATAACTTAGTTTAAGCCAAAGCTCCCTAGTGCAATCCTGGTGTCTTGACACTTTTTCACTCAGTTGGAAAATTACAACGTGTACGTTTGATTATCTGTTTGCTTGCTAAATCTGTGACTTTTATAGAAAAACATGGATTTTTGAAACATTCGAATATTTCGTTTACATAAATTACGGACATTTTTTTTCTTTTTTACTTTAAACAATCAAAAGCATTATGGATATAACCAGGGCTTTACAAATTTGATAAAATCTGGTAGCCAGGAAAAAATTCTTGTCGCCAATAAAAAATATTACCTCCTCCCCCCCCTCCCCCATCACTGATTTTCAAAACGCACACAAGTGTTTTATGAATTAATTCAGAAAAATAATAACAAGCATAGTTTAGGATTATTAGTTACATAGTTTAGAATAGTTATATAATTTAGAAAGATAATATAAACCAAGTTTTATAATAGAACTAATCAAAATTATATATTTAAGAAAAGAAAAAAAGAGAAATTCTGTAAAGGCTGGATTAACCGGCATGTTTGGGAAATGCTGATTGCCTAAGTCTTCAAATGTCCGGATAGTTGGGTGCTGCAAAATCTATATCTGATGAGGGGAGTATCGATGAATTAGTAAAGCAAGAAAACAATTTGTGCTTATTTTCCTGTCGAAGTCACTCAAATAAATTGTTTTTATTATTTTAAAATTTGAATTTATTGAACTTATTTTTACCAAATTAAAAATGCCAAAAAAGAGGTTAAATGCCGTTTGTGCTCATTTCTTGGGTCAATTTTTGTACAAAAAATCATAATAATACTAATAAAAACTCATCAGATTAAATAAAAATTGGTGGCCAGATAGTAAAACCTGGTCGCCAGTGGCCGCCTGGCGACCGCATTTGTCAAGCCCTGGATATAACAATTTATTTTCTGCAAAAGAGTTCTAATATATGTTCATGGATTTAATTGTGGTGATCCAAAAGTCAGGAACAACTTTAAAAAATAATAATTTGAAAACTAATAAAGAGAAAAAGATGCAGTTTGCACCAAACAAATGGAAAAAAGATGGATTTATTTTATTTATTTATTTATTTTTTTTAAACTGACGAACTTATTCTTACTAGTGACAAAGTTGCTTACAAGTTACAAGTAAGCTTATAACTGCTGTACATACATATAGTAAGCTTAGTACTGCTGTACAATGTGCTGCCTGCCATCCAGCAGCACAGCTGTCAGACGAGGTTGGTATGGCAGGCACATATTGGTGGAATGCATCTTTCAATGTTGGCAATGATGGCGGTTTCAAGCATTCTACTTTGCTCAAACATTTGCATTTCTTCAAGCATTCTTTTTTGTTTTCGTCATAAAAAATACGGCTTCCCATCCGTTCGGTGCAAACTGCAACTTTTTATCTTCATTCGTTTAACAAATGATTAATTTTTAAAGTTGTTCATGGCTTTTTATCGCCTGGTATATTTAAAAGGAATTATAGCATATTATTTTCGTAGTCTTCCTGTGATATTTAGATATTTCGAATCATTACATATTTAATTGGGTTCTTCATGCTTTGAAAAGTAAAATGATATTTATATTTAGTTACTAAATAATAAATAATTTTGTTACTAAATAATATAACGGAATTATAAATTACAGTCATGAAATTAGGCGTGATTTTCAAGATAAACGTTAGCTGAAAAAAGAAAATTGTTGAGTATACGGTATAATACTGGCATATTAGCTGTCAGTATTATACCGTAAAATTAACAGTAATAAACAGTAAAATAAGCAGTAATACACTGCCGCGCATGCGCAGTAACGTATTACTGCTTATTTTACTATTACTGTTAATTTTACGGTATAATAGTGGCAGATGGAATGCCCGTATTAGACCTTAAAATCAACAACTTTTTTTTTCTTTGCAGTGTTGAAAGCTTATAAAATATTATATTTAATTTTTTTTTTTTTTTTTTTTTAACACTTATACTTATTCTTTATAAAAATCTTTTAACACTTTCATCCATAAATTGCATACTTTCAACATACATTTGAGCTGGATTAACACACATGTAATGCAATTTTCAGGTACGAAGAACAAAAGGAAGTCGGAGACGTGAACACAAAGATCATTATAGCAGCGCTGGGAGAACTTCTGATATGGAAAACGGCAGGGAGGAGAATAAACTCCTGACCACCGAGTCATTCATCATATCTAAGCTGCGTTTTCGGGATGACAGAGGTATTATAAAGATAAAACATAAAATACGTATATTTATACTGAAATTTAATTCTTCTGCGCTTTGCTTTGATAATATTTATTCCGTAAAGTGCTAAAAATTTCACCATATAATACAGATTTTTTATTAAAATGTTCAAAAAATTTTAGTAGTTTTTTTAGGATCTCAATTTTATTGCACGTCTCTCTGCTTATCCCACTCTACACTGTAAAAAAAAGACAAATTTTTCTTAATCTAGGAATATACAGTACAGGGTATCCCAAAAGTGCTGGACACATTTTAAAATTCAATAAAAGATCAAGCAATTGGCGTAAGCGACTGCGGTTTAGACATAAATGCTTCTTATGATCTGAAATTTTGTTTAAGAAAATAAAAAAATTAGTTCAAAATTTTTCTCATAGATGGCACTGCTTCTGGAAAGTTATTGAATAGGTAGAATGCCTTTATACATAACAATGGCGAAAGATGTACAATGCGTAAACACATTTTTGTTCAAACTGCCACAATCCACATTCCAGAACTTAACAATACTCGCCTCCTGAGTTCGATTAGACGAGTGAGGATGGATAGGCGAATATTGTTAACTTCTGGAACAGGGATTGCCATAGCTTGGACAAAAACTGTGGATACGCATTGTGCGTCTTTCGCCATTGTTGTATACAAAGGCATTCTACCCGTTTGATAACGTACCAAAAGCAGCTTCATCTATGGAAATTTTTTGGAACTAATTTTTTATTTGCTTAAACAAAATTTCAGATCATAAGAAGCATTTTCGTCCAAACCGTACTCGAGTGCGCCACTTGCTTGATCTTTTATTGAATTTTAAAATGTGTCAAGGACTTTTGGAATGCACCCTGTATAACCACAAACGCAAATATACAATAACCTCTTCCGAGTTACCTACGATTTAGAAAAGCGCTCTTTATGTTTAGAAACCACAGAAACCGATATATTTTCGAGGTTTAAAGAATCATTTATAAAAATTCTTTTTTTCCTGCTTTTTTCCTTTTTTTCAAAAATGCTTCCAAGTAGTTTTTATAGAATTAGTTTTCTTAAGTTTTTCGGATACTAGCAATTCTCAATTAAACATTTCTATGTTCATCAAACATGTTTTACAGACACACTTGATATATTAACAGCATTAACTCTGACAATAAACTTAATATTGTTTTGTTACTCTTAGAAGTATAAATTCATTTCCGCAGCTGAAAATGTTTGTTTGAATCCTAAAAATCAATATTCCTGTTTGAGAAAACTGGTTAATACACTATAAAATCTACTCAGAAATCTTTTCGAAAATCAGTGGCAGAAAAAGAAGCTTTGTTTTTATAAATCTTTAAATATCGAAAATATATTGGTTTCTGAGGTTTCTATTGCATAATTTCTTTCCTTGTTTCTATTGTATTTTTGTAGCTTAAGAATTTTATTTTTCTTAGATTGTAATTTTTGAATTAAAGTGTAAATTGCAATGAAATTTTACTTTTATTTTTGAGGTAACTTATTTTTCATTCAAAATAGAATCACTGACTAGAACCAATTTTTGCATAAGAGAGAATTAAAGCCTTTAAATGTATGGATAAAGAGTTGTGGATTTCATATTGGCCGTTTTTTTAAATTATATAATAATACAGAGTGATTACAAGTAATAGTCGCGGTTTAAGTATTGTATTTTAAGCACAATGTTAAGTTCGTATTAAGTACAACCGCTTAGATTGATAGAGAAACTTACAGTTTACTTTCATTGTTTCTGATTTTCAGTAGTTACGGATTCGACAGCATCACCACTGACATGCTCCGTCAAACATGAGATGAGATGGACTGTCATATGGATGTTCGTAGAGTGGCAAAAAAATCCCATATCAAGCATTTATTAGCACTATTACACTGCAAAAAATAACTGTTGATTTTACAGTATAAAACTGGCATTCCAGCTGCCAGTATTATACCGTAAAATTAACAGTATTAAACAGTAAAAAAAGCAGTAATACGCTGCAGTGCAAGCAGTAATACGCTACCGCGCATGCGCGGTAGCGTATTACTGCTTGCACGGCAGCGTATTACTGCTTTTTTTACTGTTTAATACTGTTAATTTTACGGTATAATACTGGCAGCTGGAATGCCAGTTTTATACTGTAAAATCAACAGTTATTTTTTGCAGTGTATTTTGGTTCCTTATTAACATAATAGTTACACAGTCTTTCTAAATTATCCTGTAAAATATACGCCCGCATACAGTGTTGAGTTCAGACTGTTTTTCCGATAGGGAATTTTGCAGCCCCGGGGGGGGGGGGGCGGATTTGCACTTTTAAGTAACAGAACAGATGTCGCTGACATACCAGGGAGGCGCGATTTTGGCGAGAAAACCACGTTTTCGAACAAATGGTAGACATAGCCTGCTAGAACAACATTTTAGTTTTATTTTGAAACAGTTTATTTTATTATAAAACACACACAATTTATTTTATAAAACACACACAATTATTATTATTTTTTTTTTATAAAACACACACAATTTTATTACTAAGCACACGCATTATTTTATAATAAAACACTCAGAAATTTTATTATAAACACACACAAATTATTTTATTATAAAAGACACACATTTCCAAGAATACAACTGACCCAGCTATTAATACCAGAGGACTGTGATTAATATGTACTATCTACCTGCCGAAATCGTCAAGTTGTCAATTCAAGCAAAAAAATCGCCATTTTGGCGCCAAAAAGAAACCCCGGTGTGTCTGCGACATCTGTACCTAAAATATTACCAAACACAAAACACAAAATCTGAAGTCTTCTGGAGGGGGTGTGGGGGGGGGCATTTTGATGAGGCGAAGTCTCTCGGGCCCCTGAATTCATCTCTGCCCGCATGCATGCACACGTTTAGGACATACACAAACCACTCATCATGTTTTCAGTGTTACCTGTACACTTTTTATTCAAACGTATATTTTATGCAAAAAAGAAAGCCGTTTTTATGCGGTTAAATTATTTTTTAAATATACGTTTATAATATATTAAAAACGTTTTAAAGTTGGAAATTCATATATTTTAACATGACATTTTAGTCATATTTATTTTCAGTACATGATAAATGCTGACCTCCAATATTTTACAAACTGGTTGTAAAGATTGAATGAACATTTATGAATTCACATTTAATTTTCTCCGAATATATTTTAATATTTATATAAATATAGACGTCTGTATAATTGTACGCAGCCTCAAAAGCATATGCAAATAAATACACATCGGCAAAATTAAAATTTAATGGCCATTTAGTTGCTGCCTTTACATATTATGCTATTTTCAATAACGACTTAATGATAATTGTTTCTAAATCCCGTGTCATTTAAAAGCCATTTTTCTACAATAATTACCTCCTCTTCAAATAGCGCGTTCCGATTGTTAGCAGCCACTAACTCCATTGTAAAGAAATGCAATCGTTTCTATTTCGTTGAATGTACCTCAAATGCTAGAAAATATTTAATGAAATTAAACACGCATAAATACCTGAAAAGAGAACGAATGGGTTAAAAACAAAACACTAACAGCGACCGAAAAAAATAAATCCTATCTCCTTTGAATGATTGTGGGAAATATCCTGCTCTCATCCGATTTTAAAAGAAAAGTATTGTTTGATGCATCGGATTACTTTTGCGTACATAATAAATACTGAACTTTTAATATTTTACTTTCTGGTTTTTAAATGTAATCGAGTTACCTATGTCCTGTAACAGACAACATAATGAATAAGAGAAGAACACATATTTAACTTTCTCCGATATTTTTTATAAATATTTATATACAGAGTGGTCTAAAAACATGCATGGTATGCAGTAGGTTGGTAGGTATACAGTACGTGTTGGTGGGATAATGGTAAATTAATAACATCGTCATTAAGTGGTTCAATATAAATTTAAGTTTTTAGTCCTATTTAATATCCTCTCATCTTTCAAAGTGTCCTGCCGCAGCATGCATCTAACTGATCCGAAAAAATTTGACATACAATTTGACACAAATTGCCATTTGAATCGATGCTCATATACGCTCCTGTTATGAATCCTTTCATTTCGTTTACTTACATCAAACTTGTCTCCTATACGAGAATAAATGATCGGACGTGTTTGCAGGGCAGTTTTAAACACTTTTATCCATGTTTTCTGTACTCTCTCGACTTTTTTAACGACTTTTCTCTACACTTTTTAAAGCTGACTCAAAATGTACTTATTTTTTTTAGCATGTTACCTGCAATTATTTTTAATACATCTAAAGAAAAGAAAAGAAAATGCTCTAAAAAATTACTGCACATAGCTACTTTTGGCTCACCTTGTATATGCTTCTATAACTGATTGAACATAGCTCAAAAGCCTAAGCAAATACATCTGTTAAATTAAAGTTTAATGACCATTTGATTGCTGCCGAACTATTTTACATATTATGCTATTTTCAATAATGACTCGATAGTAATTGTTTCTGAATCCCATGCCATTTAAAAGCCATTTTTCTACAACAATTACCTCCACTTCAAATACGCGTTCCAATTGTTAGTTGCCACTAACTCCATTGTAAAGAAAAGCGATCGTTTCCCTTTCGTTGAATGCACCTCAAAACGCTGGAAAATATTTAATGAAATTAAACACGCATAAATATCTGAAAAGAGAACGAATGGGATAAAAATAAAACATTAACAGCAACGGAGGAAAAAAAAATTCTTATCTCCTTTTAATGGTTGTGGAAAAGATTCTGCTCTCATCCGATCTTAAAAGAAAAAGATTGTTTGATGCAGGACAAAACTAATTACTTCTTACGACTTTTTAATCCGGCCTTTGTTTTCCCTTTCTGAAACGTACACCGCAATTTTACCCACCTGAATACTTACTCACGCGACTGAAAAAAAAATGATGGAGGGAAAGAAGGAAGAAAAAAACATTAAATAAGCAAAGAATAAAAAACCACAACGAGCTGTTAGTTTTTTTTATGCACCCTGAGTCGCTTCATTAAGGTTTTAAAACGCTGGAATCGGTGGCTTCTCAAATGACCAGAGGTTTTTGTACTGCGATCTTAAGGTGTTGCGTTTTTAATTCTCTTTTTTTTTTCTTTCTGCGTCGCTAATCGACAAAGATTTTTTTTTCTCTTCATGTTGTGATAATGAGATTATAAAGGATTTTAAATCGTTCATCATGTAGTCTCCACAAAAGAAGATTTGGTTAATCTTTAGCTATACCTATATTTAAATAACTAGTCTTAAAAGATGAAAAAAAAATTAAAAAAAAAAACTTTAAATAAAGGTGAGCTTTTGTAAATCCTTTGTCTAAGAAATATTTAAGAAGCTTGGAAACAAAAACTGTTTTCTGTGGTGAAGAAAAACAGTTTTGCTCTTATCTGTTCATGTATTTTGTGGGAAACACGAGATTGTTTTGTAATGAGTTAAATGTTTTTGCAGATAATTTCCGTGGGCAAGAAAAAACGACAGAACAGAGATTGAAGGAAAACTAATAGTTTTTATGGCGGCATCAAAAACAGAGTAGAATTTCATTAATTAGCGTCGTGTATATTTTGTAAATTTTTATTCAGGTTGATAATTAATTTTTGTGAGAGGTTCGTGTTACCGAGCTCTAGAAAGCTAACTAGTATAATGAAAAGAAAACATAAAATTTTAAATGTTTTTAGTGATTTTAGTTTTAAAAAAAACAAACACTCTTTAAGTTATTGTATGGAACTTTTAAGTTGATATTACATATTATTTCATATTCATATGCATAACTATAAAAAAATATATTTTTGTCGTTATATAAAGGATGTCTAAGAAAGCTTGACACATATTAGAAATTAATGTAATAAGTGAGTAAGATTAAAGTTATTATTTATTTATTTATTTTTCAAACAATGAATTTGTCTTTGTAGACATTTCGTTGTACGAAGGCCATATAGCCTACAGCCAATATTTATGATCGTACTAAGTAGTTTATAAAATAGTTTTCGTAACACGCGCAATTGTAATAGTTATGTCTCTTTTTAATTTTTTAACATTTTTCCTCTCTGAAGAGTAAACTTTATCTTTGTCAAATTCTGAAATAAAAAATCAAGAAGCTCAATATCTGGTGCTCTTGCAGGCCACGGAATTGGACCACATATAGCCAACAGCAAATATTTATGATCGTACCACGTAGTTTATAAAATAGTGTTTGTAACACGCGCAATTGTAATAGTTATGTCTCTTTTTAATTCTTCAAAAATTTTCCTCCCTGAAGAGTAAACTTTATCTTTGGCAAATTCTGAAATAAAAAATCAAGAAGTGCAATATCTGGTACTCTTGCAGGCCACGGAATCGGACCACCTCGTCCATTCCACTTGATTGCAAATTCCTGATTAAATTTTTTTTTAGCAATAGCACCCAAAATGTGGCGGTTTCTCGTTTTGTTGCTACATAATTTTCGAAAGCAAATAAGAAAATTGGAAGACAGCAAAAATTACAGTCATTTTTTAGCTAACTATTCTGCGGTGAAGCAAAACAGTTAGTGGAACAGAAAATGCTTTTATCTGTTCACGTATTTTATGAAATACACGAGATTGTTATGTAATGAGTTAAATGTTTTTGCAGATAATATATATATTTAAAAATGTAATCGACTTGTAAAGAAAATAAATTACCATAAATACTCAAAAAATAAATTGATCATATGTTATGTTTTATGTTTGCCAGGTTACTTTGCTTAACAAAGTAATTTCAACTTCTCTGTTTAAATCTGACGGTGATTTTACAAAGGTTTGTGTCATTTAATAAATAATGTCTTAAAGGTATATTTTTTTTATCTAGTTTTCCTGAAAATTTAGTTTTGAAATCTGGAATAATTGATATGAAAGAGGAAAAAAAAATATGTTCTTACTTTGTTCATAATCCTTTCCCGGTGCCAAAGTCACCTGTAAAATAAAATAATAAAACATCAAGGAAAATAATGTTTTATTCTTAAAAACAGAAACATAAACTTTGACAGGTAAAATTTGTTTTTAATTATATTCATTACATAACTAAATTGCGAAATATAAGCTTATCTAGTATATGGTAAAATTAAACAAAAGTTTAATATTAAAATATTTTTTGTTGTGAATAACCCATCATCGACTTATTAACTAGTAATCGTCGTTTTTTATTTTTCAGTTTATTGAAACACATTGAAATAGAAGTTTTTATGTAATTAATACAAACTGAACATTGATTTTTTTTTATTATTGGAAATAGACGATGAATAAAAACAATTTTCATTGGGTTTTATTAAAACGATTAAAATATTTACGATTGATTTGCTTTTATTATTTGTAGAGCTTTTTAATATCTTTGCACGTTTTGATTTTAATAAAATACATTTAAATTACTTAGATTAACGCTTGAACTCTGTTTATTTAAATTGTTTTACTTACCCATCATACGTAGTATAGGGTAAGTCTTGTAATCGTTTTGAAAATCGAAAAAAAAATTTTTGGCGGATTTACACGTTTTAGACACTGGAGATTCCGAAAAACCGTCCGTCTGTGTGTCTGTAAACGCTCTATCTCCCGAAAAAATTGAGATAGAGACTTGCAATTTGGTATGTACTTAGCATGTAATAATGGGAAGAAGCCTATTTCATTTCAATAACCTCGATTAACCGGAACTATTTTTTTCGGACTCTCGAAATATTCGTTCGATAAAAGGTACATAAAAATTTTCGAAATTGGTTATTTTAAGGAATGAATGTAAAAGACAATAAAAAAAACATAAATTTTGCATAAAACATGAAGTCGATCGGATAATTAGTTGCCGAGATATTTGGAATCCTATTTTCCACACTCTTCGATTTTTCATGACCCTGTATTTCATCCAAATTTCACTTCAAAGATATATTTTAATTGGAAATTTGACTCTTAATCAGATGCAATAAACCGCTAGTTAATAGGATTATTATTTTTGGAGTTATAAGGATGTTTCTTTCAAGCAATTCAGTAATCGAGCCTTTAAAGTTTGTGACGTCATGAAGCCTCGATTTTATTTGAATTGCAATGCATTTTATAAGTAGTTTACACATTTTTTATTTTAATATTTTACATTATGCATATCCATGATGGGTAAGTATTACGGTGGCCCCCAACGACTAGTCTTCTATCTGCGATAATTTTTGACCCAAAACACGGGGTATAAGTGACATGCCAGGAAATAGTTATACGATTAGATATTATAAAATTCTATGATTATTGTAATAAAATAAATTGCTTCGATTTCGTCCATATTCTTTGGTTTTTGTTCCTATTACAATTTAATGAAGACACACACACACACAAATATATATATATATATATTTAAATTTGAATTTACGAAGTATTTTACTTTGAATATACAATATTTCTTAAAGGTGATTAACAATTTAGCACCTGGGCTTGCTCTGAATATCTTTTTATCAGTTTTTCGTCAAAGAAATTCCTGTAATTTGTGGCAATAAAATGATGAAATAAATTAAAGTACACCATTTTATTGAAATAAAATGACGTACAGCTCATTTAAATTTGTGTGCATTTTGTAAGATGTATGAAAAAATGTTTAAGGAATGATGTTAATATGCAAATAGAATACGTATAAAATTGATTAAAAATTAATTTTTCTTTTAAAGTTTACTTTGAAAATTTATTTTTAATATGTTTATGAGAATTTCAGGACAAAATAAAAGATGCAACTATAAAAAATAATTTCCCGGAGATGTAGCCTAATAATAAATATTAAGTGGATAAATATTAAGTGGTAAATTAAAAACAAAAATTTTGAATGGAACGCAGTAACGATTTTCTTTTTTTTTTTTTTTTTTTTTTTTTTTTTTGCGTTTTAAGCAAATAAATAAACAGATAAGTAGATAAGCAACACCTTTAAAATATTTAAATTCGGGGGAGTTCACCGGTAATTGACTAGTGAAATATAAAACTATATCAAACAAAAACTAATACACGAATACGTTAATTTCGGTTCGTGTACAGATATACTAATTTTGGATGGCATACAAGTCAAAATTAACATATCCATGCATTATTTTTTTTGTTTACAGATTTTCATGTCACTGTCAACTATTGGTGCATTCACTTTATGTTTATTTGATTTTTATTAAATATAAATGTTCCATGAAAAGGGTTAATTATTTTTATTAAATATTTGAAATTGTTAAAAAGAATATTATTTGCAGTATATTTATTGTATAAAAGTGCATTTATAACTATTATAAAAATAATTTATTTTTTAATAATTTAAAATACATGTGCATAACACATAATTACTGATTGTACTTGATTATTTTAACAAACGTTTCAAATGTAATTATTCTGTTTATCATATTCATATATGTATAAATCTAACGAAACAATCACTTAATCAGTAATCAGAATAATCTACGTATCTGAGCATAAATTAATCTAAATATTTATCTTTGCCCAATTATCGAATCCATTAATCAGCGTACCAATGAAATGAATTCTCTGTGATTAATATATTGGTCTGCATCTTATCTATCACGTTTCAAAATTTTCGTGAAACGAACTAAAATTGCATTTCCTATTACAAAAGTTGCGGGAGGAGTCGTCTATAGCGGTGGTTCCCAAACTATGGATTGCCACCTACTAGTGGGTCTCGAAATCATTTATTCAAAAATATATTATTAATTTTATGTTCTGAAAAATATAACAAACATAATATGTCACCTCTTAAAAAAAACCTTTATAGGTAAGGAACTTCACATAAAATAGCACTGTTTTATTAAACTTTGTGTTGATAGCGACTTGAGGCTAAAATTAACAAAATTCATCCTTTACATAGAAAATCTCGTTGATTCAAAACAATGTTATAAATCGCAGTGATCTTAAACATGTATTTTTTAATTATACAATTATTAATAAACATACTTAGTAAAAGAAATTATGTTTTATTATTATACCACCGCATTAATATTATTGTGATTACTCACATTAGAAATATTCATCTCTATCTTCGCATATATTCTTTCTACGAAAGATCAACATTTTTCTAGGATAGTTTATATAAAAGCCTCTATATGCTTACACATTCGGTGGATCGCGAAAATGTTTGAAAGTTTAAAGTGGGCCATATAATAAAAAATTGGGAAACCACTACTCTATAGTAAAAATTAATTAATAATATTTTATCCGATAATTTTTGCATCGATGTTATCGTGGACAATATCGGCAATTTTCAAAAGAAATACTGCCCTAACATTTGGAAAGTTACATTTTGACATTATTCGTGCAATATTAGTAAGAAATAATAAAGTGGAAACCGACATTTTCGGTGTAAATTAAATATTGCTCTAATAATGTCAAGAAAACAAAATACATATATGTACAATAATAATAATAATTATAATATGTGTATGTGTGTGGGTAAATGATCTTTATAGCAATATGGACATCAGAGATTTACACAAAAACACGTGTTTCCGTTTTTAAGAATATAAATTTCAATTAAATTAAAAAAAAAATACATTTATGTTAGAGTCTTTAAAACATTATTGAACTTTATCTTACCTCATAATTACATTATTTATAATAATACCATTTATAAACAATGTCAAGGAATTTCTCAAAGAGGTACAGCTTCATCTATACTTTTTGATCTATATTTAAATTACTATGAAAGGAATTCATTAAGTAAAAACAACGATTATTTTTACTATCGCTATATAGATGATATAGTTATATTTTATTTTAATGACTATAATACCATATCATTACCTACTCAATATTAAAAATAAATGATCAACGTAAAATAGCACAAATAAAAATATATAAAATGGCAAACAGCTGTTTCGGAGCCCCTAAAGCTCCATCATCAGTGGCAAATTTAAAAGATTCAAAAGTTTAAGCCATGTAAATATGCTTGCGTTTCCGCACGCACCCAAGATTGAAGGGCGATGAGTTTTTTTAAAAACAACAGCAGAGTCAGGAAACACATGTGACGTAGGAGACCAATAGAAACGCCCGGAAAGACTGGACGAGCTTAAGTACGGAGGAGAATTTACATGGCTTAAACTTTTGAATCAGTTTTTAATATTTTAAATTTGGCGCTGATGATGGAGCTTTAGGGGCTCCGAAACAGCTGTTCGCCATTTTACATATTTTTATTAGTGCTATTTTACGTTAATCATTTATTTTTAATATAATGGCACAAAGTTCAATCCATCTATTTTAAACCTACTCAATATCCTACACAGCTTATATTAAGTCAAAATCGTATAATTTATAACGTAATAAACTTTTTGACTTAAAAATAAAGCTTACTAATAAAAATAAATTACTACTTACATAAATCTGTTTATAAAACATTTTACTTTATTATCTACACAGAATAAAATATTTATGCTCTGATAAGAATAAAAATAAAAACATTAAATTTATCAGTAATCAAGCTAAATTATATGGTTATCCGAACTGCATGGTACATTCAATAATTAATTCATTTAGACAATTTGGTTACAAAATTATTTACCATTAATTATTAAACATTAATTATATATAAAACACATCAAGATTAGAGGAGGTTGAGTTTCTGGTTTACTTTGTTTATTGTATATATATTACTTATTTAAAAAATCATGATATGTCATATTAATTTGGTCAATTACTCATGGAAAAAAAGCCTTTAGTCATTGCACTGGTATCTCTTTTACATAATGATTCACAAATAATATTTTTTTTTGTTAATAAATTTATTGTTTTTATGAGTTATCATTTAATTTAAAAACTAAATTAATATTAAATTTGTTTTATTAAAATTATTTATGAAACTTAGATACATTAATAATTATGTCATTTAATTATAACTATAATATAGATAAATTGGTTAATTGTTTGGAATAAATGAATATAAATTAAAAGAAAAAAGATTTTATTATTATTTGTATATTAACTACACACGACAATTACTGATATTAATAATTAAAAACAAATTGGTTGGCACATTGAATTTAAATATTATAATTAGAATTTATTATTAATGTTTGAAAATTAATATTAAAATAATTCATCATTATTAAATTAATGAAAATTTATGAATTCCATAATAGAGGGTAGCATTAAATTGATTATCATAATGCACACAATTTTTACAGTATAGATTTCTGTAACTTTTCAACAATCTTAAAATTTTAATATGTAATATTTTTTCAATATGTTAATAGTCTTAAAAATTAAATACAAATATTTATATTTAGTCTTTTTTTTTGTTTTTGTATTTTACTTATTTGTATAGTAATAATTTATTGATGATCAAATTTAAGTTCATTAACAACTTAACAGTTCATATTATATTTTAGCTATAACCGTAGTAACTTAAAATTTTGTCTGTGTTTTGTCGTATCTTATTTGTAACTTTAGTATAACTGTTAAATTCAACTATTTGTGTTTCTCACATAATTTGGAAGCTCTGTGTAAATTTTTTTTCTTTTTTTTTTTTAATTGGATTTTTTTCTTATAATTTTCCATATGATTTTCTAATTCAATATTTTTTCTCTATAGTATCATAATTTTCATTTACATTCAAAGCATTATATCGGCCAGAATAAACGAACTTAGAAACTCGCCTGTCTATTTTATAAAAAAATGCGTTTTTTTTTTTTTTTTTTTTTTTCCTGACACGTGAATGTTTTTGCAAACTAAAGATTAAGCATTCATGTGTCGCTGTGTTTTTTTTTTTTCATTTTTCAACCACATGCGTTTATTTATTTATTTTTTTATGATCATCATATGATATCTATATTCCATCTATCTATTAAATTGGTTTTGTGACATTTCTTCGAGATTTAATATTTTTTATTTCCTTTATTGTTTGGTATCACCTACCTTTAAAATATTTTTCATATATTGAGATTTCCTGGTACTTTTTTTTAAATTAAGATTTTTCTATGTACATATATATATTGCTATAACAATTAATGTAAAATATTATTACATGCTATCTTTAAACAAGAGATTGGGTCATTTTTGTTAGACGAACGTATTAGACATAGTTATTTATTTATTTATTTATTTAAACGGTATATTATGTATAATAATAATAATAATAATAATAATAATAATAATAATAGTAATAATAATAATAATAATGTGAAACAATTTTATCTCTAATAGCGTTCTTTTCATTGGAAATGTTTCCAGTTTAATGCCAATATTTAACCAATATTAATATTTCTTTGCAACTATTTTCGGTATATACAATATTTATTATGTAATAACAATATTCGTCTCCAATATAATCAGTATAATCAACCAGTGGTTTGATACTAGGGTATATTACGACTTACATACTTCAAAATGCTGCGAAAAATAGAAAAACCGACATTTTAATGAAATCTCATTTATTTGCGTAAATATAAATGAGAATACTATACTGAAGTTATTCAACGCACATGTGTACACAAATATATCCCATAAAACAGTTAAAAAAATAAAGTTTTGTAAAGTTTTTTTTTTTTTTTTTTTTTTTTTTTTTTTTTTTTTTTGGGTCAGCCTGAATTTGTTAAAAAATGGAAAAGAATTTATTAAAGAATATTTTTCGAAAACAATTTAATCGATTCAAAATAAATAATTGTAAAACAAATGAAAGAAAACAACCATTTTATTTTTTGAAACATAACTATATGAAGTAAATGACTTCAACTTTAAAAAGCTTATACTTTTGCTTGAAAATTTTTACAACGTATTAGTTCATCTGCATATTAGTTTTTGTACCCTGTAAAATAAAACATGTCATTAAAATTCTTATTTTGTGCCTAGTCCTAAATATTTTAAATTTTAAGCATATTAAAAGCACCGCACATATTTAACGATGAGGCACGGCCCTAAACATAACATTAGAGGGATATAATTTATTTTTAAAAGAAATGAAAAAAAGATTAATTTTATTTTTTTAAGCATAACTAGAATACAGTAAAGAAATAACTTCAACTTTAAAAAAATTATATTTTTGCGTGAAAATTTAGAAAATATTTAATCATTACAATACAAGGACAGAATGTTATTTAAAATAAATTTAATATTTTATATCATTTCAAAATTGATTTTCGCCAAAGAAATGAAAGAAAACGTCCATTTTATTCACAGCCATACTGGTCAGATGCTTTAAATTTTAAGCACATTAAAAGCACCGCATGCACATACTTTTATCTGGCGATGGAGTACGACCCTAAATTCACCATTAAAGAGATATAAATTAGAGGATACAGTAAAGAAATATTTCCAACTTTTAAAATCTTATATTTTTGCTCGAAAATTTTAGAAAACCTGAAATGATTGCAATAATAATAAAAAAAGAATATTATTTGAAATAAATATTATATTTAATTCAATTTAAAATAAATAATTGTGAAAGAAATGAAAGAAAGCATTTATTTTATTTTTTGAAACATAACTATAGGAAGTAAATAACTCCAGCTTTAAAAAGCTTATATTTTTGCTTGAAAATTTTACAACGTATTAGTTCATCTGCATATTAATTTTTGTACTCTGTAAAATGAAACATGTCTTTAAAATTCTTATTTTCAGACTATTCCTAAATACTTTAAATTTTAAGCATATTAAAAGCACCGCACATACTCTTATTTAACGATGGAGCACGACCCTAAACCCGGCATTAGAGGGATATAAATTAAATTAAAAAACCACACTTTATAACTCTCAAAGTGACAAGCAGCGAGATTTAAGTGAACGAAATTTATTCTTCTGCAACGGGAACCATTAATAAAGCTATTCTGCCGACTGAGAAGTTGGTATTTTTGTCACAGTTTTAGAGAGAGTGGATGGGGGAAGCTGGTTAGAAGGGAAAAAAAGGGACTCCAACTTCCACTTCAGCATCACGTTCAGTAGTGTCACGATTCTAAAAGATTCCTACTCGTCCAGAGATTCCAGCAGTTGAGAAATAATTAATTGGAGTCCCGAACCTAGGTGGAAAAAATATAATTAGATTTTTGGCCTCGGGGCTCATTTTGCCTAAGCGCTTTCTCTGAAAAACTATTTGGAGAATTTGCAGAAACTCGTTGCCAGATAAAAGAATGGTAATGAATATTTTTCATAAGTTGCGACCGTTGAAGATGAGGGAATAGGGCCATTACTAAAGATGGATGGATGAGACGAAAGATGTTACTGCGCCGTATTTGATTTTTGTTTGCCTCGGCACACTATTAAAATTTCAAGACTTATCTTCAACCGTTTCTTCTGCGGGCATGAAATGTATTTGAGGAATCCGTGAGAAAAATCTTTAGCGCTTTCTCAATTTGAGACGACTTATCTTGGCAGTTCCTTAATGGTCTGTTATGTTTTTTTGTCTGTACTAAGTCGCCGTTGTAGCTTCGGAAGATGAATTTAAATGTAAAGTATCTAAGTGATTCTATATTTTTCTTAAGATATTCTGTAAAATACTTGTATGAATAAAAATGAAGAAAAAAATAATAAAAACTTCGTTGTAATTTGAAAGCACTTATTTGTTGTCATGTAGTCATTTGTTTTTTTCCCTTTAAACATATAAAATGAAAGGACCTATAAAATCTCTAATAACACCACCAGTCTGTGTGACGTCACATGGGCGTCATAAATGTCACTTAGACGTCACAAATGTCACAATAACAACGATAACAGGGACTAAAATGTAACTCATTTAGTTCATCACATTATGACTCTGAAATGACTATAATTTGGTGATTCCAGTGTGAAGTTGTCGTGACTGATTTTTCAGTTATTTGCGACTTTTCTCAAAATGGAATATACCGACGCCACAATGACATGGATACAACCCAGGTTCCACGTAACGGGACGACAATGGTGGCAATAGTGATAATAAGAGTTGCATTTTGCTCACGGTGCATTCACATTTTGGTGATATTTTGGTCCCGATGTTTTAAGAGCTATTTCGTGTTTTTCAAGATTAATTTTAGACAACTCAAAATATTGAAAATTCATATATTTTTAATATATCGACTATCTTACGTAAAAGGTTTATTTTGTGGGATATAACCTTGAAAAAAAGAAGGAAAAATACATTTGATTTTTTACTGAGATATTTTACTTAAATTTTTATGCAATTGCAGAAGTTATTAAACATATTTTTCATTTAAATGATATGAATCACTGAAGTCTATCTGTATCTATTTGTCTTCTAAAGATTATCTGTTTATTCGTGGCTGTTTCTATCTATATATCAATCTGCTTATACCTTTCAATTTATCTATCTATATAAGTTTCATGTATACACATATAAATGGATAACGAAAAAGTGAGAGAGAGAGGGGAGAGGGAAGGGATGAGAATTTTTGAGATAAATATTGAGCAATTTTTTTTATCCGATTCAATGATATTCCAAGTGATGTAAAGGGATAATAAGCAAAAATAGCAGAATAAATTGCAATGTTACAAAATAAGCTAAATAGTTTCGCAAATAAATGTTAATTTAGAAAGGTTTTTATAAAAATTATTTAATGAATTATTAATTTGACTGCTTTATAAAGATATGTCTTCAGTGCTCTAGGGGTAGTTTTACAACTTGTACTTTCTGACTCATTTTTAAAGAAGTGAAATCATAATCTATACCCGTGGCAAAAGGTATGAAATCAACATTCTATATAGGACAACTATCAATAAAGTACATACATTTTAATTATAATTAAAATGCTGTAATATTTTATTTTTAATGAGCGATCATGAACACTTGTGCGATACACAAAGACAAAAGAATTTACAAAATAAGCACTCAATAAATATTTATACGTAGCAGACTCCCCTCAGGTTGCCCCGGCTCGCTCCTGGCTGAATCTACCTAGAAAAACTAAGCCCGAGCCTGAGCCCGTCCCTAGTTTAATGACAGAGAATAAGCCCGAAACAGTAAACTGGACAACGGTAAATGTTGCCGGTTTGAACTTCGGACGAGGCCAGACCTGTGCAGACAATTTACCGAATGCAACAGCAACAATAATAATTAAAAAAACCCGAAAAATCGAAAAAATAATTTTTTTTCGTTAAAAAGCGCATATTTTATTCAAATGCGCAATAGTTAAAAATATGAAATAAGAAAAACTCTTTTAAAAATAAAAGCCCAGCTGATGGAGAGAGGTGAACTGTTTTTCCTTTTGCGTTCTCCCTTCTAAAGAAAGTTCGTCGTCATAGCAAGATAGTTTAACGATGAAAGAGTTATTCTAATAAACACAACTCGGGGAGATTTCTCTTTGCATTTTTATTGAAATCATCGAGAATTTTACGTTCTCTTAATCTTTTTAAGAATTTGTAAAAAAATAGGATTTTATTTCTTTTTTATTTTTTTTAAAACGATTTCCGAGGACTTTCTCAATATGGGGATATAAAATATAACACTGCATGGCTAATTATAGCCAGCCTCATACTAGGGATTAGAGGTATTAGCTGGTACAAATAGGTATCAGCCGATAAAAAACAAAGTTCTCATTTTTTGCAATATGGAGCCATAAAAAAATCGCGACAAATTCAAAAACCACTGTACAAATTCCCAATAAGTTTTATTGAAAAGAAGATAAAGATTATTGTATAGGGCTGAAAGAATTTTGAATTATGAGTGGATCAAAATCGCCGGCAAACTTGGAAAATCGGGGAAATACTTAAATTTTTCCATTTATAAAAAGTAACAAAAAATCATAAAAAAAATCCAAAATCTGAGATTTGTGCACCGGGACTTGTTTTCGTCTATCCGGAATCAAATTGTTATTAGTCTTGTTTGTTTTGCTCATTTCAAAACAATGGATGAAATGACACCTGCAAGAAAATTGGATTTAAAAACCAGAGAGGTGATAGTTAAGTTGTTACAACGGAAAATGAAATAAGTTGGAAAATTGAAGAGACATTTAGCAATGTCATTCTCGTGCTCACAATATACTGCTTCAGAAATTTCGAAAAAGTTCACAGAACTAAAATGTGTAAAAAACTGTCACCTTTCTGGTATACTACGAGCTACATAAGCACGTCAGGATAGTACTTAATGTAAAGATGGAATAATATGAGATGGGAAAACATCTAAATATTAAATTGAAGAATAAGGAATTGATTGAATGGACATGAATATTGACTAAAAGAAAGCATCCAGGACTAATATAACAAAAAGTATCGCAAAGCCAAGACAAAACCCAAGCTAAAAGTATGCCACAAACATGCCAGATTACGATGATGCCAAAGCACATTGGGACTGGTTTGTTAATGACTGGAGAGTAAGTAAAGTGGTATTTAACGATGAATCAAGAATTTGTATTTGGTGCGAGTGACGATAGAGGAAAATTTGTTTGGAGATTGCCAAATGAAATAAAGAGTGCAAACTGTTCCAATTTTCGTCTTAAGTTCATTGACTCAATGATGATTTGGTGGCTGCATATCAACTAAGGGGGCTGAAAGACTGTGTTTAGCGAATCGGGATTCAGAGAAATATGTTTCAATTATAGAAAATTACCTGATTTCTAGAAGATAAATTTAAAAATAGTATGCTGATGGATCTATTTGGTTGAAGTTATGTTTATTTATGACAATATTTCGTGCCGTAACTCTTTAACAGTCGAATTTTTTTCTTTCTGAAAATAGTGTCCCTTCAATGGAATGGTTAGTATGCAATCCACATATCAGTCCTATTGAAGATATATGGTATACGTTGGGAAAAAAAAAAAAGCTTTTAAGCTGCAACAAAGCCAAAACAGGAACTAAAGGACTACGCGTGAAAAGCCTGGGTTGCCATAGGTCCAACCAACAATAAAGACCTTTTTAAGTCCATGTCTGACAGAATAAAGGTGATGATCAAGGTAAAAGGTGGAAACACAAGGTATTAACACTGTACTTTGAACAATTATTTCGAACTTTTTTTTTTTTTTTTCAGATAGGAAATGATTCATATTTTTTTCCCAACAGCATTTCGAGAAACAAAATTATACAAAATAATTGTGTAGTCATTTTGTCATTTATTTTTAGTCTGTACATTGCAAACATATTTATGTATCTTTAAAAACAAATAAAATTTCACCAATTTAAGAACTTTACATAAAATTGCTCACATGTCCTCGGAAAATTGATGTTGATTCCATACTTTTTGCCATGTGTAGTGTTTTTCATTCGCATTGCTATTGTTTTATCATTACTTTTATAATGACATCGGATTGCCTTGTTATACAAAATACGTAAATTTAAAATTAATCTAAAAGAAGCAAATTATTGCGTGGGAGAAAAAGTTAACATTGAACACAAGTAATCATTGAAAAGGAAAACGCATTTTACAATTTATACCTTTAAACCCACATTTGTAAGTATCTTTGTTTATATATATATATATATAAAATTCTGACGAAAATATCATTTCATTTAATTAAGTCTTTTTAATATTTTGATGTATGAACACAATTTTTATTGAACTCTTATAATGAAATGAACCAATAGAGTGAATTTAATAGTAACTGGAAGGAAATGTATTTTAAGAGGAATGATATGCTATTAAATTGAATGACATTGAAAACGGACAAAATCATTTAATCCAGAATTTCTAACTTGAAAGAGCCGTAAAGTATAATTAACTTTATACCTAACTTAAAAAAAGCCGATTTTAAATTGTACTTTATTGAATGAAAATATCTTCCAATGAAATGTTTTTGACTAACCATGCCCTTGCTTTCAGTTAGAGTGGTTTTATCTGTTTTTATACTGAGTGATGTATACCTAACGTATGAATCAATTCTTTCAAGGAAATGAAAACGTTCATTTATAGATATTTTCAGCCTTTTTATGAAGTTCTGGCTGCTTTAAAAACTGACACATGCCCAATTTCAGGAAAGCAACACCGACATCGCATTACCCCAATAAGCTGGCCGTCCCAGGCGCCATTTAATTCCGTAATCGCCCTGTCCGTCAATCTGTCTCTGAGCTGTTGATGGGAGCCAGGCTCGAAGGAAAAAAAAAATAGGGCTTCCCTGCCGAAATGCGAGATAAGTCAATTGACAGAGTGGGCGGCTGGCCAATCAAATTAGTCGCCTGTGCGAGCAATAGAGGATGGAAGATGAAGGAGCAAGAAAAGATGGATTTTAGCCTTCTGGCCAAGATGAAGAAATAAAGTGATGAATATCATATGATTGGTAAAGACATCAGGAATTTCAATTACCGCACGTGATGTTAAGGTTCTTTAAAAAATGGTGATTCATGAACTGCCGTGAGAATAATAATTTTGAGCTGTTTGATTGAGGTTCATTCGAAAAATATGTTTTATAATATATATTCTACATTATTATTTGCCCTCATCTAATCGGACCGATTTAAAAATGGATAAAAGATGTAGGAAAAAGAAGATATGCATTTTAGCCTTCTGGCCCCAAAGAATAAATAAAGTGATGAATATCATATGATTGATAATGTCAAACTTAAGTTTATTTTAAAAATGGTGATTCGAAAAAATATCATTTTGCATAATAATTCATTTTACATATTATTATATATCCTCAACTTACTGTGCCAATTTAAAAATGGATTGACGATAAAGGAGAAAATAAATATGGATTTAAGCCTCCTGGCTTTGATGAAATAATAAAAGCATTAATATTATATGATTGGTTGTGCAACTGTTGAATTTGTTTAAAAAATAGTGATTGAAGAACTGACGTTACGTTAAAATTTTTACTTCTTTGACTACAGTTCGTTCATAAAATATGTTTTGAAGGATTTTTTTTCTTTTTGCATTACTATTTGTCTATATCTGTGAAAGCTGATTTAAGAACAGGCGGAAGATGAAAGAACAAAGTAAAATGGATTTAAGCCTTCTGGACAAGATGAAGAAATAAAGTGATGAATATCATGTGATTAGTAAAGACATCATGACGTTATTACCGAACGTGATTCTAAAATTCTTTAAAAAAGAGGGATTCATGAACTGCCGAGTAATAATTTAAGTATATTTAAGTAATACTTTTGAGCTGTTACTGTAATATACGAAGTAATAATTTTGAGCTGTTTCATTGAGGTTCATTCGAAAAATATGTTTTGTAATATGTTTTCCATATTATTATTTGCTCTTATCTAATAGTACTGATTTGAAAATGCATAGGAGAAAGAAAACATAGATTTAAGCCTTCTAGATCTGATGAAGAAATAAAATGATAAATATCACACGATGAGTAATGTCAGTGCTAAGCTTGTTTAAAAAATGGTGATTCTTGAAGTATCGATAGAAAAATACTATTTTTGCTCTTTTGACTAAAGCTCATTCATAAATATCAATTTATGTTATTATTTTTCTATGTTTAACATGCCTTTTTAAAAACTGAGATAGAACTAAGAAAAATGTGCTTAAGTCTCCTAGCCAAAGTAAAGCAATAAAGTGTTGAATATCATATGATTGATAAAATCATTAGAAATTTAAATTACGCATGTAATGTTAAGGTTCTTTAAATATGGTGATTCACGAATTGCCGAGAGGATAATAATTTTCAACTACTTGATTGAGGTTCATTCTAAAAATATGTTTTGTAATATACTTTCCATATAATTATTTGTCCTCATCTAATTGTGCCGATTTGAAAATAGATAGAATATAAAGGAGAAATAAAATATGGATTTAAGTCTTCTGGTTCTGATGAAGAAATAAAATAATCGTTATCATTAATTCATTATTTATTATCATTTCATTTTTTCAAATATCATAAGTATGTTACTGTTACGTTTGTTTAAAAAAATGGCGATTAATGAATTACTGATAGAATAAATTTTTTACCACTTTGATTAAAGTTTATTCGCGAAATATGTTTTGTAATATATGTTTTAATTACTATTTGTCTAAATCTAAACACTGTGATTTAAAAATAAAAACAACAACAATCCCCTCTCCTCCCCTCCCCACCCCCACCACACACACACACACACACACACAAAAAAAAAAAAAAAAAAAAAAAAAAAAAAAGGAAGATAAAAGATGAAACAGTAAAGAAAAACGGGTTTAAGTTTTCTAACACTTCATCTTTAAGAAGAAATAAAGTGATAAAAATCATATGGGCACTAAATTCACCAGGTGTTTCCATCACCAATGTGCTGTTAAGGTCGTTTGAAATTTTAATTTTTCCTCAAGATTTTGAATATGTTTTAGGAATTAAACACCCTTTAATTAACACTGAATTAAACTTAAAAAAATAAAAAACAGTAATTGGAAAAATCATGTTATAAAGAACTAAAACTACAATGGAAAACGTTTAAAATAACTGAATTTTTAGTTCAAAGCTAAAGTTTGTGTATCATTATCATTATACGGGAAATATAATTATATAAATTTAATATTAAAAGAGTTAAAAAGTAAAAGCTCAATATTGTTTAGCTTCCGAATTTCAGTCCTCTAACATACAAAACTCAATTTCCGTTATAATTTGACATTTGACAACAAAGTGTAAGTAAATATAGAATATAAATCAAATCTTTGCATTCATTTGGTTATATTACGAAAATATACATTGAAAAATAGGCTTATGGATTTTCATGTCTCTATGTTATTTTTATAAAACAATCTTTTGGAGCCGCTTTCTATTCCTTATTTTGACATTTAATATTCAAATTCATTTCAAAACTCTATTTTCACCAAGGCATGCAGTAGATCTCTTTTCAGCTCTTTCGCACACAGATTCCCTTATTTGTATTCATTTTATTGCTTTCCTGTTTCACCCTTAACTTTGAAATGAGCTGTGCGAATCAAGACAAATCAAACGGAAAATTTGCATATAGAGCCTCTATTCTCGCACTGTGTGAAGAAGAGGAATTTAACAAGTAAAAGATACGATTCTAAATGCCATACTTTTAGAGTTAAGTACAGAGCAGAAAAGCAACGGATAAAAGAGGAATTTCAAGATTTTCGTCTAAATCGATTTATAATTCAGGCAGATTATACGAAAAAGGGACATGCAAATAAATTTTGATTCGAATGATGCATTGAAATATATTGTTTTAAATATATATACGATCAAATAAAATTCAGTTTGAGCATATAAATTAATTCTCTATACAATTCATTTATTTATATATTTATTCCCGTAAATTTATATAAAATGTCAATATACATAAAAATTGTTAGTACTTGCACGAGATTCATGCGTTTTCGCACTCAATACATACACTTGATTATGAATGCATAAGAATAAATACTTGCACAAATAAACATATAAATATACAAACATACTGATAGCATAATATAAATAATGTAATAATAAATACAAAACAATTTTACAATAATTTGGAAAATTTTTAAGATCTGTAATTGTTTTGGGGTCATTCTTAACACTTTATTGACCGTTGATAAGTATACTCGTCACTAATTTAGCGTTTTTTTTAAAAATTATTATTCAAAACTCCTACTAGAATTTTTCAGTAGTAATCATTGTTTTATTTAATCACGGAATGACTGTCATTAAATAAAGAGAAGATTACTGTTGGAAAATTCTAGTAGATATTTTGTGTAAAAAAATCACTAATTTCACCACGCTGCCGGTCAACAGTAAGTAAAAAGATGCTCATATTAAGCTCATATGGAAATATGTTTTCGCATCGTGTAAAAAAGAGGAATTTAACAAATAAAAGATACGATTCTAAATGCCATACTTTTAGAGTTAAGCACAAAGCAGAAAAGCAACGGATAAAAGAGGAATTTCAAGATTTTCGTCTACATCGATTTATAATTCAAGACAGATTATACGAAAAAAGGACATGCAAATAAATTTTGATTCGAATGATGCATTGAAATATATTGTTTTAAATATATATAAGTTAAAATAAAATTCAGTTTGAGCATATAAATTAATTCTGTATACTATTAATTTATTTTATGTATTTATCACCGCGAATTTATATAGAACGTGAATGTATATAAAAATTGTTAGTATTTACACGAGATTCATGCATTTGCGCATGAAACAATACATATATACAACTGAATACGCATGCATATAATAAATATATGCACAAATAAACATAAAAATATATTGATAACATAACATAAAAAATGCGATAATGAGTACAAAGCGATTTAACAATAATTGGAAAATTCTTAAGATCTCTAATTGTTTTGGGGTCATTATTAACACTTTATTGACTTTCGCACCATGTAAAAAAGAGGAATTTAACAAGTAAAATATGCTATTATAAAGTTCCCTACTTTTAGAGTTAAGTACAAAGCAGAAAAGCAACGGATAAAAAGGAAAATTTAAGATTTTCGTCTAAATTTGTTTATAATTCAGTCAGATTATTGGGAAAAGGAAATGAAACGTTTTGCGAAAGGACATGCAAATAAATTTTGATGTGTTGAAATATATTGTTTTAAATACATCAGAACAAATAAAATTTAATTTGAACAGATGAGTTCATTGTTACACTATTCACTTATTTTATATATATATTCAAAAACGTAAATTTATATAAAATAAAATATTTGGACGAGATTTAGGATTTTCAGCACACAATGTATGCAATTGAATATCCATATACGATTATATAATAAATACATGGAAAAATAAACATACAAACATATTGATAACATAATATAAATAATATGATAATGATAAGTAAGTAATGAAAATAATACACATTTATTTATCAAAAAATATATCTCAAAATATATCTCAAAATATATATCAGTTTGAATCGCTAATTTTTATAACATATATGTACTTTATCTAAAAAGTTTTAAAAAATGTTTATAAAGTTTATATTTTTTTAATCATTCGAAAACTTTGCATTATAAAAATATATACACTTTCAGAAATTGCAATTATAGAATTGCATATTATGCTTGCATGATTAAAAATATAATAAACAACATTTATGATAGAAATCAACAGTTATTTTACAAAAAGAATTAGCTGTAAAAAACAAATTGAGTAAATTTTATTTTCTCTGAATGTTCTACAGCTGCTACCGCTTTATGGAGTAAATAATTCCTCTTCACAATTTGTGAAAAATATATGTAGATAACTATTTTTCTAATCAGATGGTCAGTTTAAAAAAATATTTAAATCAATCATTAAAAACTTTTTAAGGTTTCTTAATTATGTGTAAATATAGTCCTCGATTGTAAATTCTTATTTTATTTAAAGTTGATGAATTTTACATATATATTTAGTTTAAGTTAAGAAAAAGTGATATTTATAACCATTTGAGATTTGGTTAATATGGATGATATACTAGTTTTTTTCCGTTTTATCTAATTAATAACTTTATTATTATTTTTTTTTATTAAAGAACATTTGTATTATTTATTTGGACTGACAAATCATATCAAATTAAGAAGAGAAAACACTGAAAAACCCTTCAGTTAGAAATGCATTTCAATGCACAATTTAACCCAAAAATTTAATAGTTGTTCTTAAGCCTGTTTTCAAAAAGAAAAGAGAAATGCATACACAAACTTTCTGATACAATTTTATACATAATAGCATAAAATTTGAAAAAAATATTCAAATGTTTTGGAATTGAATAGAGGTTTTATTTAAAAATAAATATGCTACATGTTGAGTTATAATTGATTATTACCTCAGGAAGAGCTTTCATTGATTATTGTGACTCTAAAATTGAATTAGATCGCCAACTTTGGTACTATTTTCTGTAAGATCCTTGCCTTAAGGGAAACAAAAAAATGTTACCCGCAATATCTGAATAAGAATATCTGCAGATTTTGTGCATTTAAAAATAAAAATGATTCTGTGAATGTATTAGAAAGTAACACATCTCGATTCGAAACCAACCTTAATACTTTAAAAACATACATTGGCAGTATGATGTTATAGTCCTACTGACATACGCGTACATACATACAACCCATATATACATACATATATATACATATATATACATACATACCCATACATACCCATACATACCCATATATACATATATACATACCCATAACATACAACCAATCGACATTTTTTTTTTTAAACATTTGAAGAAAAAATCACTTAAAATTCAAGCCAAAACGTACATTGTTGTTCATATCTATCTGATGATGCTTTTTAAAAAAATTTTGTCACATATTTACATATTTAATAAACGAGAGATTGCTCTATTTAGAAGATCAATAATTTTTTCTACTGTGGAAAAATTGATAAAATTTTATTTTTAGTGCTTCAGTTAATATTTGTAAAAAAGAGTAGTGAAATTGTATGCATATAGGAATATTTTTTATATCGTTACATTTAATAAACTCGCATCTAAATCAATAAGCTATCACTTTGTGAAAAACTTTATGTAAGATGGATTTTACTTTCAAACGAGCTATGTTTTTTTTTTATTAAATTTAAACACCACTAGAAGAAGCTTGGTGTTCAGACAGAATCGTTTCTTCAAAACACTTCTGGGAAATAAGCAAAGAAAAAGTTTTTGCAGAGAAAATGTTTGATAATTATTATTATATTTAAATTTCAATCAACGTTTCACCAGACGAATTCAGCTCTATGTAAGTTTGATTTCTTCTCATAGTTCGCATTCCAATGCTTCATTTTAAAGACATAAACCATTAAAACGGAGAAAAAGTTTTAAAAACGAGTTTTACGATGTTTGCAATTAAAATATTTACCACACTTCATACTAATTTCGCTACTGTGTATCACAATATAGAATGTAGAGGTAATTAAATTAAATACGAGTAAAAACAAAATGAAGTATTAAGAAACTGCAAAATTATGTGTCTACCTGTTTTCAGAAGTACTTGACAGTTTTTCAATTTTATATGAATTTATAACTGTGTACTGTATAAAATGGCAAAAAAGTTATGAAAAAGTATTATGATTTTATGTTTTTTTCTGTAAACGTAATTTTGATCTAAAAAAAAATCAAAACCGTTTTCTGTTACAACCCCTCCCCCTTTTTTTTTGTTTAAGTAAAATTCCTGTTTACGGGGTTCAGGTTAATGTGTTTGAAGATTTTAATTTAAAATACATATATTCCATACATTTAAAATATATGCCTTTTACTCATTTGATTAAAAAGAAAAAGAAGAACGAAAGAAAGAAAAGAAAGAAAATAATGAGAAATAATATCATAAACCGAGACATTTTATTTAAACATCAAAGCATTGTTTCTAATTTATACATGCGAAAAATTAAAGCTGCTACTTGCGATTGAAAAAAAAATGCTATTGGCGAGATTTGCGCCCGGCTTATATGAAAATACCAAATTTAATTTTTAAATGATTTTGAAATTTGATGTCTCCCTATTTGGAGATAAATTTGGAGTTAATAAAAATAGGAATAGAGTTTTTCTAAGAATGATTTTTCCCTTCATATTGTTAGATTTAATAAATCCAGTTCTAAATCAATACATATTCTCTATTTCAAAAAAGAAAGAAAACTTTTATAAGGTGAACTTTTTTTTCCAAACGACATAAGTTACTTTTCAAGTTTAAAGCTTCGTTTGAAAATGCATGCATCTTTGCTTCCGTCCCGGAATGATTCTTTTAGCGGTGTTCGGAGGGAATCGTTCGGCTAGCGGATTATTCAGAGAGACGGGATCTTTTTCTCCTTCCGCCTTTAATAGCCTTGTGTGCGTTTTTGTGGCACCGATCGCTGATGCACTTTTATGCTAAAGGTTTCGGTTTCGATCACCACCCCACACGCCCTCTGCTGGCGAAAAAAATTGGGATCGCTAGAGGGCGCCTCCATACTTAATCCGATGGGAGATTCTTTTTTTTTTTTTCTTCTAAAGAGATTTTTTTTGCTGGTTGTTGGCAGCGCGGTCGTTTGAAAAGAGATGTAGTCGGGAATAAAGTTGAGATATTCGGAGGTGATAGCCGAATACTTTTTCCGGAGGCGCTTCTTAAACTGTTTCTAGTGCAGAAAGGTCGCTCATAAAAAATACCTTCAAGTTACTTTAGAGGAAAGAACTTTTCTAATTAAAGGATTGATAAAACGGCTTCACCTTGCAATAAATAATTGAGACACTTGAATATTTTTTTTGTCAATAAAAGATAGTAGATAGGTTGACATTTTCAATTTTAATAGCGTTGAATTTACTTTTGGAAAATAGTTCTAGATACGCTTTAAGTATAATAATGATGATTTTGTTTTTTAATGGAATTTTTTTAGTGATATTGAAAATTCCACTTAAAAATCTTATAGACAGCTGCTTTTATTTTCAAATACATCTGAAAAACCTACTGGAACGGAAGAAATGATAAAAATTATATTGTGCTATGCAGTATGTAACTTATATCCTGAATTTGCCCTTAAAAAAAGTAACTCACCGCAATATATAATACGATATAAATATACGAAAAAAAGAAGAAAAAGACAAACAATGCCCAAATAATAATGACAATTAATAATATATGAATGACCAAATCTATAAAAAAAAAAAAATAACATTGATTTAACGTTATTCACTGCTTAAGGTATCATAATGCTTTATTCAGAGATGTAAAAACGAATTTCGGTTTCATATATGCAAATATAAGGAATAGTTTTAGTGTGCGCCGTGTACGCATGAAAAGAGTATTTCTGGAAGGAATATAAACCTTTCTTATTAGCACGAGTTATTCAACGGAGAAGTTATATTATAGCAATAAAGAGATTTTTTTAAACATGAATTATTTGTTTCAATGGAAATCTGTAAAATTTTAACTTATTTGTAATATTAATTCTGCTAATAATTACCTAAATAATTAAATTACATTTTCTCAAATAATTAAACCAGATTATACTAGGAAATATGGCTTAATTTTATAGTTTAATTTAGATTTTTTTTAAAGTGGTTGTTTAGAATAATGTTATGAAAATAAGAAACCTAAAATTGAAAACTCTAAAAGTTAAATTAACGACATAAGGGAGAAAATAGTAATATAATATATGCATCTTCAAAGTTATAATTTACAGACCAAATATTAAATGTACGGGAACAATAGATCAAAGCATAATAGATTAATCTTTACCTAGAATTCAATTAATAACACTATTCCATTCATTGCAATTGAATAGGTATAATCTGGATCCTTTTCTGTTTGAACTTTGTGTTGCTGATTTAAGTTTTGCAAACTTTCACTAGTGAGACAAAAAAACATAAATTGGCGGTTAAAATGTTTAGAAAAGAAAGGTGTTTGAAATTATTAACTAAAAATATAGAAGTTAAATTTCATAGTAAATTGAACTACCAAATGCCATAGCATACGATAGAAAATAATACGTGAATTATGAGCTCAAACTTAAAATGTAATATGATAATTATCATACTAAATGTACATATATTACATATCATACATTACGTACTACATAATGTGGGGTAAGCGTATAAAAATATATTTAACTAGTTAAAAATTAATATAGATATTTAACTAGTATTAGAGTAGTATTAACTAGACATTTAACTAGTTAAGAGTAATCCATCATAAAATAAATACGTATTTTTAAAAATCAGTTCGAAAATAAGATTTTTTTTTAAATTTGGATTTTAAATTTTTTTCTTTCCACATCCAAGGCCAACACTGCCATTTTGATTTCCGTGATGTTTAGTGTTTTGTAGTACAAATCGTTATTCAACGTGTTCTTGATGTATTCAAGGTCAAATGTATTTGTTACAAATAAAATACACGCGCTCATGTTTCTGTTAGTTTGCTTCATTAATTCATATTTTAGTATTTCGTGCAACCATAGCAAACCCAAAATGTATTAAAATAGTGATTGCTTTCACAAATATATATATATTTAAATAATGTGAAGTTGTATATGTTACATTCTCGTCAAAATGATGAATGTAATCAGGGCTTTTAGTCACGAGATAAAATGAAGAAACACTCGCGGTAAAAATTTTTAATACATGATATTTGCAAATATTTTATGGAATTTTAGAACTATCAAACGTTTATAAGTAAGTAAAAATATAACTTATAATAAAAATTTATATGCGTGATACATGCTTATCATTTGTGATAATGAGTAATAAAGAAAAAATCTTATACATAAAGTGTTTGCTCTGTAAATATTTATATAACATGAATGTAACACCTTCTTTATCTTCTTACAGAAATTCTGACTATGCCCTATGACAGCAGTTCCCAACCTTTTTTCCCCTCCCCCGTACCCTTTTTTTAGGCTTTCTCATATGTGAGTACCTCTAATCTTATAAATTTACCCATACCCGTACTTCCTTGTTAAAAATGTTTGCATTTATTAGCCTTATTGTTAGATTAGCTAAATATTCAAATGATTCAAATAAACGTAATGACATTTATAGGCTTTTTAATTCTACAATTTACATTTTATTTATTTATTTATTTATTATTATTGTTATTATTATTTTATATAACGGTAACCTAACATCATAAATAAAATCAGTATTACATTTTTTTTTTAAACTACCTGAACTTATGATGAAAATTCATGACAATTAGTCATCTTGATATCCAAGCATTGAAATGTTGGCTCCATCCATTACTACTCTTAGACCTAGTCCCTCATTTTGGAAGTAGCCGATTGGACTTATACATAAGTCTCTTTGTAAGGAAAAACTCCGCAAGTTTGTTTCATTTGATTTCATGTTTAACCTTTTATTTAATGTGTTTTCCGTTGTTATCATTATTTTTGAGTGCCCCCAATTGGTCACGTTGAGTAAATTAAGGGGGCACGTGGGAACCACGGTCCTGTAAGATCAACTTCTACATGGTGCCCATAAATTATTGCCGGGGTTTCGTAACGTCATAACTTTTGATTTAAGAATATGACGAAAAATATTATTACATATTCGTAAAGTACATTTCAAATAGATTTTTTAATAACACAAACAAAGTTACACATGCATAAAGCTGCAACTCAAAACGTTGTTAATCAAATAGCGATTATCACAAAATAATAATTAATATTAAAATTTTGTCAAATTTATCAAAAATTTATTAATGAATTATGTAAAATCAATATATCTAATTTTGTGCTCATAATTCCTTAAACACTTTTTGATAAATTTGATAAAATTTCAATATTAATTATTATTTTATTATATTTTTATATATAAATAAGTATTCATAATTCATTAATAACTTTTTGATAAATTTGATAACATTTTAATGTTTATTATTATTTGATTATAGTCGTTATTTGATTAATAACGCTTTGAGTTGCAAATTTACGCATAACTTTGAGTTTTTGTTATAAAAAATTATGAGGTAAGGAAACCCTGACAATAATTTATGGACACTCTGTATATCTTATTAGTGCGGTATTAACCGAACAAGATATCACAAAACACTGTCCACATAGCAGGGAAAAGCCAACCCATCATTCCTCTGCTTTCCTGTAAATCTACTTTTTCCACACTGTTAATGGGGTTGCTGCAAAAAACAGATGCTAGTTTCTTATTGCTTTATTCGTCACCTCTGTTTGCAAACAGCTGCATATAAGTATAGAATTTTAGTTAAAAGTAATAGAATTTCGTCTGATTCATATATTGTTCAGTTCGGGGACCACCAATCTTGAAAGAAGAAAATATTTTATTAGGAATAGAATGTATTATTTCATTTGTATATAGATATATTATTAATATATATAATTATTATATATTATATAATTAATTTATTATTATATATTTTATAATATTGTATAACATAATATATATGTTATGGTCAATATGATTAATCCGGTCATTATTAATAATAACCGGATTAATCACATTGACCGTAACATATATATATATGTATATATTATATAATATGGTATAGATTTCATATTATATATTATTATATATTATCATATAATAATTATACTTAATAATTATATATATATATATATATATATATATATATATATATATATATATATATATATATATATATAATACATATAATTATTATATATAATTATTTTATTTGTATTTAGATATACAAACGTGTATATTCAGTTTATGATGCCCGCAGTTTATTCGGTGTATGAGCTATTACTGTTTCGCCCTGTCAATAAAAACTACATTTGGCCGCCCGTGTTCATACGGTAACCAATATGTTAATGATAAACTAGACTTAGCTAGCTGCTACTACTAGGGTTAATAGTCACCTTAATTAACCCTTTCGCGACGAGCGGCACGTTCAAAATACTTGAATTTGTACACCAAAACATTTTAAAACATTTTTTTAAAACTTTGTTTAATTACGACATATTAGCAGTTAAATTAGATTAAAAGAAGCGTACTTGAGGCTCGTCACGAAGGGGTTAAGGCAATTCTTAAAATAAATACTTTCCTTCGCTCAACAAAGCGAAACTGTCTGACACATTTTCTAACTCATTTTTAAACATAAAAGCATACTTGTAGGCATGATTATTGAAGTGATTTGAAATCAAACATTCTTTTTTCCTTTTCCGATAAATGAATTACATCTTGAGTTATAAACTATTGTTGTCTCAAGCCGACAGTTTTTTCTTTTCCTGCGTTGTCACGTCCAGAAATTTGGTTCAAAACGCGAGCTTTGACAGTCCTGAAATATCTTCTGTCTTTATCGGAAACGTGAAAACGGTTCGATTACACAATTTTCTACTAAGACCACTTGCCAATTTCATACGTTTGCGAATAAACAGAAATGAAATAATGCGTCAGAAAGTTGCCAGGTTGTATTTGAGAACACCTGAACTAATAAAATTATCTAAATTTGTTTTACTCATTGGCTAAGTTATCGTGGCCAGATAATAACGCAACACCAGCGGGAAATGCAAAACTGGTGTGAGATATCGAGAATTCAGGCTTTCAATTCATATATGTTATACAGCATACAGCATATTTTCTGCTAAATGTTATAGTGTATATCAATAACAATGAAAAATATTAATCGAAATTATAAGTACCCTATAAAAAAAAGACAGATGTTTTTTAACCTAGGAAAATATAATATAACTACGAACGAAAATTATAATAACTTCTTTTGAGTTACTAACAATATCGAAATTAGTAACGACACCATTTTTTATTTTTAGAAACATCAGAAACTAAAATATTTTCGAGATTTAAAAAATCATTTATAAAAACAAAGTTTCTTTTGCTGCCACTGATTTTCGGAAACGTTTCCGAGTAGTTTTTAAAATGTATTAATCAGTTTTGTTAACCCTGAATATATATTTTTTGGATGTTGTCAATTTTCTAATAAACATCTTCATGTTCAACAAACATGTTTTACAGACAAACAGGATAAATTAACAGCGTTAACATAAACATTAAATTTAATATAATTTTGTTATTCTTGCATGTATAAATTCAATTACGCAGCTGAAAATGTTTAATTAAAAATTAATAGTATCCTAAAATCCGATATTGTGGTTTGAGAAAACTGATTAACACACTATAAAAACTACTCACAAAAGTTTACGAAAATCAGTGTCAGCAAAAGAAACTTTGCTTTTATAAATACTTTTTTAAATCTCAAAAATCTATTGGTTTCTGGGATTTTCTAAAGATAAAGAACGCTTTTTGGAATCGCGGATAACTCGGAAGAGTTTCTTGTATATTTTCGTTCGTGGTTATATTATATTTTCGTAGATTAAGAAATCTTTGTCTTTTTTACATTGAACTAATCATTAAAATTTAAAACACGTTTTTGGATAGTGCATAAAATTATTTTTTTTCTGTGATACCATGTTTCATTTTAGTTTATTTTTTACGAATCCGATTTGCATAATGAGGGCGCTATCACGTAGCAATTTTGAATATTGCCAAAGCTTCACCGCAGGGTGTGTTGCACCACGCCTTGCAGGGTGGCACACCCCGGAATGATTTAATCGTGATTTAATAGAAGGAGAAGTACAATGCTGACATCTACTAACAAACCAGTTCCTAACCATTGTGTTTCAGAACAAATATATATATATGTATATATTATTTTGTAAGATATTTTCTTTTCAACTAATGCGAAAAAAATATAGTCAAAAATTTCAAAATATGTAATACTTGAGTTGGAAAACTAAATTGAAATTTCTTAACTGAGTGATTTACATTTAAATTGGCAATGAAAAATAAATACAATCTAAAATAAATTGTGGAATAACTGGTTATATTTCATTAACTATTAATAGAAACCAATCGGCTTGATATTTATTGCATGTCTTGGAAACCTAAAAAAATCAAGCAAAATGTGATTTTGTTTTTGGAAAAAAAAAATCTTTTTTATTACGATTAATTCTATGAATTGTTTGTTTATTTAAGACTGATTAACCGTTTTTTAATGATGTTTTAATGAAGTGTGGTTTAAAAAATGATGACTAGCAACAACCATACTGGAAAACACATTTTCATACAGAAATTTAATGAACTTAAAACTTTAACTTAACAAAAATAAAAATACACTTTTTTTTGTATCCCATTGACGATAAAATCTATCAAGGTATCTAAGGAGGGTTCATACGCTGGAGGGGAAAAATACGATTTTTCTTAAAGTGATATTTGACTTATTTAACGAAAAAACTTCTGTGTTTAAATATGGCAAACATTACTTTGCGAAGATTCTGTTATTCAAACCTCTTAAATTCCCTGAATCCTCTGAGATGTACGAACTATGTTAAGTGACTTAATGAATAATATTTAGTTGTTCGATTAGAGAACTGTATATTCTTTTCACTATAGTAGTTCACTATACCGATTTTATTCAAAATAGAGGTTAAATATGGCATGTGTTTTACAAGGTTCTGTATACATATTAAAATAAAAAATTCAATTTTTAACAGTCCTATTTTCTTACTACTTATGATTAAAAAACTGCTGCCCTACTTTTAAGAAAGACATTGAAAATCCATTCTTTTTCAATAAAAATTTACGGATTTGTGATATTTTGAACTTTATCCATTTCTAGAGTTTTCCGGTACTAAAGACGTGTATTTATTTTCCCATTAGCGTATTTTCTTCCATGTTATGTACTCTAACCTTTAAAGGCAATAAAAGAAAAAAAATATATTTGCTCAAATATTCAAAATTTCCGAAATATTTTGCACATTCTGATTTTTTTAATAATTTTCTTATTAAATGCATTTTTCCACTATAAAAATTCCAATTAATACTTAAAATTCTCTCGTGAAATAATAATAATACATTAAAAATGTTAATACATTAAAAATGTTATGTACAGATCTAGTAACAAAAAATACTATTTAAAAACATTTTAAAAATAGAGCTGTGTAACAATTCCCTAAATAGAAACAAAACCTTCATCTTCATCATTCACTAATTTGTTTTACATCAAAGTACCAAAGATAACAGTCAGAAAATGATTATATTATGTACATTAACCACTGAATTAAATCAAACAGTAGCAGATGAAAGAGAACAAAAACTTCACCCAAATATTTTTAATTTCTCCCAAACATTTTACATTTTATATCTGTAGTTCATTTTGTTTTGTTTTTTCTGATAATTTCCTTATTAAATGCTTTTTTTTTAGCTTAATTTTGATTCACATTTAACATTCTCTCGTGAATTAATAATAACATGTTCAAAATGTTAAGTACAAATCTGGCAACAAAAAGTATAATTTAAAAACATTTTTTTTAAAGCATAGTTGTGCCACAATTCACAAAACAAAAACAAAACCTTCATCATTCACCCTAATTTCTTCTACAACTGAAGCACAGGAGAAATCGATCAGAGACTTGGTCACGTTATGTTCTCAAACCATTAAATTCGGTCAAGCAGCAGAAGAGAAAAAAAATGAACACGAAAAAGTTCATTAAATTTACGAATTTCCCGATATCGAAAGTTCAACTATTGATTGTATTTTTTGCAGTGAACAAGGAATAATATTACTATAATTCTATGATGCTTAAGCAAATACATATGTAGTTTATATATTTTTTTATTTTACTCCATTAGTAAATAAAAAAAATTCCCTATTAACATGACACATCGTTGAAATAAAAAGCTTTTTTTTAATAGTAAATAATATTATACATTAAAATACAAGAATTCGCCATTTTTATTCTTTTGGCTGAATAAAAACAAGTTGTATGAAAATATAGATTATGTATTACGGAACTAAACAATGTTATTAAATAATTTATTTTTAATTATGATGATGTTTGACAGTCGAAACATTTTTTATGTCGATTTTCTTTTCTTCAAGTATAAAGTTTAATTTAATTAAATATATATACTAGTCGCGTTTCAACAAACTTTAAAGTTTATTGAAAGAATTTTTTCTTTAGAATTATTTATAATTTTTATAATTTCTGTTATTTTTGTTATTATTATTGTTATTGTTGTTATCAATGAAAGAAAACTAAGAGAAAGTCATCTTTTAAAATTAAGATAAAGTTTCATAAATTTCATTATTTGTATGTGCTTTCTTACATCATAAATTATGTGTTTTAAGAAAAATCATACTATTTCTTATCAAACAAATGGTTGGCGGGTATAATATATGTTTTCAAAACATCTACGAATTATAAACATTTTATTTATAAAAACATCAATCATAAATTAACATTTCCATGATACTTTTATTAAACAATATGAATGGATCAAAGCATTAGTATACGCGTTCATTTTCAGATATAGATTAATGAGCTAACATCATTGTGATGTAAGTCAGATTTTTTGCTGAAAATAGTTATTTAGATATTAATATAATCTTGTTACCAAATTTCAGAAAATGAGGAATAAGATATATTAATTTTTCACTGGGTCAGAGGAAAAATATTTTTTTATTAATGCAATATTTCCAAAAAGCATTCTTTTGGAGAAAACAATTCTTTACATATCAATATATCCTTGTTATCATATTTAAGAAAATGATAGATAAGAGCTACTTTAATAGTTTGCTGGAATCAAAGAAAAAAATTGATAATGAAATTATTATTTTTTTTATTTTATATAAATGTAATATTTTCAAAAATAATTATGTAAACACTTAATAGGAACTTATTCTTTACACATTAATATAATATTTTTACCAAATTTGAGAAAATAAGGATAAATGGATATGCTGGAATTAGAAAAAATAAATGACATATGTTGGATTGTATTGTTATTAGTATTTTATAAATGTAATATTTGCAAAAATTATTATTTAAACATTTAATAGGAAATTGTTCTTTACATAGTAATATGCTCTTATTACCAAATTTCAGAAAAAGAAGAATAAGCGGTATTAATTTCTCACTAGATCAGATAATATATATATATATATATATATATATTAATAAAATGTCTCTAAAAAGCATTTTTTTTTTTTTTTTTTTTTTTTTTTTTTTACATATCCTTGTTACTAAATTTTAAGAAATAAGAGATAAGAGCTACTTTAATTGTTCGCTGGAATCAGAGAAAAAAAAATAAATGATAAAATTATTTTTATAATGAAATTTTTCAAAAATAATTATGTAAACATTTAATAGAAAATTGTACTTTACATATTAATATAATCTTGTTACCAAATTTCAGAAAATGAGGAATAAGAGCTATATTATTTGTTCACTGTATCATAGCAGATTGAAGATATTTAGAAAGCACTAAAAAAAATTTTCATTTCAGGGGACTTTAGCCGGATTTTGAAAAATCTCCAATTCGAAATAAGTGTGTTTCCCTAGTATTTCTTACCGAAGATAAACAAAGAGGTATTTTTAAATGGACAGGTAAAGAGCCCTACTGTCCGAAACTCGATACGAACGATTACAAATCTAATATAACCTAAAGATTATCCAAAATTATCCAATATAACTAGCGATTATGTGAAAATCACGCAAGATTTACAGCAATTGTCCTGTCAATAGGTGTTTTCTTAAACGAAATTATTTATTTGTTCCTTTTTTAAATTATTGGTGAAATTAAAAATAATAACAATAACAATATTTTTTTGTTATGAATGCAATAGTTGCAAAAAGCATTACGCAAACTTATTCTATGAAATACTTCTTTATAATATTGTTACCAATTTGAGAAAATGAGAAATAAGAGCTATATTAATTGTTTGCTGGATCAGAGCACATTGGGGGAGATTAAAAGAAATTCATTCCGGTGAACTTCAGTCGGACGTCGAAAAATCTCCAACTCGAAATAAATATAAGCGTTTCTCTCGCATTTCTTCCCGAAGATAAACAAAGAGGTCTTGTTAAATGGGCCACCGCCAAGCAAAGAGTTCTAATGACGGCAACCGGGCCTGAACGATTACCGCCCGAGAAATAAATCCGGTGAAGCATGTCGGGCGTGAAAATGATAGCTCCCCACACCTCCGCTACGCACTTAATTATTCTGAGGGACCTCTAACCCTTCCCTTTGATTAGCCACTTCGCTACTCTCAAGAAGGCCAGCGGCCATTCCAACCTTTTATTCTTTCTTTCTGATATTTTGATCCATTTCTCTTTTCTTTTTTTTTTTCTTTTTTCGCTCTCTGTTCCTTGTTTCGCGGTTCGCTGCCTTCAGAACAGGAGAAGCTCTCCAGATGCCCGCCTCAGGATAACCCCACCATCCACCCCCGCTTCCAAATAAACAAAAAAATTTCTCTTCCTCTCTCTCTGAGAGAGAGAGAGAAGAGAGAGAAAGATAGAAGACCGTAAAGCAGGCAAGTAGTGTGCGTGCAGAACATTTTCCCGTATCGACCGGACGCTTCATCCCCCACAAGGTTTCTGGATCTTCCACCCCCCCTTTCCTGCTCTGGCTGCTGCTGATAAACCCCCCTTGCCCCGCTACTGCCCTTACTACACTCAGTATGTGTGTATTGAAGCCGATGTCGCCTGCAGGTAAATGCTCCCCAGCGATGAAATTAAAAAAAAAAAAAAAAAAAAAATACTAATATATAGAATGTCCAAGGTAATACACCAAATGGTTTCTAATCACTAAAGAACGAAATCATGCTGTTAATTTCGACGTATAAACAAAACACAACATACTAATATGAATCTAGCGTGTTCAAACTGTAACAAATCTATCAGAAAATATATTCATACGATTATTTCGTAGTGTCATCGCATTTGGTATACGACAAATCGTTAAGTAATTAAAATCTCATCAAATGATTGAAAACTATAAATTGTCGGTTAAAAATACAAATTGCCGTATTTTTTAAATCACTTTTCAAATAATCAGATTTTAATAATAAAAAAAAAAGATAAAAGATACTTAATGAAATTAAGTTAAAAGCATAATGTTAATAAAGTACACAGTGTAAAATAACTTTATTAATTATATAATTAATTTTTGAATACATAAGCTTATGATCTTCAACCCCGCTACCCTCCCTCCTTTTATTCCTACTCGGGCTGCTCTTGATAAAGCCCCTATACTCGCTACTGCCCATACTACACTAAGTATGTGTGCATTGAAGCCAATGTCACCTCTATTGCTACGAAGCAATGAAAAAAAAATTAAAAAAAAAAAGACTAACATATAGAATTTCCAAGGTAATACACCAAATGGCTTCCTATCACTAAAGAACGAAATCGCGTTGTTAATTTCGATGTATAAACAAGACGCAACATGCTAATATGAACGAACTATGTTTAAACTGTAACTCATTGATTAGAAAACATTTATAGCGAACCGACAACTCCGTGAAGTTATCGCATATGATTATTAATATCTCTATACGACAAATTGTTAAGCAATTAAAAGCTCATCAAATGTAGGATTGAAAATTATAAACTGCCTGTTAAAAACCAAAAATACTGACGTAATTCTTTTTTATTAATATCTTAAATAACCACATTTTATCATAAAAATGACAAATTGTTATTAACGGAATTAAGGTGAAAATTTAACGGGGCATAGTTAAAAAAAAACTTTATAAACTAGTTTATTTTTGCATATATACGTGCATACGTGAGACTAAGACTTCATTTTATTGCTTTAACAATTTTTTATTTAAAATACTTAATTTAAAATGTCTGGATTAAATATTTCACATTTTAAATGGACTGTGACACAAAGCTGTACCTTTTTGCTATCCATGACTTTATGTATAGATATCATTTTCACTTCATATATTTATTAAATAAATTATTTAAAAAAAAATTACATATGTTATTCATATTTATACAGTAACTGTGTTACACATGTAAATAAATCAATAAAAGCTATTACAGTTATTGTATGATTTTAATAAGTGTGGACATAGAATATATGTATTTTTGTATAATTATCTTTTCTGTAAATAAATTATCACAAACAAATTTACATAATGTGTGATACTTTTTTACCTGAGGCTAAAAAATGTTTTTGTTGATAAAAGTAATTACAAATGTGTTAACCATTCTATAGTTCAGTGTTCTTAACCCTTTAAAATAATATTTAAAAAAATTTTCATTCACATTAACTTGAAAAAAAAAAAAAGCAGTTATAATAGAAAGATTGCATACAGACTTTTTTGTCATGTTTTTAGAATAAATAACTTAAAAATTTATTTAAAAGGGGAAAGCGATGCAATATTTCTCAAACCGAATAGACGTAATTCAAATGTTTTACGCTAGTGAAAAAATGTGTGATATGATAATAATAATAATGAGGAATGCATTTACTGCAATTTGTTAAATTTTTATATTTCCAATCGGAAAAATAAATCATAAAAATTGTAATTAGAATATTTTTTTGTTATTTTATGATTAGTATGTTTAATTATCTTAGTAATATGATATAAACGGGTTCGAATGCGAATATAGTAGGTCTCCCAAATGGTCCGTATTTTGAATACAGTTTTTTTGAAACAGTAATTTTCTTTTTAGATTTTTTTTTTTGAAAATTTGTACACTGTAAAAAACAAAAAATGATATTTCTTAATCTAGGAAAATATCCTATAACACCAAACAAAAATATACAATAACCTCTTCCAAGTAATCCAGCATTCTAAAAAGCGTTATTTATTTTTACAAAGTCACAGAAACCTATATATTTTCCATATTTAAAGAAGCATTTATAAAATCAAAGTTTCTTTTGCTGCCACTGATTTTCGGAGTAGTTTATATAATGTATTAATTAGTTTTCTCAAATCGGAATATAGGTTTTCCCGATTCTATCAGTTCTCAAGTAAAATTTTCATGTTCAACAAACATGTTTTACAGACAAACATGTTAAATTAAAAGCATTAAAATCCACAATAATATTATTTTCTTACTTTTTTATTTATAAATCCAACTGCGCAGCTGAAAAAAAAAAAAAGATATTCCGGTTCTATTATAAAAACTATTCGGAAACGTTTCCGAAAATCAGTGCCAGCAAAATAAACAACGATTTTATAAATATTTATTTAAATCTCGAAAGTATATTGGTTTCTGAGTTTTCTAAAGACAAAGAACGCTTTTCAGAATCCTGGGTAACTCGAAAGCGGTTTTTTATATTTTCATTCGTGTTTATATGCTATTTCCGTAAATTAAGAAACATTTATCTATTTACAGTATATAAAAGGTCATTTCAAATGTTGTATAAACCAAGAAAGTTCTTCTTTAGAAATAGTGGCATTAAAAAGAAAAAACGGACCATTTGGGAGTTCTAATATGGTAAAAAAAAATAACAAAATATACCTGGATTTGAATTCTGCCTACAAAAGTTTAATTACAAATACATATTTAAATGAAACTCAGTTCTATTCCTGCAAATGTTATCTCGTTTCAGCAAAAACAAGGATACATACGAAATGGTGAAAAACAAGGATCAATCTCTCCTGGAGATCGAGTCATTTTGCATCAGTTTATTGTGTTATGGTTATGTCTCATGGGAACCTTTAGCATCTAGTTTTGTGTGATATTATTATTGTTTGGCATTCGGTTAAGCAGAGCAATGAAATATGTATAAGAAAAAAATTAGCATTTTCTTATAATTTTCACATATCTATATTATAATGTGAAAACATATCCCTGAGTAACGTTGACGTCATATTGACGGTCGCAACATCTGACCAATAAATTTCACTTTTATTGCAATTGTTTAACTTCTAAACATCGCACAATTTTAATTTTTATACAAAAAAAAAATGTTCTTTCAAATTTAATTTGTTTGAAAACTTCACCTCAATTTACTGTTTTTTATGGTTTTAAAAATAATTTTCAAGCAGGATTTTAAAAAAAAATCCTACCCCGATCGCGTGCAGCAAGCTTACGGAAGATTAACTCATTTGCACTTAAAACAATATAAACAGTTCAGCATTTGTTTCTGGAAAATATTCCATAAGAAAATTAAAACTTGATCAATAAATAAATTAAATAATAAAATAACATAAATAAAACACAAATTTAACACACATGTAATCGAACTGCGTGCTTAAACCACCGAAATTATCAGAATAAAAAAGACTGCTGTAAGTAGCAAAATTATTGTCGATTTCTTCGTACTATTAACTCTTGACATGGATCTAGTACGAAAGTATCGCTTTTAATACATTTTAAAACTTTATTTGAATACATTATTGATACTTTTTCTATAAAAATGTGTTTTGGTGTTGTTAGTCGGTAATCTAGAAAAAAAATCTATTAGCGTTTTAAATTAAAAAAAAAAAGTTTTCACACATGTTCTGCAACCCGGGCTGCCCGGGTTGCATGCCGTAGTTATAGTAATGTTAATAATTGAAAAAAAAAATACATTTAAATATTTGTAAATTAAGTGGCTTGTTGTAAAATTAAAACTTTTATACAAAATATCTAATGATAGTAAATGGTAAAAATATGAACGTAGAAGATCTAACATTTTATTTTTTAGTTAAAATTAGCTTCTATGAGATAGTTTTTCTTACATTATTGTGAGATTTTTTTTTTTTTTTTTTAAATCGTGTAATATTTCGAAGTTATCTGTATCATGCAAATATCGTGAAAACAGACACATAGTCTTTTATGAAAATACATTTTTGCTTTGAGAATCATCTTGGAATTATGATTAACAATAAACTAGTTCATAAAATATACACAAGTTGCTAAAAATCTGAAAAAAAAATTGAAATGGTATTTTTTTGTTATTAGATATGTATGCCACTTTCTGAATGCAAATTATTTTTAGCTCACGAGGGAATGAATATTTGTTATATTTATAAAATTTATGTAAGATTTCATATAAATAAAATATAAGAAAATAGATGAAAGCTCAGATGAGTTATTGAAAATTACAGTATGATAGCGGGTGTTTTAAATTTCTAAATTAGCAAATGAAATTTAATTGCTAATGGTAGTTTATCATTCATTTTAATAATTTTTCATTTCTAAATTTCTAGATAGGAAAGAAATCTATGAAAGGGTAAAAAATAAATCATACTTATCATTTATTTATTAATTTAAATATATATATTTTTTTAAATATCTTTCTTTAACATTTTTTGGTCATGTTTACATCATGTGTTTCTCTTTTAGTTAAGTAAAAAAACTCACAAAGAGAATACTACTATCATTTATTTGTTAAAGGAAAAGAAACTAAGTTATTTAAGAGAAATTATTTCATAGATCTCTTCAAGATGTTTTACCCTATTGCATTAAAAGTGAACACATATGAATTAACTCACGAAGGGAATAAGTGATGTTCTTTTAGATACTAATATCATTTGTTTGTTAATGGAAAATAAACTAAATCATTTAAGAGAAACTATTTCTTAAATAATAATATTTTCGAGATGTTTTACCCTATTGCAATAAAATGGTAACACATAGATAAATTATATTTTTTTTTAGAAAAATTGCGAAAAATCGCAATTTTTTTCTGACTTTGATATATTATTGCTCCCTATATGTAAGTTTTGCTCGTTATAACTGAATTTTCTGCGATGCATTATTATATTAGACCAAACATTTCCTTTGTTTTTGATCGTTAAAAAAAAGCTCTCAGTACATCCGACCGCGCTATAAACGAGTTCGATTGTTTTTTCTTCAATGCATTGCCTTTTTATGTATTCAAATAAAGTTTTTAAATTGATTAAAATCGATATTGTCGTATTAGCCGCATGCTAACGGTAATAACCAAAGAAATCTCCAAATATTTCACCATTTATAGCAAGTTTTTAAATTCTGATTATTTCAGTGTTTAAGCGCACAGTTTCATTACACATCTGTTAAACTCGTGTTTTATTATTTTTTTTTTCGTGTTGCTTTAATTTTGTTATGGAATATTATCTGGAAATATGCTAAAATATTTACTTTGTTTCAAATGCAAACTTGCTAATCTTCTGCAATCAAGTTAATTTAATAGGATGGATAAAAAAAAAAAAAAAGTCATACAAGAAAATTATTTAAAAAACCATAAAAAATAAGTAAATTAAGTAAAGTTTTCAAACAAATTGCATCTAAAAGTACATTTTTTCTAATTCAGTGAGGAAAATATTGAAATTGTGAGATGTTTAAGAGTTTAAAAAATTGCAAAAAAAGCTTAATTTATTAGTCAAGTGTTGATTAAAATCAAATATTGGTTTGCCAAATTTGTCAGTGTTACTCACCGAATTGTTTTTACTTTAAAATATGGATGTCGATGACGTTTCTGTATCCAAATCTATTATATGATATTCGTACCGTTCCTTGTGGAAAAATAATTAAACAAACGGATTTCTTTTTATTAAAATTTGCTAATACGATTATTATAAAAAGATACAGAAATAAGTCATAAACAGGTCCTTGGGATCACACAAATCAAATTTAAACAATAATGATCCGGTTTTTCTTCCGAATTTATTCCATGTGTCCATGCCGTGTTTTGTGGGAAAATATTTCTTTATATAGAATTTTCCATTAAAATTTTCTACTACGGTGAATGTAAAAAATTATACATACATATTTTTTAATTTTCTAACACGGTAAATGTGAAAAGAAACATAAATTATCAATAATAGAAGTCGAAAATTATACTATAAATAGGAATCTACTTAATAACGTTTTTGGAATATATTACACCGAACTGGTTTAATTTCGGCATTATAAGGGTGTGTAGAACCGCCTTCTCCAATTTTTGATTCCCTCCTACTGAAACCTTATCAGCTTCAACACTTCACATACTCATACGAGGTCTTGTAGACTCCTCCCTTTATTGCCGTATCCCTGCCACCAAATAACCCTGAGAAAAAAAAAAGAGAAAGAGAGAGAAAAGAGCAGTGGGAATTAGAGGCTGCCACACGGCAAGATTTTTGTCATGCAACTCTGCAGTTAGGGAACAGTGCGTGCAGCAAAGCCGTTCATTCCTATCCCCTATTTGTTCCATCCCTCCCTTGCTTATCGTCTTTGTAAATCGGTGTGTGGTGGAGATATGTGAATTTTTTTTTCTCCAGTTCTAGGAGATGGAATAGCCTATAATTTCACATTCTCTATTTAATGGGACGGAAAAATGGTACTCGATACTGTCTCTCGCTTTTAATTATGCCTCCCCATGCAGATGGTGTGAAGATAAGGTGAACACTGATAAAAAGCGAATAAGTGCATGTCACGAGCGCTTCGTGTGAATTTCGTTAATCTATGCCTGGGGCGATGCTGTTATAGAAAAATCAGGCAAATCAGTAGTTCAGAATTTGAGGTATTCTAAACTGTTAAGTGGAGAAAATTCATGGAGTTAATTTTTCATTTAATGATTATCTTAAATTTTTGCGTGATCATCAGGAAAAATGTATACACACACTCATATACACTGTAAAGAATGTAACGATTATTAGAATCAGCGATGAATAATGAAACAGTTGTAAAGAGAACGTGATGGATTCCAGAAAGATAATAAAGTTTTTTATTTATAATTTATATAAATTCACAAAAATGTGCTGAATGAAGCTAAATACACGAAGAAGTTTTGTATTTATCGTTTTATAAAGGTTCCATCTTATAATCTTCAACTAATCATGTAATAATTTATAAATACATGCATGTAAACAGGCCCTGATCATGGCAACATGTGGACCAGTGCTAAAGAAAATTTTGGAGTCACTTTCCCCATCACATAATACATTATTTCTCACCTACAAGTGAAAATGATTAATTTGAGGCCCTCTCTAATTTGAGGGTCTTTGACAAATGTTCGGTTTGTGCATGAACACTATTAAAATTATACATTTTATTTAATTTTGCAAATTAAACATTTGAATTGACATGAAAATCCCAAAAGTTTAAATCTTAATACATTATATTTGTAAGCTCTAAGTGCTCTAAAATGTAATCTCAATAAATTATTTTGAATGAAGGTGACATAACTTTAATTTTTTGACATATCTCTATAGCATACTTTAGAAAAAAAATTTCAGAATACACATTTATACACGCATTGAAGAATAATATTAAAAGTTCTATTACGTATAATTACAAATCTATGTCAGACTTAAAAAGTTTTCATCTTTTAATACGTATAATATAAAAAGGAATAAAGCGCACATAAATATAATATAACAGTATTCTTCTAACATAATTTTAAAAGTCAATATAAAGTTTATGAATTATTTGACTTATAAATATCAGGAAAGAATCTTTTCTTACATATTTATTATTAAATCTTAAAAATGAAATAATTATTTAATATAGTACCATTTATAATTAATGAACTTTCTCAAAAGATAGTCACAAACTTTTGAATTTCAGTCACTATATGCCTTATTTAAACACGGAATACTTTCACTACTTATAGTAAATATAGTGACTTCTTGGGATATATATCTTATATTTTTGGTAATTATCTTAAATACATTAAGGTTATTTTCCGTAATTTAATTGAGATTTTGCATAATAGTTATAAATAAAGTATAAATATCTGTTTATGTGATAACGAAAGTTATACTTCGCATAATGATCAAAGTAACAGTTTTTATTACATATTTTGACTGTTTAACATATGGCCATACATTAACTTTCTATGTATTTTTTTGCATCTTCATATTTAAAAGTTTTTATGATTAAGAAAAAGGAATTTTTAAGTGATAAAATTTTATTAATGTACTTGAAAATAATATCGAATGAAATAGTAGCCTTTGAAGTTGTTTTAAAATTGTAATAAAAAGTTATTGATTAAACAAAACTATTAATTTGTAAATTTATATAATTTTTAAATTTTTTTTTTTTTTTTTTTTTTTTTGTTATATTGTTGTTTTATTTTTGTACTTTTTTAATAAATAAAACTTGTAGTTTTACTGAAAAAGTAGAGAAAAAAAGCGTAAAAATATTTTTTTCTTATATTTTGTTTTATTTAAAACGTAATGAGGAACTTATATACTTAATTTAATCTATTTCTTGTTAAATATGGCTAACCAATATAGTATTCATTAACGTATTAAAAAACGTATCAAAAACGTATTATTTTAAACTAAAATGCCACTCTTATATTCAGCTATTTGCAAACGGACTTTACGACTAAGGCAATAAACGCCCGGCATCGACATTTCTCAGCGACCCCACTAACATTGTGGAAAAAGTAGTTTTACTGGCGAAGTAGAGACGCAAAGGGTGATTTTGAGTTCTTTCGGAATTTCTTTTTAAATTTTTAGTTTTATTTAAAACGCAGTGAGGAATTTATAGACATCGTTTAATCTATTTATTCTAGGATATTGCTGACCAATATATGATTCAGGCAAAAATGCATTATTTAGAACAAAAATTCTACCCTTACATTCAGCTACTTGCAAACAGATATGACTAATTATAATCTACTAACTGACTGTACCCGACAGACTAACTTCTAACTGTATAACTGGCTGTAAACTCCCAACATAGACTTTTCGCAGCAACCCCATTAACATTGTGGAAAAAGTAGTTTTACTGGCGAAGTACAGACGCAAAGGGTATTTTGAGTTCTTTCGAAATTTTTTTTTTTTTTAGTTTTTAGTTTTATTTAAAACGCAATGAGAAATTTAAAGACATCGTTTATATACTTCTTCTAGGATAATCAACATCAATCAGTCAATCAATCAATCAATCAATCAGCCAATCAATCAATCAGCTGATCAATATATGATTCAGGCAAAAATGCACTATTTACAACAAAAATTCTACCCTCACATTCAAATACTTGCAAACAGATATGATTAACTATAACCTACTAACCGACTGTACCCGACAGACTAACTGTATGACTGGCTGTAAATTCCCAACATGGACTTTTCGCAGCCACTCCATTAACATTGTGGAAAAAGTAGTTTTACTGGCGAAATAACGACGCAAAGGTTGATTTTGAGATTTTCTATTTTTTTTTTTAATTTTATTTAAAATGCAATGAGGAATTTATATGCATTACTTAATTTATTTCTTCCACGATATTGGGGACTAATACACGATTCAGGCAAAAAGGCATTATTTGCAAAAAAAGAAAAATAATTGCACTCTTACATTCAGCTATTTTCAAACAGATATCACTAAGGCAGTAAACTCCCAACATTGACTTTTCGTGGAAAAAGTAGTTTTACTGGGGAAGCAGAGACGCAAAGGGTGATTTTGAGTTGCTTTAAAAAATTTTCTTTTAATTTTTTGTTTTATTTAAAACGCAGTGATAAATTTATCTACATCGTTAAATTTTCTTCTTTTAAGATATTGCTGACCAATATACGATCCAGGCACAAATGCATTATTTACAACAAAAAGTCCACTCTTATATTCAACTATTTACAAACAGATATCACTAAGGCAATAAACTCCCAGCATCGACTTTTTGCGGAAACCCCATTAACATTGTGGAAAAAGTAGTTTTACTGACGAAATAGAGACGCAAAGGGTGATTTTAAATTCTTTTAGCATTTTTTTTTTAATTTTTCGTTCTATTTAAAAGTAGTGAGGAACTTATATACATCGTTTAATCTATTTCTTCTAGGATATTCTGATCAATATATGATTCCGGCAAAAATACATTATTTACAAAAAAAAAAAAAAAAAAAAAAAAAAAAAAATCCATTCTTATATTTAACTATTTACAAACAGATATCACTAAGGCAATAAACTCCCAGCATCGACTTTTTGCGGCAACCCCATTAACATTGTGGAAAAAGTAGTTTTACTGACGAAATAAAGATGCAAAGGGTGATTTTAAGTTTTTTTAACATTTTTTTTAATTTTTCGTTTTATTTAAAAGTAGTGAGGAATTTATATACATCGTTTAATCTATTTCTTCTAGGATATTCTGATCAATATATGATTCAGGCAAAAATACATTATTTACACCAAAAATTCCCACTCTTATATTCAACTATTTGCAAACAGATATCACTAAGGCAATAAACTCCCAGCATTGACTTTCCGCTGCAACCCCATTAATATTGTGGAAAAAGTAGTTTTACTTGCGAATTAAAGACGCAAAGGTTGAATTGAATTATTTTAACATAAAAAAAATCGTAAATTTCCGTTTTATTTAAAATGCAGTGAGGTATTTATTTACATCGTTTAATCTATTTCTTCTAAGATAATACTGACCAATACGATGACGCAAAAAAAAAAAAAAAAAAAAAAAAATAATAATAATAATAAAATAATAATAATAATAATAATAAAATCTACCTTTACATTAAGCTATTTAGCAAACAGAAATCACTAAGGCAATAATTTTCGCAGAAATCCCATTAATATTGTGGAAGCAGTAGTTTTACTGGTGAAGCTGGGACGCAAAGAATAATTCTGAGTTCCTTTAGAATAAAAAAAAATATCGTTTCTTTTAAAACGCAATGAGGAATACATCGTTTAATCTATTTCTTCTAAGATATTGCTGAACAATGTACGATTCAGTCAAAAATGCATTATTTGCAAGAAAAATTCCAACCTTGCATTCAGCTATTTGCAAACAGATATCATCACTAAGGCAGTAAATTCCCAGCATCGACTTTTCGCAGCAACTCCATTAACATTGTGGTAAAAGTAGTTTTACAGGAAAAGTAGATCTGCAAAGGGTGATTTTCGTCCTCCATTATACGGAAGATGTTTTGTGATGTGTTGTTCGTTTAATACCGTACTGGTCTGATCTATGAGTTGATCTTATAGGTCATATAAAGAATGAGAGAAAGTGTGAACAGCATGAAAATAATTAAAGTAGCTATGTAACTTAGAATACCTATTTAGTTTCACCAAAGGAAAAAATAATATTTGAAAAACTAAGCTAGATGATTGCAATTATTTGTATAATTTATACACGACAAGTTCCCTTTTCTTTAAAGGAGTAAAAAACTACTTTATTTGTGTATTTAATAATAAAACAAGTTTTTAATTTCAAATAATTTGAGTAAAATCATATTTAAATTTTTAGTAAATTGGAAAAACTTTATAGGTTATTTAATAATATATATCGACTATAGCAAATATTGAGAAATTGAATATTAAAATGTGACTTTTTAAAATACTGTAGGTTATTAGAATAAACCTATTGGGAAAAAACAAAGATATTGAAATACTTGGAGAAGTAAATTCCGCTTGTTTTGGAAGACATAGCAAGTGAGATAATGTTGAAATCAGTCAAAAAAGTTCTTAGACAACTGCAAAAACTATTGGACAATGTTGGAAAAAATACGAGATTTTAACACGTTTGTGTATGTGAAATTTATACATTATAGTAAGTTTGTACCATTCTGTTATGATATGTAAAGCTTGTTCAATTCTAAATGAATTTTTTTAGCATTAAAGTTAGTAATTATTTATAATAGAAAGATTATTTTTCTTTTCAATACATGTTAAAGTAAAAGAAATGTTTTTCCTGATTTCTGAGGTGATTTTTTCTTTCCAAAATTTCGTAGTTTCGTATAGAATGTTTTGTCAACAGTCAGTTTCTATTTATTATTTAAACGGTATTTTAATATCTTTCATATGGAAATTTATTTAATAAAAATGAATTGTGTAGCTATTTAGCTATAAAATGAAACTGCAAAAAGTGAAGAGTATTAAGAATAATCTTTGAATTTACAAACCTTATACATACTCGTATACCGAAATGTTTGACGACACGCAAGAAAATTCTATAAATATTTTACAAATATATAAGTAAATGTATTGACAGAGAATAGACAATTAAACAGCCAGTCTTTTTTTCTCATTTCCTATGAATACACTTTTTACTTAAACGTAACGTTCGTCGTTTTACACATTAGATACCAAGCTTGAATGCAGTTTAGCTGTTTTAGTGTTCCTGTAGTATACTATTAGAGAAAGATGGTCTAAAAAGTTTTTTTTTTCACAGAATTTTATTTATTTTTGTTTTAAATGCATGTTAAAAAAATAACTTTTATGATTTCGATGAACGTTTTTATAAAAATTTGATGGTTTAAAAAAAAAACATTTTTCGAATAGTTAATTTTTATTTATTATATAAAGAAATGTTAATACTTTTCTGATACAGATTCTTTTCGGAAAAACAAATTATGGAGCTATTTAGGCACAGAATGAAACTGCAAAAAGGGAAGCATATTCAGTACAATCTTTGAATTTATGAACGTACTTATACTTTACAAATATACCGAAATGTTTGTACGACATATATGAATTCTATAAATATTTTACAAATATATAAATAAATGTATTGAAAGAAAATAGGCAATTCAACAGCCTCTCTTTCTCATTTCCTATGAATATACACTTTACTTATACCCAACGTTCGGCTCTTTACTCATTAGATGCCAAACTCGAATACAGCTAAAGGCGGTTTAGTGTTCCTGTAGTATACTGTTCGAGGAAGATGGAAAAAAAAGAGAGAAGGAATAGAACGTTGAAACCTTTTCGAACATGCCCGAAAGAAAGCAGGGCGGTAATTGCAAATCGATCTGCTAGGGAGTTCGAAATGAAAGAGAGAGAAGGGGGGTGAGGGGGAAAGAACGACTCGTAATTTGGGAAGTTTGGATGGCGCATGCGCTGCTTGGCCCCTATTGAATTTTTAGTGTTCGGTTCAGTGAGGGAAGGGTTGTGGAATAATTGGTTTGGAAGTGAGCGTGGAGGATTAGAATAATTATTGAGGAATAGTTTGAAATGCGAGAAAATAATCTGCGTCAGTATTTTTTCCCGTTATTTGAAGCAGGTTTTCATAAATATAATTTTTCCAATTTGCTAAACATTACTCTAAGGCATGAGGAATAACCTCGAATGTAATGAACTGAAAGAGCTTATTATATGATTTTAAAAGGTAAAACCAAATAGTTTAATAATAAACATAACTTGTAATACTTTGGATTCTGTATAGAATGGATTCTTTTTTTGAAGGTTTATCTAAAAAGTTAAAATTTAGAAAACAATTGGAATTTTTCAAGTACAGAAAAATATTTTCAAAATGTTTACAACCGCTTCAATTATTTTTATCTTTGACTTTTATGAATTCTAAAAAAAATGCATAAGTCGGAATAACTTAAAAGTAACTCTTGTTCAAAATATATTTGCTATTTTCTATGAACCTCATTCTGTAATTCATATTATGTTGCAGAAGTGTACAAATTATACGTAAAATTGTAATTTTAGTAAAGTTTAAATGAAAAAGCAAGGACAAACGTTTTAACAAATAATAAGTAATTGAACTAGTAAATTTTCGAAAAATTATTATACTCAAAAACCGGAATTTCTGAAATTAAATTATCTATTTTAATATTTTTTAACGTTTGAAAAACGGTCGACTATCTATTTTGTGTTTTTGCAGCATGATAGATATGATATATTTCGGTATTTCTCAATATGTGTGTTATCACGCACAAGTGTGCCCTGAGTGCGCCGCCAAAATTATTATGTTATTTTTTCTATTTTACTAGGCTCTATCAAAATTTTGTTTATTTTTCCTTTTTTTTTTTTTTCACTGATCAATCAAAGACAGAAGTACTCATATTTACAGCAATAGTTATATTTAGAGATAGCTGGAGCCTGAAATTTAACCAATTTCTTTCAAAGGCCATCACATAATAATAGTAATAATCAGACGTAGGGTGGAAAATGTATGACATAATTAAATTTAAACTAATATTTAAAAATGTATCAAGTCCCGATTACTCATACATGACGCACGCTTCGATTTTTAAAATCTGAAGTTTGAGAGGTAAAATTGCGACGGTATACACGAAAACATACAGCATCAATTTCTTGGTTAAACATGTAGTTTGAATTTTTAACTCTATGAAGTATTAAAATTTTGTTGCCTCTGTTTCATATTTATGGGAAGAGAGATATTCAGCAATAAATGAAATTAAAAGTAATAAAATGGGAAATTATTTTCTTGGAGGAAAAGTTATGTTCTTGTCTAAAGTTTCCTCTGAATAAATGAATTACATCCCCAATAATGCACGCAAACATAACAATAGATTTTTTTCATCATGCCTTTTAATAAGAAGATATTTATTATTTAAGATAAGAAGATTTTATTATTTAATTATTCTAATATACTTGCGTTATAGAAGTTCTTTTTTATAATAAATTAAAATAAAACCTTCTTGATTTGGAGTAATTTTACTTTAAAAAAATATATGTTGTGTCGCTGAAATTTTATTAAATTAACTGAAATGTGTGGCTGATCCCAAAATATTAAAAAACACAGATACGAAAATTTCAAGCGTATTTATGTAAACAAATTTGATTGCTTAATGATTGCAAGTATGCATATATTTCTATGGGACTATTTCGAAACAATTCTGACAACATAACAAATTATATTTCGACTGTTAAATGATGATGACATTACTACATTAATACAATGACACAAATTACAATACTATTAATTCGCTTTAGCGTACTTTATGTGTTAAGTATCAGATGAGATCTTGAATTGTTATGTAATCAACCTATCAATCATTTCACTGTTTATTAGATTGTATTTGTTCTGATATCTAATACAACATTTTATGTGAAGTGCATAGCTATAATTATAGAGAGCAGAAAAGTAATAGAAACATCAAGATTTCTCTTAAATAGGTGCGCCAATGAAATATGACGAATGCAAAGTATTATAAGAGAACAAAAATAATTAAACAGATAAAAATATGAAACATGCAAAATGATTTATAAAAATTACGTTAAAACTGAAATTAAAGAACAAACTAAGTATAGATATAAAACAGAATAGAACAGTACGCCTTAAATAAGGAAAAGTATAGAAATTTAGAAAAAATTTTCAAAATGTTTCTTTTTATTTCGAAATCCATATTCTTTTTGAAAAGTGAAATTAAAAAAAAATGGCCAAAAGTTTCGTTTCCTCTCTTTTTCTTTTCTTAAATTCTCGTTTCAGAATATCTTTCAGTATTCGCTATTTAATTACGACGATATTTAATAAATATCTTCTTTTGTTAAGAAAATTGGTACTTTTTTAGACTGTTGTACCAAACAGTATTCGATATGCAATACATTTTCACTCTCCTTTAAAATCCATTACGTACATATATTTCACCTAGGTTTGTAAAGTTCTTTTGTTCTGCTTCATCTATACGTCAATGTACAAGCTATCTGTAAAACAGTGTACTCAGCGCAGGTATTACTAATGCAGAAAAGAGATTTAAATGCCAGTAGATGATTTTTTTAATCGTTAGTTAAATGTTTAAAAAACAGTTTTAACAATATTCTATATACTAAGAAATAGAAACGTTAATTATCTACTAGTCAGTGATTTTTTTTTTTTTTTTTTTACATCAAAAAAATAAAATTTAAAAATTTAAAAAAGGGTGTGAAAAATAGAAAGAAATAAAAAGTAATAAAATACTAACGAAATGACAATGATGTACTTGAGAAAGTATTTGTGCTATAACACACAATTTTACATAAAAAAATATATTTATTATTTTCTTATGGGTGAAAGACAAACAAAAATAACTTTTTAATTTCTAAAACCAAAGTAGCCTATTGTAATCATTACATTGTACAAATTCTTATTAAATGATGCATTAAAATTCAAACGTTTTACTAAGAACTTTTTCCCGACGTGTAATATATACTACTCACTTTGCATTAAATTTAAATTTCAAACTCACGGAAAACTTTTTAAATCTGAAATTCGAAAGCCTAGTTACCTTTTCAAAAATATTTATAGTTTTGAAATCCTTTTCGTTCTTGAAAAGTTGAAAAGAAGTGGTGGACGAAACTTTTTTTTTTTTTTAAATCCTCGTTCTAGAAACACATTTATATTTAATAATTCAATTACTGATTTAAAAAAAAAGAAAATTGATACTTTTTTGGAAATACTTAGATGAACAGCATTCTGGATGTAACAAATTCTCCTGTAAACGCATCACTTGCCTCTCACTTAAAGTTTTAAAATTCACGAGTCTTGTTCCGACTATGTGTCAATGGACAATTTACCTCTAAAGCATGTTATTCATCGTTAATAATGCTAATTTAGAAAAGCTATTCAAATGCCAGTCGCTGATTCTCCCAATCTTAGGTTAAATGTTTAACAACAGTTTTAATGCTATTAGATATACTGAGAAATAGAAACATACATTGTCTGCTATTCAGTATTTTTTTTTCTTAACAGAACAAAAATAAAAAAAGAAGCTGGTATGGAAAAGAAAGAAATGTTAATCAGAAAGTAATAATTGTGTGTTTAAAAAGATATCCAGGTAATTTTCCAGCCTTGCTGTGGTAGGGAAAATGGCCTTGGCGAGAGAAGGAAATTTGGCAACATATTTTCTGGCAACCTATTCACTGTTTCATACACACAAGCAGTTTTTTTATTTTTTATTTTTTTATTTATATAATTTACTTAATAGAAAGAAGCTATTTATCTATTTTTTTATATACAAACATAGGCAAAATGTATATAAAAAGCAATAATAATTTAGGTATAAATACATATATAAACAAAGCTAAAAGTTCATTAGGTTTGTTTTCATAGGTGTTTATATCATTTGGAAACAAATCTCACTTTCTAAAGCTCAAATTGCGCCAAATTAAAAAACATAAAAAATGCCATGGCCCCTATAGTGTTAAAGCACCTTTGTTTTGACAGAAGATAATTAAAAAAGAAACTAGAACAAGAAAGAAACGTCAACCAGAAAGCAATAATGGTGTGCTTAAGAAAATATTTGTACTCTAACAGATAATTTCACATAAAAAAGGGGTTTCATTATTTACTTATAGGCCAAATTAAAAAAAATACTTTAGTTTTTCTCCTTAAAAAAAGCAACCTATTTTAATTATTACATTGTATAAATTTCCCCTAAATGATGCATTAAAAGCCAAACGTTTTACTAAAAACATTTTTTTTTATTCTCTCGAAACTTATACTGCTCACTTTATATTAAATTTAAACTTCAAACTTACGGAAACAACTTTTTAAATTCTAAATTCGAAAGCCTAGCTACGTTTTAAAAAATTTTTATCGTTTCGAAATCCTTTTCGTTCTTTTCTGAGAAGTTGAAAAAAAAAAGCGGCGGACGAAGCCTTTTTTTAAAAACCCTCGTTCCAGAAGCACATTCATAATTCACTATTTAATTACTGCCTTCGTTAAGGAATGCGAACCATTAATTAATATTTAAGTGGATCATTCGGGATTCAGTGCAGCAGAGCGTTACTTTTCGGAATTGATTATTATTTCTACATAAGAAAAGCCCAGTTAATACTCGAAGAATGCATTGCAAATATAGGTTCTAATCTGTTGGACGATTTTGTTTCCCTTCGCAAAAATGCTTGCTCTAAAAACGCTTCTCTTGCTTAATCCGAACAGAATTAAAAATCACCAATTAAGCATTAAAATAAAAAAAAAGATAATTCCGCGCATTTTCATTGGTTTGCAAAAGGTAATCCACTCACAGGGTCATAAATATCATAATATTTGTGACTTTTGAAAGTTTTTTGAAGTAATGAAATTATTTGCATGATTTATAATTCGTAAATAGCAAAAATAATATGTAACCGTGATTTCTGTTGAAAAAGTAATCAGCTGAAATATTTAATGAATCTGTATTTGATGATATTATTTAGGACGGTTGCAGAAAAGCAAACAAAAACTAAAAATATGAAGTTGAAAATCCGCTTCTGAGAACTATAAGTATTTCATTTTTCCCCCTCCCTATGGATTAGTAAATAATGAGGTTTGAACTTTTAATAAAATGAAATTATTGTATCAGTTTTATGTTTGTTTTTTAATTATTTTTTTTTTTTACTCTTGGAAATATGAATCATTTTGTATTTTGTAAAACAAAAATTTATGGTGTTTTTTTTTCTAAGTACGCATGAAAACCCTTCATTTAAAGGAAAATTTGTGGGACTATTTTTCATATTCATGAATATTTTTAGATTTGCATCGTCAATTTTTGTACAGTGAAATTCTAAGTAAAAAATAAAAAATAAAATCATGTATTGGCAGCAATAACTTTTTGATTCGTATATCGCTAATCACTTTCATTTTTAATTAAACCTGTATAAATATATCACGGAAGGATGTTTTTAGATGGGGTAATAGGTGATGAGATATAGTAAAAATAATAAAAGACATTAACGAGATTTAACTAAAAAGTAATATGTAGGGGAGACCTGTAAATTTAAGGCCATTACTATTTCATCAGTATTTAAATCCAAGTTTTTTTTTTTTTTTTTTAAATTTAGCTTTGTGGCTGAGAATACAAGTTGTTGTTATTGCAGTCATTTTGTATTCTAGGGGAAAGAAGTTGTGAGAAGTTAAAGGGGAAAAACTGTTTTGAAAACACAAAAGTAAAATTTTGTAGTTGAAATCTTTTAATATTTTAAAAATGAAATCATTTTTTAAAAAACTACAGCACCTAGTTTTAATTGTTATATCAAATATATTGTCAATCTACGTGGAATTTTTAATGGAGCCTATTTTGTGTAAACCCCAGTGTTGTACTTAGGGCCACAAAATTGCCTTTTACCTAGGTCCATAGCCCTAGATCAAATGCAATCATTTCGTACCTCTATTTTATTTATATTTTCCAAAATTATCAATAATAATGAAAAAGAATACAACCTTTGCCAACGTAACATTTTCATACATTTAAGTTTTATTTATGCATTTATTTGTTAAAGTAACTGGTGCTAACAGAATTTATCTAAATGTTTCAATACTAATATATTAATATCAGAACATTTAGCTAATTATAAATATCTAACATTTCAGATCTTTTACCTTTATGAATCACTTAAAAATCCTTTACAAATCGCTTCAACAAAAGGATTGTTGAGGTTCAGCACGTTAGTCCTTGCAGTTTATTTTTGGAACAAGCTTTTCAAATTGTGGCAATGCTTTATGATAATACTTTCGGGCGAAGTTTTTCCAAATTGCAATAATGTAGAATAATTCATGAAAAAAATATTTTCAGTTTATGCATGAAGTTTACATGCTAGAATTTTGAAAAATATTTCAAATTTAATTAATCCTTATATGGTGATTAGGGATACGCTAATTTTTCATTTGTCATTTTTCCACATTATATATAAAAAAGCAGTGGATTTTTGACTCATGTGTTGTCTGATGACGAATTATTTGTTTTATAAAATTTCATTGCGTTTTTCTTATTTATTATACAGTGTAAATTTAAAGTTTCAGAGAATGGCCTTAGGTACAACAACTACCAGGCCAAGGTACAATCGGCCAAAAAAAGAAAAAGAGAACACAGCATACATTTTTTCACCAAAATGTCCCCCCCCCCCCCCCCAAAAAAAAAAGAAAAAAAAAAGAAAAAAAATAGAGATAGCCGACCGACTGGAAATTTTGTCTCTTTTCAAATTGAATCGGTCATTTCAAAAACCACATAAGTCAAGTTTTTTTTATCGCTAATGCTTCTTTAAAGGTAAAGCCATGATCTGGAAAATAAACACACAAGTCAGTGTATTCTTTCCACTTCAAATAATACCTTCTAATTTTCGTTTTCATTACTTAAACGACATAAAGTCTGCGACTTAAGTGGCTTTTACATGCAATACCATATTACATTACCATATTACCATTTGTATGAAATACCATATTAAAACATAAAAATGTCCCTGTATAAGTGATATCTTCATTAATTTTGATAAAAAATATGTTTAATATGACTGTTTTGTTCAAATTACATACCACCTAACCTTGTTTCTTTCTAAAACAACATAAGTCAGGAACAGTTTTTCTGTTATTATTCTTTTTATTATTCATAAATTATAAAAATTATTCGACATTTACAAACTTTGAAGTCCAAACTCTATAATCAGCCCCCCCCCCTCTCTCCCCAATAAAAATTAGTTTACTTGTGAATAATACAGTTTTTTTTTTTTAATTTCTGAAAAGTTCTGATTCTGTGACTTATGTGGTTTTTGAAATGACCGATTCAATTATGTTTTAAAAAAATAAGTTAAAAAAGGTTAAAAATAAGCCTAATAAATCTTCTAAAAGTGGACTTCACTTAAAAAAAAATTCTTTGTTATAATTGATATTATTTTAGTCAATTTAAATATACATTATATATAAGAAATAAAATTTTGAACAAAATATGAATTTTTTAATAGAAATATATTTTTAGAAACTTCAAATATGCAAATTCAAAATTACAGCTCATTCCATCAAATAGCTTTTGAGTAAGGCTTAAAAAACTACCCGCATTCCAATCTAATTTGCTACGATTACAAATAAATTCAACATTAGGAATTCCAAACTTTAAACGTTTATAATTCATAAATTATGTAACCGGATGACTTTGCGTTTGGTATCCTAAGGTAAAATTTACCGAAAAAGCAAAATTAGGTGTTTGTATAAAAAAATTAAGAGTTTGGAACATTTTCAGTATGAAGACGAACCCCCCCCCCCCCCCCCCCCAATTCCGTGCCCTATGTTTATATTTTTAATATAAAGTGAAAGAAGACTTTCCAGTCGTATTATCTCTGTTTTTATCTATTGGATAATTTGGTAATTAAAATATATAAGTTTTTTTTTCTTTTTCTTTTGTCCAATAGTACTACCTAGGGTCATTTGCATTGCTTCAGGAGAACAATTCTATTAGTCATATTTTCTAATTTTTAGTATGTAAGATATTTCCAATAAGAAATAAATACTATAAGCAAACATGCATTTTAAATTAACAGTTTAAAAAATGGTTAGTAGCTCAGTTTTTCTGCACTTAACAACAAGTGGCCCTTGGTACAAAACTCTCTTAGATTACTAATTTAAGATAAAAATGTGTAGTAGGGTACATCAGCATTTGTTTGAAGTGCTATATGAACACGACATCAAGTGATGCGATTAACTTATTATTAACTTATTAAAAGAAAAAAAGAAATCACTGAAAAGTTTTTAAATATAAAGCATACACAAAATAAAGATAAAAAATAGCACCAAGAAAAAAAAAACAAATTTTCGATAAAATATAATTAATATTAATGAACAATGTCAAATTATAACAAAAAAAAATCGCATTTAAGTTTTTAATTTTTCATAAAAATATATTTTACTAAGTTGTAAATTATGAATAAATATATCAAAGTAATGGAATAAAGGTGATAAAGTATAAAGTAACGTTTTTTAAAGCTTTTATTATAAAGGTATTTCAAATGTAAAAACACTCTAAAACTTTTTGTAATAATATTATAAAATAATTTAATTGGATTAGTTCGGTATTAAACTCTTTAAATCAAAATATTTTAAATATGTATAGTATACTAAAGTATGTAATATTTAAATTTAATGCATAAAAATATCCTTTAACTTTACATTTGTCTCAAATTATGTTTACAACTCAAACTTTTCTCATGAAAATTCTTTATTACTGTATATATCGTGCATAAATACGTCAAAGTACAGCAAACTTTTGTTTTTGTTGTTCGCATTGCGAACAATGTTTTAAAATGCAAAAATAAGACGAAAAAAGAAATCTATAGAAAATATTTAACTGGACAAATTTTGCATTGGAAATTCTAAATCAAAAAGTTTAAATTATGTAAAACATATTAAAGTGTGTAATATTTATCTTTAAAGCAAATGCGAAAATAGCGAACCTACACTAATTTTTTTTTTTTTTTTTTTTTCAGAATTACAACAGCTTCATATTTTCATGATTTTTGATGAAAAATCATAATCAATATACAAAATAAAAATTTCATTTGAAAAGGCAATGTTTGATAGGATAATCGCAAAAGTTTTCTGTCCGAATTTGCCTATTGTTTGAATGATAAAATAAAGATTATATTTAGATAAAATCTACAAACTTTTGACAATTTTTTTTTCGGTTATTAATGTTTAGCAAAATTCCAGAAATATTGAAATAAAAGTTAATATAAATGAATGAATTATTTGTTTTTTAAAAGTTCATTGTTACAAAAATATGAAAGATTTATGATTTTTTTTTTAGCATAAGATCTTCATTTTTTCTTTTTAAAACAGAATATAATTTTGTTTTTGACTTTTCATCTGTAAAGATTTTTGCCCCTTGTTCAATAATTTTTAAATAAAAGTAAAATTTGAATATTCTTCATATACGCGTATTATTAGTTTTTATGTGAATTGCAATGATCAAACTTTGAGCATTTTTATATGCCCTGGCCAAATGTACGAAAAGATAACATATGCGGGCGATATCAAGGCTTATCACAATCATCAGCAATCTGACAAATCTTAATATGCCAATTTTTATAAGTTTTCGTGACAATGAGACCTTTTTTCATCTTTGTTATTTGATGTCCTTTGAGCGTGTGCATGTTTTTTGCATTGGTGTGTTGTTACTCGAAATAAGTTTATATGAACGAATCAGCTTAATCTGCTGAAAGTTTAATCCAAAATTTAAATTCAGTCAGAAATTCTTTAATTGTCCTTGTTCTTGTCTAGTTATTGTTTATTTATAAGACTTTTCGTTGTTTATGTTGTTTTTAACTGAGAGTGACAACATCAATGTTCTTGATATCCAAATACTTTTAGTCTATGTAAAATGTAATAATAAAACATTTTTTAATTTAATACAGGCTAGACAGATGTTAAAAAAGAAACAAAATTAGGCGGGTGACATGAAGGCTTATCAAAATCATCCCTATATGTTAATAATTTATGTATGTCCATTTTTATAAATTTCTTGAATAATAAGATTTTTCTCATACTTCACTAAATCGCATACTTTTTTTCTCTTAGAAAATAGTGATATACTGTTGCTGAAAATAGGTTTGCTCAAAAGCATCAATTTTAAGCTGCTGAAAATTTTATATCAGTCAATTCTTCAAAAATTCCAATTATTAAAAAAATAATAAAAAAGTAGAGAATTCTAATAAATATTTTTAAAAAATGTTTACATTTGTTCTACTTTCAAAAGCGTACATGAAATACCCCCTTTTTTTTTACTGGGGAAAAGAAATCGTAACTTTAAAGTTTGATGGCTTTTTAATTATTATTTGTTTTTCTTTTTTAAAATGGTGACTTATTTTAATTATGTGCATTTATCATTCTATTTATTATTGTTGTTATGTTGGTTAATTTTTATTAGAAATATTGAGTAAAATTGAATTGAATTTTATTATGATTTTTTAACTTTCGTTTAAATATTTTTGAAGTTTGTGACAATTCAAAGCACATACGAAAATTGCTTTGCAAATGCATGAAGGTTATCTGTATTTACATTTTTATATGACGATAAATATAAAACTGATAAAATAATAAAAACAGTGTTACATCTTAATAGACATTCTGAAACGTTTTCCAAATTATTTCAATCAAAAAAGCATTAACGGACAATTTAAAGTTTTCAAATAAAAAAATTTTTTTACGATTTTGAAAAAAAAAAAAAAAAAAAAAAAAACAATAGCCAAAAATGCACACATTTTCTATGAAATACGAAGTAGAGAGTTGAAAAACTAGACTAGTAAAACAAATTTAACTCTATTTGATATGTGGATCATAGTATTTTTTAAAAATTCTAGTTACTTAAAAATTAACTACTGTTTTACAGTATTTATAGATGGAATACTTATAATAACAATAGGGCTGCATTTTTAGTATTCTAAAATATGTAATTTAAATTAATAAATCTGTTTTTCATTTTGGAAAACATTTATGTTATTTCTGTAATTATTAAATGATAGTTAAGGACTCGCTTCCATATGTTTCAAATCGTACATTGTAAGAAAAAATAGATATACTTAATAAAAATGTTATATCTTATAATTAAATACTTAATAATACATTTTTGTGTTAATTAAAAAATATACGAAGGAAAATAATGCTTTTAAAATGTCACTACATGAGTAGAAATGTCACTACAAAGTATACATGAAATAAAATAATTTTAGTTGCTTAATGCATTTCTTAAGTAACTTATTAAAGATATTAGAATGCGCCCAAATTTCTAAAAATCTTGCTGTTCAAGATTATTTTGTTTTAAAAGAAATCCGAATTAATTCTATTTTATAAAATTAAGCAATGCATATATATCAATAGTGCCTATATCCTTCATCAAAAAAGAAATTTGCCGTAGATACTGGTTTGCTGGATGAGCGCTAATCGCCAGGTTTCAGCAGATTGGCATAAGAAAATTCTATTTTATATCCATTTTGAAATTGTGTGGACAATTTACAGGAGTGCTAATAACGAACGAGCTCCAAGCTTCGGAATTAATTAGATATGCTTAGTCTATTTTTATATCAAATTTCAAGAAATCTATTTATTTATTCTATTTATTTATTTTATTCTTCTTTCCTTCTTCTTTTTCCTTTTTTTTTTTGTATTAATTGAAAAAAAAAAGAAAGGGTTGGTATTAAAATATTACTGTTATAATACATTCAAAGAGAATAACGATTCTCTATATTATAATAACGAATAGAATAACGAATCCTATATTAAATAAAATAATTTACAATTTCATGAATTTTCACAGCAGCTACTGTAGACATTGGACAATGTAAGAATCTCTTAATTCAAGATTCTATTGTTTTAAAAGAAATCCAAATCAATTCTGTTTTATAAAATTAGGCAATGCGTATGTATCAATAGCGCCTATATCCTTCAACAAAACAGGAATTTGCCGTAAACACGGGTTTGCTGGGTGAACGCTAATCGCCAAGTTTCAGCAGATTGGCATAGGAGAATCCTATTTTGTATTCACTTTGAAAACGGGTGCGCAATTTAGGGGAGTGCTAATAACGAACGAGCTCCGAGCTTCGAAATTAGCTTCCACCGTGATGATGATGCCTTGCGAGAGAATGAAACAAGGAAAAAAAAAATAAAGTAAAAACTTCAAAAAGGGGGAAAGAATGATCATCATAAACATCATCGTAATGTGGCAGCTGATCCCCATCATCAGCAAGGACAGGAACCAATCAAACTTCATCGCCACGGACCTTTTCAAACATGGAGGGGGAATGCAAGAAGTAGTAAGTGGGGGGCAGTGGAGCTTCCGGTTACCAAGGCAACGTCCTCTCAGGTGCCTTTTGTGACGGAGTAAGAAAAGGGATGCTCATTTGAAGCTGGGCAGACGTCTCTTCCCCTGATGAGCTTGGGTCTTCATTAGGCCTCAGAGGAAGCACAAAACTCTCCAAGATTTTTTTTTTCATTACATTCCTTCTTCTTCGTTATTATTATTTTTTTTTTTTAAAGAAGACAAGGCACCTTTAGGAAAGCCTTGTAATAATGAGGACAGGGCACAAACCAAAGCTATTATCTGGCGGAGACAAGCAAAGAACTAAAAAAGTAAGTAAAATAACGAAAAGAAAGAATCTTGTCGTTGTCAAACATTTTTTAATATTTCTTTCTGCGTATTATTCGTGTTTAAACTTCACCGGATTGGGATAGGTTTTAAATTGGTGAAGAGGGAAAATTGTCTCGTAAGGTAATTGGCTCTACAACTGCTTACAGAACAAACAAGTATTAGTAAACATAAAGATAGGCGGTATAAGAGGGCCTAAAAACTATTTAATTCATTCAAATATAAGATAAAGAATAAAAGTTGATTTTATTTTCTTTTTAAAAGCATTCGAAATCTGAACTTCTATGAATTCAGAACGTGAAAATAATTTGGAAAACAACCTAAAAATTTAAAATAATTTAAAAGCTAGTAAAAATAGAGTAATAAACTTAAAAAAATATATATATTATATCGCAGAGACAAGCAAAGAACTGAAAAAAAAAATAAGTAAAATAACAAAAAGAAATAATATTGTCGTTGTCAAACATTTTATAATATTCCTTTCTACGTACTATTCGTGTTTAAATTTCGCCAGATCTGGATAGGTTTTAAATTGGTGAGGAGGGAAAACTGTTTATATAAACTCTCTATAATTGCTTACAGAACAAACAAGTATTGGTAAGCATCAGTAGAGTTGGAGGTATAGGAGGTCCTAAAAACTATTTAATTCAACAAAACATAAGATGAAAGGTAAAAGTTGATTTTATTTTCTTTTTAAAAACATTCAAAATCAGAACTTTTATGAATTTAAAGCGTAAATGTTCTCGGATAACTACCTAGAATTTTAAGAAGAATAATAGTAATAAAAAAATAGTAAAAATGAAATAATATTTCTTTCCATGTATTATTCGTGTTTAAATTTCACCGGATTGGGATCGTTTTTTAATCAGTAAAATGGAAAAATTATCTCGTAAGACATTTGGCTCTATACTTGCTTGCAGAACAAACAAATATTAGTAAACATAACTCTGGTAGGCGGTATAAGAGGGCATAAAAACTATTTAATGCGATTTATTGACTTATTCAAACATAAGATGGATAGTAAAAAATATTTTTAATTTCTTTTTAAATGCATTCAAAACCAGGACTTCTACGAATTTAAAATGTGAAAGTGCAACGTTAAACTAACAGCCACGTAGATTTTAAGATAAATTAAAAGTAGTACAAATGAAAGATTTTTTTTTTATATATAAGAGTTATTCATGTTTAAAGTTCACCAGATTGGATAGGTTTTTAATCGGTGAAGAGGGAAAACTGTCTCGTAAGGTAATTGGCTCTATACCTGCTTAAAGAACAGACAAGTATTAATAAACATCAAGCCGAAAATCCTAAAAATGTTTAATTTATTCAAATATACGACGAAAAACAAAAGTTGGTTTTCTTTTCTTTTTAAAGGCAGTTCATATCAGAACTTCTATGAATTTAAAAATTGAAAGTGCCTGGGACAACTGTCTAAAATTTTAAAATAAATTAAAAACTAGAAAAAAATGATGTAATAATAAACTTAAATTTTACCAAAAAATTAATTAAATGGTTGAAAAATAAAGTAATGATTGTTAATAAATTGTGTACTATTTCCATCGTTCTTCTCGATATCTGTACCAGGTCTTGAAGCAGTCTCTTTTTTGCAACTACTAATTTTTTTAAATATTTTTTGTGGCAGATTGCTGCAACAATTGCAGTAAAAATCTCAACCCGAAACGGGTTTTATATATATATATATATATATATATATATATATATATATATATAAGAAGAACCCTGTTGTTACAAACATTTTTAAATATTTTTTCTGACTTTAAAACGTGAAAGTGCTGTGAAAATTACCCAGCATTTACGATAAAAAAAAAAAAAAATAGTAAAAATGACATAATATTTTGTTCTTCGCATTATTCGAATTTAAACTTCGCTGGATTGGTATAGATTTTTAATTAGTGAAGATGGAAAATAATATCGTAAGGTAATTGCCCCTAAAATTGCTTACAAAACAAATATGTATTAGTAAACATCAGGGTGGTAGCGGTATAAAAAAAATCCTAAAAACTATTTAACTCATTAAAATATAATACGAAGAGTTAAAATTGTATTTATTTTCTTTTGTTAAAGCATTAAAAATCGGAACTTTTATGAGTTTAAAACATAAAAGTGGCTAGCACAAATATCTAAAATTTTTAAAACAGATTAAAAACCTAAAATTAGGTGATAAATTAAAAAATTACCAAAAAGTTAATGAAACGGTTAAAAAATAAAGCTGTGATTGTTAATAAATATTATAATAGATCTTCTACTTTAAAGTCATTTGAGTGAGGTCTTATAAACTGGAGTAGATCGGATCGCCTAAGTTTAAGATATTTATATGTACGGGAGATTTTTCGAATTGCAGTTTTCCATTTAATGTCGTAAGAGTATCTGGTACTCCTCAACTCATATAAAGCGATAAATATTTCTGTTAGATTGGTAGAAAATGACCAATGTCCGTTTTGACATTTTGAGAAAAAGCTGATTCAGGATTTTTATTGTTCTTATATGAAAATATAATTATTTCGCAAAATAAAATTTATGTTATACCTATGGTTATTGTAAAGTACTTGGCGGAAATACAAAAAGTGATTATTAAAAAATGATGAATATTAAAGAATGGTGATTATTACGGAATATGTTGAAGAGATTAATGAAGATATATTGGCATTTATTTTGTTATACCTATAATTATTGTAAGTGGTTGATTTAAGTACAAAAACCATTGCTGATTATTACAGAATGATTAATATTAAGGAATGGTGATTATTACGGACTATGTTAAATGGAGGACATTGGCATTTTTTTTCTATTATACTTATGACTATTCTAAATTAGTTAGTGGAAATACAAAAAACTAATGGTAAAGAATGATGAACATTAAAAAAACTGCGATGGGAATTATTAAGGAATATGTTAAAGGGAGAACATTAGCATTTTTCTTTGTTATACCTATGTCTATTTTGAAATGATTGGTGAGCATTAGATCTACTTCAATGTCAGCGTACATCGACGTGGGTAGAAACAAGTCATATCTACTCTTATTATGCGTGATATGAGCTACTCCGTTTGAAGAATGACATTTATAACTGTTTCGTTTATTCATTTTTTAGGGAAGTTCCTATGGAAAATGCTCAACTGGTGCTTTAATGTTTTCTTTGATGTCTACTTTACAAATCATTTAAAGAGAAATATTAAACGTTAAAAATAATCATATCAAGTTTGTAACATGTAGTGAGAGTTAAAGTTTGGCAACAACATATTAAAAAAGAATTAGACTCCATTTAGCTGTTAATTATTGTTTTTATGTTTATGAAACAGTTTTATTTTTCATTTTACTATACATTTTCAAAAGTTTAAAATTTACATGTTTATTTATTTTTTTTTTCTAGAGGGATTAAAACACAATCTTAAAATATCAAAACTACAAAAATGACCACAGGAGTTCAATTTTGTGACAAAATAACACTTATTAATTTTGTTCGCTGAAACTAATATGAATCCATATTAATCGTATCATAATATTCATATGTGTGTATTACCGAAGATGGCGAAGTTTTATTTACGGCACATGATTAGTAAGTTAAGTTTATATTCAACAATTTGTTGTAATCTAACATTAGAATATCTATTCTATTGTTAAGTCACAACTAATTGCTGAAAATAATAATCAATAAGGAAATCTAAATAGAGGTTCTATTCCGTATTTATTCAAGGTAAACAGATATAAATTACGTAGTTATCTAATTAGAAATATATTGGGTTTACTCAGCATGAATGAATCAAATAATACTATAACTACGTAAATGTTTAAGTTAATGATTAATGAATTATACAGCCTATTGGCTTCAAAATTCTCTTAGTACGTTAATACTTATAATATATTTGTCTTTGAAAAAAATATATTGTAGTGAAATACAGTATTTTTCAGTAAAACGTATCATTTAATAGCACACATTAATGGAAAGTTCCCCAGGAGATTTTTCTACTTTGTGTAAATTTTCTGTACGTGTCATTTTGTGATATATATATATATATATATTCGCCGCTATGAAGAATATCATTGGTTTTAAAATTCTGAATAGGTATAGATTATGAAACATTTTCCAACACTTGCATAATATTATTAAGAAATATTATTTTTTCATAGAATGAAACAAACATCTAAATAAGCAATTTAAATAAAATGCACTGCAAACGATTTCTACCCATGGACAATAATGTAACGAAATTCTTTTGTGTATCCCTGTAAACGAACTATAAATACTACATACTTCATTTCTGAATGCAAACATTCGATAAGAACCTCAATAACATATGAACAATAAATGTCATTCCGTGTATATTTATGCGAGTTAGAGCACGGCCAGACGGCCAGACAGACAGTTAAACCGAATTCATAAACACTTTTCTACTACGTTGGAAACTGTTGAAAATGTACAAAATATTTTGAAATATAAATGTATCACCAAAATACTTCAAAGCAGTTTCATAACAAAAATGTATGATTGTTTTTTTTTTTTTGTTTTTTTTTAGTTGAATGTTATCAAGTTTTAGTGTGTTTTTGAAGTAGCTCCCGCATAATTGAAGTAGATTTATTTACCGACGAAATCGTAAATTGAGGGATTTCTTTTAAATAAAGGTGTTTAAAAACTTCTTAACAGGATTGTATTATAGAAAAGACTTTTCATTTGAACGATATTTTCGACCGATGATTACATTTATTGCTTTATCAAGACTTTGAATTTAATTTGAAACTATTTTATGAAAAAAATAACATTGAAAAAAAAAAAAGAATAATAATAATAATAATAATAATAAACAACAGAAAAATAAAAAATAAGATACAATAAAATAAAATTAACGGGTACATAATCAAAATGTTAATTTTTAAAAAGATGGTTCGAATAATATATAATAAAAGTTGTAAGTACCACAACAAATGGATAAGAGGAAATAAGAAATAAAAACAGAAGAATCTGAATGAGAACATATGAGAAAAAATCAATATATACAAAATACAGCGCAAACAAAATTATAGTGTGCATACATGAACATGCAGTTTACATAAAACAATATTCCATAAATACATTCCTTTTAATCATCGAATATATTTCTTTTTAGCAATAACAGCTTAAATACGACAGAGTATATAGAAATTACCAAACTGCAGCTAGAAAAACTTCGAATCCCAAAACAGAATAAAGGAGCGTCATTTTTTTTTTTTGTCGAATTGTTTATCTAACACCTACTTTTAGGCTCCAAAACGTTATTTTAATTTACTCAGACGCAAATTCCCTAAAACATTTCCAACAGAAAAAAATATATATTTAACATCGCATGATACAAAGATAAACTTTATAATTGCTCTCCATGTTTCCATCAGGGGTTTGGAAATCACATTATTCAATGACTATATAAATAATGAAGGATCTCAAGAAGAAGAGAAAACTTGAAATAGAATCAGAAGAATCTGAAATAGACATACACTACACACACACTACGAAAAAAAAAAAAAAAAAGGTATACGTACAAAATAGTAATGCATAAGTATATTCACTATACATAAATATGCAGAATAGATAAAAATAAATAAATCGGTCAAGTGCTAGTATAACTTGCGCTCAAAGGGTTCCGTACATTAAATTTATTAATTACTATTTATTAATTAATAAACTCCTACTACCCCTAATTTTTTCATCATTTTAGTTTTAGTAGATTTAGGAAAAGGAAGGGGAAATAGGAGGGGGGGGGGACATATTTTTCCAGTAGACTCGACTCTTTCAACGATATCGCTGAAAATATAACACCTAAAATTAAAACAAATATATTTCTGAGTTCAATGTTACGAGATCTTTCGAACGATACCCTACACGATAGATAAAAAGAAAGTTTTTTTCAAGTAATTTAATTAATATCTCGGCTAATTACCGACAAATTTTTTGAAAATCATTATCAAATATCCTTGAATGATTCTGTGTTGATAGATACCTTGAGTGCCTGCCAACTTTCCCTCTGACCAACCGAAAAGTAAAGTTTGTGTGTAACAGAAAAATGCGTTTCCCTCAAAAACTATGTTACCTAAGAAAATCGCTATAGTTTTCCTGCAAGGTTTAAATTAAACTCCTACTACTCTAATTTTTTTCACAATTTTTGTTTCACTAGAGTCGGAAATAGAGAGGGCGGGGGACATATTTTTCTGATGCATTTTCGACGATTTCTCTGAAAATATAATTCCTAAAATTAAAGCAAATATATTTTTGAGTTTGATATTAAAAGATCTTCCACACGATACTCACATAACATACAAAAAGAAAACTTTTTTTTAAAAAAAGTAATTTAATTAGCCTTTTTAGTCTTTCCTAAATATATTTGTGAATAGCTAATAATCTGAAAATATGTGGGTAAAAAGCCTTTATACATTTCCCAAGTTTGAACTCTCCACGTCCCATAGTTTATGAGAAAAATGTGTCTGACAGACGGACAGACAAACACAGGAGTGATCTTATAATGATTCTGTTTTTTAACTTTTTAAGTACGGAACCCTAAAAATGACAGATAGTTAAGAAATATCCCGATGTGAAATGTTTTTCTCAAAATAATACGTATATTAAACCTTACTGATAAGTGTTTTCAAAAATAAAATCTTTTTTATTTTCAACAATAGAAGCTCAAATATAATAGAGCATATAGAAAACTCCAAATCTCAAAAAAAAAAAAAAAAAAAAAAAAAAAAAGACTAGGATTTTAAACGTTATTTTCACTAAGTTCCTTATTTAACACTTTTAATTCACTCAGAGGCAAATTCCATCTCAAAAGAAATGTACATATTTTATAACGCGTGACCTGAGCATAAACGCTATAATTGTTTTTCACGTTTCAATCAGAGGTTTAGAAACAATATTTATTATTAAATGATTATAAATAATGAAGAATCGCAATAACAAAGAAAAAAAAAAGGAGAATCAGTATTGGCCCCGCATACATAACTCACTTGAAAATGTAAGTATACATACAAGCAACAATACAATTAAGCATATCCGGCATACATGAATATGTTGCATGTATAAAATAATGTATATAAATGCGTTTCTTTTAAAGTAAAATCTATTTTTAACAATAGAAGATCAAACATGATAAAGTATATATAAAGCACCAAATCTGAGCTAAAAAAAATATCGCTGAAAAGAAGAAAAAAAGAAAAATAAAAAAAAGAAAAGAATCATGAATTTTAAAAGTTATTTTTGCCAAGTTCTTTATCTAAACGTTATTTTAATTTACTCAGACGTAAATTCACTAAAACATTTCTGTCAGAAAAAATGCATATTTTACATCGCGTGATCTGAGCATAAACATTATAATTGCTCGCTACTTTTCCATGAGGGGTTTAGAAACCACTTTATTTTATTACTGTAAATAATAGAATATTTAATTTAAAAGAGGGAACGAGAAGTAAAAATAAAAGTATCTGCAACACTCAAATATACATACACACAAAAAGCAGTATACATACAAAATATGGTGCGCATAAATATATTCGGTATGCATAAAAACGACACAAAGTAAGAAATATCTTGGTGTGAAAAGCTTTACTTGAAATGTAAGATATATATTGAATCTACTGAAACTTTTTTTTCAAACATAAAGCCTAATATATTTGTAACAACAGAAGCTCAAATATGATAGAGTATATAGCTATAAGTATACAAAGAGGTACACAGGGTATAAAGCTAAAAGTATATAGAATACACCAAATCTCACCAAGAAAAATTCTAAAAAAAAAGGGGGGGGGATTTAAACATAATTTTTGCTAAGTTATTTATCTAACACGTACTTTTAAGTTCTATAACACTATTTTATTTTACCCCAAAGCAAATTCCCCATAACATTCCTGACAGAAAAATACATACTTTACATCGCATGATCTAAGCATAAAATCTATATAATTACTTCCCAGGTGTCTACCAAGGGTTCATAAGCCTTATTGTTCGACGACTATAAATAATAGAGGATATCACCAAGAAATCGGAACGAGAGGTAAAACAGAAGGATCTGCAATACATAGACACTCATACCAAACACCGCTATACATAATAAAAGATCTCAAGAAGAAAAGGCTTCTAGAACTAATAGGAACGAAAAATCATGCGTCAAGCATAGATTATGTAACACTTACCAATACTGCCAAAACATTTTTACAAATCTTTAACGTTTAATATGTTAAAATAGGATAAGTAAACAAGGTCAAGATCAAACCGGACGGGAGGTCTCCCTTTCGGCTTGAGTTCAGCTAGCCCCGCCCAAGGATAAGTAAACAAGTTGGAAAACCTATAATATATTTAAAAACCCAGTTTCAGGAATTACCAACAATATTCGGAAAAATATCCTAATTATTTTGTGGAGTCCTCTTAATTATCTAGAGATTTATATATATATTACATAGAATGCTAATTTTTAGTTCAGTTGGGAAACGCATAGCACAGTTTAAAATTCCCCTTCTGGAATTTCCGTCAATAAATGGAAATGTACTCGAGAACTTTGCTGCTGCGCTGTATATGATCTATAGAATTTATACACACCAAGTATTATTAACAAACAATGAGTTAAATTGAAAACGCGTTCACAGTAACTGAAAACGCACTTCCAGCAATTATTGTTAACAGACAGTACCGAATTATTTTGTTATGTCCCTGTAAATGAACGATGAATGCTATATACAAAATATTCTATAGTAAGCCTCTTGAAATGCATCTTAGTGATATATATATCAATTTCAATGTGTTTGAAATAGTGAGACATTACTAAAATAAACCGCAAACGCTTTTTATGTAACGGAATTATTTTAAGTGTCCATGTAAAGGAATTGTAAGTGCACACCAAATCCAATTCATAAACACTTTTCAACTGTGTTGGAAAGTGTGAAAAAATGAGAAAATGCCCAAACTCTGTATCTGACATACGCACACAGAGAGACGCACACGGTAAATAAATAAAAAAAGTATACATACAACATATGACTCGCATATTCGGTATATTATGAAAACGGCAGATAGTTAGGAAATATTTCGATGTGAAACATTTTTATACAAATATTAGATGAACTTAACCTTTGTCAAAATAAAATATATTTATTTTCAATAATAGGAGATCAAATATGATAAAATATATAGAAAACACCAAATCTAATCTAGGAATATTCTAAAATCTAACACAGAATAAATAAAAAAAAAATAAGGGAGTGGATTTTATACATATTTTTTTATAAGTTCTTTATGTAACATAAGTTCTTTATGCAACATGCACTTTTAAACTGTTATTTTAATTTACTCAGACGCAAATTCCTTTAAACCTTCCCGCCATAAAAAAAATACTTATATTACATCGCGTGATCTGAGCATAAACTCTATAATTGCTCTCCGCGTTTCCGTTAGATACTACTTGTTCGATGACTGTAAAAAATGAAGTATCTCAACGAGAAAAAGAAACTAGAAATAAAAACAAAAGAATATGCAATGCACACATCCACACGTATACACGCGCACACACACATGAAAAAAAAAAATAACAATATGTACAAAATACGGTAAACATAAGTATATTCGACTTACAGGTACATGCTGTACACATAAAATAATATACATAAATACGTTCCTTTAAAAATAAAATCTACTTATTTTTAACAATAAAAGCTCAAATACGACAGAGCAGATAGGAATTACCAAATCTAAACTAGAAAACTCCGAAAAAAAAAAAAAAAAAAAAAAAAAAAAGAAGGATTTCAAATGTCTCTTTTTGTCGAGTTCTTTATCCAACACCGACTTTTCAACTCCAAAATTCTATTTTAATTTACTTAAAAACGCAATTTCCCTAAAAAATTCCTGACAGAAAAATACGTATTTTATATCGCGTGATCTGAGCATAAACTCTATAATTGCTCTCCAAGTTTTCATCAGGGGGTTTAGAAACCACATTATTTGATAACTATAAATAATAAACGATCCCATTAAAAAAAAGGGGGGGGGGATCCAGAAGTAAAAACATAAGAATTTTCAATGCACATACACACACACAGGCAAAAAAAAAAAAAAAAAAAAAAAAGATATACATATAAAGTGAAATACGCACAAGTATATTCGTTAACCATAAACATAAATATAACGTAGATAAAAAACACATATAGTTAAAAATATCCTAATGTGAAACATATCATTTGGAATATTACTTGAAAATGTACACTATTGATGTACAATAAATCAAAAGTAGTTTTATTATTATTATTTTTTTAAAAATAGAAGTTCAAAATAATAAATTGTACAGGAAGCACTAAATCTCAGTTAGAACAGTTTTAAAACAGAATAAAAATGAGGATTTTAAACGTCATTTTTTGCCAAGTTCTTTATCTAACACCTACTTTCAAAACATTATTTTAATTTACTGAGACGAAAATTCCCTAAAACATTCCCGACAGAAAAAATACATATTTTACATCGCGTGATCTGAGCATAAACTCTATAATTGCTCTCCGCGTTTCCATCAAGGGGTTTAGAAACCACATCATTCGACTTTCCTGCCTCTCCTCGAACGTTTGCATCGTTTTTGCTGTTTCCACTCTTCCTACGACTGCCACATTTTATTTCCTGTTTTTCGCCGACCGACGACCGACTGAAAGAGATGGATTATGAGCCGGGGCGCTGGGCGTCCCACGGGTCAGGAGCCCGGTCATCCATTTTATCTTCTCTCCATCCCTGCGCCCCTGCCCACCGCTCTCATTTTTTCCTTTCATCCATTTAAAGAGGGGGACGTCCTGTGATGGATGGAACCACTGGAATATTCATTGTAAGAGGGGGGGGGGAGGGTGATGTGGGCTGTAATTGGGTGACTTATCAGAAGAAGGAGTTTACCTGAGTTTTGAATAATTACACGTGACTTGAAGAAGCCCTTTTGTTAAGGAAAAAAAAGAAGTTCAAGGACTGAGTAAGTTCTTGTTTTAGAAATATCGTATATTCTTCTCGAAGTCTACTACTCTCAGCATGAAGTCTTTATGTTACAGAAAAAATTCTTCAGAATGACGTAAGTTTCTGGTATAGAAAAATAAAATTTGTTCTTTATGTTTTAAGTATAAATTTGTTTTATATAGTTCATTAGCGTGTTATCCTTTTATATATTTGTTTCGATGAATTTTAATAATTATGAATTTAATTTTTTAGCACTTTGGAATTATGGATTTTAGCTAAACAAATATGACTTTCAGATCTTCTAGCTTTAATTCCTCTCTTTTAATTTTTGCAAAATAATAAGTTTTAGAATCAACGAAAGTCCCTTTATCTTTTCATATTTCAGCATTTAATTAAAATTTGATTCAGCATTTTACAACGTAAATCTAAAATGTCATAAACACATGATTCTGCCCTCATAAGTTGGTATATAAAAGTTATCCAGCTTTGTGATTGCACGGCGAAGGCACTTTTTTAAATGGAAGATTCAATTATGTGAGATTTAACATATGAGGCGTTACGAATATTGACCTCTTTGCGACGTTCATCCAGTAATTTAGAAAAAATATCTTTGGGCACTACATGTAGGTAGATAGAAACGAAATGTTTGGATATCAAACTAAACAACAATACCTTATAAGACGTGACTAAAAACATCTATAACAGATCGACAAGCGAAAATCTATATAATTTCAAAAAATTCCAAATATGTGTATTAATGTTATTTTACGCGTTCGTAGCTATTTTACGAAACAAAATTTCATCCATGTTTTCATGAGCTCGAGAAGAATTTTGAGATTACATCTTTTCTGTTTAGTTGAATAAAAAACATTCGCGGCAATTAAAAATATTATATGGACTATGTAATTTTAACTTCTTTAAGACGACCGTCAAGCTTTACGGGCCGAATATGGAGGGCACAATTATTATAACACCACTATTTTCGAATAGCAATTTTCATTTTATCAAATCGCAGAATTACTGCTATTAAACAAGACGAATATTACTATTTGAAAATAGTGGTAGTAAAAATATGAAGTTGTATATTGGACGCACTTCGCGAAGGTGTTATATTTGCTACGTAAAGATACTTTATCTGACAAAATAAGTCATCGTACTTTTCAGAAATATTTAATTTTGGTTAATATATTTGATCATTTTTTGCCCCCCCCCCAAAAAAAAAATCTTATAAGTTTTTATTATTAGTTCTGAAATATGACTTATATGTGCTTAAAATGATATTTCTTATATTGAAGTAAATCATCTCTCAAGCATCCGTTATTGAGTTAATATATAAAGTTGATTTTTATTTTATTTCCGTGTACACTCAGTAAGTAGTTAGCGTACTGACCCACCCTTAAGGGGAAAAAAATATACCGGGTGGTTATAAAATAAGTATCTCTATTTGGAGCTCTCTGTAGCTTGAAGGAAAAACCACAATGAAACCAAAATCGGTGTACATACTACTCTAGAAGGTGGAAGAAGAATAGAACAATAAAAAAATAATTGCAATAATTTCCGACAGATGGCGCTTTTGAGTGTGAAATGTAATGTGTAATATTGTGTACTGTGGAGGTGTCACAAACCTCAATGACTTTACCGCATATCACAACATGTGCGAAACATCACTCCTGATGCGTTACATTCTGCAGATGAGCACGTCGTGTACCGCCTGGATTGAGTCCTCCAGCACAATTGTCTTATGGAACTTGAACATGATTGGCACCACCATGCGAAAGCATAACCACATTCACTGTGACATTTTCCAATAAATTACGTTTGCTATCCGGTTTGATGTCTTAATTCTTTGTTCTTGTATTACACATTACATTTCACACTCAGTAGCGCCATCTGTCGGTGATTATTGCAATTATTTTTTATTGTTTTATTCTTCTTCCCCCTTCTCGAATAGTAAGTGTTCCGATTTTGGTTTCATTCGGGTAATTCCTTCGAGCTACAGACAGCTCCAAATACAGATACTTATATTATAACCACCCTGTATATAGGAGGAACTTGGGTTGATGTTCGCGAGTTCGAAACCAGCGTAGTTAAAGCGGAAAGCGGAGAGACTGTGTAAGGTTTTAAGGGTTTTCCTTGTACGAATTTTCTTGTAATTGAACAATATTTCGGATCACTCCTTCTTTATAAGTCCTTCTTGAAGCCATATCTCCTATAGCAATATGGACAAAACTTGCCGATGCTAAACAAATTCCCTCCATCCCTCCAAAATGGATTTTCTTAAAAATTCTTTCCGAAACATAATACATTTGTCAGACAATTTCACATTTAATTTAAGTTAGCATTTTTTCTTTAACATTTTAAAGTAAAGAAAGACACTGGCTTATAAAAAGAACATTTTTTTGATAAATGAACCTTTGAATATTTATCGTGGAGGGGTGGGCTTGATCACTCTTTTTTTAATTAGATAACTTATCCCTGGAATATTTTACATGCTCTAAAATAATTAGTCTAAAGTGAGACATTGTTTTTGGTACCTGGAGAAAAAACAATATGTTACTCATTTTGTAAAAGTCTAGTTTTTATGAAATTTAGGTTATGAGAAGAAAAATTATAAAAAATGTCTCCGACTTAAATCTACATTTACTTCTGTATCCGGATACTTTTATAGAAATTAATATTGTTCATAAAACTGTATTTCAATCAATTAGAGAATTAAAACAGTTGTATTTTAAACACAAATAAATAAAATATTAAACCCGAAAAAGTCAGATAATACAGTAAAACCACCATAATGGACACATTCGAAAACACTTTTTCAATGCTCAATATTTATATATTTGTATGCGCATATATTCACCCCTGAAAAGCAGACAAATTCTACGGTCTCGAGGTGTCCGGTTTTAGAGGTTGTACTGTAACTTTATATCTTCAATTTTAATACATTTTTTATTAATAATGAAAAACAAAAATAATCGTAATTAAAAAGTAATATTTTTTAAACTAATATCACGTAAAATACACTGTAAAAAATATCTCTCAAATTGACAAAAAAAAAAAAAAAAAAAAAAAAAAAAAAAATAATAAAAAAAAACAATAATAAAAAAAATAAATAAAAAATAAAATAAAAAGAAAAGAAAAGAACTGTTAATTTTGGTGCTAGTGGAAAACCGTTTAATTTACAGAAAATATCTGTATATTTGCATAAAAACAGTTTTTTTATGCAAACTGTTTTAAAGAAAAAAACTGTTTCTCTTTAAAACAGTTTTTTTTTCTGTAAAAAATACAATATTTTTCTGTTAAAATTACAGATTTTTTTTTTACAGTGTACATATTAGATTCTAAAATATTCATTTAAAGCAGATTTAAAATTAAAAAAAGTTACATAGAAATATCTCGTTAGAAAATATTTGATATTATCAAAACTTTACAACAATAATGAAAATTATTATTTAAGACAGCGCAATTTTAAAATTTTCGACGTTATTGAAATTTAAAACTTTTCCGCTGATTATAATTAAAATACAATTTTATTTCCTTTCTAGATTATCTTACTTATACGCGTAATGAGAAATTCTAATTTTAATTTAAGGTAAATAAATAATTTAGAATATCAAAAATGAGTTTTATAATAGTATTTTATTCACATCATTTCGGAAGCATTGCTACTAATTTTAATTTTCTATAAAATAAATATACATTTTTACTATTCTTCTGAATTTTTTTTTCTTTCTTTCTTTCTTTTTTTTTTTTTTTTTTGTTTACCGATGTAAAATGCTTATATTTAAATGTAAAACAGATTCTCAACATATTTCATCGCAACCACAGTATTAAATTATCCATTTAAAAAAAAAAAAAAAAAAAAAAAAAAAAACCCACAATTCACACATTTTCACAGCATGTTCAAGACAAATTGGACAACGGCAGAACAAAATACAGGGATAGGCTATAACTTTGAGTACTTGTGTGTGCCCGCAGTCTGCTGTTAACGGCTGCGTATTTTAAAAAAAATGGAGAATAAAAACAAAAAAATAAGATAGATAAGAGAATATAAACAAAAAATAAACTATGAATTTTTTGTCAAAACACTCCGTGTACGGTGTACGACAATTTCTAAACATATCAACATAAAAAGAAACAGAGAAATGTAACAAATGAGAAATATTAAAAATCCAATAGTAAGCTACTATCGACTTTTTTCAAAATGAAGAATTGAAACGATTGTTTTTCCTCTTCACAAAATTTCCGTTTTGGTATTCTCCCGTTTTCAAGATGGAAATTTTCCGCTATTCAAGACGGGAAATTTCTGTTTTTAGAAGTAAATATGAGCAATAGCGCAATAATAATAATAATATATAAATATATCTAAATAATAATTTTATATACTGATGCATATTTACACGGAACACGTGTTTGTATTGCATATTATCAAACACGTTTTCTATCGTCTTGCCTTTCTCTGGACTCGAACCTTGGTACTAGCCATTAGAAGTTGAATGTTCTGCCTCAACACCAACTGGTTACATCCCACGGCTTGGTTATAGGCCAAAACATCAATTACAAAAGTTTAACTGGAATTTTCCCGTTTTTTCTCAATTGAAAAGGAACATTTCCGTTTTTAACATCTAATGAGTAAGGATAAAAAGGAAATTTTCCGTTTATTCCGGGAAAATTTACGATTTCCCCTCAAATTATACTTAAATTTCACATAAAATCATCCATATATATATATGGAGGGGTTTTTTTCTGCTGTTTTTACCAGGGAAGAAAAATACTTATTTATTTATTTATTTTGTCTTAAGTGTTTAATTATTTTAAAACAACTGGGAAGAAGAAATTTTACTTTTTTTTCTTTTTTTTAAAATCAGCTAATATAAAGAAAATGTTGGTCAATTAAAATAAAAAAGTCAAAAAATGGATCCCCCCATCCCTGGCACCCCATGCTATACAGTGTCCATTTCCTACGTTCGTTTCATATATTATGCCAGTCTGAGCTTGAGAAATATGCTACGAAACTATCAGATATTGACTTCTGGCACCATAACAGTTGACTAAAACAATAATATATGTCTGCGGCTTAGCTGAACTTGTTCCGATATACAATTCAGCGCGATTATATCTTAATCGAAGCTAACCTTTATCATTAAAGTGGGTGTATTGCCAACAATTGGACAATCTGACGATAGATTCAATAACCGAGTTGTGATATCAAATTATCAGCTTCTAGTTTGCGGCTTCGCTGATTAATGGATTCTTAACGAGGAAATCGTAACATGGATATTGTAGTTTGGTGTTGTAATAGATGAAACCCTTTACGCTTATTGAACTGTAAAATAGCCGGTCGACTTATGTACGATTGAGGCTCAAATCACAAGTTAGCATTGAATGATTTATATTGATATTGGATTGTTGACGTTGTGGATACATGTTTGTTAACTTTGGCTGCCTTTATTTGTTTATATCACTATGGTTTGAGAATGCTGAGATGTTTGATTATTCATTTCATTTATTAAAACTAAAGCTTCTTAAAAATGTTATATATATACACTATATGGACATTAATGACCGACAGCTTTCAATTTTAGACATTTTGTCGAATATTTAAAAATATACTTGTCAGATTCTTCTGGAATTTTAGTATTAAACAGAACAGGTTTGACTTCATATTTATCAATGTCGATTTGATAAGGAGGACAATTAGGGGGCTAAAAAAATATTAAAGAAAAAAAGAATACTTTGGTTCACCCTGTAAAATAAAACGCACGAAATGATCTATCGCTGCAGAATATACATAGGCAGACATTGTACAATATGTGTATTCATTTGTGTAAGAATAGCGTGTATATTAATAGAGATATAGCAATTTTTTTACAAATTAAAAAAAAAACTTGCATGTTTTTTGCTTATAGCATACAGGGTTTTTAACCAAATTTAACACTAGTTTCAGAAAAATTGACAAAATGTAGTAGAAATAACATAGTGCAATTGGAATATAAATATATTAAATAGTTAAGGAAATATGGGCAGTTGTATAAAATAATTTTTTTCTGCGCATGCGCGAACGATAACAAGGATTTTTTTGCATAATTTAATAGTCAACTCTATCGAGCAACTTATTAAAAAAAATCAGTCAAATATCGTAAAAATTTAGAGAGATATCGGCGTTAGAGTGAGCTGTTTTTTACCTTCTCACTAAAACTTGGTGAATGATAAGGGATTGTTCACAAATTGTCATGTTTAATTTTTATACTATATTTCATTTTTTATTGATACTTTAGTTTGCATTGGAAAACATCATTTCACCAGGTTATAATAGTTTTGGAACGGATCCTTTGATTTTGATTATTCTTTTTTAGTTCGAATAAGCTCGTTAGGGTAGTTTTTCAAAGAGAACTAAAAGTATCATTAACAAGAACGAAAAATCATGCGTCAAGCATAGATTATGTAGCACTTTCCAACGCTTCTAAAATAATTTTACAAATCATTACCGTTTAATAAGCTGAAAGATGACATCTAAGTAAACAATTTGGAAAACGCATAACATATTTAAAAACGTAATTTCAGGAATTTTCAATATATACAATATTCGGAAAAATATCCGAATACTTTTATGTAGCCCTGTATATGATCTATAGATTTGTATATATACATAGGATGCTAAATTTTAGTTTAGTTAGGAAACGCGTAGCACCGTTTAAATTCTCCTTCTGGAGTTTCTGTCAATAAACGGAAATGTGTTCGCGAACTTTTGTGCTGCCCTGTATAAGATTTACAGAATTTATACACACCACGTAATAGACAAAAAGCTAGTTAAGATTAAAATCGCGTTTAGTAACTTAAAACGCACTTCCAGAAATTATTGTTAACAGACAGTAGAGAATTCTTTTGTGTGTCCCTGTAAATGAACGATGACTGCTATACACACACTATTCTGTAGTAAGCCTCTTGTAATGCACCTTAGTAATATATATAAACTTCAATGCGTTTAAAATATTGGAACATTATTTAAATAAACCGCAGACGATTTTTCTCCATAGACGTAATGTAACGGAATTATTTTGACTGTCCCTGTAAAGTAACTCTAAGTGCTATACACCTACTATTCCATATTAAGCTTCTTCTAATGCATCTTAGTGATCTATATAAATTTCAATGCGTTTACAATAGTGAAACATTTTTAAAATAAACCGCAAATGATTTTTCCCCATAGACCGCAATGTAACGGAATTCTTTTGAGTGTCCCTGTAAGAAAACTATAAGTGCTACACACTTCAGTTGAAATAGGGAACGTGCCATAGATAACGACAATAACATATAAAAATTGCAGAGCAATCCGAGCATATTTACGGGAGTTAGAGCACGGCCAGACGGCCAGACGGCCAGACGGCCAGACGGCCAGACAAACCGAAGTCATAAGCACTTTTCAACTAGGTTGGAAAGTGCTAAAAATTGGAAAATAGTATGAAAATAAAAAATGACAATTTGTTGAAAATCCCTTATCATTCAGCGAGTTTTAGTGAGAAGCTAAAAAACAGCTCACTCTAGCGCCAATATCTCTCTAAATTTTTACGATATTTGACTGATTTTTTTTTAATAAGTTGCTCGATAGAGTTGACTATTAAATTATGCAAAAAAATCCTTGTTATCGTTCGCGCATGCGCAGATAAAAATTATTTTATACAACTGCCCATATTTCCTTAAATATTTAATATATTTATATTCCAATTGCACTATATTGTTTCTACTACATTTTGTCAATTTTTTAGGAAACTGGCGTTAAATTTGTTTAAAAACCCTGTATGTTTTTTGCTTATAACATACAAGATTTTTTTTAATTTTTAAAAAAATCGCTATAATTCTATTAATATACATGCTATTCTTACTCAAATGAATACATATATTGTACAATGTTTGCCTATGTATATTCTGTAGCGATAGATCATTTCGTGCGTTTTATTTTACAGGGTGAACCAAAGTATTCTTTTTTTCTTTAATATTTTTTTAGCCCCCTAATTGTCCTCCTTATCAAATCGGTGTTGATAAATATGAAGATAAACCTGTGCTAAAAATTGGAAAATAGTATGAAAATAAAAAATGACAATTTGTTGAAAATCCCTTATCATTCAGCGAGTTTTAGTGAGAAGCTAAAAAACAGCTCACTCTAGCGCCAATATCTCTCTAAATTTTTACGATATTTGACTGATTTTTTTTAAATAAGTTGCTCGATAGAGTTGACTATTAAATTATGCAAAAAAATCCTTGTTATCGTTCGCGCATGCGCAGATAAAAATTATTTTATACAACTGCCCATATTTCCTTAAATATTTAATATATTTATATTCCAATTGCACTATATTGTTTCTACTACATTTTGTCAATTTTTTAGGAAACTGGCGTTAAATTTGTTTAAAAACCCTGTATGTTTTTTGCTTATAACATACAAGATTTTTTTTTAATTTTTAAAAAAATCGCTATAATTCTATTAATATACATGCTATTCTTACTCAAATGAATACATATATTGTACAATGTTTGCCTATGTATATTCTGTAGCGGTAGATCATTTCGTGCGTTTTATTTTACAGGGTGAACCAAAGTATTCTTTTTTTCTTTAATATTTTTTTAGCCCCCTAATTGTCCTCCTTATCAAATCGGCGTTGATAAATATGAAGATAAACCTGTTCTTTTTAATCCTAAAATTCCAGAAGAATCTGACAAGTAGATTTTTAAATATTCGACAAAATGTTCAAAATTGAAAGTTGCCGGTTATTAATGGCCATATAGTGTATATATGTATACATATATATATATAAATCTTCATCTGCAGATTAATAAAAATAATGCATTTAGTACGAAGGAAATAGAACAGTTCTGATTCTGCTCTTGTAATTGATGCACGTGTTTTCACAAAGAGAAAAAAGGAACGAGTTTTTCAAAACTCTTTGTTTTTAATACATTTTTTGGTCTTTTAATTTTATTAAGTGTTTTTTTACTTTATTATTTCATGATTATTATTTCATGATTATTTTTCTATAATTTTTTTAATGAATGACAAAGTTGATAAGTTACTTAACAGAGTTACATATGTATACAAAGTTACAGAGATATCGTCGAAAATGCACTGCAAAAATATGTCCTCCTTCCCTCTATTTCCCAATCTACTGATACTAAAAATATGAAAATTATTAGAGGTATTAGAAGAGAGGTATAGATTAGAGGTATAATATTAGAGGTAGTAGAAGTTTATTTAAACCTTGCAGGAAAACCATAGAGATTTTCCTAGGTAACATAGTTTTTTTTAAAGGCGCATTTTTCTGCTACACACAAACTTTACTTTTCGGGCGGTCAGCGGAGAGCTGACGGGATCTCGAGCTTCGACGCAGAATCGTCCAAGGACATTTGGTAAGGATTTTCGAGAACAATTGTCGGTAAAAAGCCGAGATATTAATCAAATTACTTGGAAAAAAAACTTTATTTTTATATATCGTGTAGGGTGTCATCGTTTGAAAGATCTCGTAACATCAAACTCAAAAATATATTTGTTTTAATGTTAGGTATTATATTTTCAGAGATATTTTAGAAAGTATATTGGAAAAATATGTCTGACCCCCACCCCTCCTATTACCGAAAAATTATGAAAAAATTAGGGGTAGTAGGATTTTATTAATCAATAAATACACTGTAAAAAAATTTCGTAAAATTTCAGTAGATGTACCGTAAATTAACGGTACTTGTACCGTTTTCACTCTTTACGGTATGAGTACCGTACTTCTAAGGTATATTAAGGGTAAAAAAAAAACCGTATATGTGCCATTTCGATTATAAACGGTATTTATACCGTAAAATGATTGTTTTTCAGTAAAAAATCGCTATTTATATCGTAAAATAATTATTTTTCATTGAGGAAAAAGCTGGTAGCCCCGCCTCGGTGTATGGCAACCCCTGAAGTGATGCTCTTGCTCTTGTTACGTAATGCGTGCAGGCCTGAGGAGGGGGGGGGGAAGTGCAGCCAGTACATATACCGTCCAGTTAAATTACGGTATATATACTGGTCACAAAGTTGCCAGTATATGTACCGTAATATTTGACCAAAATTTTTTACAGTGTAGTAATTAATAAATGTAATGTACGGAACCCTTTAAGTTCGAGTTACACTCGTGCTTGACCGATTTATTTAAATTTTGCACGGCGTATTTTTTTTTCTCCCTTTTTATCAAAGATAAATTCTAGAAATTTGTATATTCTCAAACCCCTTTCTTTCTTAAATTTAATGGCAAATTTATTCTCATAATTCTGTTCTACCTGTGAACAGCTAAATTTAACAGATAATGTTGTGTTAAATTTATGCTCTAAAAAAATCTATAAGTATATTTTAATTGTAAATTTTCTAAAGGGTTAAAAATGCATGAAAGAGTTTTTTTTTTCCCCCATAAATCCTTGCAATAATAAACACCCCATGAATTTTATTTCTGATTACCTGGGATACCTTTACAAGCGGCTGACCATCAAGGATAAATATTTCATGCTTAAAGAGACATATTGGACGATTATCAACACAAAGCATTTCCCACCCCCTACCCCTTTCAAAATTACGTCTCAGGGACCTTCAGAATTACGCTCGACTAATTTCTCCAACGATCTTTGTGATGGAGGGAAAAAAAAAATCCAGAATAACTCTTAAGAATATTCGGTACAGTGCCTGTCGCCCAGAAACACCATAGCAGGCAAATTGTCGATGCTGAGCTTAATAATAAATAAATAAGGCACAAAAACGGAAAAGGCGAAATCTTGGCTTCTAATTGGAAGAAGAAGAAACCTCCTTCCGTAGTTTGTCCGCCACCGCGGATGTTGCCGCGGAAACGGGCAGATCTGCCTGGTGCTCGCCAGCAATTAATGTCACTCACTGGCATTACCTTTTTCCTCCAAAAGAAGAGTTCCACCTTAATTCTTTGCCTTAATCTCCAAGACGTGTGCGCTTGTCGGGAAAATATTAGTTGGCGGGTTTTATTTTTATTTCTCTTTCTCTCTTCTTCCTCTTTTTTTTTTTTTTTTTAGAGCGTGGAAAAATGTGTGTGTTTGTATGATGCGGGTGATAGGTTCTTAGATGATTACTTACGATTGTTGTTAAAAATACGACTTAGCGCGCAAAATTTTCTGATAATAATTCGTATTTCCAATAATGACTAAGGTAGTCTTATCTCTGGAGGTATGTCTCTGGGTTTTATTACGATAGAGAAGCAATTAGGAATCGTTGTAGTTAGAAGCATTTCGAATTTCTGTAGCAAAAAAAATAATCCCGAATAAATAATGTGCAATATTCTAAACTGGAATTAAACATGCTTTCCTACGAAATATTACAAAATTAAATTTAAAAATGGAATTTCTGCTTATAGAATATGATATTACAGCATATGGTATGATTTTATAGTACATGGTATCATATTATAGTATCTGATAATAATGTAATAGTAATAATGTTAGTTTGCGGATTTCTTTTTCTTTTTCGTTCTCTCTTTCTTCTTCTTCTTCTTCTCCTTTTTTTGAGCGATACGTGTGTTTGTATGATGTGGGTGATAGGTGCCTAGATGATTGCTTATGATTGTTGTTAAAAGTACGATTTAGCGTTTTAATTATTATTATTTTTTTTTTTTTTTTGAAAATGGGTATTTAACAGTGCCCAAAATGGATACACAGTGGTAACTAAAACAGGCATGACCCAATTTGGGCACATACCTAAGAAGCTTTCGACCCAAATTGGGTTTTATTTTTTTCTGTGCAGTTCCACGAAAATATTTCATTAATTCAATAGTTTCCATTTTCATTTATATTTTCTTAGTTACATGTTTTATTATTGATTCTTCTTTTCTGGATATTATTCAAACAGGTATATGTTCATATTTCAATTTAGGATTTTTATTTCCCCATTTGTGTATGATGTTTCTGTGTTGTCTTATAACGGTTTTATACATATGTATAAGTGTGTGGGTCTTATTTGGAAGAAAATGTTTTGTATTTTTAAATTATTCCACAGAATAACGTATCCAAAATGAAAGAATGTTAAATTTTTGAAATCATCCGAAACATATTTAATCTTTATATTTTAAGCAATAATAGCCTGATACCGTGAAATATTTTTTTTACAATTCTATTTTCTCGGAGAATTATTGTTTATTTCTTTTTTGCGTGCCTAACATAGATCACTTTTCTTAATAGCTCGGGAAAGTTGTTTTGTTTCCCGTATAATTTGTTCTTCAGGAGAACATTACCCCACGGCGTTGTATACCCAAAATACGTTTTAAAATCTCACATCACAATATTTAAACACACTCTTTTATTTAACTTAACTTAGTTTTAAGAGTATTTAAAAAATACTCTTTTATCATTTAATAGTTTAATATTAATTAAATTATGATTTTAAGTTGCGAAAACAATTTAAAAACCCTGAATAGATAGTTTAAATAATGGTTTTTTTTCTTTCCTATTGCCATATATTAAAAAAAGAGAGAGAGAGAGAGAGAGAGAGAGAGGAGAGGGTATATATATATATATATATATATATATATATATATATATAACCTGCTCTATTGAATTCACTTTTACCATGTGCTTTTCAAATTTTGATTCGGAATATGGATAAATAATTGATGTAGTAATGTATGGATTTTCCTTATCTTCCTTTTTATTTATTTGTTTATACATTTATTTATGTTCTCCCCTCTTTATCAAGTTGTTGGTATGATTTGTAGTGTTCCATTTTCAATGGTATCCTTGTTTTTCAATCTTGTTCCAATGATTGTTTGGGCAAGGATTTGACACAATTTTTGGCATTAAGCTGGTGTCAATTACAGAAAACAATCATTATTTGCTTATAATGTGGTTTCCCTGCCTTGAAAAAGTGAATTACATTATAAGCCTCCATTTGTGTTTATACTTTTGTTTCACTTTTTGAATAAATAATACTTCATATATTAGGACTATGTTTTATAATTTGTAATTTGACAGTGCTATATGGTATAGTAATCTCATTGTGTATGGTCAGTTGCTTCTGTTTCAATGGTTAATTTTTACAATAAGTATATATATATATATATATATATATATATATATATATATATAATAAATTCACGAGTTTGTGGTTTTCTATCAAGCGTAAATCAATGGTTTAATTTTCAATAATCGGAGTGCCCGCGAAATTAACTTATTGTAACGGAAATTTTTTTGGTACGTGAATTTCAGTGATGACATTAGGCGTGATTTTTAAGATAAACATTGAATGCTTATCATATGCTTATAAAATAGTGTTTTAAAAAAATATTTTTACTTTTATTCTGAGTTTGCTAATTACTTTAAGCGTAACAAGGTATTCGTACATTTAAGAATGTGCACGATAATCATTCTTAATCAAAAACAATATTTATTAATATATTTTTCTTAAGTATTTTTACGACACTAAGTTATGCGACAATTATATTGATAACTATTGCACGTATTTTATACGGACCTAACAATCATTATAGTTAGCGAAGTCCCTTTGTTCAGCTGTAAAAACGAGTCGTATTCTTTAAAAGTAAAAAAAAAAATGTAAGAGCGTAGGAATAATAATAAAATAATAATTGATGATGTAGAACAAATTAACCTTTAATCCTCTCGAAGCTGTTTTTACTTACCATTTATTTATTTATTTTATTATTATTAATCAGATGAACAAAACTGTTATATGTCTAATATTTTTTCTTCAAAAAGAGTATCCTTTTGACATTTATCCTTTGGTAATAAAGGCTTAATGCAAATTGCTGTTCAATTAATTATAACTAATCTTTTCTTTCAATATTTCTTAAATATGGTATCTACTACTTGTATGACTCACTTGTTGATCCAATCAGCCGGTTTAAAGAATCTACTCTTTCAGAACCCATGAGAAAGAACAATTATGATTTTCTTTGCATTGAAATCAGCCGTTTTATTGAATCAAATACTGGTGCAAAAATGTGATTAATATAAACCGATATCCTAATATTGAATCTGTAACTTTAAAAATTAATTCGCGTGTAAGATATTAAGTGGATGCAGTTCAATATGGATTATATTTACATTAATACTTAGTCAATATTTCATCTAATATTCTCTAATTTATATTTGACAAGACTTCATATGTTCAGTTGTCTGACTATTTAGAAGTTAAGTGACAATGTCTTTCTCATTGCAATCGTATGTCGGTTAGTACTACACGCACTTCATCTTTGAATATTATGGTTAGCAAGACGATGTTTTTTCTTCGCTCAAGGATAAATGTATTTGATATGATTCGTCGAAAATGAGGGTAATTAATCTCTCTTCGTAATCGGATGGTAAATATGGAAAAGTACTTTTTTAACTGGTTAATGGAGGATTTGCCTGACTACTTATTGTATTAGGCTCAAGAATGTAATCTCTCCTGTTATAGAAGACTGTAAGGAATATAATTAGGTAAATATGTTCTGCATTAAGAGGGGGGGGGGGGAGGACAGAAAGGTTGGAAATGAGAAAATTGACTGAAGTTTGATCGTAATAGATTAGAATGCCTGTAATTATGTTAGACTGTTATTGTTTTGCATTTATTTTTATGTTTTATAGAAATAAAAAAAAATATTTGTTGAATTCTAAAAATCAATAATAAAAGTTTTAATATTGTACGACAAAATTAATCTTTCAAAATTAGCTTTGTCACGATTTTCAAGTCAAGGTTCCATATTTCTGAGTTGCTAATTCTTCATTACACTGCTTATTACGTTGCTTTTTAATTATATCAAAAACAAAATTAAAAGATAAATAAATAAATAAATAAATATATATATATACACAATAAAAATTCAAAATCCATAGAAATTGGTCATATTTTCGTTATAAGATTTTTTTTCTGGTCTAATCGAGAGACAACGTAATAAGCTATATAAAGAAGAAATGACTATTCAAAAATGAGGAGCTCGAACTTTAAAATCGAGGCAAAATTAGTTTTGCAAGATAAATTTTATCGTACAATATTAAAACTTTTCTTATTGTTTTTTGGAATTTAACAAACATGTTTTTTTATTTCTATAAAACATAAATAAACAAATGCAAAAAGAAGTAACAGTCTAAATTGATTACAGACTTCCTAATCCACGATCAAACTTCAGTAAATTTTCCTCATTTCAAACTTTTCTGATCCCCTCGAATTGTTTAAATATGGATAAGCTTTAATTTATTTTGTGATTTAATATTTAAAGTGTAATTTTGAAGTGCACCGTAGTTTGATAAATGACATATCATACTTAAACAGTTAGTTACATTTAGAATTATGGAGTATCTAACTCATTGTTATTTGGATACATACAGTGACCCCTTCCAGCACTTCTCATGGTATCATCACATTTGAAGAAATTTGAAAATTTTTGTTTAAAATATTTTCATTATTGTTTTTATTTTTTATTATTGTCATTATTTACTCTTTAAAGTTTGTTCCATTTTTTGAAACACCATGTATAGATGTTCTTCAATCATATTAAAATAACTAAATATTTTTTTAACGTCTGATATAATAAAATTTAAAAAACAAAAATATCACTTTTAATCAGACGATATAAGTTAAGCACGCACACACACACACACACACACACACACACACACACACACACACACACACACACACACACACACACACACACACACACACACACACATATATATATATATATACAATTGAAAACTCAACCAGACGTTTCAGGCTACGTTTTAGCCCCTCATCAGTGCAATAATATACGTTGACCAGACAATTTCAAAATGGTATTGAACTGATGAGGGGCTAAAACCTAGCCTGAAACGTCTGCTTGAGTTTTTAATTGTATATTTATGTGTTTTTAACTTATATTGTCTGATTAAATATGTTATTTTTGTTGTTTAAATTCAGTCATATTTCACTAACATTTTCAAAATCCCATCTAAAATTTCTTTTTGCCGATTCACACCCACCGAATAACATTCATCCTCGCATCGTTTACTGGCATAAAAATCAAGAACTACCATTGACCTGTATTATTAAAAAAAGAAATATGTTTCCTTGGGTGATCATTCAGGTCGAAGAAAAAGTGAAGTCAGTTAAAGAAAATATTTTTGTCACGGATTTTATTGATTGTAAACGCCCTGTGTGCTTGAGGATGTAGAACTTGATAATATAATAATAATAATAATCGAAAATTGGGAAAATATTTTCTCTGCTATATTTTACTTAAACTTATACACTAGAATGTTCCCGATTGTAAGGTTCAACTAACTAACTAACTAACTAAATAAATTGGTACTTTTATGTTAGACAGGCGCAGGCGGTAAACCGCCAAGTATTGTTTCCATCGTCATCATTCGTATTGCATTCATTTCATTTAAAATATATAACTTTAATTTGAAACACGTGCATTTAAAATACGTATATTACATACATTTAAAATACACTTAATTACAAATTACTTAAATACAAATTAATTCCATTCATTTCATGTGAAATACAAAATAATAATAATAGTAATAAGAAATAAATAAATAAGAATTAATAAGAAGGAATTCCATAAATCAAGATATTTTTAACATCAAAGCATTGTTTCTAATCTGCACACGCAGAAAATAAAACTGCTACTGATAAGAAAAAAAAAAAATGCAATTGGCGAGATTTGCGCCCGGCTAACATAAAAATACCAATAAATTACATTAAAAAATTATTTATAAGAAAAAATATATTTTAATGTTTTGTAATATAAATGAGGTTTCAGTGATAAAGGAGAAAATGTATAGAAAATAATAAAAAATGGCATTATTTGCCATTTTTCAATATGAACAATTTAGAAACTCCAGCCCAATTCCACTAAAAATCAATAGAGACAAATTAAATTAACATTATTAAAATAAAATGAAGTATAATAATATTAATATTAAATGCCTTTTTTGTGATTCATTAAGCTTTTAAGTTCCCAATTGGGAAAATAAATCATAGAAATAAAAATAAATCACAAAATTCATACAATTTTTTTCTCCCCATTTTTTATGATTGATATCATCAATAATTTAACTTTTCAACTACCAAGACACTGGACGTAAAAGCAAATTTATTTTTGCCCACACTTTTGTCACGTGGACGAAAATTGCAAATAATAAAAATAAGTCTCTAATCATTACAATATAATTTTTTCTTTCTACGTTGTATGGATTATGTTGCTACTATTTATTAGTACACTCATTATAAGTCTGTAGTTCATTTGCATTGTGGTAATTCCATATATTTACATATGAGTCCAATGGACCCGATTGACAATTCTTGTTATAGTCTTTTTTTTTTTTTTTTTTTTTTTTTTTTTCCGACAGCCGAAAGCACTAGTAAATCATTAGAAGACGAAATATGGAAAATGACAATTTAAAATGCATCCGGGTCAGAATTTGGTTTATCAAATGCGGATGACTTTTTACAATAAAAAAGATAAATCTATTGTAAAGAAAAACTGAATCCACGAATAAAACAGAAGTTTTTTTTTACAAATTTCAAGTCAGAAAATAAAATAAACGTCCCCAATATATAATCGAACAATTTCATTATTAATCGAAAAATCCCAATTCAAACGCCAAACGATGTACACACCTTATGCATAGTTTTACGGGAAAACATTGTCATAGTCATATCAAAGGAACCTAATTACGTTATTAGAAATAAGTAAATAATAATGTTAACACTGAATGACATGTCGTAATTCGTCAGTCAATATAACCAGTATCGTTTCCTATATATAAAGCGGCGAAACGCAATTATCAATAAATGCCCGTTCATTTATCGAATGTTAAAATTACAGTTATTTAGAGAGCACCACTGTTCACGAGCAACAGATGCAAACAGTTACATGCAAATTTATGTCATCCACTATATTTGCCTGGAATTGAAATATTTACCGATCTTGCACCATCAGGCTTTATGTATATTAATCATTATAATGTAGATATTAGTAGTAAATATATAGCATGAGTTCACATATTCATGAACGGAATTCGAAACACGAACAGTATAGGTGAAATGAACATTAGAAAGGACTAATATTGACTTAGTATGGTACACAGAAGCCTAAAGATTAGATCTTAATTTATTGCTTAAGTTTGCTTAATAAATACTTAAATTTTGATCACATAACTAACAAGAATTTGTCAATTCATTCGGGAAAGGGATTTAGTGTTAAAATCCATTGACGTGCATGATTATTGTTAATAGTTTTATAGACGAAGTGCAGATACTGGACTTTTCTTCTTTAGGCAGTTTTATAGATAACGTTAACAATTGGTGAATTATAAGAAATAGATTTTAAAATAAAATTCATTGATATCTACGCTTATTGTTAGTAGCATTAATGTTGACTTAGTTTCGTACATAGAAGCCTGCCATTACATCTTAATTTATTGCCTAATTTTGCTTAATAAACACTTAAATCTGAATCACTTAAACAACAAGAGTTTCTCATTTCACTCGGGATACAGATTTTGCTTTAAAATCTATTTTCATGCATGATTATTTTTAATAGATTTATTTCTTAATTGAGTATAATGGCTTATTCTTAAAAGTTTAGAGAGTTTTTTATTTTTATTTTGTAGGTAATGTTATAGATACACTGTAAAAATGACCAATCTTTCTTATTTTATGAAAATATGCTATAACCACGAACGAAAATATAATATAATCTTCTGAGTTATCCTAAATTTCAAATAGCATGTTACATTGTCTTTTGAATTCCCAGAAACGAATACATTTTCAAAATGTAAAGAATAATTTATAAAAACAAATTATTTTTAGTTGCCCGAATTTTTCAGAAACGTTTCCAAAGGGTTTTTATAGTGTATTAATTAGTGTCCTCAGGCTGGAATACCTGTTTTTCGAATGTTATCCATTCTCAAGTACACGTTTTCAGCCGCATAAGTTAATTTATACATGAAAGAGTAAAGAAATAATCTTAATTTTAATGTTATTGTTAACGCTGTTAATTTTGCATGTTTGTTTGTTAAACATTTTTTTGAGCATGAAAATGTTTACTTCAGAATTGATAGCATTCGAAAAACAGGTATTCCAGGCTGAGGACACTAATTAATACACTATAAAAACCCTTCGGCAACGTTTCTGAAAATTTGGAGCAGCTAAAAATAATTTGTTTTTATAAATTATTCTTTAAATTTTGAAAATGTATTCGTTTCTGGGGATTCAAAAGACAATGTAACAAGCTATTTGAAATTTCGGATAACTCAAAAGATTATATTACATTTTTGTTCGTGGTTATAGCATATTTTCATAAAATAAGAAACATTGATCATTTTTTACAGTGTACGGTTAAATATTGATAATTTACAAACATAATTTATTGCAAATTAATTGATATCTAGGATTATTGTTAATAATTTTAGAACCTAAATATTTTATTAATCGTATAATTTCAATGCAATTTTTATGTACAAACTCGACAAGAAAACCTGTATTGGTTAAGTCAGAGGATCAATATTGGCCAGTATAGTATTCATCGAAAATATCCCCCACACACTCCTATACAAACACCAATATTGGTGACAAATTGGCTTTACATTGGGAATGTTTGCAATGAAATGTCACTATTAGATAAATATTGGATTTTATTTTGAAATATTGGAAATGAAACATCAAATAATTCTTGGCAATATTGATGCAATAGTGGCAAAATATAAATACCCTAATGTTAAGACTAAATTTGATGACGATATTACTAATATTGACCAAAATGTCACCAAATTAAGTAATATTAACCGTTGCTTTGCTAACAGAAAAGACACAGTACTAATATAAAAATTTTAAAATAAAAATGGTTAAACGCTAAACTGAATAGGAAAGAATATATCTCCATTTTCATTTTTTCCTTTTTTCTACTAAAATATAAACTAAAAAAAAATTGATTATAGCTGTATACATTTGACTACTTTGCTATTTATCTGTTTCTTTTTATACCTATTTGTCTATCTACCCATCTGTCTACATTTACAGTTCTATTTATAGCTATCTATGAAAGTAAAATGTGTTACAAGGGGTAAACTTTACTTTCCTTTTTTATGCAAATAAATAAATAAAATTAAAAATAAAATTAATGATATATCCAGAGAAAAATCATAATTACGAATAGTTGCTAATCTTTCTTTGCAAATGATTTTCTTATTTATCAGAATGAATAGTTTTGAAGCTAAGAAGGTCTTCCTAAGTTGATAAATAAATTCTCGTAGTCTGTTTATTCTTCCTCCTAAAATTTATTTTACAATAAGTTGGTATTGTTGAATAATATTCTTACATACATTATAAAAGCGGAGTTATAAAAAAACTCACCTAAATGCTCCATATGAAGCCATATTCCGAATAGAAAATTATTAAATACAAGGAAATAATACAAAGTTATCGCTAATTATATAAAGGAAACTTAAAAAAAGAAATAGTTTTCATTTATTCAACTGAAACATAAATGGAACAAAGCTGATTATATCTATATACAATCGACTAGACACTTTAAAAATATTTTTTGTATATAAACGGGTGATTTTATGTGAAATTAGTCTTTTAACGGAAATTTTCCGTTTTTAGTGGAAATCACAAATTTTTCCAAAATAAACGGAAAATTTCCCTTTTTTTCCCCTTACTTGTTCAATGTTAAAAACGGAAATAGTCTGTCCAAAACAAACAAGCGGAAATGCTCTTTTTAAATTGAAAGAGAATTAACAAATTTCAGTTAGAATTTTGTAATTAATGTTTAGCCTATAAACAAGTCATTGTATATGGTTAGTTGGTATAGGGAACAGAGCATTCATCCTTAATAGCGAGTACGAAGGTTCGAAACCGGAGGAAGGCAAGAAGATAAAAAGCGGGTGTGTTAATATTCAATACAAATACCTGTACCATGTAAATATGCATCAATATATATATAATTGTTATTTAGATTTTTTTTTAAATGTTGCGCTATTGCTCACATTTATTTTTAAAAACAGAATTTTTCCATCTTGAATAGTGGAAAATTTCTATCTTGAAAACGAGGGAATGTCCAAACGAAGGTTTTGTGAAAAAACAGGAAATAGGCGATAACTTTGCTGCCAGTACATTTTCCGTTTTTTCACGATTTTTTTACAGTGTTTGGCACCCTTTTATCCATTTGTCTCTATTTATGTCTGTTATCAATCTACCTATCTGTATCTGTTTATGTATGTATCTCAATCTACCTATTCGTTTACATGTATCTATAAAAGTAAAATGTGTTACAAGGTAAAATTTACATTCCCTTTTTTATGCAAATAAATAAATAAAAGATAAAAACGATTTTAAAGAAATATGCAGGGAAAAATCCTAATTACGAATAGTTGCTAATCTTTGGTCGCAAATGTTTTCTTATTTATCAGAATGAATGATTTTTGAAGCTAAGAAGGTCTTCCCAAGTCGATAAATAAATTCCCTCTGTTTTTTCCCTCCTCCTCATCTCCGATGTTAACGAAGAACGTTTTCTGGAGGTAAAAATTGTCTTTGTGATTCAATGCTTGGCTGCTTCAGCCTCCTTCGCTATTGTGATGATAAACTGAATAAACTTTTTCTTTCCCTCTCTCTCTCTCGGCTGCTTTACATAATTGCTTGAAGCTTACCTGATGCAGAAGCTTTCATTAAGAAAACGGGTCTGGGTCCAGGTTTCGAGTCGTTTTCTTTTCGCTTTGTTTACTGTCATATTTGTAATTTAAATGAATTTTCCCGACAAAACACCCCATTGTGAGAACGGCGAGGGAAGAACAAAACTTTTCTTTTCGCAATCACAATGAATTCATTAAAAATTTAAACCCGACGATGCGCTAAAGCAGGTGACGGAATATCTTTTTGTTAACTAAAATATGATAAAATGGAATCAAAGAACGAAATAGAAAAAAAAAATGCAAGATGGTTTCCTTTTTTATTATTTACTATTTCGATGAGGATGAAAAAAGATATATTCTTTAAAGTATTTCTCCCGTTTTAAATAGATGTTGATCTATATCGAAAAAAAGAAACTTCTGCAAAATGTTTAATAAACTTGCTGATTAAATGTAAATGATTAAATTTTAAATTAAAATTTTAATGATTTTTAATTTTAATTATTAAATTCCTAAAATCACTCTTGACTTAAAAAAAGGTGAATAAAGGCGAGTAAGGTGCAACTGCAAATTTAACCCTCTGTTGGCCTTGTTGCCATAAGAATTGTCAGTTGGGCGGGTTTTCTTTATTATTCAGATTGCTTAATTGCCACTTTTATTTGAAACAGTAATATTCACCTTATTTAGTCTGTCATTAAATTAGGCGAATATTACGATTTTTTTTTTAAAAAGTGGTAGCGAGCAAGCAATCTGAATTTAAAGAAATCTCACCCAACTAGCAACACTGATGCTATATGCTACCCGGGACATTAAAAAATTAAACCCGGTTATTCGCTAAAGCTGGTGACGGAATATCTTTTTTCTAAGTAAAACATGATAAAATAGAATAAAAAAACTAATACAAAAATCAAGAAGGTATATAATAATAGAAGGTAAATAATAAAAATTATTTACTTTTCTGGTAAGGATGAAAAAATATAAATATATTCTTTAAAATATTTCTTCCGTTTTAAAATGATGTTAATCGGGGTAGTTAAAAGAAAGTTTTAATAAATTTGCTCATTAAATGTAAATAATTAAATTTTAAATAAAAAATAATAATGATTTTTAAGTTTACGTATTAAATTTTTGAAACCATTTGCAAAAATGATTATTAAAGTGAGTATAATAAATTTAACATTCAGAAAAACCATGCAATTATAGAAAATGATTTTCTATAACACAAGCTTAGATATTACATTGTTAAATTGTAGCTAATAAAAATATCTTATTTTTTAATGGAGAGTATTGAAGATAGAATTTTTAAGCAGAACTTCTAGTAGCTGAAATGATGTCGAAAGAAAAAAAAAATTAGGAGTTAAAATATTTTTAAATGTATTCTAAATCTAGATAGAAAAACGAAGGAAAATTTTATTGTTCGTTGTCTTTCTTTCTTTCTTTTTTATTACTTACTATTTCTATGAGAATGAAAAATGTTTAAATATATTTTTAAAGTATTTCTCCCGTTTTAAATAGATGTTGATCTACATCGAAAAAAAAAAACTGTTAAGAGAAATTTTATAAACTTGTAGATTAAATATAAATGATTAATTTTTAAATTAAAAGTATAATGGTTTTCAATTTTAATTACCAAATTTTCGAAATCACTCTTTTTATTATTATTATTATTATTAAGGCAAGTAAGTTACAACTACAAGTTTAAACACGGATATGCGATAAAGCAGGTGATGTAATATCTTGTTACTATCTTGTTAACTAAAATATGATAAAATATAATCAAAAGAAAAAAAACGAAAAAAAAAGAAAGATCGTTTCTTTTTATCGTTTATTATTATTATTATTATTATTATTATTATTATTATTATTATTATTATTATTATTATTATTATATACTATTCCAATGAGAATGAAAATATATATTATTTAAATATATATTATTTTAAATTAAATTATTTTAAATTTTATTTATTAAATTCCTGAAAGCATTCTTGAAATATGTTATTATGGTAAGTAAGGTGCAAAACTCAACGATTAGCTAAAGCACGTGACAGAATTTCTTTCCTTTTTTTTAACTAAAATATGATAAAAGGGAATAAACAGCAAAATAGAAAAAAAAGCAAGAATATTTCTTTTTCCGCTTTCTCTTTCCTTTTAAGTGCGTCCGTAATTATATAAATATGTAGTACCTATAATCGTCGTCTGGTCCGTCCGTCCGTACGTCTGTCCGCATATAAACACCTCAAAAACTACCCAACCAAATGGTTTGAAATTTAATATATATAATCGTTGCAGAATTTTGTCATTTCAAATTTTATGAAAATTGAACAAAACTTAAAAAGATATTAATAAACGTTTTCTTCATTCTATTAACTCCTATTATACATAATCTATATAATAAAAGAGCAAGTCATGTGACTGAGGAAAACAAATACGGGCTGACTATTTATTATTATTATTTTTTTTTTCATATGCCAGGCGGCCATTTTTATCAAAATTATTTTTTCGAATAAAATAGCATAAAAGTTATATTTTTAGAAAGAGATCGTTCAAAAAAATTGTTCGTTTGAGAGATGAGTTAAATTAAAAAATGTATAGATTCTGAGACAGCTTCAGTTGAAATTCCGTTAACAGCCGAGCATTTTTCCCATTAAAGTAAATAAACATAAGAGATTCGTTCATCGTGAATCTTAGAAATATTAAACCAGTGAGGTAATCATTCGCAAAGCAATATTTCCATGGTGAATTTTGCAGCGATATCTGGTGTCGAAAAAAAAAAAACTCGCATTTGTAAACGTGGCATACGTAATTAAGAGAAAAGTAAGGTATGCTCATTTTGCTCATAACAGACGATATAATTCATTTCACTGAAATAATACAGGATTTTTTTTACATTGTAACACTAGTTATAGTAAGAACGCACCTCATTTGTCACGTTAAACGTACAATTTCCAGCTTGTTATTGCCATTTACTGTTCTGATGAAGATGAAAAAGTATTAATATATTCTTTCCAGTAGGAGTTTTCAATGTAAAGCATCATTTTATGTATATCAAGACTCGTAATATATATTTTTTCATAATTAATGATCGAAATAATTAAATGAATGTTGATCTATATCGAAGCTGTTGAAGAAGGTTTAATTAGCTGTTTGATTAAATACAAATCGCTCAATTTTAAATTCTAAACTTAATACGTCGAACCTCGTTAACATGAACCTCAAGGGGAATCAAAATTTTGTTCATGTTAACAATAATTCATGTTATCAGTATCAAATCTTTGTACTCGTTTTTATAGGGGACTATGAAAATAATTCATGTTAAAAGTAATTCACGTTAAGCGTGTTCATGTTAACGAGGTTTGACTGTAATTTTATTTTTAAACAATTAAATTCCTAAAAGATCTCTTAAGAAGTTATCATTCAGGTGAGAAAGTCAAATTACAAAATTGACATTCAGCAGGAGATAACTTTTCAAACATTGTACTTGCACTATACAATCAAAACAGAAGCATTTCTACACTGTACAAAAATATAGATGTTTCTTGGAAAATATAAGCACGAACGAAAGTATACAATAACCTCTTCTGAGTTACTAACGATTCCGAAAACTGTTCTTTATCTTTAGAAAACCCCAGAAACCAATATATTTTCGAGATTTACAGAAGCATGTATAAAAACAAACTTTCTTTTGCTGCCACTGATTTTCGGAAACTTTTCCGAGAAGTTTTTTTAGAGTATTAATCAGTTTCCTCAACCCGAAATATCGGTTTTTCGGATGCTATTTAGTCTTATGTAAACATTTTCATGGTCAAAAAATACATTTTACAGACAAACATGCTAAATTAACAGCATTAACATTAATATTGAAATTAATCTTATTTGTTACTGTCTTAAATGTATAAATTCAATTACGCAGCTGAAAATATTTAATTGAGAATTAATAGCCTTCTAAAAACCGATATTCTGTGTTCAGAAAACTGATTAATACATTATAAAAACTACTCGGAAACGTTTCCGAAAATCAGTGGCAGCAAAAGAGAGTTATATATATATATATATGTTACGGTCAATATGACTAATCCGGTCATTATTAATAATAACCGGTTATTATTAATAATGACAGGATTAATCATTTTGACCGTAACAACCGTGTATATATATAAACCGTATATATACCGTGTATATATATAAATGCTTCTTTAAATCTCTAACACATTGGTTTCTGAGATTTCTAGTGATAAAGAACGCTTTTCAGAATCATGAGTATCTCGGAAGAGGTTATTGTATATTTTCGTTCGTGTTTATATTATATTTTCATAGATTAAAAAAGATTTGTCTTTTGTACAGTGTACAATATAATACTTAAATAGTACTCTCTTAATTTTCAGCTTTTTAAAAATATTTTTTTATGGGGCTGATTGAAATAGAAAAAAAAAAATAAAACTCTTCTGGTAGTTAAAGTAAATTAACAAAAAAAAAATAATACAGTAAAACCTGCTAAGACGGAACCGTATGGAACGGAAATATTTCCTGTTATTGGAAGGTATCTTAGCAGTTATACTATAATTCATAATTGTATCGTATTATTTGCGGAGATAGTGATTTCTTTTTTGTTTAATGGAGGATTCCGTAGTAGGCAGGCAACATTTTCCCAGGTTTTATTGTATTTAAGATATATTTGGGAGTTAAAATTTTTAAAATTGATTCTAAATATAAGGTACATAGTAAGAGTAAGGAGTTATATTGCCTAGTTTTAAAATTAATTTATAATTATAATCTTTTTGGTTAAAAAACTAAATGATTCACAAAACATTATTATTGAAGGAAACAAGAGCATTTTTGTGTACGAAATGCGAATTGGTTCAAAAAATTGAAATATGATGAAAAATATATAATAATAATTTATAAAATGTAAATAAAAATGATAACAAGTAAGCACAACTCTAATTTCTAACATACATTTTCTTACAAGATTATTTACATTGATCCATTTTGATAATAATTTATGCGGGAAGTAAAACAATAAATGTAAAAAAAAAAAAAAAAAAAAAAAAAAAAAATTATCTGTAGTTGCATACTTACAGTAAACAAAAGGTATATAAATAATGCAAACGTGTCTGTTATTAGCGCTAAGCACAAAAGTAATACTAGATGTTGTGACATGCGCTATCGTTTTCGCTTTAATAGCATACATCTGCACTTCTAAATATCGTATAATTTTAGTCTGTACTTCATCGTATAGAACAAAATATGCACTTCACGTAACGTTTGTTTGAAAACTGTAATTTAATTCATTAATTTTGTGCGATTTTTTAAGATAATTTTTAGCATTTTTTTAAAACTATCAACGTTTGACGTAAGAATTTTTTTTCTTGCTACAGTAGGGCAAAGTAACATTTGTAGCAAAATAAATGAACATAAGGAAAATATGCAAAATTAAAAAGAAACTGGCAGGGCCATTTATAGCTTGAGTTTGGCGAAGGTACTTTCTTCTGGTTATTGTAATCAATAAAATTTTAACCTCTGAATAAAAATTAAAATGTCATTTATTAATATTAAAATGTGTTGATGATATTAGAAAAAAAAATGCCGTAATATTAGTCTTAGATTTCAAGCAGAATAGAAAAAAAAAAGAAATAACTATATTATACTCATCAAACAGTGATGATAATTATAAAGATTCTTGTGTATGTCATACCTCGCGCATGTGCTTCTTGGTTAAAGATGATTAGTAAATAATTATTATCATTTTATTTTCTTACGCATTCTATTAATATCAAATTTAGTGGAAAACCAAAGAAAAAATAGAGGAATTAACTTAAAAATTATTATTTAAATCTAAGTCATTTTCTTAACTGAGGCAACGATTTTAATGATGATTAATACAAAATTATTATTATTATTATTCTACAACTATCAAGTTTACCAAGTAAAACCAAGAAAAAGTATTGTAACTAACTAAAAAATTACTATTTAAACCTAAGTCATTTTCTTAAATAAGGCAAGGATTTTAAAGATGATTAGTAAACTATGATTATTATTATTTTTTATATGATTATATAAATACCAAATTTAGTTGAAAAAGAAAGAAAAAGTAGAGGAATTAACTGAAACAATTAGTATTTAAAACCAAGTAATTTTCTTAACGGAGACTACGATTTTAACGATGATTAGTAAACTATGATTATTTTTTTCTATCATTCTGCGAATATTAACTTGAGAACAAAATCCTGGAAACGTAAAGAAGCCGACTACACCTTTTGTTCGGTTGGAAATATCAAATGGGAAGAACTTTTACAAGAGGACGAACTGACAAAAAAAAAAAAAAAAAAAAAAAAAAAAAAAAAAAAAAAAATTTCTACGTATACTGACAAGAGAAAACTCGTAATATTCATTTTACCGTGTTATTTGCTTTTTCAAGTGCAAAAAAAAATATATATATGTAAAAATAAAAAAAATCTGATGTGAAATTTTTCCAGCTCAGCAAATAGTAATTTTTGTTGTTCCCCTTCCTGAGATGTTCATTCAGAAGTATGTTAGACAGGGAAATTTTTTCTTGTTTTGAAGCTTATGGTTGTTATGTTTGGAAAACACAATCAAAGCGTGTTTTGTTCACAAATATGAAAACACGAAATGTTTGCTTACAATGCTGTTTAATGTATTAATAGTTGCATGTTTTGCATCTTAAAATACGAATTCCTAATGCGCTTAAGTACTGCTGACAGATGAGCAGAACCTCGTGGTAACTTGAAAGACGAGAAATTAAGTCAAAAATTGCATCTTTTTAAATGCTTCTGGAGTTAGTACAAAACTATTTTTATTTTGATTTTCAATATGAAATAAATAAAAGCATGTAAAAGGTCAAAATAAGCATGAAATGTTTGTTTATTTTCTGTGAAATGTTTATTACATTGATTTTCATAAGCTAGGGTGAAATCAAATGAAATAATTTATTCAAACATAAACAAATAGATACGAAATTTGAGAAAATAAAAGGTATTTAGTACTTACAGCATTAATAACTCTTAGGTAATTCATTGTAATTATGCTGTGATTTATGATGAAAACGTCAATTTGCACAAAATTCCTTATCGTCCAGTTATTTGTAGAAAGTAACAGTAATGTAACCCAGTACATCGCCGATATGTTTATGAATTTTCACGATCTTTGACAGGTTTTTTAATATAAGTTGCCTTATATAGTTGAAGACTAAATTATAAAAGAAAAAATTGTTATCATTCGCACATGTGCAGATAAAAATAATTATACAAATGGTCATATTTTACCCAATATTTAATAAATTCATTTTTTAATAACAGTATAATGTTTCTACTACACTTTGCCTATTTTTCCTGAACTGAAGTTAAATTTGGTTGAGAACAGTGCATTTTATAAACAAAAAGCATTTAAATATTTTTTGAATTTTTAGAAGAAATATCTATATCCTTATGAATATATGTTATGTTCTATGCTTACACAAATGCATTCAAAAGTTGTGCAGAGCTTATAAAATCATTTTTTACAGTTGCAAACCATATCGAGTTTTTTCTCACACAAAGTGACCGCATTATTATTTTTCTTTATTAAATTTTTTGCCAGTCCTCTGTTTCCTTCGTGACTAAATCTTCACTGAATAATATGAGTTTGAACATACACGAGTATTTACATACCCGAAGTTCAAGGACAATTTGTCAAGTATTTCTCTATATATTCGACAAAACTAAAATCATAAGTGTTCGGTGACTTTTAATGTATCTACCAGACTGCAGATCAGTTTATGGCCTTTTCTTTAAGGATAAATCCAGCTACTGCTTGCAAAGTAATAGCTGACATTGTTGTATAGAAAATTCATCGATTTGCTGTATAGAAAGTTCATTGATTTGTATAGAAACTGGAACACTATCATTCACCAAACATCCATGAAGAAAAAAAAATAGAGAGTGACCTTCGAAAACGTTTTAGATAAACGTTAAATTGTTAAATTTTTTATTCAATTTCTACAAAATTTTATTATGTGAAATAAGAAAAGTGATTTTTCCCCCTTTTTTTTTTTTTTCGAATGACGTTGTCATATTCCTGATTAAACGTGCATCAGTTTTTATGCTCTTTATAAACTTCAATATCTAATGATGTTTCCAGATAATTTTATTTCTACAAAAAATATTTATAATTTATTTTTTAAGCTGACTGTGTACTTAAGGGATATATTTTTCGCGTTTCCCATTCCTGGTGAAGTAACAGATTTCAAGCTTCATAAGAAAAAATAATTAAGCCTTTGTACCCAGACGCTTTGTCAAGGACATACCTAATACTACTAATTGTCAAACAAATATGTAATTTTCAATTATTTTTCTTCCAACACTTGAATAGCTAGTTTATTTTTTGCCTAATTTCTGTGGATTAACATTTCATCTCTCCTACAGATCTTCGATCGCCTTTATTATGATTGAAATTTGCACACCTACAGGCATACAGTTAGCTTGGAATTTACCAATATACCATACATACAATTACATAATCTTGTAATGCATTACAATTTTTTTTTTTATTCTTTCATTTTTCCTAATGAAATTCTCATTTCTATCAATCAAACTAATAGCATTTCTTTTGCTTTAACGAACTTCGAGGTGTAGCGACACTTTAGATCATTTAATATTGCAGAAAGTAATTACGATTGATCTTTTTAAGCTGACAATGCACCAAAAGAATACACTTTTAGTGTTTCGGCGTCTCATGTCATTTAATGCATAATCAATGCAAAATAATAATAATAATAAAACTTTTTAAAGCATTCGTCTTCGGACATCTTCTCGTTTGAGTGCCTGTTTGGGCTACTAATTGTCGGACGATTATGTAATTTTCAATTATCTTTCTTCTAACACCGGAATAGCTAGTTTATTTTTGCCTAATTGCCGTGGATTAATATTTCATCTCCCCCACACAGATCTTCGATCGCCTCTATTATGATTGAAATTTGCGCACCTGCAGACATACCGTTAGCTTGGAATTTACCAAACTTTCCTTGGAGATTAATCAACGATTAATCATAGAAGAATTGGAGACCTTCCAAAATCCAACACCCCTTTCCTCCACTTTCTTAAGGGAAGACGAGCAGAAGGTGCAAGGATGGGCAAGATTTATACATACACGGATGGACGTATGGACCGCGGGCCGGACTTGGGAACAAATTGCTGGGCGTCACGTGCTCCGGCTAAGCCCTCACCGGACGATAAACCTCCCGCACACCAGACGATAGAATTAATCCTCGTCAAGCCACCTCCAGTTGCCATGGTTACGCTTCGGCATACTCTCAGCTTTTATTAGAGTGGGGGAAGATCTCAATCCCCCTTTTGAAAGTTCGATCTGAATATTGAGAGCAGACGAATAAAGGGCGAAAGATAGAAAGATTTAACCCTATGGCTACTGATATGGCAAAGAGCTCACATGTAGATTAGCTCAACCCTCTTCTTTTATCGCCCAGAAATATTCGCAGGAAAATCCTCCTACGTAAGAACGAAAAATCCAGTTTTTTTTTCTTTACCTTATCCCATATTTATTGACGCCTCTCCAAGGATGTTATTATTATTAAAGTGAATCAATTCGAGTCGCCAAGATCTTTTGTTCTAAACAAGGAAGAGAAATGCAAACTGTGTGCTAGTGGAAAGAATCACAGGTGTTCACACGCTAGAATTTCGAATATAAATAGGAATGGCTAAAACTTAAAGTATAAGTTTCTTGAACATAGGAAAAATAGGTTGCGGTGGAAATTGTTTGAAGAATAAGTATTTTTAAAATTAATTAACTAAATTTACTTTATATCTGACAATTGAAAAAATAGTAAAATTTATTATTTCCAACTGACATAAAAATTATATAATTTTTAGAAAAAGCACATGCCCTTAAATAGAAATTGAATTTTTATTTGCTTGAATTTTTATTCAAATTGCTTATAGGGCGTGAAACCGTGTGAAAAAGTGTCCAGGTCAGAATTCGAACCAAGGAAAATTGGCATTGCGCGTCAACGCTCTACCAGCTGAGCTACCCGAACGATATCTAGCCTTGCACTTCTCACTGTTATATGTTGAGAAGGCTGCAATCCCTGCAGCACTAGTTGGAATATCTCCATGAGCCACAACTCTGTAGCAAACATGAGACGAAAGAGAATTAATATTATTTATCCAGCATTGATCGGATGAATATATATAATTAGTAGAAATGACATACGTCTTAAATAGTAATTCAATTTTTAATTGCTTGAATTTTTATACGAATTGATTATAAGGCGTGAAACAACAGGTGTGAAAAAGTGTCCAGAAGATTTGAACCCAGGTCATCGACATTGCCCGACAACGCTCTACCAACTGAAGAGCGGTTGGTTTAATCATTTTTATTGTATAATAAATAGATATGTTTAAACTACATTGTTTATTTATTAACTAATTAGTTTTAAAATTAACGTAAGATTTTAAAATAGCACTTTTAAATAAGTTTTAATTTTTCTTTTTATGAAATTATGCTATTTACTTTTTATCATTAAACAAAAATCAAATATTTTATTTATTAATGCTGAATTATTTCATACTGCTAAATATTTTTGAGAAAAATGATCCCCTTGAATTATTTAAAATTCCAATTTCTAATATATCTCACATTTATTATTAAATTGACAGTTAAAAAACATCATTTGAGATATTAATATGAGTGAATCAAAACATACTTACACATTTATCATTAAAAGTACAGTTAAATATCTTTAAGAATGACCGAATTAGAGAAGTTTTATCCTTTTTCGCTTATGAATATTACATAATACTAAAATTTATAAATCTTCATAATCGGATGAAACGTGGTTCTTATTCAAGTAAATAAGCTATTTTTGACTCCAGATATAAAACTTTTGAATTATTTCCAAAAAGAATTTATTTTCATGCTTAAAAAAAGTTCCGCTTTAACTGATAAACTTCCCTCTATGGAACCCCTATGGCCCTCTATGAAAATGCGTGCGATATACAGCGAAAATAAATAAAATATATCATTTTCACTTATTATTGCATACTGATTGAAATATCTACTAAAAATAAAAACTGTATTGATTTTGATTTACCTGATATTTATTAAATAAATTACAACATAAGTTTTTATAAGTGGTGATCAGAATAAATAACTTCAGGAATAAATCTTTTTCTTTTTCTGAGTTGGTTATACTGAATGTAATTTAGTAGGTAATACGGATAATCATGATTAAACCAAGCTATATTTCCAATTTAACCAAAAGTTTCATTTAAAAAAAAAATCAGGTAACTTTATTTCCAAAAATAGCTTAATAAACATGTAATTGTAATGATTTGATAAAAATTTACGGGAAAGTAAGTATTTTGTAAATAAATACTTTGTAAAAGTAAAAAATATGAAACAAAATTTCATTTTTGTATATTACAGATAAAATATGTTAAATGTAATTGAATTATGAATAAATTATATTTATGTTTTATAGGTTTAAAATATGTAAAAAGAAATTCTAATTAATGAACCGATATATAATTTTTACACTTTTACGCTAATAAATTTCAATAAAAAATATTATTTTATTTAAACAAAGAATGAATTTCATGAATAGAAACCTTTAATTTACTAATCTCAAAAACTAGTATAACATACATAACATTTAATAAAAAACCTAATAATCCTTGAATACTTTGTTCAACATTTAATTATTCACTATACAATTTTTTCATAGTTTATTTTAAAGCTTCGTGTACAGTGAAACGTCAATTATCCGGATTGAACGTAATCCGAATGTTCAGAACTCTGGATACTTGGAGGTAATCATAAAAGACAGGTATGATAGGTAATAAATTCTTCTCTAAAATCGCTTTTGTTTAACAAAAAGATAAGCGTAATGAATGAAATACGGACTTAACATTATTCATATACAGGTTTGAAAAATTCTAATTAAATATTAATTTTAATGTAGCTCTAAATACGAAATTTAAGGCATGTTATAGTGTTAGAAAAAAATACCTAAATTAGCTTTTTTTTTTATGACATCGATACGAATATTCGGCTATCCGAATAACTAGAGTTTGAATAAATGGACTTTTACAGTACTTTTAAAAGATTTTTAATCAAAAACCTCAAATCACATTTTATTTTTGTTTTCTCTATATGTGTCTTTAAAATTATATATTTCATTCCTGTTACAAATATATCTAAAAATCCCATTGTGTCTAATGCTGAATGACTAATAAACAATATCAATTCCCGTAGATTATTTTAATCTGTTTTTAATTCAGTTTCAGTTATTATTGAAATATTCTTTCGGTATATTAGCTTAAAAAAAAAGGAATATACCATATGTATCAAAGGAATAGTCATATGAATCAACTCAAAATTAATAAAAAATATAAGCAGGGATCTGTCTAGACTTTTCTCACAGAGTCCTGTTTTTGTGAAATTGTGAACAATTTGTCTTATATTTCTGAAATGTCTAGTCATAAAGTTGTGAATTTGAAATCATCGTTATGTTCAGGTTCACGTGCATGTATCTCTTATATATATATATATATATATATGTATCTTATATATAAATTTTATTTGTGCTATATAGGCATTTGGGACTTGATAATTCTGTCTAAATTCCACAAATTTCATTCATTCAATTTCATTCATTCAATTTTTAATTTAATTTCTTCTTCTCTTTTAAATAAGTGTTTGGTATCTATATTCAGAGTGTTGGGGAACACTATCGTTGTCAATTAATTATTACATACTAAATCATAATTTCATAGTTTAAGTTGGTGTTACGGTAATGTTTCATTAATAGTTATATATATATATATATATATATAAATTAAGTAATATGTTCTTTGATGAGTTCAGCTGTTTTGTGACAGGTCAGATTTTATTTTTAAATGATTAAATTTGTGAGAGATTCAGTTTGGAGGTGGAAAAGTTTTGTAAAAGGTCTATTATTAATACAAATAATTTTGTGAAAGGTCCTGTTTTAAGATGAGAATTTTTGTGAAGGCCCTTTAAAGGACCCAAAATTTTCTTAAATAGATCCCTGTATATATACGTAATAGTTTAGTTTTGTTGAAATTTAATTTTATAAAGACTTTACATTTTGTGTACACGTGTATTTAATTATACAGTTTTGAACTGATAAGACTGATTTTCCAGAAAATTTTTCGTCACACATTTATGAATTAAAATGCATTTCTAATCAATGTATTATGCATTATGCTTTGTTTGATGATTTTAAATATTCAAATAAATTCATAAAAATTATAGATGCATGGAGTAATATGATATTTATATCATGCTTTAAAAATAACTTTGGAATTATTATTGACTCATTTCATAGAAAAAAAAGAATAAGTAACACATAAAATAAAAATCTTTTTTTTTTCAATGCTAATTAAAGTAAAAATTTTTACTGAGAAAAAAAAAAAAAATCCCAAACATTAAATCAAGGTTGAAATTATTTACATTTTCTCTCTATCAATTAAGAATGATAATGAAGTGGCAAATATTTTTTTAATAAATGATATGTTTATAAAAAAAAAAGGCCAAAGTTCTAATCCTTTTAATAATTGCTCATCTATTTTTGGTCTATTAATCGACTACAGAATGTCACGTATATGGATTTGCTTTATCATCATTATTATTATTATCATTATTATTTTATTTTATTTTTTTGCAAAAACATTTTCGTGAGATTTAGATTAAAAAATTTTTTCGCATTATTTATCTTTTTTAGGGAAATATCGTTTAAATTTGGAAGAAAAAAATGTAATGGGAACTAGTCATACTTTACCGATAGTATAATGAAGACTGCAGAAGATTAAATAAAAATCATGTTTGGACATATGGTACATCGGAAGTACCTGCTTTCCGAAACGGAAAACACGATAATAATAATTAAAAAAAAAAAAAAAAAAAAAAGAGACAGAGAAAAAATCCTACGTATTCATCTTTATTTTTATTCCAAATGATCAATAAAACAAAATGAAGACAGAAAAAAAAAACATCATTCACACTTCTATTCTTATATTATACTTCTAAAACCCAAGATAATTAAATGAAAAAACAGAGAAAAAGAAGCCTTCAAAACAAACACCTTTGTTTTTATGCAGAGCAGTGAAGCAGCGAAAACAAAAGCAATGCCTTCATTCGCATATGAAAAATAATAAGAAAATGCGAATGAAAAAAAAAAAATCTCAAAAAAGAACCTGCGAATGATTTTTCGGATTGAATGGAAAATACGAGTGAAAAAAAAGAATAAAATAAAAAGTTCTCCGCTGTCCATTTTTTCCGTCCCTCGAGCTCTCTAATTCTAAGAGCGTCATCTCACCGATTCCTAAAACCGAAAAAAAAAGAAGAAAAAAAGAAAAAGAAGATAAGCAGTAGTCTCCTTCCAGAAGGACGCCGAGCAGCTATAAAACGAAGGATGGTGATGTCGTCATGGCGACCAAGTTCCCAGCCAATTAATTTGCCGTGGAGAGGTTTGCGCCGCCACCCCCCTATGGCAATAATCGCAACTCCTTCGCTGTAATTTTTATTTGTGTGCCACCGTCTGACCCCGTTGCAGCTATTAAAAGGTCGGTCCACATATATATCCCGATAGAACCGCAAATGGAATATTATATCCCGATAACCACATACTCACTGTTTACTACTTTTCCTGTTAATCCGGGTAGGATATATTCTTAAAGATTATTAAAGAACTGTGTTTTTGAGAAAATTAATTATGTCACGTGACTAAAGTGTAAGCTAACATTTGTTAGGCATCTAGGTAAATATGCAAAGGTTGCTTATATGGTTATTTTTTGTTAATTTCCGAGTTTCCAGCCAATTAATTTACAGTGAAGAGATCCCCCCCCCCCCCCCATAGTATCGCAACTCCTCCCGGTAATTTTTATTTGTGCGTCATCTTTAGCTCAGTCCACATAATATCCCGATAGAACAGGTATAAACCACGATTAGAATATTATTTCCGAACAAAAATAAACTCTGGTTCACGATTTTTGGTCCGGGCTGCGATGTTTTATAAGATTATTAAAGGTCTGTGTTATTCCAAAATTAATTATTCCACGTGACGACAAAGTTAGTTATAATTTTTGTACTCATTTAATTAAATACATGAATAGTATCTCAATTTTTAGAGAAATTTAATATTAGTGTCATATGTAATAAATCCAAAAATAAACAAGTAAATTATATTATATTTTACTTTTTTTTAAAATGTTATAAAATTTAGAAATGCGTAATAAAAACCTTGTACCTGTAAACGTCTGAAATTTTACTGTAAATTTATTTTTAGCATTTGGAAATTTATCTTTTTTTTTTTCTTAAATATTTTATATACACTGTGAGTTTAAAATAAAAATAAAGCAAAATCTGACATCTAAAGTTGTTAATTTACCGTTTATATGCACGAAACGATTTATACAAAAAAAAAAAAAAAAAAAAATAGCCGAATCTTCGGAATAATGAACCTTAACCTATTATTCATTCCAAAAGCTAAATGGACGTTCTTACAAATTAGTAACTAAAAAAATGACGAATTTTTGAATTTCTGTTTATATTTATTTTACATCAAATAAAACACCAATTTCGTATATCACACTCCGTTTAGAAGAACAAAAACGGTTAATGTGAACTTCAAAGGACACCGTCATTATTTTCGAGGATACATTTTACGAAATAAGAAAGTTCACATTTTGAAAGTCAGGATTAAAATTGTTCTGGTTTCGAGAACACTTATTCACTGTACTTCTTAATAAAAAAATAAACTTTACCTCGACCTCATTACAGCAGTTATGCACAAAGATAAACAGTTATAATTAGATAACCTGTTATAGCAAGATGAACTGGCAATAATCATCAGGGATAAAGCACTCAAGAATAAAGAATTTCATGTGTGATACTGAAACAGGTTAATAATACACACCTTCTTATAGGCAACCCGTTGATTGTTTATAACTAGAATACCGGTTTAAATCAAAGGACGTAATAATTTCTACGAGCTAATAATAAAGCACAACGTAGCGTTTGTCCTCTAAATGAAACTAAAGACAGGGTATAAATAAATTATTGTCGAACTTTCCTTACGTTATATTTTTTTATTTAAGAGCATGGCGAAAAATATTATTACATATTCGCAAAGCACAACTCAAAACTTTTTTTTTAATTATTAACAAACAAAGTTATATAAAGTTACATATGCATAAAATTGCAGCTCAAAACGTTATTAATCAAATAACGATTATAATCAAATAATAATTAATATTAAAATTTTATCAAATTTACCAAAAAGTCATTAATGAATTATGAGCACAAAGTTAGATAGTTTCCACATGAACACTATCTAACTTTGTGCTCATAATTCCTTAATAACTTGATAAATTTGATAAAATTTTAATATTAATTATTATTTGATTATAATTCTTACTTGATTAATAATGCTTTTAGTTGCAGCTTTACGCATATGGAACGTTGTTTGTGTTATTAAAAAAGTTTTTGAGTTGTACTTTACGAAAATGTAATAATGTTTTTCATGTTCTTAAATTAAAAAAAAAAATGAGGTAAGGGAAGCCCGTCAATAATTTATGAACACCCTGTATTTTAATGTATTTTTTGTTCAAATTTAGAATACTGACATTTTATTTTTATATATATAAAATTCGATTTTAAATGCATTTATTATGAAATTTGTGTCATATTTTGTATGTAATTTTAAAACATTTGCAGCGTGTTTGTATTATTAAAAAACTTTCTGAGTTGTGCTTTACGAATATGTAATAATATTTTTCAGCATGTTCTTAAATGTAAAGTTATGAGGTATGGAAACTCCGACAATAATTACCCTGTATTTTAATGTATTTTTTGTTGAAATTCAGAAATCTGACATAATTTTTTTGAAACATAAAATTCAATTTTAAATGCATTTGTCATGAAATTTTATGTTTTATATTATATGTATGTAATTTAAAAGCATTGACAGATTAGCTTTTATTAATACAGTGATGCGAATTTCTCGTGGCTAATGAATGTTTCAACTAACAAAGATTCTTTTCGCTGTTTTTTCTGACTCCGCTAACGAATACGAATTCGGAAAACAGATGTTTCATAGGATGCACGCTCTAAGATATCGCAGCTACTGTATTTTGATTGGACGAGAAACAGAGTTTAGGTTTACGAAGAATTTGCCTAAGAAATGCTTTCGCTAACGAAGATTTTTTTGGCTATTTTTCTGACTCGGCTAACGAATACGGATTCGGCAAACAAATGTTTTATAGGATGCGCGCTCTAGGATAACGCAGCTACGTTGTATTTTGATCAGAGAGAAACAACGTTTGGGTTTACGAATATTTCGCCTAACGAATGTTACTGCTAACGCAGATTCTTTCCGCTGTTTTTCTGACTAGGATAATGAATATGAATTCGGCAAAGAAATCTTTTATAGGATGTGCGCTCTAAGATAACGCAGCTACGCTGTATTTTGATCGGACAAGAAATAAAGTTTAGGTTTGCGAAGAGTTTGCCTAAGAAATGCTTCCGCTAACAAAGATTTTTTTCGCTATTTTTCTGACTCGGCTAACGAATATGTTTTCGACAAACAAATGTTTTACAGGATGCGCACTCTAGAATAACGCAGCTACGTTGTATTTTGATCAGACGAGAAACAACGTTTAGGTTTACGAAGATTTCGCCTAACGAATGTTACTGCTAACGCAGATTCTTTTCGCTGTTTTTCTGACTAGGATAACGAATATGGATTCGGCAAAGAAATGTTTTATAGGATGTGAGCTCTAAGATAACGCAGCTACGTTGTATTTTTATCGGACGAGAAACAAAATTTAGGTTTACGAAGATTTTGCATAAAAAATGTTTTCGCTAACAAAGATTCTTTTCGCTATTTTTCTGACTCGGCTAACGAATGCGAATTCGGCAAACAAATGCTTCATAGGATGCGCGCTCTAAGATAACGCAGCTACGTTGTATTTTGATTGGATGAGAAACAAAGTTTATGTTTAAGAAGATTTTGCTTAACAAAGGATTCAGCTACAAAGATTCTTTTCGCCGTTTTTCTGAATCAGCTAATGAATACGGATTCGGCAAAGAAATGTTTCACAGGATGCGCGCTCTAAGATTACGCAGCTACGTTGTATTTTGATCAGACGAGAAACAACGTTTAAGTTACGAAGATTTCGCCTAACGAACGTTTCTGCTAACAAAGATTCTTTTCTCTGTTTTTCTGACTCGTCTAATAAATATGGATTCGGCAAGAAAATGTTTCATAGGATGCACGCTCTGAGATAACGCATCCACGTTGTATTTTGATCGGACGAGAAATAACGGTTGGGTTTACAAAGATTTCGGCAGCGAATGTGATTCTAGAAAGAAACATGCACTCTAAAAAATGACAAATGTTTCTTAAGATAAGAAAATATGATATAATTACGAACGGGAATATACAATAACTTCTTCCCTCTTACCACGATTCTGAATCTTTAGAAATCTGTGGAACTAATATATTTTTCAGATTTAAAGAAACATTTATAAAAACAAGGTCACACACACACTAATAACAAATTAAAACATTATATATAACTATGTATACAAAGTAAGTGAGGGTTGACCACGTCAGCACGGTCATCAGTGTCAATTACAATAGGAAGGCGGTGCTGGGACAGGAAATAGGTTTATTTTCAAAAATCTGTTGATTAACCTCTAGTAGGTCATACATTGTATAATTCATTTTATATATTAAATTATTTCTCAGAACCATACACGATATTCGTATTTATATTATTAGTGTACTATGCATAGAAATACTTCGGTTAGTAACCCAGGTTATTATTATATGCACTGATTTTTGAACACAAAAAACCTTTTTACTAATAATGCAACATAGAAGAGTAACGCCCATAGGAGGAGCTTCCTGTTCAAAATCGAAAATTAGTCGTCACAAATATGTTAAAATAGAAGAAAACATGCACATAACATTAAAATCTTATTACATTTATCAATAAATAATAATAATAATAAAAGATCTATATTAAATTTAAAAAAAAATGCAATAGAAATTTCAAATCAGATTGTTTCGATTTTCAATTTTATATTGCTGAATATTAATCATTCTAATACAAGAAGAAACATTTCTCCTATTATTTCACCTTGCAGTGATACCACATCAATATACTGGCGCTTTGAAACATAACTTTATTTTGAAAATTCCTCATTGCTTTCTCCTGCTGTTCTCTCCGACCCACGTATTTATTACTTCAGCTTTAATTTCATTCCGTAGTCGCTTCAGGATACACCCTTCACCCTATCCCAATTCTTCAATTTTGAAATGTGACAGACTGGATGTCGTCGAGATCACTTAAATAGTAAAGCACTTGGTGCGCTATACCAGGGTATCTGGGTTCGATCCCCAGTCTGGACACATTTTTCACTATGTTGGTTATGCGTTGTTTAGCAAGGTGAAAATTAATTCACATCCTTTGTCAGTAAGATGTTAATGTCATACATTTTTTTTTTCTATTTCAAAAGTATTGATTATTTTTATATATCACATGCACATATATTCATCAAAGATTGTATGTATGATAAAGTAAACTTCATATACTAATTTATTTTAAGTGATTTATTGGTATTATTATTGGTATATTTATTGGTATTTATTGGTAAGATTTATTGGTAGCATACCGTTTTAAATGCATTTATTATAAAATGTTCAATGTTCATTAAAAAAAAAAAAAAAAATTATTGTCAGCTTAGATTTTTTGTTAATAAATTGTAAATGCAATACTTAAAATAAATCAGTATAATGAGGTTTACTTTATCATACATACAATATTTGATGAATATATGTGCATGTGATATATAAAAATAATCAAGACTTTTGAAATAGAAAAAAAAATGTATAACATTAACATCTTACTGACTAAGGATGTGAATTAATTTTCACCTTGCTAAACAACGCATAACCAACATAGTGAAAATGTGTCCAGACTGGGGATCGAACCCAGATACCCTGGTATAGCGCACCAAGTGCTTTACTATTTAAGCGATCTCGACGACATCCAGTCTGTCATTTTTCACTTATACGTTGGCACGGATGAAACCTTGCAGCACAAGATGGAATGTCAAACATGAGCACACTACCCAGTGGCGTACATGAGACGAATAAATTCCCAGAATCGGATAATATCTAAATTTCCAATTAAATTTTCAGCAGGACTGAAACTGCGCTGTAAATTAATAATACTTAAATGGTAAAGCACTTGGTTCGCTATACTAGGGTATCTGGGTTCGGTCCCCAGTCTGGACACATTTTTCACTATGTTGGTTATGCGTTGTTTAGCAAAGGGAAAATTAATTCACATCCTTTGTCAGTATTATTAATTTACAGCGCAGTTTCAGTCCTGCTGAAAATTTAATTGGAAATTAACATCTTGTTACAATGACCAATGACTGGGAAAAAAATATAGACGAATGATACAGAACATATTTCAAAATAAAAAATGTTAAATCAGATTGTCTTGATTTTCAAATTTATGTTGTTAAGAATCTCTACATTCATTATTCTGAGGACAAGAAGAAAAATTTCTCCTATTACTTAAATAGCTTTACGGAAACACTTATTTTTTTTCTTCTTTTTACACTGATACCACATCAATATGTTGACGCTTTGAACCATAACCTTATTTTGAAAATTCCTCACTTCTTTCCCCTCTGATTCTCCGACCCATGTATTTGTTCCTTTCAGCTTTAATTTCATTTTGTAGTTGCTTCAGGATACGCCATTCCTTTTTTACCCGCGTTAACGACGGTAGAAGCGGGCGGGGGTGCAACGGATTTTCCTGATGGGGCGTTACAGTGGTAGCCATGGTGCCCCACTTTTATTTGTAGCGTCGACCTTTAGGAGTTCTCTAAAGTTCGTAAATTTCAATGAAATTATTCTTAGGGCTCTTTTTTTGGAGAAAATTCCATGACATTATATACATGTTTCCCTTTTTATAAAAGGGTTGTGTTTCCCATCGCCATAGCAACTGTTTAGACCCCATATGAGACGCGAATATGAGGTATGCAGGAAAAAATATATATAAGATATTAATGAAATAGAAATCTGAGACTGGGCGGTACACATGACCTCTATTGTGAGAAAGTTTCTGTGAAATTTTGAGATAAAACCTCGATCATGATGTTCGAAGTAGGCGTTGATACTGACTTCGGCGTTATTTGATGTTGTCTCTTTATTAGTTGTAGGTGGTATGTCGCTTTCAGAATATCCAATAACTTCCTGGGAGATGTTGGATTTGCTGTATCCCGTTTTTTATGGTGCGAACTATTCATGAATTTTCCTCCCACTTTCATACCATCGTTTTCAATCGATTGGTTAATTAATTGAAAAGAGGTCTTTAAAAAAAGGGGGATTTTCTTTATTACATTACAGGAATTTATTTAAAATTAAATGTCTTTTTTTTTTTTTTTTACTCTTTCAGTTACACAATAAAAAATAAAAAGACATTTTATTTAAATCATGATTTGTTTTGAAGAGATATATAGAATAGTTATAGAATAATTTTTCCTAGTTAGAACCATCTGTAATCAAAACTATTAAACACAATAAGACCGGATATTACATTTAGATTTTTCAAGGCAGGGGGAAATGAATTGTGTAAAAACAAATTCGTGCACAAAAGAAAAAAAATTAATCTACCGGGAAAATATTTGGCACTGTTGATGTTAAAAGCATTGAAATATTTTCATTAATCACTAGTATAATGGATTATGATTTTTTTTTTTTTTTTTAATGTGACAGCAAAATTTCTTCCTTCGGTATGTTCAGGCGAGTAATTCAATGGAATAACTGACGAATTGTGTTCAGTATGCGTGAGCTTTGCCGTACCTTCTTTGGTATTTGAATTTTAGTACTTATTATTTTTCCCCTGAGATGTATCACTTCGTGCCCTCAAAAGTCTCAACATTGAATGACTTTGGCCGCGATCAAGCTCAATAAGGTTAATGGCGAATATCATTTGGGTGTTGGGCAGATTTTTTTCGCGCTTAACTGGTAGTTGAGGTAGACAATGAATACGGGCGTGAAAGATTAGCAAGACCCAATGTATCACCCATGCTGAATTTGTTCGTTTACGGTATTTTAAATATTAAGCTTATTTAATTTTGTAGCAATTCAAATACTGAATGAAGAAAATCCGTAAGTAAATCAGGTCAATATTTAAATGCTAATGACTCCAAAACTTAATTCACTCTATACACAGGACAGGCTACATTGTCTTGTAACTTTTCGTTATATTTCGAAACATTTCGCGAAACTTTTTTATTTTTATTTTTTTTATTTATTTTTTTTAACCCTAAAGTTTAAAGTTGAAGTTTTATTCTTATTTTTTTAATTTTTAGGGTTGTCAGATTGAAAATGTTACATGTATTTACGGCTTGAGATTTGACAGATTGAGATGAAAAACTTAAAGGAAAAATTAATTCTATGCCACGTTTGAGAAGAAAACTCATAGCGAGCAAAGTTGTTTCCGTCTAAAATAAAAAAAATCCCTCAAATATTTATTCAGAGGATTGAACTCAAAATTACGTTTAAGAAAAGGATTGAATTTTGGAATCTAATTTGAGATTTATGTTGCTTCTTTGATGTTACAGGATTTGTGTTTGCTTTCCGGAATACCATATGATAAGTTGTGATATGTTTAAAAAAATTACTAATTAAAAAAATCTGCAGTTTTGGAAAGTATTAAACCTGTTATGCTCTAAATTGTGAAATAAGAAAAAAAACTTCAATAATGTCCCCCCCCCCCACCTTTTCCACATTAATATGTGAAAATATATTTGAAAATTATGCACTAATAATATGAAATAAAGAAAAAAAAATTCGTCCATTAAAACCAATTTATTAAATCGGTATTTATGGGCTTTTTTACACTCTTTTATTTAAACCAACTTGTTTTTTTTTTAGGTGCGTTCGTAATTATATAAATACGTAGCACCTATAGTCGTCGTCTGCTCCGTCCGTCCGTCCGAATATAACGGCGCTAAAACTACCCAACCGAATGGTTTGGAATTTGATGTATATAATCGTTGCAGAATTTTGTCGAGTCATTTCAAATTTTATGAAAATTGAATCAAAACTTAAAAATATATTAATAAAAGTTATCTTTATTCTATTAAATACTATCATACATAATCTATATAATAAAAGCGCAAATCATATGACTGAGGGAAACAAATACGGGCTAACCACTAACTTTTTCAATCCTTTTGGGGCGTAAAGGGCTAAGCATAAACTTACCTACAAAAAGTTTTTTTTTTCTTCATAAGCGTGTCAGTAAAAATACATACAATATTTTTATATTTTAGATATTAGGCAGAATCTGTCAAATTGGGTTGCAGGAAAAGTAACTAAAGTTTAGATTTTATTACAAAATTATGATTCTCTACCAGGAGAAAATTCCAGTGTTCTTTACGGCCTGTTCAACTATATGTTATTGGGTAAGCCTTAATAAAATTAAGAAAGTGCTACGATAAGAAGACACACAATTTTGGAAAAGCTCCCTAAGCTACGGGAAAGAAAGTGGCTATTATGATACAGGTTGTAAAAAAAATGTTTTAATTAAAGAAAATTTAGATTTTACTAGTATTTGGTTCAGTTACTCACTTTAATTAATAAATGGATTTATCTGAAAGGAAGTTGCCTTTATATTAACAGAGTTGCATGTTTAATATGAAATTTAATGGCGGTCAAATTAATACATGTTCTTTAATATTGCGGAATTATACTCGATATATCAAGTATAATTATTTCCCAGGGGAGAAAAAAAAAAAAAAACGTGAACAAAAAATCATTAATCCGACATAGATTATGAAACGCTTTCCAACACTAACAGAATATTATTAAGAAATTTAATTTTTTCATACGATGAAATGAGATATCTAATTAAAAAATTTAAGAAATACATAATTCAGTAAAAATCCATTTTTAGCAATTGCTACCCATATTTGAAGTTTTTCGTACAGCCCTGTATATGAGCTACAAAATTTGTAAAAAAAAACACATACTACACTAGACATTATATAAGATTGCATACCACAGCGGAAAAAGTACTTCCAGCTGTTACGGATCATAGTCAGTCCTTTAACTGAAAATTTTTTTTTGTGCGTCTCTGTACATGAACGAAAACTTTTACGCACTCCATAATCTATAGAAAAAAAGTTGTAGTAAACGTTAGTGATACTTTTAAATTTCATTATGTTCTAAGTATCATAACATGCTCAAAATGCACCGCAAACGATTTTTCCACATAGATCATAATGTAAAGCAATTATTTTGTACATCCCTGCAATTGAACTATAAACGCTACTAATTGTATACTCCAGTCAAAGTATACTGTAGACCACTTCAGTAATGCATATTAATTTCATTATGTTTGAGATATCGTAACATCAATAAAATACGCCGCAAACGATTATCCTCTATAGACCATAGTGTAATGGAATCCTTTTGTGTGTCCCTGTAAATGAACTATTAAAGCTACAACCTTTATTTTCAATACCGAACATTTTATAGTATAAAAATTTCATAAAAATCCGAGTATATTTACGAGAGTTAGAGCACGGACAGATGGACTTACAGACAAACCGAATTCATAAACACTTTCGAAAGTGTTAAAAACACTAAACCATCCTTCTGCTCTATTACAGAAACTATGAATCTCTGGTTTATGATCTCTGGTGTACGCAAAGAGACACACAGTCCTTTGTTGAGAGAGAAATGACCATTTTTAAGAGATCCGCTAATGAAACTCCAAGATTTAAATTCTTTGTAATAATTTGCAAGTACCAGAAACTTTATATAGGAAAAGTTTCAATGAAAAATGACTGAAAATAGATTCGAGAAAATACATTGATTCGATCTTGAAACACGAGAGATATTTTTGTTTGAGATTTCTGTCTAATTCTTAATAAAGAAGGTGTAGATATCAAAGTTTCTGTGCGTACACATATGTTTTACACGTAAATACATATTTATACATACATATACCCGTATTTAACCGCATGCATGCATAGGAGTTTTATAAATGACAAGCGCAAAAGTATATAAATAACATGGAGTATATTTTACGATGTAAATGTATATAGCGCATGACTTCAGAAGTGTTCCCTTGCAGGGAACACTTCTGAAGTCATGCGCCTGGAAAGAAAGTTGCTATTATGATACAGATGTGAAGAAAACGCCTTAAAAATCAAGTTTTACTAGTTTATGGCTTGGTTCTCACTTTAATCAACAAATGGTTTCATCTAAAGTTGCAGGTTTCATACGCTAAAGGATGGTGGTCGAATACATTATGTATTCGACCTGTTTGCCTTTAATACTCACTGTAATCTAAAGACGGAATTATACTTAACACCCCAATTATCATTCCATTTCTAGTCAATACATCTAGTGCAGTTTCTTCAAAGAAGAAAAAAAAAGTGCGGAAAGTTTATTCTTTTACATATAATTTCATGCTCTTATCCACGGAAATACTTACTGTACATTATGTCCAATCAAAGACCTAAGAGAATAACTAGTCGTCCTCCATGCTTACACGTTAGATTAATGCAACGAGTACTCGAATCAAATGCATAAAAACCAATCCATCCTTCTGTTCCATCAGAGAAAAGCAGGATATGTGGTGCACGCAATGACAAATAACACACCGTCATTCATTTTAGAGAAATGTCCATTTCCAAGAAATTCTCTAATGAAAATTCAAGATTTAAATGTTTTTTAACAATTTCCCAGTATCAGAAATTTCAATTAGAAAGGATTTCAAATTAAATGTCTGTACTCCCCCCCCCCCCAAAAAAAAAAAAAAAAAAAATATCTATATATATACCGGGTGGTTATAAAATAAGTATCTCTATTCGGAGCTGTCTGTAGCTTGAAGGAATAACCCGAATAAAACCAAAATCGGTACACTTACTATTCAAGAAGGGGGAAGAAGAATGGAACTGTAAAAAAATAATTGCAATAATCACCGACAGATGGCGCGATTGAGTGTGAAATGTAATGTGTAATACAAGAACAAAAAATTAAGGCGTCAAACCAGATGGAATACCTAATTTGTTGGAAAACGTCACAGTGAATGTGACTACGCTTTCCCATTGCGATGCCAATCATGTTCAGGTTCCACATGGCCATTTTGTTGGAGGACACAATCCAGGCGATACACGACGTGCTCAACTGCAGAATGTAATGCATCAGGAGTGATGTTTCGCACATGTTGTGATATGCGGTAAAGTAATTGACGTTTGTGACACCTCCACATATTACACATTACATGTCACACTCAAAAGCGCCATCTGTCGGCAATCATTGCAATTTATCTTTTTTATTGTTCCATTCTTCTTCCTCCTTCTCGAATAGTAAGTGCACCGATTTCGGTTTCATTCCGGTTATTCCTTCAAGCTATAGACAGCTACAAATAGAGATACTTATTTTATAACCACCCTGTATATAGTCCTGAAACTACAAGAAATGTTTCTGTTATCGAGATATTAGGGGCTCCCGCATCAAGGAGTTCGAGATATCGAAGTGTCTGTGAGTAAACATACGTATTACAAGTACATACATTTATACATACTCATGATTGTATTTATATGCATATACGTATATGAGTTTTATCAATTACGAGCGCGAAAGTAAGTTTAATTAGCGGTGGTTGAATTAGTACGTACTCTTTAATACTCACTCTAATCTTAAGATAGGACTATCCTTAACATCCCAACAACCCCTTCACTTTCAAACGATGTATTTTGTATAATATTTACCCAAGAATGAAACAACGTACTGAAAGTTTGTTCTTTATACGTATCATTTCATGCTCTTATCCCCATTTTCCCAATCAAAGACCTAAGAGAGTAGTCTTCTTTCCGCGCTTACACGTTAGATTAATTCACCGAGCACTCGAATCAAATGCATAAAAAAGAAAAAACTAAACCATCCTTCTGCTCCATTAGAGAAACCAGGATCTCTGGTGCACGCAAAGAGACACACAGTCACGCGTCACGTTAACGCCGTCACGCGGGCTGCAGGGAACCGGAGCATCTGGATAAGGCAGAGAATAGTTATCGATTTGAACGTTGGGATTCAAAGGGTTGCTTGGAGGGGAAAACACGTGTGTGAGTAGAAACACACCGTCCATAGTAAAAACAAAGAAATGTTTTAAAAGGGGAGGGTGGTTTAAATTGTAAAGTGTAAAGAAGAAGGATGAAGATGATTTATGTGGAAGTGAAATAATTATCTCTTTAAAATTGCGTGGATAGTTTACGGCTATTTTTCTAATGGTGAATTTCTGACGTAATGATACAGAACTGGGGTATATTCTGTGATGTTTCAACTTTGAAAATAATATTTGCTTGCACGCACCTGTGACAAAATGAATCATTTTTTTTTTTTTTTTTTAATTATGTGGGAAACTATAAATGATTTATTGGCTTCCTTAAAATATAGATACATAATATCGTTGAATTAAATTATTTTGTAATTCCTCTCTTTATATCGCAATATCTCGACTAAGAGAAATAAGTTTTTCAGTGTTACAAATATCATTTCTAGTATACAATAAAAGTAAAAAAAATGAATAAATAAATAAATAAATAAGACAACAAAAATAAAGATTTGTTCAAAATGTGCCCAAATTAGTTTCTAGTTACCACGGATTTTTTAAAACTTATTATTTCATCTAAATACAAAAATATTTCAACAATTATGAAGTACAGCTATTCAAGAAAAAAAAAAAACTCCAAAGATTCGGTTTCAGAAAACAACATAGCATCTCTTGAGAAATCTACTACTAATCTTGATTGGTTGCAATGATGTGGAAATGGTACAAGCAATCAGATATTTTTTCAAAGGGTTGCTTAAAGAGGAAAACACAACGTCCAGAATAGAAAATTTTATTTTTATTTATTTATTTATTTATTATTTTTTTTAAAGGAGAAACGGATAGTTTTTAATTCTAAAATGTAAAGAAGAAAGATGAAGATGATTTATGTGGAAATGAAATAATTACCCATTTAAAATTGAATGGATAGTTTATGGCTATTTTTCTATTGATGAATGTCTGACGTAATGATACAGAAGTGACATATGCTCTATGATGTTTTAAGTTTGAAAGGAAAGTTTATTTGCACTCAGATGTCACATAATACACTTGTTTCTTGATTATGTGGGAAAGTATGATTGATTTATTAACCGAAAGCATAGATGCATAATGTTATTGAATTAAAAATATTATGTAAATTCATCCTTTTATATTGAAACAAGTCCATTGTGCGAAATAATTTATTATCTGACAAGTTGTTATGAAAATATTAATTATTTTAAGTGCACAAAAATAAAAATAATTAAGATCATAAAGAAAATGTTTGGAAATAAATTTGTGACCAAATTTATTTCAAGAAATTGTTTTATCTTCAAATTTAATTGCTAAAAGATAAAATATATTCTGCATATAATTTGCACTTATCTAGAGCATCCGATATATTTGTTGATACACTTATGTACAATCCTGAAAAAAAAAAGAAAAAAAAAAAGGCACTACCTCCTACTAACTCAGCCACAAATCATCGTATGAAAATGTGATGGTACCAATCGATTAGGAATAAATTATACTATTTAATGCTGTACTTAAAAAATTTTTTGAGGTCGCCTACACATAGAAATTGTACCAAACTTTAAAATATTTCAAAATGCTATAATAAAAAATTATTATTCGAATAGGAAATTAACCCGATAACTTAGAATTTACTTACATTTTTACTAAGTGGAATTTAATTTCTTGTAACATTGCAAAATAAATTAAATGAAATTGGTTGTTTATTTACTACAATTTCCATTGTAGTAAAAGACTGAAATTGAGAAAATTACAAATGAAAGACATAAGAATATTTTAATACATATATTTGATACCTATATGACATATAGTTTAATACATTTATTTGATACCTATATGACATATATTTTAATACATATGTTTGATACTTGTATATGACATATGTTATTATACATATATGACATATTTTTTAATATGTATCAAATATTAGTTATAACTGTAGTTGTTTCGACTTTCGCGCTTGTAATATTAATGAATCAAAATACATGTACTTGTTCATTTCAATTAAAAACTTAACCTATTTTAAATGCTGTTTTACCGTGGAAGAAATGCGTATTTTTTAAATAAGAAATTTTTTTACGCATAATGAAAATGTACCAGTATTGAAGGAAATTCGAATATTTTTCATTTTCTTTTTGCTGTTTATTCTACTAAGTACATAATTTAATGTTTACATCTAAACAAGTATTTTATCAAAGTGTTTTTTACAAGTACAAGTATTTTTTTAATTCCATTTTTTCATTAAAGGCTTCTTAGTAATGAAAAAGCGTATGAACAAAAGAGCACTATTTAGAGGGAAAAAAGGTCTTTTGTTTTGGATCTTTTAAGGTTTAATAGGTTAGAAAATTAAATAAGGAGGAAAACTCATACCTTACGAGTTAATAATGATATAATTTTTAATATTATTAACACTGTTGAATTTTTCAGAATGTGAAATATTGGGAATTCAACTTTTTTATAACTTTAAGAAATATTATATCTATTTCAAAATATTTAGATAGTAGTGCTATTTAAGAAAATTTGGTTCGTAATTACAACGTTATCAAACAATTTAAAATCGTGAAGAAGCTGGTCAAACTGGCTTTATTCCCGATTGATACGGGTTTTATTATTTTAATATCTGAACTAAAGTAAAACATGAAAAGGGGAAAAAAAGAATAGTTCTCTTCCTTGTCTGAAAAAAAAATGTGTACACTAAATGGTTTCACGATTTGTTTTTATAGGATTTTATAGATAAAATTTACCATTAATTCAAAAAATATTACATGCCGGCCAAAAATTGAATGAACTTTTATTTGGAAAACGCCATTCCATTATAAATGCCAAAAAGTGCACGCTGAGAAAATTGACACTTTCAAATCTGAGTAAATCGATGTTTTCATTTTGTTATGAAACTTTTTGTTTCAAATAGGACAACCCAATGCTTTCAATTCTGAAATACCAGAAATACTCAGAATACTGAAACATGGACATACTCAAAACTGTTCACATAGAGGTCAGTTTATATTCAGTTTTGAAACATGGAAATACTCAAAAATTATTAGAATCAGTTCAAACTCATTTTTGAAGCATGGAAATACTCAAAAATCATTATTTTAATATCTAAACGAAAATAAAAACAGAAAAGGGAAGAAAAGAATCGTTTTCTTTCCATACCCGAAAAAAAAATTCTAAATGGTTTGACGCTTTTTATTTTCTTTTTTTTTCTTTTCTTTTTTTTTCTTTTCTTTCTTTTTCTTTTCTTTTCTTTTCTTTTCTCTTTTTATTTTTAAGGATTTTACAGATAAAGTTTACCATTACTAAATTATGTTTTACATGCCGGCCAAAAACTGAATTTCATTCTTTTCATTTTAAAAAATTTTATTTAAATAATTTAAGTATCACTTAACTCTTCTATAATAATATGCTTTACAAAAATCACTTATATCAGAATCTATACAGCATATGATTATAGAAAGAGGCATATATAGTAAATAATGAATTTATTGTTTTAAATAGCTCTTAATTTATCATGCTAAAAATTGAAGTACTGAGTACTAACACATTTTTCACTACATAATGTACTAATTAAATAATGTGTCTCAAAAATTTTCCTTAATATTAAAAAGTAATGGTTTTGTTGAGAATTGTGCGGAAGACAAAATAAACGTAAATTTTTGTTATTGAAGATTTCAACGGTATTAAAATGTTGAAGAAAAATGTATTTACTAACATAATACTAGATAAGCGCTATTCATCATTAGTGTTAGTACCGTACTTATATTAAGACCAGTAGTAATATTGTTGATAGAGTTACAACTATCACAAAAAGTATATCCATTAACAGCATCTGTTGCTTATGCTGCTACTAATACTAGTAGATTTGCCACTACTAATTCTTTTATCTCTAAAATTATTTATTCTAACACTTCAGTGACAGTGACTACTTCTTCTTTACCTACTACCATGACTCTTACTATAGTTTTTATCAGTTCTACAAATTACACTGTTATTGATGGCATTATTTTTATTAGTAGCAACCATTAACCATACATACATCAATTACCGTTTCTTTTTTTGCTGCTTTTACTACTACTAACAAAAGTATTACTATTACTTTTACGATCATAAGTTTTACATTTACATTATCTGTAATTACCACAATTATGAATTCTAGTACTGTAATTGTAATAGGTAAACAGTGTGTGTCAAATATTTAAGCACAACATTTCAATAAAAATCCTTAAATATTCATATTCATAGGTATAATAAATTGTAGTTTTAAAATTATATTTAACACAATTATGCTTTAAATTTTATTTTAAATTATCGAATTTAGTAAAAGAAGAAAAATATGGGTGTCGAAAGTTTAAGCACACGAGTTATTTAAGTTTTACAGAAAAACATAATAACAAATTAATGCTTGATTATTACTCCATTGCATTTAATTAGCTTTGTGCTTAAACATTTGATACAGCGTTGTTCTGTTTTCAAAATCAGTGTTTTAAAATAATATTTAAAACATAATTATGTCAAATTATATTTTAAAATTGCAATTTTACTTATGATTGAGGATCTTACCTTAATTATGCCTTCAATGTTTAGCTGTCAACTGCTACGATTTTTTGTCACCACTATTTCGGAGCAGCGGTGACAAAAAAAATCGTAGCAATTTACAATTATATCTTAGTTACACTACTTAAAACTTTTAATTTATTTATATTCCAATGATGCTTTTCTTATACTTTAAAAAAGTCAGTAGACGGAATTATAAAATTTGAATAATATTTATTTATTTTTCAAATATTTATCACTTTTAAAATAAATATTCGTAGCATTCCTTCCGCTGTTGTTATATGAAAGAAGAAAATTTCAATTCTAAATTTATCAAAAAACACCCGTTTCACAAAACGTAATTTAAATTCTTTTCTGTGAACTTCATTATCGTTTTAAAAATAGTCCTGACATACTAATAAGCTTTAAATATGATTCGGAGAAAAAGTTTAAAAAGTTTAAACGATGATAAAATACATCTTAAAACTTATCCAACAGCGCTATTTATTTAACACATATTGCACATGATTAGAATAATATTCACATTTTTTTCATTGATTTTATTGATTTCAGCTGAAATATTCCGTGATACTTAAAGCCTTATATTTACGATCGGATAATTTAAAAATGTAAAATCAGTATGGTGCTATTTATTTTTCAGTAAAGTTAGAATTTAAAGATAATAAGCTATTTTGTTTGAATCACGTCAGCTGCTTTATCTTCCTATCTTTGTTTTGCATCTTTTAATATTTTAATTGCACAGATTGTTATAATAATAGTAGTGATAAAAAAAAAAAAAAAAGTTAACATTAAGTGTTAATGTTTTTTTAGTGATCGACCAAAAGTTCGGCTTTGTTTTCGGCGAGTTTCGGTCGAAAATCTAAATTTCCGTGAACATTCGATTTCGGTGAAACACCAGCCGAACATTCGGTGCATACCGAAACTGTAGACGGATATAGGGCATGCTAGAGCTCCTATAATACAGGCTGACGCATCCTCGCAGATTAGGGTCTCAAATTGAAGTTCAGTCGAAAAACCAAGCTAATCAGAACCGGTTTAGCCAATCAGAACCGAGTCTTAGGCAACCCCAACTCCGTCTGCGGTAGATTGATGCTGAACTCAGCACGAATAATCCGAAACAAAATGGATATGCGTCAGCTCGTATTATAGGAGTCTTAGGGCATGCCTATAGGAGAAACCATACGTAGTCCATAACGTCTACGGGTATTTTTCATCAATGCTGTCATTTTTTGACGATTCGAAAAACAATGAAACACTTGAAAAACAATGAAACACGATTGATAATGAAACACTTAGTCAAAACAATAACTGTTCATTCTTGTTATTACTAAACATAATCATTTTTTTTTTTTCGGATTCTATTTGTTTAACGCAAATTGCACATGATTAGAATAATTTTCAGTTTTTTTAATTAATTTAATTGAATACTGCTCGAACATTTTTTGATATTCAAATACTTATAGTTATAATCAAATCATTTAAAAATTGTGAAATCAATGCAATATGCTACTAATTTTTGAGTAAAATTCGAATTGAAAGGTTATAAGTTATTTGGTTACTGTTTTATTGTTCTATTTTTGTTTTTGTTTTTGTGTCATTTCATATTTTTAAGGCACAGATTATTATAATGATTGTTGTGATATAAAATGTTTACATATAGCGTTAGCGTTTTCTTATTACAAATGTTTTCTTATTACTTTTATTTCAGCAAAATTAGTTCAAATAAAATTTAGAATATTTAGTAATAGATGCTCCAAAGGGACAAAAGAAACAAAAAATAAATAGATTTGAGGTAAAAAAACCTGTTATACTGTAAAAAAAAAAAAAAAAAAAAAAAAAAAAAAAAAAAAAAGTTTCTTAATTTAGGAAAATAAAATATATCCACGAACGAAAATATACAATAACCTCTTCCGAGTTACCCACGATTCGAAAAGCGTTTTTTATCTTTTGAAAGCTCAATTGTAATAAAGTTTCGAGATTTAAAGAAATATTAAAAAAACAAAGTTTATTTTGTTGCCACTGATTTTCGGAAATGTTTATAAGTAGTTTTAATATTGTATTAATCAGTTTGCTCAACCCAGAACATAGGTTTCTTGGGTACTATCAATTCTCAAGTAGTATTTTTTTTTTCATTTTTAATAAACAGGCTTTACAGACAAACATGATAAATTAATATCATTAACAGTAACATTAAAATTAATATTATTTTGTTACTCTTGTACGTATAAATTCAATTACGCAGTTGAAAATGTGTAATGGAGAATTGATAGCATCCGAAAAATCGATATTCCGTTTTGGAAAAACTCAATAATGCACTATAATAGCGACTTGGAAACGTTTGCAAAAATCAGTGTCTGCCAAAAAACACTTGTTTTTATAATTTTGTTTTAATCTCGAGAATATATTGGTTTCTAAAGAAAAAGAACGCTTTTCGGAATCGTGGGACATTTGGTAGCATTTGTCTTTGTCTTTTTTTACAGTGTAGCTTATTTACCCCTTAGCTATCTTTTTCTAAAAAAATATGTTTTAAAAAAGCTAAATCAAGCAATTAAATCGTACAATGTAAATAAAATATTTTATCTTCATTTATACATTATTAGGCTGAAATTAAAATTAACTAAAAATCTAAAACAAAATCTAAATTAAATAAAATGTAAAATACCTTGCAAAATTCCATTGTTAAGGGCATATTTGTATAAACTTTAATGAAGTATCATAAAAATATAATTCATAAAAGTACTCGTGCATATGCAATTTCAATTAAAAATCTACAAAGGTAAACTCAAATAAAAATTTTCTGATGCAATAAAACATAAATTCTAATTTGAAAAAAAAAAAAAATCATTTTTTAAGTATAAATAAATAGAATCATGTGTTATTTTTGCATAATTTAATCTTTAAATATATTTTTTCTAAGTGGTTTAAATAAGCATTAGCAGTATTGGAAATATCCGAAAAAATTGTTTACGTTTAATACAGTGCGAGAGTGGAATGCTTTTTAAATAGACAATCCTAAAATAGTACAACTGAAGAAATATATGATAGAAAGTTAACATTAACACGCTAACATTTGAGAAGAATAATATATTATTGAAAATATATTATTGAAGTAATTATAATGTATTTTAATGGTATTAAATAACTTTTTTCTTTTTAATTATTTTTAAATGAAATTTAATATAACTTAACGCACATTATTACGCAGATTATCAAAATAATGGGAAAATTGCTCGCTTTTAAATTTATCTTGCATAACTTTTAACTTTTAATTTTAGCTTGCATTTAATAGAGTATAAAAATACTAGCATTTCAATGTAATTTTTTCGTATATTTGAAATTTGGATTATTTATTAAATTGACTTTGCAAACAAGTTTTTACCTACGCGGAAAAAAGCCGATTAACGTGACGAAAACAGCTCTGACGTCACTACACATGTAAACAAATCTCTGCTATATTTTTTTCTGAACTTTTCTATGGGAATATCTGGCATTAAGCGGAATATTTTCTTTTATTTTTTTTTTCTTAAAAATGATTAGTAAAACAAATTAAAAGTATTGTAAATTTCTGTAATAAATAAATGATCCTGAGAATTCGAGTGAGATTGTTTGCCCCCGAGTTTCTAAAGATTTTTCTTTTCAGATCTCGATGTAGAAATGGAATATTGGTACAATAGTCAATAACTACAAATGTATTTTATAAAGTACTTTTCTTGTTTCATATTAATATTGCCCAATATAAAATAATCTATTATAAATAGGATTTATTTCATTATCGATGGAGGGATAAGCTTATAAAAGTATTTGTATTTTATACTTGAATTAAGCATTTGAGAAACCAGAAATGTTTCTCGCTAGAGTTATTAAAATATCTAAATACGTCAAAATGATCAATTTTCGCAATATATATTTTTAATTTAATTTCTTCTTCTTTTAAATAAGTTTTTGGTATCTATATTCAGTGTGTTGGGGAATACTTTCGTTGTCAACTAATTATTACATACTTAATCATTATTTCATAGTTTAAGTTGATGTTATGGTTGGTATAATGGTTGGTATGATGTTATGGTTGGTAATGGATGTTATATATATATATATATATATATATATATATATATATATATATATATATATATATATATATATATATATATATATATATATATATATATATATACATATATATATATTAGTTTTTGGATTTATTAAAAAAAATTCTTTAGAAAAATTTTGAATTTTTATCTTTGTCAGTTAGAAAACAAAAATTTACTTTATAAATGAAATTATCCATAGTATTATTAGAAAACATAGGAATGATTTAGAACTTAAACTCAAAACCGTTAAAAAATAACAATAATAGCAAATATTGAAAAAAGTGCAAAACAACACTTTTTCAGACTCAATACAAAATGTCAATTCATTTTGTTTTCTTCAACATATACTTCGAGCACAAGTCTTTTATCACAAACGTTTCCATCATATTTCGTAGAAAATTTTCTAGTATTTCCAGAATATATCCATTGATCTTCGCGTAAACACTTTTGAAAATAAATTTCACTTTAAATCGACAAAACTGTAAAAAATTTAACGATCATCTCGTTCCTCCCTCACTTTCACATCACCGAAAAATACTTAAATACAAAGTCAGGTACTGACTTTCATGCTATCCTAAAGCATCAAAATATCAAATTCCCTTTCAAAAATACGGCTCTTAATGTCATATTTTTCTTTTGTTCAACTGGGTAGAAGAATGCTGTGGAGAACAATCAAACTAATTTGGGTGATGCTGTTCTCAAGCTCCAATATAGTTTGAAGACGTGATCCAAAGTTCCCTCTTAACACGACGCAAGTTAAAAAATAGTTGTATCCGAAACGGGACCGCACATACACACATAAGACGATTATTTCTTTATATCGAAATCTTTGTTTCTCTGTAAGCACGTATTTCGGTCGTTTTTCAATTCGTAAAGAGAGCGATAGTGTTCCCCGCGTCAATAACAAGTCGTATTATTCAGTCCACACTTATGTTATTAATTCTTTTTCAAAACATCATATAAAATTAAAGAAGGCATTTTGATGAAATAAGTTGTAATTAAATCCTTTCGTAATGCTATAGCAACTTTAATATCAAAATCTATTGGTTTAAATTTTATAAGAACGTTTCATGTCTATTTTCCTATTGTGTATGTCTGTATGTGTGTATGTGTGTATGTGTATTTATGGTTAATGTTATACACGGTTTAATACTAGATGTATCTAATATTTAAATATTATTTTTCAACATCTTAGATAATGGGATTAGGGTATTATGCATGTTCATGCTGTTGATTGATACGAAGAACGAAAGGTTGTATATATACATAAATCACGATATAGATATTATATATATGTGTATGATATATATTACGATACATATATATATATAGACAGCCATAGTGTTTCCTGCGTCAATACAAAGTTGATTTATTCAGTCCGTTATTATTAATGTTTTTCCAAACAACACAATTAAGTTAAATAATGCTAAAGAAGACATTTTGACAAAATATAGTTTTGTCTTATTCAAAAATTTTGTTGGTTGTAATTAAATTCTTTGAAAATGAAGTAGCTACATTAATATCAGAATATATATAGTGATTAAATTTTTCTGGGATACTGAAGAGGCTTTTCATATATTTTAATATTGCATGTTTGCGCATAATTATATATATATATATGCGCAATACATATATATGGATAGTATTATACACTATCTGAGTGGTAATGCAGATCTAATATTTAAATTTTACTTTTCTATCATCTTTTCTATCATCTCTCTTATCATCTTTTCAATAATCTTCTTTCTATCATATTTTTACTTTTCTATCATTTTTTAAGATCTTATTTTTTATCACCTTTTCTTTCATCATCTTATTCCATCATTTCTTTCTATCACCTTTATTATCATCATCATCTTTTTTTCATCATCGGAATTAGGCATGTTTATATTGTTGATTTAATTTGATTGATAAGAATAATGTATTCTGTACATTCTGTATATTTTAGATTGAGTTAGTTCAACATATTTAAAATGATAATTGGCCAAATTTTTATTTTTACGTCAATTTGTTTTTCTGATTTAATAGATATTTAACATTATTAAGATACATAGTAGATATTTATTGCATTAAAACATTATAAAGAGTGTGTGTATGAGAGAGAAACTTCACAAACTGATTACATAACTTTTTCATAAACTGACCATCTGCATATGGCCCATTTTATTCGGAAAAGATTGTACAAATTATCATCTTTCTTATCGTCATCATCTTTATTTCATTATCGGAATTAGGCTGTTAGGCATGTTTATACTGTAGATTTAATTTTTATTGATATGAAGAACTAAATATTATATATTCTGTGCATTCTGTGTATTTGAGATTGAAGTTAGTTCAACATATTTAAAATGATAATTGGTCTCAAGTTTTTATTTTTACATAAATTATTTTACTGTTTTAATATATATTTAACACCATTAAAATATATAATAGCTATTTAATACATTAAAATATTATAAGGAGATTGTGAGAGAGATAAAATTCCCAAACTGACTACATAAATTCGTTATAAAATGTCCATATGCATATGGCGACATTTTATTTGTAAAGGATAGTAGTAATATTTTTTATTTAATAAATTTTATAACAAATGATTTTGTTCTCAAAATATAAACATAAAAATGCGTTAATTAGAAAAAAGTTGTTCCGGTGATTTATAATCAAAATCCTAAAAATAGTTTACTTTAAAATATTAATAATCCTCAATTTTGAATATGACTTAAACAAGGATTTTTATTTAAAAAATAATGCGTACATATCAAAGGAAAAAAATGTATATGGTCATAAATAAAATGAAAGCCTACATATCAAAGAGAAAAAATTAAATATGCCCATAAATAAAATTAATATGAATTTTTATTTTGTGCTGAATCCATATTTTTCTAACATGAATTTTTAAACGATAATAGACATTCATGAGATGCTTTTCAATCGATTTAATTACATTTTTTTTCCAAAATATTTTTAATATAAAGCTTTAAATAAATTAAACACCTTATTGTATCTTGAGAAAACTTTTGCTCTGTTTCAGAGTTTAAGAAGACTACATTTTCTTTTTTGTTTATATAACGGTTCAATACATTTTCCTGTTAATTTATTTAAGAAAAAAACATTTACTCATCTTCTATTTCCAGAATTTTTCTTCTCAAACAGACAAGACAATTGTCTGAAACTTTTGATGATTTCATTTCAGGAATCATAAATAATTTCGTTTATTATTATTATTATTATTATTACTATTATTATTTATTTAAATATAAAAACATGTATCTTTAAAACATGTTTATTAACCATGAAAATGTTTACTTGAGAATTGATAGCACATTAAAAAAAAAAAAAAAAAAAAAAAAAAAAAAAAAAAAAAAACTATATTTCGGGTTGAGAAAACTGGTTAATACACTATAAAAACTACTCGGAAACTTCCAAAAATCAGAGACAGCAAAAGAAACCTTGTTTTTATAAATTCTTCTAATAATAATCGGAATATCATCAATCAGAATAATAATTATAATTATAATATTGAAAATATTGAAAATATAATAGTTTCTGGTGTTTCTGAAGATAAAGAGCGCTTTTCGGAATCGTTAGTAACTTGGAAGGTTATTGTATATTCTCGTTCGCGCATATATTATATTTTCCTAGATTAAGAAACTTCTGTCTTTTCTTACAGTGTAGGCCCAGGACTGTGATTAAAAACATTTTTTATTTAGTTCCAAATAGCACCAAGTTATAATATTTAGAAACTCTGAATATATAAACAAAAAAATTGATTTAATGTAATAAAACTTCGTTCAGTGAAAATTTATGTATTCAGAGTTTTTAAAGACTTGACCGCCAAACTCTTTTGATTGATGCACGCTAAGTACTTTCAAACATTCATCAGCGAAAGTTCGCCCTCATTTCTACCTTGTTTCGGAAACATTACTGTAGATCATCGTTAAAGCTTAAAAGATATTTCATTAATTACCTCTGTTTACTACATTTATAGGTTTTAAGCATATTTATCTGTACAGAATACAATGTGAGTGTTTTGATGTAGATTAACATCTAGAAAAAACTATTGTTTTCTATCCAAAAAATTGAGGTTGATATGGAAAGTTCGCTTTGAATAAATTAAATAAAACTGGTAAATACTCAGAGTAACCATACTGATGGTATTTCTGAGGGTAAATATCTCAGATACTTTTTAGTTCACTGTAAGGTGGTTTTAATTTTTATTATTATTATTTTTTAATCTAATTAATTATTTTTTAATCTGAAAACGATGTAATCAAACTTCGTTTAATGAAAGTTTATATATTCAGAGATTCTAAATATTATAACTTAGTGCTATTTGAACCTAAATAAAAAATGTTTTTAATCACAGTCCTGGGCCTACAATGTAAGAAAAGACAGAAGTTTCTTAATCTAGGAAAATATAATATAAACGCGAACGAGAATATACAATAACCTCTTCCAAGTTACTAACGCATCCGAAAAGTGCTCTTTATCTTCAGAAACCCCAGAAACTAATATATTTTCAATATTGAAAATATTATTATAATAATTATTATTCTGGTAGATGATATTCCGATTATTATTAGAAGAAATTATAAAAACAAGGTTTCCTTTGCTGACTCTGATTTTTGGAAACGTTTCCGAGTAGTTTTTATAGTGTATTAACCAATTTTCTCAACCCGGAATATAGTTTTATTTATTTATTTTTTAAACGTACTATCAATTCTCAAGTAAACATTTTCATGGTCAATAAACATGTTTTACAGACAAAAATGGTAAATTAGTAGCAATAACTTAAACATTAAAATTAATATTATTTTGTTACTCTTGCATGTATAGATTCAATTATGCAGATGAAAATGTTCAATTGAGAAATAATATCATCCTAAAACTTATATTCGGGTTTGAGAAAATTAATTAGTATAGTTTATAACTGATTCTTTAAATTTCGAAAACATATTGATTTCTAATGATTGTAATGATAAAGAACGCTTTTCGGAAGAATGGGTATCTCGGAAGAGGTTCTTGTATATTTTCGTAGAATAAAAAACATTTGTCTCTTTTTTTTTTTTTTTTTACAGTATACTGTGTTACTAGTAAGTGCTGTTACCTGTTAGAGTATTGGTAAAAACAGCAGAACCAGGACCTTGCTGAATGAGAAACATTTTATTCAGGCATTTAAAAAAAAAAAAAAAAAAAAAAAAGTTGACTTTTTTTTTTAAATTTTTTTTTTTTTTTTTTTTTTTTTTTGGTTCAGGAATTATTTTTTCAAAATTCTAATTCATTTTCACATTTAAAAAAAAATATCATTCACCAAAATTTTCAGTAAACAAGTGAACTTAAATAAATAAAGTCGGAAGTCAGGCAACATTTTATCAGAAATATTCAAAAATATTAATTTTTTTTTTCAGTGTAATAAATTAAGATTTTCATAACTTTATGTTTAAAAGTAATAATAGATGAAATTGTGTCGAGGGATGTTATGCTATATATATATATATATATATATATATATATATATATATATATATATATATATATATTTTTTTTTTTTTTTTTTTTTTTTTTTTTTCACAGAACAAAATTAATAAACTCATTTTAAGAGGGAGTTTAGAAAAAGTTTGGTGTTTTCCGTTAAATTAATTTTTTTGTAACTTAAAATAAATATTCATATAACTTAATCCCATAAAAAAAGTTGTTCTGAAAATTTAATTTAAGAGAAACTTGGCTGATAAACGGCTTAATATAATTTTGAATAAGATCCTTCTGCAGCTTTTATTTAATGGTTTAAGAGAGTTGATATTTTAATAATCACTTAATTATAAATAGGAAATCAAGCAATTTTCCTTTGATTTAATGATTTTTTTTTTAATTTCGTTAAAACAGAGAAACTATGACTACATATAATTTTGACAATAATTAATTTATAATTATTTTTGTAACAACGTTTTTTTCGTTACGTCGCATTCAAATATTTCATCTACAAGGTGATATCAAGTCTTTTGTGTCTGAGTTGTTTTTACCTTATAAGAATATTCCTTCTTCTTCATTTAATGAAGGCCGTTAAAAATTACTTGCTCTTGAAACTATGGTGATGATTTTTCTTTTCCTTTGTCCTAAAAATTACATTGAATTCAGTTATTTTATGTAGATTTTTCATTTATTGAAGAGAATTTTTACTGCTGTCGAAATTTTAGATATGATGTCTTTTTTTTCCTTATTTTTAAAGTTTTTATTGAATTTAATTATTTTGTACCATTTTTCTTCTAAACTGTAGCTATGATTTCTTTCTTTTTTTTTTTTCAGAAAGTTTATTGAATGGTTATTTATTGAATGATTTATATCACTTTCAGTTCTGTATGCCTTCTCTTTTTGGTTGCATTTCCTTTCCTGAACGTTTTCACAAAAATAAATTTTAACTTCAGAAACCAACCGTGGTTTCTACTACAAATATTATTTTTAAAGCAACAATTTTTAATTTTTCGAATAATTACTTTATGTTGGTATTTATTAAATTCAGAATTACATTTATAATCCAGAAACAAATGTGTCGTACCATACTTAATTCTTCCTAAGGATATATGCAAATTTTGATCAGCCTAATTAATTGAGGGATAAATTAACTGATGTTTATACTGTAATCAGTGTTTTCTATTTTTGTGGAATTTCAAAAAGAATATATAAAAAAGCTTGGATCATCATGTCAAATAATTTTTTCAATGTACGTTTTGTTTTTAGCATTTCACATCACAATTGAAAAGTATTTATGACTTAGGTCTGTTTGCTGGGCCATGCCCTTACTCTTGTATATATACTCGTATTGCCGTGAAATTGATATATGTTATTGAGACTTACTATGGCATGTTCCGTATTGAAAATGATGTGTGTAGCATTCATAGTTCGTTTAAAGCGACACTCAAAAGAATTCCGTTACATTATGGTTTATGGGGAAAAATCGTTTGCAGTTTATTTTAAAGATGTTACACTATTTCAAACAAAATGAAACTTATAGGCAGCAGCGAGGTGCGTTACAAAATGCTAACTATGGAATATGGTGTGCAGGGCATTTACCGTTCATTTACAGGGACGCACAAAATAATTCGGTTACAGTACTGTCTATGAACAATAATTGCTACAAGTGCGTTTTCATTTGTGGCATGAATTTTTAAATTTAACTTTTTTTTTGCATCATACTTGGTGTGTATAAATTTTTTAGATCATATACAGGGCTGCAGAAAATTATTCGAGTACATTCCCGTTTATTGACGGGAATTGCTGATAAGGAACTTTCAATTGTGTTATGCGTTTCTTAACTGAAATAAATTTTAGCATACAATGCAGTATACATACAAATCTGTAGATGATATACATGAATTCACAAAAGAATTGGAATACTTTTACAACTATTGATGTTAATTGCTGAAATTGGATTTTCGAATGTGTTAATATACTTTTTTAAAAGTATACACTTAGATATCATCTTTCACCTTGTTAAACGCTGAAGTTTTGTTCCACTATATTTCGAGAGTGTCGGAAAGTGTTTCATAATCTATGCTTGATGCATGATTTTTCATTCTTGTTTGTTGTTTTTGTCGATATTATAGAAAATTATTTTCTCTTATAATTTGGAAACTATTTTCTGCTGATAGTTCTGTAAGAATTATCTTCCACTTGGCTTGCAAATAAATCCTTTTTTTGTATTATGTAAACAGTTTATAAAAGGAACTTAAAAATTAACGATTGAAAAATGCAAATGCGGTTCTATATTCACTCTATAGGAATAGAGTAACAGGACGTTAAAATTTACTATAAAAATAAAGTAACGTAATGTAAGTTAGAAAAAGCACTTTAAACATAATTATCTTCTCTTTAATGGTAATGTAACATCTTTTAACCCACTCCTCGCTATTTTTATTTAAAAAGAAATCATTGTGAACTGCTTTGAATATCTGAAAATTTTATAATGTGGTTTTGCTGTATGTTTTTCAAAGTGACTTCACACACTTTTGTCACTTTGGTCTAAAAAAATTTTCAAAGTGAGACATTACAATAAAGTCACTATTAAGACACGGTATTGAACTAAACAACAATTTTAATGACAAGATTTCTTCGTGTGTAACTTTTTCTATAACATATGTTTTTGCCGAAATTAGAAGCAGAATTTTTTAGAAAAGAGTTGCATATCAAAGCCTCTGTTTAAAAAAATACTTGCATGTATTATCGAATTTCAAAAGGGAATAAAGCTTAAGAATTAAGTTTTTGTATTCTTTTCTGAAATAAAATTTCAAATAAGTTTGTTTTAATAGGGGTGTTGTAATGAATTAAATGCATTCAATTTGGTTAAAAAAAACACCTTATCTTGAAACGACTGGAGAAGAAAATTTGAAGTACCGAACAATGTTAATAAAAAGAGTGCTGAATCTTTCACTAAATAAATTTTTGCAGCTTCAAAATAGATTTTCGCATGATTAGTCCATAAAAGAAACTGCCAAAAGGATGTTTGAAAAAAGTCAAAAGTTACTGTATTCCGCCGAAATTTGATTTTAAAGAAACACCCACGAAAACAGTGAAACATAAATCTAATTAAGAAGCTTTCAAACCATCGTGGCTTCTTTTGCCTAATGGTTTAGCAACGCTACTTTTAAATAACCATTTGATTATCTTTTACAATAAAAAATGCATGAAAAAGAAAAAGAAAACGAAGCATCAACGCAAAGTTCAGTTAACAATTAGTTTTACTTCTACCTTAAATCGGATTCGTTGAAAGATTTTATTCAAGTTTTTTCTCGGTATTTAAAACTAGCCCGCTGTTCGAAGAATGTAGCTCGTCATTCGACCTGAATTAAAAATAGGTTGGGTTCGAAGAAATACTAATAAAAAAGAGGAAAGGTGTAGCATAAACGGAGCTAATAAATTTGTGGTCGAGTAACAAAAGACCGAAAGATTTTTGTTTTTAACTCCAAAACGAGGAATAGGTCGGGTTTAGAAAAATTTCGGCTTTGTTATTTTAGTTACCGATCCTCCTCCCCTTTTGCGGCAAACTCCCATATTTTTTTATTTTTTCATTTTAAACACTTTCTCTTTTAGTAGCGTCCCAAACTGCGCGCCACTGCGATGTGCATGTTAAAAGATAGAGCCCAAAAAAAGGAGAAGATAGGGGGGTATTGAAGGGGGGAGAGTAGCAAAAAGAGCGGGAAACCGCTAATGACTGTACGAGAGTGGTATTGGCTCGGGTTGAATAATGAGGAACTGCCTTTTGTTTTTGCTCCCACCCTCTCTGTGTACCACCCGAGGGCGGTAGGAAGTAGGAAGGGGTTAGACAAGAGGGGGTGGAATCTCCCCCATCCACTACGGACTAATTCAATTCTTCCTTCCTTCCGCAGGTTAGCTGAAAATTCAGCACCAAGATGGAAAAGAGGATCTCACGATAACTTGGGACCTGACTAACCTAAAACGGCTCACTCTATCTGTCTTTATTTGTGTGCGAGGAATTTTTATTTAGAACGGTCCTCTTTTTACTTTTTTTTTTTTTTTTTTTTTTTTTTTTTTTTTTAACAACGGAGAGAAAAATTTTGCAGCGAACTGATAAATGCTTTTTAAACGGCGGATGTGACGGATGTTGGAGTGAAGTTGGGTTGTCGTGCGATGTCCGCGATAAAAATCAGTTCGTGCCGGAAAGTTACGTTATTAATTATTAAAATCTGCAGTAGTTCTCGTGTGTAGGTTTTTGTGATGCCAAATTGTTAATTGGCAGGCAATGTTTAAACTGGTGACAGAAGAAAAAAATCCTAATGGCTCTAGCGGTAGAAAATAGGAAATTAATATTTCGCAGACTCCCATACTATGTGAAAATACTTCTTTTTCGTTCTAAAACTTCCCATTATCTGTCTCTTTCATTGAAGTGATTTTATGATCTTTTTTTTCCCCCCTTTCTCTCCTATCATAGAAGAAAGTGAGTTCTGAAATGAGAAGTAAATAAGATAAGCTTGATGTTTAATGACATGAGGCAGCACAAAAATGATTTTGCACATGCTGCAATTAATAGAACGTATTTTACTTTGTGAAATTGTGTAATTCTTTAACGTGGAGGTTAAAAAAAAATTGATGAAACAGGAAGAAGAAAAATCATGAAGTAACATATTTTATCCAAAGAAATGAATGAGAGTTACTTTAATGAAGCGGTTATATCTATTATTTGCTTAAATAACCAATTCTTATAACTTCTATTAATTTATATTTTTTCGTTATTCTTAATTCAATTATTTTTTTTTTCCTGTGTAAGTTATTAATTATTGTTGCGCGTGTTTATTTTGATCCTTTTTCTAAAATAAAATTAATTTGATGTTTTTAATCTGTGTACGAAATTTCAAGCATAGTTTTACGAAAGTGAAACAATAATCATTTTTAAGCTACTGTGTTAGGATTTGAACTAGAGGTTTTAGTAAAATCATTTTTAAGATAAAGAAGAATGGGCGTATTTTTTTTCCTTATTTCCTTCTTATTTTTAATAAAAGAAAGACATTTTTTTAAGCATTAGGATAAATATCAAGAGGCTGGTTTAGTTTTTTTAAATTAAAGGAAGTATTTTACTTTGTGAAACTGCATAATTATTTACATGAAGGTTAGAAAAAAATTGATGAAACAGGAAGAAGAAAAATCATGAAGTAACATATTTTATCCAAAGAAATGAATGGGAGTTACTTTAATGAAGCGGTTATATCTATTATTTGTCTAAGTTACCTATTCTTATATATAACTTCTATTAATTTATATTCTTTCGTTATTCTTAATTCAATTTTTTTTCCTGCGTAAGTCATTATTTATTATTGTGCGTATTTGTTTTGATTATTCTTTAAAAATAAAATTCGTTTCATGTTTTTAATTTGTGTTCGAAATTTGAAGCATAGTTTTACGAAAGTGAATCATATTTTTTTAAGCTACTATGTTGGGATTTTGTTAGAAGGTTTTAGTAAAATATTTTTTTAAAATAAAGAAGAATTAACAACTTTTCCTACTATCTTTCTTTTCTTTTCTTTTCTTTCTTTCTTTCTCTTTTTCTTTTTCTTTTTTTTTTTTTTAAATAAAAGGAAGACAGTCTATTTAAGCATTAGGATAAATATCAAGACAATTAATAGAACATTTTTACTTTGTGAAATTGCACAATTCTGTATGTGAAGGTTAGAAAAAAGTGATTTAACAGAAAGAAGAAAAATCATGAAGTAACATATTTCATACAAAGAAATGAATGGGAGTTACTTTAATGAAGCGGTTATATCTATTATTTAACTTAAATTACTAATTCAAATTATAATTTTTATTAATATATGTCTTTTTCATTGCTATTAGTTTTATTTTAATTTGTGAAATTACGCCATTCGTCACGTACATGAAAAAAAATTTTTTTTGAAAAAAGATTAAAAAAGAGATCTTGAAGTAACACAATTTTGTAAAAAGAAATGAGTAATAGGAATTACTTTAATGAAACAGTTACATCTATTATTTGACTTAAATTACTAATTCAAATCATATTTTTTATTAATCTATGTTTTTTCGTTGTTAATAGATCTTATTTTAATTTGTGAAATTACGTCATTCATTACGTACATGTTAGAAAAAATTGTTGAAACAAGTTGAAAAAAATCCGTGAAGCGACACAATTTTTGTCCGAAGACATGAATAGGAGTTACTTTAATGAAATGTTTTTGTCCATTATTTGCTTTAAATTGCGAATAGATTAATAATAAGTAATACTTATTATTAATCTATATTATTTCGTTATTATTAGATCGTGTTTTACTTTGTGAAATTAGTACATAATTTTTCGTCTAGATTAGGAAAAAAGGATGAAACACTATAGCAGGAGTATCAAGAAGTAGCGTAATTTTACCCAAAGCAATGAATTAAAGTTACTGTAATGAAACTATTATATTTATTATGATATTATTGCCTTATATTACAAATTTTAAAAACTTTTCTGAATCTATACACGTTTTTGTTATTCTTAATTCATTTACTTTTTCGCTGTGTAGGTTTATTTTTGCAAATGTTTAATTTTATCATCAATTTTATAATTAAATTAATTTTAAAAAAATGGAAAATATTTAAAATTATTGAAGAAAAAGGTGGCAGTATTTTAAATATATGTTTCATATTTAAATTAATTTTCTCATAATTACATGAAGACTTTTTCTAAACCGTTTTACTACTTTTCTTACCTATAATAACGTGTGTGCAATACTATCAAACAGAGAATTCTTTGATGCATCCTTTGTGTGAGTATATCCTCTGATAAATAGCATTATACATTCCTTTGAAAAAAAAAAAATGTCGTTTAAAGTGAAGTTCAAAAACATTTTATTATTATTATTATTATTCGATCTTTTACACCTTCAACAACTCCGATACTATAATTTAATTACTTAATTTTCCTTTCCAACTAATACTTTCTTTGCTCTTTCAAAAGTCTTTTGTATATTTTTTAGTTTCGACTGCTGCTACCTGTCCGGAAATCTCCGGAACATGTAATAATTAATTCAAAACTTGTCATAACTAAAAACAAAATTTCTGTCTGCGTCTCCCCTCCCTCAAAACAATGCCAAATTAAAATCTTTCCAATATGAAATAAGGAAGGAAAGTCCAATGATCTTCTTTTTCCGTAACAATCCTGCGAAGCAAAGGGGGGCTGTACCTCAAGGAGTTGTTTCTCTCATCCAGAAATGAGGAAGTGGCTTCCTGAAGGGAAATGGGAAGTTCGGCAGTGGGAGCAAAGATAAGGGGTTCCCAGGTACTGTCGGAAGTGTCTCCCAGATACTTATCTCGAATCTCAGGCTCTTCCCAAGGCAATAGGGACGATTTTTTATACTGTATCTATGTGTATGTGAAAGAGAATCTTTTTTTTTCTTACTACCACTTATCGGAAGAAAGCCACTTCCTGAAAAGGAAATGAGATCTCCACTGAAGATAATTCGGGTCCTTTGGAAGGTGCTTCTTATATAAACAATTAATTATGGTATCGCTTTTAAAGAAAGTTTATTAGGGAGGAAGTTGAAGACGTTTTATCAGAATTTTTATTTTCGTTGATCGGGTAATTTTTGAAGGATCAATTGTGCTTCGTTTTTTTTCCCTTCGAAAAAGTTCAGTTTTGTTTGAAAGAATGTCTCAATTAATGTCTGTGGCAGGTGTCAAACTTTTTCTTCCGTATTTTATTGTCTTCTTGCAAGAATAGTGATGATTATTTTTAAACAGGCAGCTCAAAATAGCTTGATGGTTTTAATTAGAAAAACAAAACAAAGCAAAACAATATTTGCAAAATAAGAGAAAGTTCAACTTATTACCGGTAATTATCTTGTGAATAGTTAAAACTTTAACTGTAAGATAAAGAAAAATGCTTCAAAAAATTTGTAAAAGCATAATAGCAAAGTAATTTTAAAAATCTATGCTTATAATTAGCAGATATAACAGATTACCGGTGATATTATTTCTTAAATAGATGTTTAATAAGCTATTTATGGTAAGTACCAAACTCTTATGAAATAACATAATTATGATGTATCACCAAGATATTAATTACTAGCATTGCATCATAATCCAATTCAGTAAATAAAACCTAATTCATTTTCCGAGAAGGTTTAAACTTGTAAAATTTTTTTAGTCAATTTTATTTATTCTTTTACTTTTACAACAATTTTTTACATTGGATCATTGGATTTTTTGTTTTAAAATTTCTACAATAATACTTTTTTAAACAACTCTTGATTATATTTTAATCTTAACTAAATAAAACTTATAAAATTTTACCCTATTATCATAATGTGTTATTCCATAATTTACACAAACAAAAATAATTTTCTAGAGTTCACATATAACTTTACTTTCTAATGCTATTACAATGTACTTTTACTTTAAAAAGTATTTACTTTCGTTTTTCGAAGAAATAGAAGATTCAAATTTCGAATTGGGTTTTGAGTTTTAAAAAAATTCACTGTCTAAAACTGAACACAAAAATGAAAATAATATTTATCAGGCAAAGTTTCTTAAAATGAAATGAATTTTATTGCACTGTTATAGCTCACTAATTCAATAATTTACACACAAAAATTATACATTTTACAATTTACATATAACTGCACTTTTGAAGAGGAAATTTATCTTCGTTAATACTGACTTTTATTATGTAAATTTTTAAAATAAAAATTAATTTTACTATAATATTATAATTTGACATTCCATATAGAAATCCACGAAGAAAAATGGATTTTCTACAATTCATATATGTTAAAAAATCGTGCAAAATCTCATCTCGTTCAAGGAAAAATGCACGAGCTAGAATCATAGAGGATGATGTCATAATTGGTATCGCAATCGGTTATTTTTTAAGAAAGGCTTAGCTTAGGTGGTTGACTGTTTTTTGATGGGAGAACATCTCTTCAATATAATTACAATGCACTTTTAATTAAAAAATGAATTTTTATTAGAAGGTATACACATTTAGATTTAAACTTAAAATGTATAATTTATTAATATGTAAAATCTTGCACAAATTCAAAATAACATTTTCCCACACATCTACATTATTTAAATAGAAATTAATTTTACTCTACCATTATACCTTACTAATTCCATAATTTACATAAAGAATAAATACTTCTCCATAATATTATTATTGTAAAGTCGGCATATGGCCATATTGAATCGTGTTAACTCACTAACCATTTATCAACTGTTTATTTCTTTATGTGTGTTTAACTAAATGTTTGACTGCGGATGATGTCATAATTAGTTAGTTTTAAGTTAGTTTTTTAAGTTGGTTTATTTACAGTGAGTTTTTAAGAAAGGCTGACTGTCGTTTTATCGGAGGAAGTATAAGTACTTCTTCATAATGTTATTATTATAAAGTTGGCTTATGGCCACACTAAATGGTGATAACTTACTATCCAACTGTGTACTGTTTATTTCTTTATGTGTTTTTCTTATATGTGTTTAATTAAATGTTTGCAATCGTTTTTGAATCCAGAGTAGTTAATTGAAATATTTTGCGGTCAAATTATTTCATTATTTACCCACATCGCATGTATAATTGCACCTTTCTAACACAATTACAATGCACTTTGAATCTGAAGAGGAATTTTATTAAAAGGTACACATTTAAATTTAAATTTATAAAATATTAATGTGTAAAATCTTGCACAAAAGTCAAGATAACATTTATCCACCTCCACATTATACAAATAAAAATTAATTTTACTCAACCATTATATTTTACTAATCCTATAATTTACTTAAAGAAAAATCATCTACATTTTACATATAAATATGTTTTTTAATGCAATTACGATGTTCTTTTAATTTGAAGAGGAATTTTTTTTTCGTTAAATAACAAGAAGCACATTTAGATTTAAAATTTACGAAATATTAATATCTACAATCATGCGTAATAATCAAGATAACATTTATTATTCGAATAAAAATTAATATTGCTCCACCATTATATCTTACAAATCCCATAATTTACACAAAGAAAAATGTATCTTCTACAATTCCAATATAATTGCACTTTTCTAATGCAGTTACAATGCACTTTTAATTCGAAGAGGAAATTTATCTTCGTTAAATTAGAAGACGCAAATTTAGATTTAGATTTTGAATTTATCAATACATCTCGTTAACCTTTGTCCACCTAAGTTTCATTTTAATTATTTTATAATGAGATGAAATTCGAGAATAACTGGCGGGATTATTGATTTTTCGATTTATTCCGGCAGTTAAATGCTTCAGTGCAAGGTGATTCTATTAGGATATTTATTCTGTTTATGATTCCGGTAATTCTTTCCTGAAATGACTGGTCATTTAAATTCCTAAATGAATGGGAAATTTTGATGTCTCAATGAGAAATTTTGTAATTTCATTTAAATTTGTGAGAAATATTTTAAAACTTTAAATTTGTGGATTATTTTCAGCATTCGCTCTCGGTGAAAACGAATAATATTCGAATAATTTTTAAATCGAATATTATTATTCATTATAATCCGATAAGTGATCTAATATATGTACTAAATTAGTTAACAAGCAGTAGATGCTTATTTTCTAGATAGTAATCTTTTTCTTGTGTGAACATAACGAAAAAAAAAAAAAAAAAAAGAAAAATATTGCATTAACACACAAAACAACATAACAAATTACGATTAAAAAAAAAAAATCTTTTGTATTACCGTGTTACAGATATCCTACATGCACAATTAGAAGCAGGAAATTTTGGTTCTGTCACTTTGTTGGGGGTCAAATCTTGGTCTAACCATTTCAATTCTACTAACTTTTCGGCTCCGCTATCATTTCAGTTCCACTGTCATTTCGGTCTCACTGTCATTTTGTTCCGCTGCTATTTCAATACTGCCAACTTCTATTACGGCCATTTCAATTCATTATATTATTTTTATCGTGTCTTATCTTATATGCAGAGATGTGAGCAATGAAGTTTTCGTCAAAAAACTTTATTTAATGCAAATTACTGCAGCGAATGTATCTATAAAACTACGTGACTAAGAATGTTGAATGTAGAGAAATAATTTGCATAAGAGATACTATGTGAAAGCATCATGCATTCTATTACTATACATTCAGTCTGTAAATACCATAAATTAGTGACAGCCCATAAATTACCTATTTGACTACATTATGTCATAACACAAGTAGTATGCAATCCTAAAATAGTGCAACCGAAACACCGAGACCAAAATGCCGTGAATTGTGCGCAATCAATCTATTAATTTTAACACTGTGTTTTTAATGTACCGTTTACAAACTATGTCTAAATCATCTTAATTTGCAAACTAAAACAAATATTTATGAGTAATCGTCGGATATTGTTATACTTCGAGATTTTTTTTTTAAACTTTACATTGTTTGTTAAATGAAAGACGCTTATATTCATGTTAAAATCCATCTCTTCTCTCTTTAATTAAATCAACAACTTAACTTTACAGGCAGTATACACATTTCTCATTTATTAATTAATTAATTTAATCTGTGCTAAGCTTAATTATGAGCTAATTACTATTGCATTGAAACTAAAGAAAAAAAAAACAAAAACGATTGGGTATACATACAAGATAAAATAATAAATACTCTGCTATCCATAAAAAATTCTAGATCATATTAAAGACTATGAAGTATATTTATGTAATCGCTGAATGTTTTTTCATTTCACACAAGGAAAAATAACATGCAGCGCAAAATGAAATAAAGTATCTCAGGTTATTCCATACTTTTTAATACCACATCGATTCACTAAACTAGTTCCTAACACATTTACAACATTGGAAGTTTGGAATTTTCATCAGAAAATTTCTAGTTGCATTACCAGTGTCACATCAGGATAGGTGTTGAACTTCAAACATTCGCAACATAATCTGAATCAGCAAATAATTACGGATGAATGTTAATAAGTTTTAAAATATTCACATATAGGATAAGTTATACTGTCATGTTCTATTTACAGAATTTTCGATAAATTGATTAACGTGATCAATAATAACACATTAGATATTAATAAACTGTGAGAAATATTTGAAATAATATAAATTACCTGTTAAATAAAAGACGTCATTTATGTTTAACTTTCATATTATAATCTTTCTCTTCTTCTTTTAATCAAATCAACGACTTAACTTTACAAACAGCATACACATTTCTCATTTATCAATTTATTTATCTAATCTCTGCTAAGCTTAACTTTAAGCTAATTAATATTGCATTGAAACTCAAGAAAGAACTAAAAACACGATTGGGTATACATACAAGACAAAAGAATAGATGCTCTTCCATCTACAAAAATTTTCTAGAGCATATTAAAGGCATTACTTTGTGAAGTATATTTAAATAAGCGTTGCAAGCTTTTTTCATGCCACAGAAGACAAAGAACAGGCTGCACAAAACGAAGCAAAGTATTTTTGGGCTTTCAGCCAACTCTATACCTCTTTCAAAAAACTCGGTAAATAGAGCTCATAATTTACTGAACAACACTGCTTTAAACATTATACCTTAAGACAATCTCACTGAACTCTTTTAATTGTTGATAGGAAACCTCGCTATGTTTTCTCCACAATACTTTTGTACGTAAAAGTGTGCGATAAATATTCATAAAAGAGGTTTTAATTTCTTGAAAGCAAATATTGCGTTGCTTTGTAAAAGATATATGTAACATTCGTCCCATTATTTTTTCCATATATATATTTTTTTCTTTTCGATGTTGAATATATAAATGAGTATTCAAAATACTGCAAGTAAAAATTATTATTTTTGTGTTGCTTGTAATAATTGTGTAAGTAAATATTTTTACGACGTGAAATTATGTTTAAGAATTTTTATTAAATAATTATTGCTTCAAAAATACTTAAAACTAACTTTTATGCAGTAATTGACAAGTTTAATGCGTAAATTTTTAAATAAAAAAATTAATAAATTTCATGTGTTGGAAAATAGAATAACGCGTAATTATAAATAATAAATAATGTTTGAGTCGGAAGTTACGTGCATTGCTATTCTTTAGAGTTAAAGAAGTAACTTATATCTGTAATATCTGTGTCTTGTAACTGTATTAGTTTGTAATTTAATGTTTTTAATGCTTAACAACATAAGGAACATATGTTAAAAATTAATAGCATTTTCTTGGAAAATTATTTAAAACAAATAAAACAATAAAACATTATTATTAAATATTAAGTACAATTAAAACGTGAAAACATTCAAAATTTCTTTTACTGTAAACCATTATAAGAAAGAATTACAAGGGACCATAATGAAATTAATTTTAAGCGCGTTTTCGTCTTAGTGGGTATGATTTTATAATACCTTTTCAACGAAACCATGAAAAACTTCTGTTTAAGACAATATTCCGTTAAAGACAGATTCCCTTTTGACTGTTTTTAGTATACATTAAACATTAATAACATTCTACACTACAGTTAAACGAAAAGGAAGGTTGAAATTAATTTTTTCTGTATAATAATGTAAAGTTTAATATTAGGCTTAATATAATTGTGTGTTAAAAGTGACAAATGAGGTGCGTTCGTTTCGTGCTATAACTAGTTTTACAATGTAAAAAATCATCATTATTATTTCAGTGAAATAAATTACATCGTGAACTGCTATGAACGAAATGAGGATGACTTTTTTTTTCTTATTACTTATGCCATGTTTACAGATGCTATCTTTTTTTTCGACTTCAGACAGCTGTGTAAATTCACCATGGAGATCTTGCTTTGCAAATGATTACCTCTATGGTTATTATCTCTATGACTCACGATGAATGAATATTTTGTTTATTTACTTTAATGGATTGATATATTCGGCTGTTAACCTAATTTTCACTGAAGTTATCTCAGATTATATACATTTTTGAATGTAACTCATCTCTCAAGCAAACAATTTTTTGGAACGATCTTTCTAAAAATGTAACTTTTATGCAATTTTATTCGAAAAAATAATTTTGAATAAAAATGGCCTCTTGGCATATGGAAAAAGATGTGGTTAGCCCATATTTGTTTTGCTCAGTCACAAGACATCCGCATTTATTATATAGACTACGTACGATAGGATTTAATAGAATAAAGAAAAGTTTTATTAATATCTTTTTAAGTTTTGATTCGATTTTCATAAAATTTGAAATGACTCGACAAAATTCTGCAACAGTTATATATATTAAATTTCAAACCATTCGAATGGGTAGTTTTTGCGCTGTTATATGCGGACGGATGGACAGACGGACGGACGGACAGACAGACAGAGGGACAGACCAAACGACGGCTATAGGTGCTACATATTTATATAATTACGAACGCACTTAATAATATTTAATATTTTCAATGCAAAAAGTGAAAATAGCAAATATACCATAAAATTTTTACAAGTGAAACACTCTGTACTAAAATACATCTTCCCTCCCCCCGTCCTCTCTCTAAACAAAAGGAAAATGAATTTGTCGTATATAGTGGTATAGTATATGTCTTCTATAGGATAGCATATTATGTACTAAGAAGGAGATTTTTTATAAAATGCTCATTTTCATAAGCACATGTTTTTTTCATACAAAATGTGTATACTTTTTTGCGTGTGATACACAAAATACTTATGCACATGCTACAATTTCAAAGACACATACTATTACAGTATTTTTCTTTTACCTAAAATTTTAAATGAAACTGTTTTTAATTTATAATTTATATAAAATATACAATATACGTATATTTTATAAATTATGAAATATACGTATAAATTTCAAATTTCGTGAGTCTAGTAAATGAAATTGGACTAATTTCTGAAAATGTGTGTTTAAATGAAAAAAAAAATTAAATATTAAAAATTAAAAGGAAAAAAAAGCATGTCTCGTAATTTTTTCTTTAAATGCAGTTTATATATAACACATTAAAATCTACAAATATATCGCAGAATTATTTTTTTTTGTTATATATAACGGTTAAAAATCATAATATATTCGCAACGGTGTTTTTCAAAACACTTTTTTTTTAGTATACTCATGTCATAAAATTCCATTCTAATTAATCAAAATTTTGAAACGAATATAAGATCGTAACGGTTAAAAAACTTCTTTAACATTTATTTTATTCTATCCAAAATGATTGTTTCTTATAATCATCTCAAAATTTATGGGATTTAAATCCAAAACTTTGTTTATTGAAAATGCATTGCCAGCTATTTGCCATCATAAGAAAATTGGGAAGAAAGAAGAAACTCTTTGGAGAGAAGACGACAAAATAGGAAGAATATTCAGTCTTTTTTTTTTGTTTCATTATTTTTGCTCTAAGTTATATTTGAAATAATTAATTAGGTTCAATCTATTGAGTTCAAAAATCATGTTTTGTGTTTTAAGCCGGATTTTCCCGATAATAAATTAGTTGGTTTTTCTGAATATATTCTGAATGAAAAGTTCTGGAAACTTATACCGAGCTATAGGCTAAATTATTTTAATGATAGAGGAACTTCGGGATATCTGCGATCATCAATATTAGAATATTTCGTAAAATATTAGCTTAAGACAAATTCTTTATTAATTTATTGAGGTTAAGATTCGGTGTTCTGTCAAATGCTGACTTTTCATTTAAATTTAAAGATATTAATTTAAAATTAAATTAAAATTAAAAATAGATATTTATTTAAATATGAAAAAATAAACCTATAAATTTTGCGAGTGGTTAAAATTTTAATACCATGTAGTAAAAAGTATAATTAAATTATAACAAAATATTTTCATATTATTGCACTTGTGTATTCTTACAGTTTTTTAAATTTTGACTTTTATTTTTATTTTTTATGCTTTACTCATATTAAAAATGTTATTATAAATTCCTTTCTATTATAAATAGTATTAGTTATAAAAAAAATAGGGGTTATTTACAAAACTTAAAGATTTCTATTACAAACATTTCTAACACTAACTCCAAAGAAACATTTATTAAGTGAAACGACTAATAAAAGACAGTAAAGATCTGAATAAATATATAAACAAATTGCAACCACTCATAAACATAGCATTAAGGCGAGCAGTACATCAGCGTGCCTTAGTGTGTGCAAATGCAATGACATGTTAAAATTTGAACTTTTTTCTTTTATTTATTCACTTCAATTTTAATTTTAATTTGATTTTAAATCTAATATTTTTAACATACAGTGAAAAACCATTTATATAGATTTTTAAGATGTATGTAATTATATATAATCGAAAAAACTTGTATAAATGAAAATTATCTCCAACATATTAATGCATAACAAGAACCAAAATATAATAATATAATAATAATAATAATAATAATAATAATAATAATAATGTTTTGATTTTTTTTAAATTTTTTTATAAGTTTTTCTATTTTATATAATTTGTAGAAATGACATACGCCTTTAGCAATACTGATTGAATTTATAACCAACAAAGTGAAAAAGTGTCCGGTCCTGGATACTTTTTCATTCTGTTGGCTTCACGCCTTATATAGCAAAAATTCAGCAACCATAAATTCAATTAGTTTTTAAATTTTAATTTGGCTAAAATTCACAACTGTGGAATTTTCTCTGTTTTCTTGATTAATTTTAAATATTTTGAATACTTATCTAATAAAAATATTTGATAACATATGCATTTAACATGTATACTGTAAAAAAAAGAAAAAAATCAAAATACCGTAAAATTGTCAGAAAGAAATTTCTCATCTGAAATTACAGTAAAATACTGTTTATTTTAAAGACAAAAAAATCTCTTTTTTATAGTTTTTTAGTTTTTTACAGTCAATATTTTGAAACACTTTTTATATTGTTCCTTTTATCATGAATTTATAACGTTCAATATGTTTAAACGTGTTTTTTTTTTTTTTTTTTTTTTTTTTTTTTTTTTTTTTAATATTTATAATAATATATTTTTAACCGCATTGATTTGTGAATGTCTCGAGAATTTCTCAATATTTTATTTCAATATTTTGTGGGAACTAACAGTTAAAATGAAAGAAAAAATGGTATTATTACATTGATATTGAAACAGTATTTGTTTATTTGCCTTAATGTGTAAGAATATATAAAATTATAGAAGATGCTTGCTTTATGCAATTTTTATAAAATGTATATTTTTATATCACTTTCACATTAATTTTACAATCCGAATTTCTATCAAGATGTTGATTTTTAAATTTAAGCCTTTTCTATTACTAGCGATAAAATTTTTAGTAATTGGACGGAAAGACATCTTTCTTAGAATATGTTAATTAAAAATTGTTTCATTAAAGACAATTTCAGAGAAAACAATTTTCTTAAAATGTATTTCAAGCTTTATAAAAAAAAATAACTGTTTAAAAATATTCTTTAATATTATGTAAATATATTAACATTTAATTTCTATACACATTTTTAATTAACATTTGCTTTCGTTGTTACATTATTTTGATTGTAGAAACATACAATACATTTACAGTGTAAAGTAAAATCCTGTAAATATGAGAAAAAAAAATGTACTGAAATGATAAAAAATAGTTTATTTTGCAAATTTATTTATTTATTATATATATATATATATATATATATATATATATTTGTCGTACAAACAGTACTCGACGTTTAGGATACAGAAATTTTATAGAAAGAACATATTTGTTTTGTAAAATAAACGGCATTCCATGTCATTCTAGCTTACTGTTTTCTATGCCAGTTTCACATTACTTTTCTACAGTGTATGCTTTTTCCTTACATTTTTTCCCTCAAATTCAACAAATATTTTTAATTACATCAGAATTACCCTTCAAGAAATCTCAAATACACAATCACTATTAATAATATATTAACTTTTTCGACTTTGTACAGGTATGAATTTGATATAATGTGCAAACTTTAAAATCATACTAAAGATAATTATAAAGTTGTTTACTTCATACTACTTCAAAATACGAATATAAGACACCAAAGCATTTTTTTCATTATCTATTTGTTTCGTAAAATAAACGGTATTGTACGTTATTTTTTTACCTAGAATTGTCCGTTAGTTTATGAATATGACACAACATATCACACACTTATTCCTAAAGCGATGCATCTCAAAAAACTCGATTTTTGAGATATAAATATAATCACAAGCATGCTTCCGCATCGATAATTAAAAGTACATTTAAATTTCTTTAAAAATAACCGAATTAGAATAGCTTAAACTGTATTTCAAGCTTTGTACAAAAATAGCTCTTTAAAAATATTGATTAAGATAGAGTTAATATATTTTTGGTAATAACGATTTACAACCCTACTGTTTTCGGAAAAACAGATGTAACGCGACTTATATTGTAAAAAATAAGCTACTTTTGACCTTGGATTTAGAAATTTTGAGTTATTTAAAGATCCATTAAGAAAATGATAATTTGCGTTAAAACATTATTCTCTTTTTCGGAATTATTTTTGAATAAGCGTGTGATATAATACCATTAACGGTTACTCTTTTCCCGCTTCATTTAATTCAAAAAAACTTTAGATATTTAAAGTTACTTTTAATCCTCAGAGGAGAGAAATAACATGCTTTGCCTTTCTCTAAGATTTTTCTTACGCTGACCCATCACGTGGTATGACGTAAAAATAAGAGTTAAACTTTCAAAGAATATTTGACTATACATTGAAATACAACAAGAAGAAAATGCAGTTTTCATATTTTGACGTCCGCCATAAAAACTTATGCGTAATATACGCACACTTAAATGCAAAATTTTTTATACTTTTTATTTTGTTGAGGAATTTCATTATTAATTTATATATTAATGGAAGGAAGTATTAAAATTTATATTCTAATTCTATTCAAATAGTATATAAGAAATTTATTTTGCGTAATATTAAATCTCTATTTTTTACTACGCTGTAAAAAGAGAAATGTTTCTAAATCTAGGAAAATATAAAATAACCACGAACGAAACAATGTATAGAATTATTTCATCCATATTACCTGCAATTCCGAAAACCATCATTTATCTATAGGTATCTCACAAACTAATATATTTTTGAAATGAAAAGAATCATTTATAAAACAAAGTTCCTTTTGCTGACACTAATTTTCAGAAACGTTCCCGACTTCCGAGCAGCTTTATAGCTTTTTTTTCCTCAAACCGGAATATAAGTTTTAGGATGCTATCAATTCTCTATTAAACATTTTGAGCTGCGTAACTGAATTTATACATAAGAGTAACAAAATAATATTAATTGCAATGTCATTGTTAATGGTATTAACTTATCATGTTTATATATATATATATATATATATATATATATATATATATATATATATAAATAATATCTATGAAATACTTTCAAATTATCAAGTAATATTATATATTTTAATTTATTAAATTAAAATTAAAATAAAATAATTAATGGTTTTTATTTATATGTATATCATAATTTTTTTTTCTACATTTTTTAAAATGTTGTAATCTATTTAGTTAAATAAAAATAACTGTAACTGTAGGTTACAATTTATGATCTGAAGGATTCTCTATTTAACTGTGAATTTAACCTCTTCTTTTGGATACAACTTTGTACATGTGCTCACAATATACTAAATATCTTGGGATATTATTAATATAAGTAATATATATATTTTTTAATTTTTTTTAAATTCTTTTTCACACTCCTTTTCAAATTGTATGTATAATTTATAATATTCCATTGTAAAGGTCTTGTTATTCAATATTGTTTCAGCGATTGTTCGGGCAAGATATGGCACTATATTTAGCAAAAGCTGGTGTCATATACAGAAAACAATCGTTCTTTGCTAATAAATGTGATTTTCTTGCCCTTGAAAAAGTAAATTACTTTATAAGCTTTTATTTGTGTATATACTCGTGTGGTTTATATTTCATTCCTTATTTACTATTTATTTAATTTTTTTTCTTCTTCTTAATTTGAATTAATAATGTTACTTTTATTAGGACTACAATTTTAATTTGTAAATTGACAGGGCTCTTTGGTATTGGGATTTCAGTGTATGTGGTCAGTTTCTTATGTTTCAATGGTTAAATTTTACTTAAAGTTTTATATATATATATATATATATATATATATATATATATATATATATATATATATATATATATATATAAACATGTTTGTTGAAAATAAAAACGTTTACTTTCTAATTGATAGTATTCGTAAAATGTATATTTTAAATTGAGAAAACTGATTAGTACACTATAAAAACTACTATTTTTTGTCTGCCATTGCCGTTTCTTTACAGAGACCAGGGACGACGAACCTTTTCACAGCTACGTTCCAATTTTTTTTCAGTAAAAATTTACATGGCCATGAAGTGCCAAAAACCAAAATAATAAAATTAGTAGATCGAAAATTAATCCAAATTACTTGAGTTTTATTTTATTTTATTAGGATTACAAAAAATGGGAGTAGGAGGGGGGGGCGTAGAGTGCACGTATTACACTCTAAAATGCATATAACAATTGCATTTTCGAAAAAAAAAAAAAAGCAAATGATTTTTATTACAAAAAGCAAGCTGATATGTAGTTTCTATTTGAATTTTTCATATCATCCACTTCCCAAAATAATGGCTGGCAGGAATATACATATTGGAAGGGGGGGGGGGGGGGGTTGTCGAAGTAACAATTTTCATACCGCTATACATTTCAAAGTCGCTATAATTTCAACATTGGCAATTTTACTTATAACGGGTATTGATCCTTATTTTCAATTTCTTCAATTTCAGATTATTATTATCATTATTATTTTTAATAGAAAAGCTCAGATTGTTTAAAGTCATGTATTTTGTTTAATTTCATGCTATTTTTTTAGAAACTCAATGAACACCGTGTCGAAAATATTCTGTCGCGTGCCACTTATGGCATGCGTGCCATAGGTGATCCCATAGGCGCCATAGGTGCTTATATAGGCCATAGGTGCGAGATCTCCATCTCTGATAGACATTCGCAATGCAGAAAAACAAGCCGGACGCGTCGAAGAACTCCAGGTAAAATGTGATTGTCAGACGAACATTATTTTTGACTCACCGTTCTGCGGTAAAAAACAATTTTGGAATATTAAATCAACTTATGTTTTATTTTAATTAAACATTAAATCGATGTAAATCCTAAAATGAATGTTTTTCAAGTTTTCGTAATCCTTTTCTCAAATCCAAACTGGCTACTTTCTGACGCATTTTTAAATTCATTTTTGTTTACAAATGTATAAAACTGACAAGAAACTATGTTATCGAACTACTTTTTACATTTCTCGGTAAAAGTAGAAGATCTTTTAGAAAATGCTACCAAAGTTGGCGTTTTGAACCTAATTTTCATGACGCGAAAGTACAGGAAATTTAAAAAAAAGGCCATCCCGATACAACAATCATCTATAAAAGAAGATGTAATTCATTTATCGGAAAATGAAAAAAATAAATTGTTTGATCACAAATCACTTCAATAATCATGAGTGCGAGTTTTATACTTTTATGTTTAAAAATGAGTGGGAAAATGTGTCAGAAAATTTATTTTGAAAACCGACTTAATATTGTTCCATCGCAGCAGTCCTCAAACTCACTATCCGAACTTACTGATTCATATCACAGAAAAACTGGTTTTACAGAAAAACTAACGCCGCAGAAAACAAACAAACAAACAACAACAGCAAATTATCCCATATTATCTGTGTTTTCTATTCTCCCTATAATATTGTTCCATCATAGTGTAGTTTTCAAAGTCACTTCCCAACATATAAACTCCTATCACAGTAAAACTGGTTTTACAGGAAAACTAACGCCGGAATAACTGCTGTCCCGAGATAATAGTAACTTATAACTCAAGATGTAATTAATTTATTAGAAAAGGACAAAAACTGAAACTGTTCGATTACAAATCACTTCAATAATCATTCCTGCAAGTATCATGCTTTTATGTTTAAAAATGAGTCAGAAAGTTTCGCGTTGTTGAGCGGGGGAAAAAATGTATTTTGAGAACCGAATTCATATTGTTCCATCGCAGTAGTCCTCAAAGTTACTTTCCCAACCAACTGACTCATATCACAGTAAAACAGATTTTACAGGAAAACTGTCGCCGCAAAGGGAAAAAAATCCCTCTTATATCCTTTGTGTTTTCCATTCTCTCTTTAATATTGTTCCGTCACACTATAGTTCTCAAAGTCACTTTCCCAGTATATTGACTCATATCACAGTAAAACTGGTTTTACAGGAAAACTAACACCGGAAGAACTGCTGTCCCAGCATAATAATAACTTATAACTTAAGATGTAATTAATTTATCGGAAAAAGAAAAAACTGTTCGATTACAAATCAGTTCAATAATCATGCCTGCAAAGGTCATACTTTTGCATTTAAAAATGAATCAGAAAGTTTCGCGTTGTTGAGCGGGGGAAAAAAATGTATTTTTAGAACCGACTTAATATTGTTCCATCGCAGCAGTCCTCAAAGTTACTTTACCAATCTACTGACTCATATCAGAGTAAAGTAGATTTTATAGGAAAACTAACGTCGCAAAGGAAAAAAAATCCCTCTCCTATCCTTTGCGTTTTCTATTCTCTCTTTAATATTGTTCCGTCACACTATAGTTCTCAAAGTAACTTTCACAGTATATTGACTCATATCACAGTAAAACTGGTTTACAGGAAAGCTAACGCCGGAATAAGTGCTGTTCCGAGACAATAATCACTTATAACTTAAGATGTAATTAATTTATCGGAAAAGGAAAAAAAAAAACTCTTCGATTACAAATCACTTCAATAATCATGCTTGCAAGAGTTATACTTTTGCATTTAAAAATAAATCAGAAAATGAGTATGAAAGTTTTGCATTGTTTTGCGGAGAAAAATATTTTTTTGCGAACCGCCTTAAAGCATACATTAAGTGTTTTTCTTAAAAAAAAAAAAAAAAAAAAAAAAAAAAAAAAAAAAAAAATGTATTTTTGCATTTAAAAGTCCGTGCACAAAGTATGACTATTACGTGAGAAAACACGGTACATTTTTAAATATGTGATTTTTAAATTTTATTAAGAAAGAAAATAGTTTTAACAGATAAATTAAAACAATTTTACGACAAAATGAAATATTTATATTTTTTAAATGTTCTTTTAAAAATTGGTTAAAATACAACAATTCACAATATCACCTATTTTTCCTTCTTTTTTTAATTTTTTAAATATATTTTCTATATATTTCATTCTTCGAAATTTTGATTTTTCGTGTTTTATCCTCTTCAGTCAGTGTCTTCTTTTACTACCGATGTTATTTATTTATACACACATTCATAAGCAAAGTAGCAAGTCGAACACATCAGGGAAGTTCCTGCGAAATAAGGTTGGTTATCGAACATAGCTTTAGACTAATAGATTTACAGCTAGAAAATAGTTTTGGAAAGTTATAATAACTTTTGTTTTAACCAGGAATATATGCAATTTATATCTTAAAAGGCCTATTTTTGCAATCTTTCTTAGGAATCATTTTGTCATTAGTAATTTTATGTATATAGATATCTCTCGCAATAAGGTGTCAGTTAGTGCGATTTTCAGTTAGTGCGTGAACTTTTTTTAGATGTTCTCTTGATTAGTGTGGACAAAATTTTTATTAGAACGCAACGCACGAAATGGATGATACTTTTTTACTCCTGCAAGATGGCGTTGAATTTTTAAAAATGAAATTTGCCGAAAATGCCTTAAAAAACAGCATCAACAGAATTATAGGATCTAGGAACCTTTTCAAAAATTAGAATTCCTCAGATAGCATTTAATAGATATAGATCCAGACATCAGTGAAAGTATGAAAGTGGACCTAGGATTAGAAAATCCAATTTTGTCTGCAGGATGTATTTCAAACAGAACAAAAAAAACACTGTACAATTGGTAATTGATATGTTTTTTAATTAAAATGTATGAAAGTTTGAAGTAGTTATATTGCATTACAATATGTTTTAAAGCAAATTATGTAAATTTTTAAAAATTAACCTAATTATAAGTAAACTAACATAAATAACATAAATAATTGTAGTAATGCAGAATTAAAATTAAAATTGACTTTTCAAATTATTTCTCTATTGTTACTTATAAAATAGCTCACTGGTTTATGTTAATGAAAATTCATGAAAATTAGATAAACTTTTCTTAAAGTTTCAAATCAAGCTGTAATATGTACTTTCTAATAATTATACATCAGAAACAATATCGTAGTATATTATTATATTGTCTATTTATGTGTGTGGGATTTTTGACAAAGTTGACTGAGAATCTATTGCAGTTTTTCTTATTCAATGTATTTTTCGATTAGCGCGGTAATATCGCGGGATAAACTAACCGCACTAACCTGTAATGATCATTTTCCTTCAGCTAGTATCTGTTTTTAATGCCAGTGTTGTTTCTTTACACAGACGTTCACAATGCAGTAAAGCAAGCAGCACGTGTCAAAGGAGTTTGTTCTTTTGGATTGGGGTTACCGGCGAACATCTTTTTTTTGCTAATAGTTATGGTATGAAAGCAACTCAAGTTTGTATTTAAAAAAATAAATAGATAAATAAAATGAAAAAAAAAAATCTTTATTTTTTAAGTTATGGATTCCATTTTTCAAAAATATGGGACTTTTCATTTTATTAAGGACAATTTTCGAAAGTAAATTGCAATAGCTTAACAACACAAATAAATCTACATTTTCTAACTTTTCCTTCTAAAATTTAGTTAAGATTCAACAATTGAGGGGGGCCGAGAGTCAAAACTTTATTTACCTATTTATACTCATTTTTTAATGATTTTTTATCCTGAAATATGTATTTTTATAAAAATAATTTTCCAGAATTAAAAAAAATGAAAACTTTGATTTTTTTAAATGAAAGCTTTAAATTTTAGCTTATTTAATTTTTGATATAACTCATGAACCAGTTGGAAGATTTCATTACTTTTTTCGCTATTGTGTGCAGAAAAGGTTTCTTTGATAATTTGTATTCAGGATTTATAAAAATATTACTTAAAAAAAAAAAAAAAAAAAAAAAAAAAAAAAAAAGAGGATTTTTTAGAATGAATTTTATTTGAAAGACTATATTTTTTTAAAATTTTCACATGAAATTAAAAATACGGAAGATAATTTATTTAAAACACAACAAAAATTTATGTGCAAAATTTCATACACATATCTTGCAAGAAAGTTTAGATATGTCCTTTTAAACATGACAAATTATGAAAATATCCATTCTGAGATAAATGGACTTAAAATTTTGGTTACGGGCAGTACGGGTAGTACAACACAAGAATTGTTATATCTGCTAATGTAATCATCGTAGAAATACGATATTTGCTTTGTTTAATTTATTTAACTTTGTAGTAATTTATTAACAATATATATATATATATATATATATATATATATATATATATATATATATATATATATATATTTTTTTTTTTGAGAATTTTGACCTCCGGACACTCTTAACTGTCAAACTTATTTTTTCCCCAGATTTTAATGCATTTTTTTTATTTCCTTCTTCAAAAATTTGGATAGAAAATAAATTTGGAATGTTATAATAACTTATGTTTTAACAAGAAATTTATGCTGTTTATATACTAAAATGCCTATTTTTACAATCTTTCTTAGAAACCTTTAGGCAGTACTTTTATGGTATAGTGCCCTTTATTCCTTCAGCCAGCATCTGCTTTTGCTGCCAATATTATTTCTTTACACAGACTTTCGTAATAGAGTAAAGCAAGCCGCACGTGTCAAACAAGTTCTTTTGGATTAGGGTTGCCGGAGAGCATCTCTGCTGACTAATAGTTCTGGTATGAAAACAAATCAAGTTTATATTAAAGTAAATAATAATAAAATAAAGTAAAATAATTGTTTGATTTTTTAAATTATGGATTCATTTTTCAAAAATATGGAACTTTTCATTTTATTAAGTACAATTGTCGGCGGTAATTTGCAGTACCTTAACAACTCAAATAAATCTGCATTTTTAAAATTTTCTTCTAAAATTTAGTTAAGATTCAACAATTAACAGTCTGACTTATTTTTTTCTTTCCATATTTTAATGTACCTTTAAAAAAAAAAAAATATTTCTCTCTGTAAAAATACAGTCTTTAGTGAACCCTTTAGTCAGCGTCTACTTTTACTGCCAATGTTGTTTCTTTACACAGACATTCACAATGCAGGAAAGCAAGCCGAGCACATCATGGAAGTTCGTGTGATTTGAGGTTGCCTGTCGAGCATAGTTTCGAACTTACAGTTTTGCAGGTAAAAAGTATATTTAAAATGTGAAAACAGCTTACGTTTTTGTTTTAACTATTTTGTTTATTATTTGTTTGTCTTAAATAATTAAAAATATACATGTAATTTTTCATTAAAAAAAAAAATCGATGGTAAATTTAAATAGTTTTATGACATATAGAAGACTATATTTTTCATTTTTTCCCTCATAAAAATTAATTAAAATGCTATAATTTATAATCTAAGCTATTTTCTCCTTTTTAATGTGTGTTAAGTTTATATTTCTTTTCTCAAAATTTATCGAAAGAACACATTTTGATTAATTTCTATTTCACTAGATTAATTTTAACACAATTATTTCAAATTGGCAAAGCAATCATACGAGTTGTAATTTTCCAACTGGACGAAAAATGTCCAGGCCAGGATTCGAACCTGGGATCTCTTGGCTGATTGAGCTTGGCTTGAGCGTGGCGGCTTCAGCCAAGAGATCCCAGGTTCGAATCCTGGCCCGGACATTTTTCGTCCAGTTGGAAAATTACAACTCGTATAATTTGTATTTCTTTGCTGTTTTATTTTAAATACTCAAAATTAATGCTCTTTCATATGCATATCATATATATATATATATATATATATATATATATATATATATATATATATATATATATATATATTAAAATTTCGATTTTTTAAAAATATTTACAATTGTATGCCCCTTAAATAAATAAATAAATATATACTAAAAAACATATAAAATTGTAATACGTGTCCATGCTTAATTACTAGTTTATTTTTAGGGTTCAACGGAACCCTTATATTTTTGCTTTGGTAATACAGATTATTGAAAATCCCGTGATAAATCAACATATAATTATAAATTAAGGATTTTTGGATTTTTTTTCCTTTACACGTGGCCTTTCTTCGTGCCAGATTTCAAGGTTCTAGGTCAACCGAAAGTACCTTATAGGTTATGAAAATAAATCCTATATAAAAAACAAAATCAAAAAATCATTAATTTAGAAATATATTTCGATTTATTACGGGACAAACTCCAGAATTTCCATACTAGGTACTAACGCCATGTTAACGTATTGTAACGGATTTGTTTATATCGGTAATATAACATGACGGTACGGAATCTCCAGAGTGCAAGTCTTACCACTTGTCCTGATATTTTTAATTTATTTTCAGAAAAAAAAACCCCGTCTTTTTCAACTTTTTTATTCCAAAAGTGTTATTGATGGCAAAGTCTAGTCTCATTTCAGAATGAATATCTGAAGAGAACACGACCCAGATTTAACATATACTATAGCAAATACGTTTCTCATGTTAAGCTAAACTAGATAAAAATCGTGCTACTGGAATAACTGAGGATATTTTACTCTTCTCCGACCCTTGTGGTGGAGGAAAAAAACACGTTTTTGCCTTTTCCCCCCATCTGGCAAATGCTGCTGCCTGCCGCTGACCCATCACGTGACATGTGGAGGGTAGACAGAGGGGGAGCTGGATTTCCGAGAGACGTGTAGCGCTGGAACCATTAGGAAGTGGACGTGATGGGAGGGTAGCTGAAGTGGGGTATGGGAGAGAACGGATGATGATGATGGAAATCGATCGTCCACTAGGCCGATAGTTGAAGGGGAGGGAGTTAAGTCCAGTGGTCAAGCTATTTTTTAACTTATGGAGTAAGGATTTTTTTTTTTTTTTTTTTTACTTCTATATCCTGATAAAGATTTGGAAAGATGAAGTAATCTGTATAAAGTATTGAAGATAACTAGTGATAAGTTCCTAGTTAGATATTTTTTAATTGCAAAATAGAAAATAGATAATTAAAAATACAGATGGATGATGATGATGATGGTGAAAAACTAACACGATGATGGATAAATTGCAAGTTAGTTACTTTTTAATTCCAAAACAGAAGGAATATAACTGATAATTTAAAATTCAGATGGATGATGGTGATGATGGAAAAGTAATATGAGGGTGTATAAGTTTCTAGTAAGGTATTTATTATTTGGAAATATGAAGTATTGAAGATAACTAGTTATATATTGTAAGTTAGCTATATTTAAGACAATTATATATAAAGAAAAAGTTTATAATTTAATGTTCAGATGGGGGATGGTGATGATGGAGAAGTTTTCAAGTTCGATATTTTTTTAAATAAATGATAAATGTTTGATGATTTAAAATTAAGATCATTGAGGATGATGAGGGGAATTAGTCACCCTCGAGACTGATAGTTGAAGTAAGGAGGTAGTTAAGTTCAGTGGTTTTCTGGAACAAATATTTTTTTTTTTGTTTCTTCTTTTATATCATGATAAAGATTTTGAAAGATGGAGTAATCGGTATAAGCTTTGAAAATAACTAGTTAAAAGTGGCAGATTAGATATTTTTCAATTGCAAAACAGAAAAAGACAACTTTGATAAATTAAAATTCAGGTGGATGATGGGTCTGATGTATTAATAGTTTTTTACAGATTTAAAATACAGAAGAGATAATTTTGATAATTTAAAATTCCGATGGATGATGGTGATGATTAATAAGTTGTAAATTAAATACTTTTTAATTCCAAAAAAGAAAGTAGATGATTTAAAATTCAGAACAATGACGATGATTATGATAATGGGAATCGTCTACTAGGCTGTTAGTTGAAGTGAAGTAGGAGTTAAGTCCAGTAGTCAAGCTATTTTCTTAACTTGTGGAGTAATCTTTTTTTTTTTTTTAACTTCAATATTATGATAAAGATTTGAAAATATGAAATAATTTGTACAAAATTATGAAGAAAACTAGTGATAAGTTAGATATTTTTTAATTGCAAAATATAAAAAAAAGATAAATTTGATAATTTAAAATGCAGATGGATGAGAATGATGGCGGAAAATAATGTGATGATAGATAAGTTGCAAGTCACATATTTTTTAGTTCAAAAGAGAAAAAAGGTGACTTTGGTATATTCAAATGGATGACGGTAATGGTGGAAAGGCAATATAATGAAGTATAGGTTGAAATTCAGATATTTTTCAAACTCAAAACAGGAAAAGGGTATCTTGCGAAAATTCAGATGGATGATGATGGTGGATATGTTGCAATTTAGATATTCTTTAATTGAAAAACAGAAAACAAGATAGCTTTGATAATTTATAATGCATATGGATGAAGGTCATGATGAAAAACTAATATGGTGATATATAAGTTGCGATGGTGATGATGATGATGATGAGGATAGAAGTTGACCATTTATTAAACTGAATGAACATTTAAGAGTTAAGTTCAGTGGTCAAGTTATTTTTTAACTTATAGTGTAAGGATTTTTTCTTCTGAAATCTTTTTATCTTGATAAACATTCTTAATAGCTTGACTGGACTTAACTCCTACTTTACTTCTACTAACAGCCTAGTAGACAACCTATTCCCATTATCATCATCATCATCGTCATTGTTCTCAATTTTAAATCATCAACATTTTTTTTTTCAATTTAAAAGTATTTAGCTTGCAACTTATTCATCATCACCATCATCTTGGTAAAATGAAGTAATCTGCATATAGTTGGAAGATAACTAGTGATAAGTTGCAAGTTAGATTTTTTTTTTAATTGCAAAATATCTTTAAAAAATAACTTTAATAATTTAAAATTCAGGTAGTTGAGGATGATGACGGAAAAGTACTGTGGTGATGGATGAAAAGCAAGTCAGATGTTTTTTTTTAATTGCAAAACAGAAAAGGTAACTTTGATAAATTCAGGTGGATTATAGTTATGATGGAAATGCAATATAATAATGGATAAGTTGAAAATGAAATGTTTTTTAATTGCAAAACACACAAAAAATTACTATGATAAATTCAGACGATAGTGATGATGCTTAGTTAAGTTGCAAATTAGATACTTTTTAACTGCGAAAAAAAAAAAAGAAAAAAAAGAGAGAGAGAGGGGGAGAGAGAGATTTGACTATTTAAAATTCTGTTAAATTATGATGATGGAGGGAATTGATCGTTCAGTAGGCTGATAATTGAAGATAAGGGAGTTAAGCTCAGTTTTCAAGCTATTTTTTTTAACTTATAAAGAAATTTGCTTTTTTTCTTCTGATTCTAAAGTTTCTCTCCCCCCCCCCCTTTTTTTTTATCCTGATAAACATTTGGTAAGATGAGGTAATAAGCATATAATATTGAAGATAACTAGTGATAAGTCGCAAGTTAGATAATTTTGATTGCAAGAGAAGAATATAGCTTTGGTAATTTAAATTCAGTGGTATAAAAGTTGCTCTTAAATTTATTTGTTTCCCTTCGTTTAATATTGATGCAGAAAATGCTAAATTTCAAGTTAGGGTTTACTAAAATTTTTATTACAAGAAAATACAGTATTTTATTAGTAAAAAAAAAAAAAAAAAAAAATGTTATACATACACATATAAAATCCCTCGATTAAAAAAATTTTTTTTGAGGGGGAGCGAGGACGTGTCATACATGAAGAAATGCAGTACTCATTACGGATATATCACAAATTCATTTTTAATTATTTATGTATTTATTTATTCATTAATGTACTTACAGGTAGCTTTAAGTTATTATTATTCTTTTTAAAGAAAAAGAAAAAAAATATACGTAATTTAACCACAAGTTTTAAAAAAAATGTAAAAAGAATATCTTGTCTGTATTTATACAAAAATAAATTCTATCAGTGACTCAAAACACAAAATATAAAGAGCATTTTATTTCCTTTATTTTGAATGTCTGTCAGTGAAAATAATATTTCCGATGAAGAAACAACGAGTGAAAATTTGAAGTTATCGGTGATCGTACTTCATATTATTGACCCGATATTTGACTTCTATTCGAATAAAGACATGGGTTACAATTGATACTTGCTAACAGCGTAAAAAAATAGGAGAAACTTTTTTTTTTGTTTATGAGTTAAACAAACCACTTGCAAAAAAAAAAAATAATTTTAATAATTCATTGAAGCACTTTGTAACAATTCAATTTATAAATTAATAAAAAGAACTAAAGAAAAGATAATCTTCTTATTTATTAATAATTTTTTTTTTAATGTAGTAACTATAGAATATTGAAATGAAAATAGTTCTAAGTGGTGATTTATGTAATTTTACGCTTTGGCAAACATGCAAAAGTGACTTATTCAAGAAACACTACAAAGAAAGATCTATAATTATAATCTCTTGAAGTGCTATACAATTTTTATTTTAGTAACTTTGAAAAATTGATATATTATAGTATTGATTTTTTATAAAAATTACAATATTAACAATTATTATAAAAGAAAATATAAACAATATTAAGCTAGTATGAAAATATGTATAAAGGAGAAAAATATTTTATTTATGTTTTTAAAAATATCTTACAAAATAGTCAGTATATTATTTAAAAATAATTTAATTATAAATTTTTAACAAAAAAAATACACCCACTGGTCTTTTAAATATAATTTTTAAGTATAAAGCAAATATTTATCGCTTCCGAAGTCTTCTTTCTTGTCATACTGTAAACTAAATCAAAATAAATCACTAGTACTGGAATCAATTTTTAAATAAACAAAATATAGTGCACTTTTACATGCTACACATTAAAGCTTAATAATATAATTTGGAATAAAATTTTAAATTAAAATTCAATCTTTACTGCTTCTCTTGGCGTAGGTAATCTTAGAAGAAAACAAAATCAGGTAGATATAAAGTCATTACAAGCTTTTATCCTCTAAATACTCTAAAATCCTTTCAAAATGTGGTATTATTGAATTTCTACAAGATGAGAATCATGCTTTTTATTATATATTTAAAGCAACGTTTACAGTTACGAAGAATGTGATTATGATAAAGTATTTGATTAAATTTTATTTTTAATGCATCAGCAAATAGATATCAGGTTATGAAATTTTAATAGAATATTTTCATTTTAATTATGTATGTTATTTTACATTTCCAAGGAAATTTAATATTTCGTAATGTCTAAGTTCTATAAATGAAATTAACTTTGACGTTATCTGTTAACTATTATAATTGATTAAATTTTACCATTTTTTTTTAGAAAATTATTTTAAGGTCTATTTATTAATAATTTTATGATTTACAAATGATATCCTGGTTATATGTTTATGAAATACTGCTTAACATTTCTGTTTCATTAGTCTGATTGAAAATTTGTAACATGGTTATAAATAATGATATTCTATTAATTAATTTCTTTATTTCAAATGTTCATTTATAAAAAAAAAAAAATAATTTGAAGCATCTATTCCCATTTTCCACTCAAATGATTTTGGTTTTGAAATAAATCCTCAAATATTATTTTTAACAACGCTTTTAACAAAACATTAGACTTAAAAAATGCTTATTTGACTCAGCGTGACCGTAAATAAAATATTAATTTGCATATTGACCTGTTCGGTATAGTTTTGTCATTTTTTTTTTTCAAATTCACTGTTTTTTTTTTTCATAAAACTAATTTTCTGGATTTTAGAGTAAGTTGTTGCTAAGCTTAAGCTTTTTTAATTAATTATTAATACTGCACAATAAAAAGGTTTTCTTTGCATATTAAGTGGCTAAAATAAATAAATAAATCACTAAATTAATTTCATGACTTAATTTCATAAGTGTACATTTTTAATTTTTATCAAAACATTATTTTTATCTTTCTTAAATGAATTTTTTGACTGTCGTTAAATCAACAGCTTGATATTACTTCAACTTATGCCACTCCCTCTCTTATCGTTTTTGAGATAAACGATTACTTCTGTAGCCTGAAAGAAAACATACAGTGCAAAAACTTGAGCATGTAATTAAATCCTGTTAAATAAAAAAATCTTTTGTATGCAAATCATGTATCAATAATAATAATAATAATAAAATATATATCATATCATGTTCATTCTTATTACTAACCCATCATACGTAGTATAGGGTAAGTCTTGTAATCGTTTTGAAAAAATATATATATATTGACGGATTTACACGTTTCAGACACTGGAGATTCCAAAAAACATATTTTTAGAAAAAAAAAAAAAAAAAAAAAAAAAAAAAAAAAAGACGTCCGTCTGCCTGTGTGCGTGTCTTTGTGTCTGTGTGTGTGTGTCTGTAAACGCTCTACCTCCCGAACAAATTGAGATAGAGGTTTGAAATTTTGTATGTACTTAGTATGTAATAATGGAAAGAAGCTTATTGAATTTCAGTAACCTCGATTATACGGAACTATTTTTTTTCAGACTCTCGAAATATTTGTTCTGATAAAAGGTATATAAAAATTTTCGAAATTGTTTGCTTTAAGGAGTGAGTATAAAAGACAATAAAAAGCATAAATTTTGTATAAAGAATGAATTTGATCGGATAATTAGTTGCCGAGATATTTGTAATCCTATTTTCCACACTTTTCGATTTTTCATGACCCTGTATTTCATTCAAATTTTAATTCAAAGATATATTTTAATTGGAAATGAGACGCTTAATCCGACATTATAACTGTCAGTCAATATGATTATCAATTTTCGGTTATAAGGATGTTTCTTTTACGGAATTCAGTAATAGAGCATTTAAAGCGAGGCTAACGAAAAAGTCAGGCTACCGCGGTGCATTCCACTTATCTTTTTTTACAGACCGCTAGAGTGATGTGATGCTCTTTTCGTACACCTGCATTGGTGGATTCTAGCATCACGTGACTCCCGTGGTCTGTAAAAAAAGATACGCGTAAAGCACCACGGTAGCCTTTCTTTTTCGTTAGCCTCGATTTAAAGTTTATGACGTCATCAAGCCACGATTTTATTCGAATTGCAATGCATTTTATAAATAGTTTACACATGTTTTATTTTCATATTTTATATTATGCATATCCATGATGGGTAAGTATTACGGTGGCCCCCAATGACTAGTTTTTTAGAGCGCATTTTTTCTTTGGTATTTCCCACAGACTGAGTGGGACTTTGGTATTTCCCTAAGTTGACTATCCTGCTTCATTACGTTTTAGGAAGGGAAACCAGTTTTACAGGATAGTTTTAAAAGAAATTGCGCGGTCATTCTTAGTCCTATTCTGATGATAAAAGTTTTACGCTTCTCTGTTGTTGCTACTGTTGATATTGTTTAGAAAATGCTCAAATTAAGTCTAATTACATAAACAGGAATTTAACTGGATAACCGATTATGTTATATAATGTGATAGCCTTTCTGATAGACTAAAAATGTGAATTATGAATAACAGTGAATAACTTCTTGTTGCTAAAGTGCATGTTAAACATTAATGTTATAGAATTTAAATTAAACGTATATAATTAATAATTATGCTATTAAAGATTATTAACATTTTTAACGACGTATAGAAGGATAATCACATTGAATATCGTATTAATTCTTCAATGAATAATTTAGCACATTACATTAAATAAATTATTGGATCTATATTAACAAAAGAAAGATGTTTGTCTCTGTAAGCGTGTGCACGCGTGTGCGTGTGAGTGTGATTTATATCGACGGCTATGTAAATCTTGCACAAGTAGCGGCCTGCGAATTCAGGTAAAGATAGAAGAAGAAAGGTCCGAATGCACCTGAGGCTCAAATGTTTCATTTTTTGATAATTAGCTGATATATTAATTAAAAACCCTAATGAACATAGCGAAATTGCGAGCTTCTGTGGTGACATTGATTATGTGTGCGCCTGTATGGGCTTTCTTGCTTCGAGCAGACGATGGAAAAAATGTACTTTTTTTTTTTGCATTTTGAAATAGCAATCGCTAAATCCCCGTAAAGTTGATTTTTTTTTTTTTTAACTTAGCTGAAAATACAAAGAAACAAAATTTACCCACGTATTCAGAGTACCTTTTCGATTAAAATCTCTGGTTAAAAAAAATAATATTGACTATTTCAAATAAATTTTATTTATTTATTTATTTATTTTATTTTATTTATTTATTTATTATTTTATTTATTTAATTTTTGTGGAAGTGGTTTTACGAATTCGCCAAAGACTTTTTTCTCAGTGACATCCCAGTTATCATTTAGCGTTATAAGAGAATTGTGCTTTCGAGACAGGTTGCCAATACTGGAAGATATCGTTTCTCGTTTTAAAAGAGTCAGGAGTGAGGATACGTTTTTTATTTAGGTTTTCTCAGGAACTTTTGGTCATGATTGAAAGTTTAATATATCTAAATATCGGAGTGTGAATTGGCAAATACTATCGGGGCCTCTTAGTTCACTTTGAAAGAATTTTGTTTAATAATTGTAAAACTATACAAATTCGAGATTCGTTTGAAAAAACAGTACAAAGCATGCCCGGCGTACGCTGCCGAAGGCAATAGGGCCCCCAATTCTAGATTCGTTTGGAACGATTTTTATTTTAAAATATAAAATCATGCAAATTCGAGGGTGTACGTTGCCGAAGACAGTGGGCTCCCCAACATTAGATTCGTTTAAAAATATTTGCGTTAAAAATTTAAAATCCTACAAATTCGAATGTCGTTTACGAAAACATTCCGGAGCATGGGTAACACCAGTTGCGGCTCGTGACTGGCTTTATTTGGGGCACTAAATGCATGGCTGCTAAATTTATTCTTTGTTTACCACTATTATTAAAAAGGAATACTTTATTTTATTTCTTGTCAAAAAGTTCTGCCATTAACCCCTTCGCGATGAGCATCCTTTACAGAATTTTTAATCTTTTACCACCGGTTTTTCAAAACAGAGATTTTCGCCTAATTGAATCGCAGAAATGCTATCATTAAATAAGGCAAATCTTACAATAAAAAGTAACTGGTGGGAATAATCGAGGATTCTGAGCATCTTATGCTTCACGTATACGTGTCGCTCGTCCCCAAGGGGTTAAACAAGGAAAATATTTCTGGAAAAAAATAATGGTATGAAAATAATATGTGTTTCAGGCATGAATTTAGTGCCCCCCCCCCCCCCTCCGAAAAGGCAGTCATGAGCCGCCACGAGGTAGCACTGTTGGGTGTACGCTACCGAAAGCGGAGATTCATTACAACTCTAGATGCCAACTCTAGATTCATTAGGATAGATTTTCATTTAAAAGTATAATATCATATAAATTCTAAAGTGTACCCTGCCGAAGATAGTAGGGCCTTCAATACCAAATCCTTTCCGGAGAAAAATGTCTGAATTTGACACTGATTTTAGGTATGTTTAAGGTTATTATCATGGGCCCGGGAAACGCCTGGCGAGTCAGATAGTAAACAAAGCACGTGATAAAATATTAAGGTAATATTAAGGTGAGATTGAAATATTGTAAATGTATTACACAAAATCATAAGCATAAATAAAATTAGTTTAGTAAAACGCATAATTATTTATAGATTTTCACTCTAGATGAATTATACATACACATACACGCACACACTTATAGAATGCATCTGTTGTTGAATGTGGCTGAAAATAACACGTAATATGAAGAATAAAAGTCTTTGATTTCTGACGAAATTTTTATTTTTCTAAAAAAGCGCCTATTAAAACAAATGATTTATTTGAAAACACATTTGTTAATTTCATTTATTTTTTTATATTTTAAATTAAAATATGAAATTTGAAAAATAATTATTTTGCACAAAATGTGAGCATAATTAAAATATGTGTTTAAAAATTTAATACGATACTGCTGAATACGAAAAGACCAACAAAAGTGCACATAAAATCAATCGTTACCTGTCAAATATATAGGCATACATTTATTCTTTTTATGATGAGAAGTTAGATATGCAGTATTACATTCAAGTAAAAAAGGGATTATATATTTTCTTGTTAAATTATTCTTTCGTCCCCACACTTTTCGTGCAATTCACAATGTTTCGGCTAAATCGTAAAATATCTATTTCGCCATCGAATGGGTCTTTTTGAACTCCCTTGATCTGAACTGAACTGAAATAATATGTTGTTGACATGTAGATTCTTAGATATGTTGAGTCGTTCTATGGCGCCAATATGCTTTATAATCTATTAAATACTAGTTTGTGCTTTTATAGAGATTGATTATTTGTAGATTAATACATTGAACCACTAATATAGATGCTAGACTAGATTTCTCCATAAATTTTAGATTAAGTTAATTGAAATGCTAATAATAGAACATTTCTGACTACCTTCCAAAATTGTATATTACAGAAAATATTATTATCTAAAATATCAAACTCAGTTACCGTATAAATACACGTAAAGTATCAGGTACGCTGAACAAAGCATAATAAAATATTTAAATAAATAAAATCTATGCGCATAAATATGCGAATTTCAAATGTCGTCTCCCTGTTGCTCGTTTGCGTGTTTAGTATTCCCCTATGTTAGCTTTCACACAATAGTAATGATAACGTAGAAAAACAGTATTTAAAGCCTGTTTAAAAGATATCGTGAGGTTACTAACGTCAAGTTTATGTGTAAAAAATCCTGTGGAATTTTTGTTTCTTTTTATCGATGGTATTGAATCATCTCCCCATCTCTCTTTTTATGAAGCTCATTTAAATTTCAGCACTGAATATTTTATGAAGCACACATATTAGTATCTTAAATATTTAATGAGATTTTGTGATAGATTAAAGACATGTTACGGCAGGGGTAAATATATGTTTAATAAATATAGTGCATCTAATTTACAAAATACTAGTTTCAAAGATATAATTTAAGTACAACGTACACCGAGAAAAAAGACACTTTCAAATCTGAGTATATCGATGTTTTCATTTTGTTATGAAACTTTTTGTTTCAAATAGGACAACCCAATGCTTTCAATTCTGAAGTACAAGAAATACTCAGAATATTGAAACATGGACATACTCAAAACTGAGCCCATAGAGATCAGTTCATACTCCTTTTGGTAACATGGACATACTAAAAAAATGAATAGGATCAGTTAACTCATTTTTGAAACGTGGACATACTCAAATATGAGTACATGATGTTTTATTCTTGAATGTGCATGTTTTCAAAAATGAGTATATATGTTACGGTAAATATGATTAATCCGGTCATTATTAATAATAACCAGATTAATCATATTGACCGTAACATATACATGTTTCAAACTTGAGTAATTTGGATTCGGAGCCATTTTGACTATGCGACATCCTCAGATTTGAGGGTTTTATTTATTTTTTATTTATTTTTTATTTTTGCTCAGTTTTGAAAATGACGTTTTTAGAGTGAACCAGTGCTGTTTAATAAACCGAGAAAAATACATGCATTAAAAAGATAATACAGAAACAGTATATAAAACCATAAATGATTAAAGTTAAGATAATAGAACTATCATGCCTCGAACGCGTACAATAATTTCAAATTCATTTCTTTATTCTTCATTTGCATGTTTGGTATTCCTTTATGTTGGCTTTCACACTATAGTAATGGTAAGGTAGGAAAACAATATTCAGAAATTGGCCTAAACATATCGCGAGGTTACTCTTCGTCAAATTCCCACAACAAAAACTGCAGAATTCTTCATTTTTTATCGATGAAATTGTTTTTGGTTTTAAAAATTCTGAATATAATGCAAATTTCAGCGATGAATATTTTATTAAACAATTAGAATACCGTTTTAATTGTAGAATAATGATGATTTTGTAATAAATTAAACACATTAATCGTGAAAGAAAGTCAGTAAATTCTTAATAACATAGCATGTCTAATGTTTGAAACATGATTCTTAAAAGATATGTACATGAATAGAAAACAACTACATATTAATTTAGAATGCGAAAAAACAAATGATTTTTTTCTAATTGCTCTTAACGCATTTGTAAATATGTTATTTCATTTTCTCAGCAGTGGGGCCAAAAGAGAAAAAATATTTTTTCAGGATAGTTAAGAGATAGACGGTATATATATTTTGTTCATATTCATTTAGATAAAACTTTAGAATTCTTCTTTTTTATTGTTACTGTAGCCCTTGTTGTTGTTGTTATTAGAAGTGGAGAAAACCTAAATGATGATTATTTTATTGAGTAATTAGGTGAATAATTATAATACATAATAAGCTATATTTTGAAAAAGATAAAATATATGAATTGTCTTAAATGAATTTTTAATTATGAACACATGTCTAATATATATGTCTAGAACATCTAACTTAAAGGGTCATACGATTATTTAATCTATAAATTTATTGAAAATATATAAAGAATTAATATTTTCCAAATAATTAAAACTAAGTGTTAAAATATTCCTTTAATTGTGCTAGTTATAACTAAAAATGTATCAGCTATTCTCCGTAAACAATGATTAAAATACATTTTAAAACGCCTTACCTTAAAATGGGCTTTTTCTAAACTGTGCGCAATATATATTATATCTGCAATTACTTAATATTTTTACATGAAAATTTTACAGGTACGGCAGTAGGTAAGGCAGAGGAAGAAAAGCGACTTTTACAGTTAAAAGTGTGTACAGTTACCAGATTCATGTAACGAAATTTTAAAATTCTTTATTTCTCTCGGTGCACGTGGAGAACGGGTGTCTGTATTATTATTTATTTATTTAATTAATTATTTTTAAAGACATATCACTTAAAAATGACTTTCAAGGTGCAACTACTTTCTAGAAAACGATTCATTCTGTTTATTATTATTATTATTATTATTATTATTATTATTATTAGGTTACGTTTCTATTGAGAAAAGAGTTTCACCATCTAAAGAATTATCGACACAATTTGAAATTAATAATAATAATAATAACAATTTTATTCCATCTCTCCTTCTAAATATGGAAAAATTCTATATTCAACAATTATCAATGATAAAAGTAAATAACAAAAAGTAAATAAAAAAAGTAAAATTAGAAATAACATTTTTTTCTTAACTTTTAATTTAAATAGAATTTTTATTATTAGACAATAGCATTATAGATCAACTGAAAATATACTTCTACAACATTTTCTCAAATATAATTTTTACTTCTGATTCTGAAAGAAAGCCTTGCACACTCAGAAATTAATGCCAACATGTTTAATAATGTTAGTCAGTAAATGACGGGGTAGGGGAGAGGGGGGGGGGGGGTAAATATTTTTTACTGGCGACTTGAATTTTTTGCTGGTTGCCAGATTTTATCAAATTTGTAACACCATGGTTAAAAGTTTTGATCAGTCAGATCTCAAATTCTCCTCGCTAATTTTAAACCTATGGGCATGGAGTGCATTCTTATTTTTAAAATATCTCATCAGGAAATTAATATATTTTATTTATTTTTCTTTGTGTGTGTTCTTCTTAAAGGATGTCTCTTTCTTTTTTATTTTACAAAATATTTCTAAATTATATACTTAATTTTATTTGAAGTTTCATAAGTTTATTTACAACACGCTAAGATTTTCTCAGATAAAATATAAAATTAAGCATAGATTTTAGAAATATTTTGATAATTAAACATGAAATAAATATTTTATAAGAAAAGTACACAGAAAAAATAAGTTAAAAATATTAATTTCCTTATGAGATATTTAAAAAATAAGAACGCATTCCACGCTCGTAGGTTTAATATTAGAGAAGGGAATTCAATATATCACTGACCAACAGCGCTAATACGCTAATATACTAAATTAATACGCTAATTTTCTTTCTGTGGCCTTGCCGAAAGGTATTAACTGAAAATACTTAATAAGCCTGATGACGGTATACAAACAGAACTCTTTGAAAAACCGGCACATATTCTGCTGAATGAGAAATGTGTTAAAAATATAATTATAATAATAACAATGGCAGCAGCCTTTAATAAGGTTTAAGGCCTTTAATTTAACTTAATACGTCGTTGGTGGCACTATCAGAATTTCTCACATGCTAGCCTTACAAAGCGTGTAAATTTAAAAATGATCTCCAAATTCCTTTGAATTCGAATTCCCTTGTTTTTCTTTAAATATAAATAGTATTGAATTTCATCCAAAAGAAAAGATTTTATAACTATTTTCAATACGGTGCACTGCTTATACAACGATAGAAGATAGCGTGAGAGAAACTCTTACACGCAACCGATGGCGTCGATCAAAAAGACGCGAACAACGGCGTGTTAAAATTAACACTGGACGACTGCTAATCAAACGAAAAAAAAATCTATCATTTTCCGAATGCGTTTCAATAATTTTTTTTTTCAGGTATCATCCATGTTACTCTTATCCTATTTCCATATCTGGTATTCTCCTAAATTGTTTTTTCTGCTATAGTAAGATAGAGAAAGAAAAACGACTTTTACAGTTAGCGTATACCACTGGATCGTGCTTTATCAGATTCATGTAAAAAATGTTTTATAATTCTGTATTACTATCGATGTAAGTATCTTTGATACTAATTTAAAAATGCTCAAGATAAAGTTAAAAAAATAAAAAAATCGATAAACGTAATATATATTATGTGCACTGATTCTTTTAAACGTTTTTGAAAGTACCTAATAATATAGAAATAATATTTTGTTTAAAAAATAAAAATAAATATCACATTTGTTTTTTCAAACTTTACAAAAACTAATATTCGAAAAATAAGCGGTGAGCGGAAAACTTACATGCCTTTCTATATTCTTATAAATGAGAAAACAAAAACCCTTATAGTGAGCGGAAAACTTGCATGCCTTTCTATATTCTTATAAATGAGAAAACAAAAACCCTTAAAGTGAGATTAAATAATAATTGATTCGCATTTTTTTTCTTTGATTTTCATCTGAAAAAAAATCTTATTTTATTTTTCAGACAATAGAATTAAAGATAAATTCAAAATATGATCGCACAACATTTTTACAAATATCACTTTTTGACGAATATCACCAGAAGATCCTTAATAAATCTGATTACGGAGGACAAAAACAACTTTTTTGAAAAACCCGCACTCACTTTACTAAAATTCAAATGTATAAAATAAAACACAATCATAATAATAACTACAGAAGAAAACCAGAGGCAACAATGTTAAACTAAAAATGTAGCAACAATAAAGAAAGAAACACAGTGCATATTACACATATTATTCTAAGCCCGTAGGTGCATGTGGCATACATCTAATACCAAAAGCATTAATAATAATTATATGATTTGAACACAACATCCAAACACTACTAAATAAGCAAATTAAAACCTATCATTCACCTACCGCGCATCAAATTACTCTTTATTCTAATATCACAATTTTGCTAACCTGGTATACCCTTAAGTTGGTTTTCCCGCTATTGTAAGATATAGGACGGAAAATGATTTTTACAGTTAAAGATACAGCAGGGTCGTACTTAGTCTTATTCGTTTAAAAACATTGTAATTTTTTTTTTACTGCTATCGATGCAAGTATCGTTTTGAAAAACACGCAAGATAAAAAAAAAAAAAATATATATATAATATGCTTTGGATAAAAATAAGTTTTATATTTGTTTTCCAAATTTCATCTATATATAATTGAGGTTCGTGAAGCATAATCACTGCGTATCAATTTACTTGTCCTTTCTGTATTATTGTAAAAGAAAAATAAAGATTAAAAATAAAACTAACAATGAAACCAAACAATAAATGAAATGATAATTTTTTTAAATTTTCAATTAATAAGAATTTTAACAAATATTTTCAGGCATTAGAATTATACATCATTTCAAAATACACCACTACAGCATTTTCACAAATATCACTTTTTCTTCTGGTATTGCAAAAAAAAGCATTGCGGGCTCAGAAAGTAATACCAACATGTTTAATACGTTAATTTCCATTCTGCGGCCTTGCCGAAAGGTATTTCCTGGAGATCCTTAACAAGTCTGATCACGGCGGACAAACACAACTCTTTTGAAAAACCCGCACTCACTCTACTGAATGGGAAATGTATAAAAAAATATAATCATAATAATAACAACGGCAAGAGCCAGGGGCAGCAATAATAAACTAAAAACGTAGCAACAATAAAGGAAGAAAAACACACACACATTGCGTCAGGTTAAAGTCTCTACTGAAATTTTGCCGCGGCTTCAAAGGCGTAATAAGAAAAGAAGCGCGCGAAATAAAAAAACATAAAAAAAAAACTTACAGCCGTTGGTAGTTAGTGGAATAAGAGGCCAGGGTGTTGTTATGTACGCCACAGTGCGTGTATGTATGTGTTCTTGTATATGTGCATGTGTGTGTGTATGCAGCGGGTTATCAAGTGCAGAAATACGAAAGAAAGAAAAGAGAAGTTTCCGCCTCACTTCGCTGGCGACGCGGGTTGGCTCGTTAGGAAATAGAAAGAGAGAAAGAGAGAGAGAGAGAGAGTAAAAAGGGAGTAGAGTTGAGAGAGGGGGGTGGCGGCGTCAGTGCTAGCCGATGATAACGTTGGAATCGATGGTGCTCTCCACTTTTAATTTCAACTCAAAGCCACAGCCTTTGACTCTACGTACTGCCTAGTACGTACGCCTGGGGCAATTTAATACCAGTCCTAGTACACAGGGGAGGCCAAAGAATCGGCAAAAGAGGAGAAGAAAGGAGGAATTTTAGACCCTCTTTCTTTTATCTCGGGGGTGCAGAAGAAAAGGGGGCGGAATTCAGCTGTACCTCTAATGAATTGAGCTGCCGCATGCTGCAATAGGCGTTTTCCACTTACTGCAAGTTACTTCCGCTCGACTCCACTGGTTTTTAGTGGAATTTGCATTTTTGTAAAATGCATCTTTCCTCTTTTAAAAAGAATTTGATATTTATTTCAGGATAATTTCTTGTTATTTTATTGGTATCAGATATTTAGTTACTGCTTGTTGTCGTTCCTGTGCGTGTCTTATTTTCGTCTTTTTTTTATATATACTACGCCGGTTATTTGATAGTTTTTTTATTGCCTGTTTGAATGGGAATCTCCTGAACTGGAAAATTTCAGCCTGAATCAAATTCATATGTTTTCCGGATATCAATAACATTCCATGGTATTCCGCAGCATTTAGGCATACTTTACATTTATGCTGGTTTTTTTGGGGAGAAAAGGAAGTGAAAATAAATGCATTATGAATACTAGAATAAAAAAACATTTTTCAGATTGATAAAAATTTTTGTATTATTCTAAATTTAGGTTCTATTCAATTCAGATTTTAAAAAAAATTACTGACAAATGCCGCACAAAATTTTACGATTTTTAAAAAAATTGTGTCAATACGAAATTCAAAAGAAAATGGGGATAAAAAATATCATTTTTTTTTAATTTATGAAAATTTTACAAATCTTGTTTAAAATATTTAACTAGACAAAGTATTAGAAAGTCATTTTCATTAAAAATGCTTCTTATCTTGAAATCGATCATCACATTTTATAAATTTTACCTGTACTTAATCGAGAAAAAATAATATACTCATTAAGAATCGGAATTGTAATTTTTTTTTTAATTTACTCAAAAGAAAGAAAGAAAGAATTTTTTTTCCCATTCTATTTTATTCTAGTTCAAATAGCATTGAAAATGTTAAAGCCTTAGTTTTTCAAGCTTATAAAAAGTTTGGCAGTTTTATTCTATCAACGTGGTTTCTAAGACCTAATTGAACTTGTTTGTATGATATAATGTTCCCACTGTTAAATTAAAATATATGTATTAGTAAATTTAAATGTCGAAAAACAAATTCAATTATTATTGAAAAGTTACAAATTTATTTTAATTTGTGTGGTTTGTTCCCCTCCAATTATATAAGCAATTTCTAATATTGTAAAATTACTAACAATTTGTTGAAGAATTTTGATTATTACAGACATGTTGTTGAATGGTAAGAGAAATTTAGTTAAAGCTTATTCACGAAAAATAAAATTTGTGAGTAAAAATAGGCATTATTATCCTTTGAGACACAGCCTCTATCTCCTATTTCTCAAATATATCCCAAATTCTATTCTTCGAATTGCCATATGGTAGCTTTAGAACGATTGGGTTTTGCTTGCATCACCCGTGTTTGAATGCGTTTCTTAGATGTTCAGCTAAGTTGAACAAAGAAATTTTTCGCTCTGTTAGCTTATTCACTCCTATATTCCAAAACATTTCTTTATAGGTTATACTTTTGAAACAAATAGATCGCCATTCTAAAGATGAAAGACTTCTGTTGTAATCTTTTCTTAAAAGGTAAGTAAAACACCTTATATTATTTCTTAGAATTTGATCCCAGAAATTCTTTTATTATTTAAAATTACAAATAACGATTAAAACTGGGAAAAATAATTTAAAACAAGAGTTTCCATATTTTATTTATCAACGTATCTTGTTATTAGTTAGTATAAACGAAACATTCAAAACATTTAAAGTTTTCCCATACACCCTGTTTATGCGAGACAAAAGTACTAGCTTAAATTGCGGGACATTATTATGATAATAAATTGTAAATATATATATAAATATATATATATTAAATTTTCCAAAAAATGATTTATTACTGTATATGCTTGAAAATATATTTCAGCTGAAAAATTCTTAAAGGATACATCATTAAAGATATATTATTAATGATGTAATTTACATTAATTATGATTATTATTGAAAAATAACATCGAATCATAAAGGAATTATACTCATTCGTTTTTTTTCATGTTAGTGTTAAATTTATGCTTTTTTGATACTAAATACTGATAAATAGAGGAAAAAAAATACAGCCAAACCTCATTAACATGAACACTCTTAACGCGAATTAATTTTAGCATGGACTGTTTCCGATTGCCCCGTCCAGTTGTATGTAATGTATTTAAGTTCGGATAACACGAACTACTTTTAACACGAACAAAAAAAGTTTCCCCTTGAGTGTTTGCGTTAACGAGGTTCGACTGTATTATCTAAAATACATAAACTATTGCTATATATTGAATAATTATTCATTTTAAAAGCAAGATGCATTCTGCATTTAAAAAATAACTCTTCTTTTTCAAGATGCATTATATTTAACCTCACTTGTTAGTACATTTTTCTAAATTTATTACGCAGTGCCATAATTCTTACAAAGTAGTAGGTAACTTATGGTAGTCTTTCCTAAAACCCTCACTTATAATCCCCTAAGTTCACCTAATTTAAAGGAAAAAAGTTTTTTTATTTTCCTTCAGCAAGAAACGGCTAACAAAGTTGAAAAAATAAATGTAATTTTGCATTAAATTTAAGAGGGCGGTGTTTAAATAAACAAAATAAAGCTGAAATTATTCAAAATAACAAAAATATTAATTAGTAAACGTTATTGAGTTAATGATGATTATTATTACAAAATTGCAATCCTCCATATAGCGTTAATATGAAGCTAGTTTGTTCTTTTTTTATATTGATGTTACACTTTTAATTCTAAGTTCCATATTTTACTAACAAATGAAGATGAAATATAGAAAATTATTAAAATTATTTAAAATAAAAAGTACGATTTCAAACATTCATTCTCTTATTATTTATATATAAAGTGTGATGCATGATTAATAAATCTTTTGAAAGTTCCTGATTCATTTTGAATTTTGAAAAATAAGAATATTTAAATGCACTTGTTACAAAATTTTGCTAATTTTATTATGTCCACAAAGTCCACCTTGAGGTACTGTTTTCTAAAATTCAAACTTATAATCCTCATAAGTTCACTCAATTTAAAGAATTTTATTTTTCCTTCAGCAAGCAGCTGTTAAACAGGGCGAAAAAAAAATATATAGTTCTGCATTAGATTTAGGAGAGCTGAAATTATTTAAAAGTAACAAATTTATTAATTGTTAAACATTATTGAGTTAATTATAATTATTAATACAAAGAACTCTTAATTATATGTTCCATGCTTTACTAAAAAATGAAGATGAAATATAGAACAATTATCAAAATTATTTAAAATAAAAAGTACTATTTCAACCCTTCATTTGTCTGTTATTTATATATAAAGTGTGATGCACGATGTAATATAACTCTTGAAATTTCCTGATTCATTTTGAATTTTGGAAAAATAACAATATTTAAAAGCACTTGTCAGAAAATTGCGCTAATTTTATTACGCATTGCCATAATTCCCACAAAGTCCACCTTGAGGTACTCTTTCCAAAAATCCCCCACTTATAATCCTCCTCAGTTCACCTAATTTAAAGGAAAAAAGTTTTTTTTCTATTTTCTTTCAGCAAGCAGCTGTTTACAAAAGAGTACCCGCGCGCTAAACGCCGTTTGTTATAGAATCGGAAAGTTATCAAATGAATCCTGGGAGAAAACAAAAGAAGCGGCCACCTAATTGCCTGTGAGCTAATAAAATGTGGCCCTAGAGGCCCCCGCCAAGACAGAGAATCGACAAATTGAAGACAGTGACGGGGCCTTAATCTAATTTTTGCGGGGACTCCTTATTTTATTGGGAGTTTTAATTTAAATTGAAATTTTCGCTGTCGCCACATTCATCTAGTCAGAGAGAGAAAATTTAATTCTATAATTCCCGGATGAAATCATATTTCATAGCTTTTTAGATTTAAGATGTGAAGAAATGTCGCTGCACATTATTTCATATGCCTCAAAATTTGAGGAAAATCATTTCGATCCGCTTAAATTTGGGAAGAATTTTGGATGAAAATGAAATTGTTAACATAATTATGTAGGTTGCCGAATTGATTGTTGGTTTATTTAATTGTTTTTCTTTCTAATTTCAATAATTAAATGTCATGCCAGTCAAATAGTATTATATCCTTAAAAGTATTTCAACCGAATTGCGCATGCAAATAGGTGTACTTATAAAAATAGGTAGGTGTACTTTGCGTATGAAAATATACATATTGAAATATGAGGAAAATTATTTCGAGTCGCTGAAATTTGGGTAGAATTTAGGATGAAAATGAAATTATTAACATATGGGTTACCAAATTGATTGTTGGTTTATTTGTTTATTTTTCTAATTTCAATAATTAAACGTTATATCGGACAAATAGTATTATATCGCTAAAAGTACCTCACCTGAATTGCGTATAAAAATAGGTGTACGTGTAAAAGTAGGTGTATGTTGCGTATGAAATTATACATATTAAAATACGGGGGAAATAATTTCGATACGCTTACATTTAGGCAGAGTTTTGGATGGAAATGAAATTGTTAACATAATTATATCGGTTACCGAATTGATTGTTGATTTATTTCTTACTAATTTTAATAATTAAACGTTATTTCAGTCAAATAATACGATATCCCTAAAAGTATTTCAACTGAATTGCGTATGAAAATAGGTGTACATGAGTATATATATTAAGAAATGAGGAAAATAATTTCAGTATGCTCAAGTCTGAGTATTTGTCCAGAAAAAAGTATGAAGGAAAATAAAAATTGTTTGCATAATCATTTAGGTTGCTAAAATGATTATTGCTTTGTATAATTCTTTTTCTTTATAAATTTAATATTCAAACTTTATGTCTGTCGAATCTTATTATAACTTTAAAAGTATCTCAACTAGATTGCGTATGAAAGTAGGTGCAAATGGATGCGCATCTCAAAATTTGAGAATAATAATTTCAGCGCACTGAGTTTGAATATTTGTACAGTAAAAGTTTAGATGAAAATAAAAAATTGTTTACGCATTTATTTAAGTAGACGAATTAACACTTTATTTATTTCTTTTCTGCCTAAATTGGATAATTAAACATCAAGCTAGTAAAATATTATTAAATCTTTAACATTTTTTCTACCGGTGTGAATGACACCTTTTATAGTTTTCATTTATGTTTATATTACTTGTAAAATTAAAAGCTAATAAGTATAAAAATACGTCTTCAGTGTATTAAAAATTATTTATAATTGTTTTAATATGAATATTACAAATAAAATAACCATACATTAAAATATTTTAAAACGTGTCACTTTACACCAGTAGAAATAGTGTTATAAGCATCTTAACTGAATTTCATACGAAAGTAGACGTATATGAGGACACATATCAAAAACCGAGAAAAATAATTTTAGCCTACTTATGCTTGCGTATTTGTAAATAAATATTATAGATAGAGATAAACATTATTAACTTAATTATTTTGCTTTAATTTTTTCTTTGTAAATTCAATAATTAAACGTTTTGACAATCAAGCTAATTTAACACTATTGTTAATCAGCCTATTTCCATATATCGTAGTCCCCTAAGTTAGTTTTCCGGCTATAGCATTTTAGGCCCTGGGAAGAAAAACGACTTTTACAGGATAATTGAAGTGTATCACAGCGTCCATTTTAGGACCTGGGAAGAAAAACGACTTTTACAGGATAATTGAAGTGTATCACAGCGTCATGCCACCAACATGGGGGAAACTGAAGATTCTATCTACTCTACATATTATCTCTTTATGGAGCAATGTAAATTTCTGTAATTAATTATAATTAATTTAATTACTATTAGTAATTAATACTTTCTTTTTAATTTCTCATTCATACAACAACATTTCCTTAAATATAATATAAAAATAAAATTTGTGATTACCGTTTGTTTAACAGTAACAATGATAACCACCGAAATTAAAAAATCATTATCGGATAATGAGGAATATTCGATTGTTTGATAAATTAATACTTTACTGCAATAGAGTTTTTCTTCTATAATAAAACAAATTAATTAATTTTAAAATTTACGATGTTCCGAATTTTCTATTTTAAAGTAAGTTTTTTTTTTTTTTTTTTTTTTTTTTTTTTTAAGTCTGTAGCATGTTATATTTAGTTATATTTATCATATTAATTTTTTGTTTCGCATAGAGTTTCAAGAACATTTTAGGTACATCTGCGCTGTAAAAAAAGACAAATGTTTCTTAATGTAGGAAAATATAATATAACCACGAGCAAAAATATACAATAACCTTTTCCGAGTTACCCACGATTCCGAAAATCGTATCTTATCTTTAGAAACCTCAGAAAGAAAATATATTTTTGATATTTAAGGAATCATGTATAAAAATGAAGTTCGGAAACGTTTCCGAGTAGTTTTTGTAGTGTATCAATCAGTTTTCTCAATCCGGAATATACGTTTTTCGGATGCTATCGATTCTCAAGTAGACATTTTCATGTTCAACAAACGCATTTTACAGAAAAACGTGATAAATTAATAGCATTATCTTTTACATTAAAATTAATATTATTTTCTTACTGTTGCATACGCGGCTGAGAATGTTTACTTGAGAATTAATAGCATCCAAAAATTCGATATTCCAGTTTGAGAGAATTGCTTAATGCAATATAAAAACTACTCGGAAACGTTTCCGAAAATCTGTGGCTGAAAAACACAAAACAAAAAAAAATAATAAAAGTTCCTTTAAATATGGAAAATATATTGGCTTCCAAGGTTTCTAAAGATAAAGAACGCTTTTCGGAATCGTGGGTAAGACGGATGAGGTAATTTTATATTTTCGTTCGTAATTATATAATATTTCCTTAGATTAAGAAACATTTGTCTTTTTTTACAGCGGAGATGTACCTAAAATGTTTTTGAAACTGCATGCGAAACAAAAAATTAATATGATAAATATAACATGCTAGAGACTTTTAAAAAAAAGAAAAAAAATCCGTTTAAATTGGAAAATTCGTAACTACGCAACTTTTAAAATTAGTTTATTTTATTTTATTATAGAGGAAAAACTCTATTGCATTAAAATATTAATTTATCAAACAATCGAATATTTCTCATTATCTGATAATGATTTTTCCATTTTGGTGGATATCATCGTTACTATACGATGTTTACTACACGTATTTACTACACGTTAAATAAACGATAAACACAAGTTTTATTTTTGCATTATATTTAAGGAAATGTTGTTTTATGAATGAGAAATAAAAAAGTCTTAATTACTAATAGTTACTGAATTAATTATAATTAATTACATAAATTTACATTGCTCCATAAAGCGTTAATATGTAGATAGATTCTTTCTTCATTTCCCCCCATGTTGATGGCATGACTCTGTGATACAATTCAACCATCCTGTAAAAGTCGTTTTCCTTCTCAGGTCTTGCTATAGCCAGAAAACCAACTTAGGGGAAGACCAGATATGGAAATAGGCTGTTTAACAATTATGTTAAATTAGTTTGATTGCCAAAACGTTTAATTATTGAATTTACAAAGAAAAAATTATCCATCTGCAACTAAAATAATTATGTTAATAATGTTTATCTGTATTTAAAATATTTACTTACAAATACCCATCATTTTTAAATTAAATAAAATTAAATAAATAAATAAATTTATTTATTTTTCATTTATTTTATTTTATTTATTTATTTATTTATTACAGTGTGCTATGATCGTACAGACAAAAAAAATTAATTAAATAAAATGGTATTGATGATATTCATGGCATGACTCTGTGATACACTTTAATCGACCTCTAAAAGTCGTTTTTCTTTCATTGCCTCACTGTAGCGGAGAAACCAACTTAGGGAAATACTACATATGGAAATAAGGTAAGAGCAACAAGGGTGATTGATATCTGGAAGAAAAAAAATATCTTATTGATATACGTCCGGCAAATTATAGACTTTTTGGTCATTTGTTTCAGAGTGGTTGAGTGTTGTTTTAAATTAAACAGTTAAAATTAATGGTCCGGGCACACTGGATGCGAACTTGCTATTAAAAAATATATAAATAAAATTTGCTATTTTGGAAATACGTATAACAGAGGATCAAATCATGTTTTCTCATTCATTATATATATATATATATATAATATATATATATATATATATATATATATATATATATATATATATATATATATATATATATATATATATATATATATATATATATATATATATATTCTTTTCAAATTAGGTCTCGATTGCTTCTTTAGTGATCTACTGGTACAATATTTCATTTATAAGACTGGTATAATATTTCATTTAAGGTAAATTTTTATTATTTATTTATTTTTTTTTTTAAATTCTTGAATCTAAACTTTATTTCTTATGTCAGTTTCATATGAATAACTTTTCATATATTTTCCTTTTTAAATATCGAGAAAAACGTTTTATGGGCAAATCTGAGAATAATTTTTATGAATGATATAAAATTGCGTCAAAGATTGCTATTATTTTGATTATTTAAATTAATTTAAGTTTCATTTGTGTTAAATTCTTTAAATATGTTAAATTCATGAAAAAAATTAAATTATTTATTAATGATTAAAATACGATGTGTTAAATTAATTTTCAAATTAAGATTTTTTTGTTATTCGTATATTAAAGGTTAGCCTTCAAAAAACACACAAAAGTGTTTCTTTTTGCTTTCATGTTTATGTGGTTTAAATTAAATAATGCATAAGAACTTTGTAAACAAGTTAATTAAAAAAAATATTAATTTTGACATAAATTCTAGAAACATTTTAAATTGTTTTAAAGAATCAAAATATATCTTTAATATACATTTCTTTTCTTTGAGTAATGGAAATATTTTGTTACACATTAATTCATTGTTAATTGTATTAAATTACTTACAAATAATTTAATATATATAATTAGGAATGAAAAAATACGTAACAAGAAACATAAAATACATAATAAGAAAATAAATTCAATTAGAAGATAAATTCTTTGTTACAAATAATAAAGGATTTACTTTCTAATTCATCGTATTTTTAATTTCTTTAAATAATAATAATAAAAAAAACACAATAGTGAATTACTTGAAACAAAATATTTAAGTTTTACAGAAAACAGAAAACAGGAATTATGATAAGATAAGAATAACTTGACCCATTTTTTTTTTTATCATGTAAGAAATTTTCGAATTCATCAAAGAAATAAAAACTAATAAAAAAAATAGTATGCCTTATCTTTTCCATAACATACATATCAGATTATCTCTTTTTATCAGATTATCTTTCCACCATCAAGATATGTAATCATCACTTGCGATGTATATCTGGAAAATAAGAATATTGTCTCTTAAAAAAGAAAGGACAATTCTTCTTCCCGCTTTTCTTTACTCGCCCCCTCCCCTACATATACATAATATACCGCATGCCGGCTCTATCAATGGTTCTGATTAAAAAAAAAATTGTAATTCTAAATCTTTTTCGAACGTTTGATTAATTCATGGAAATTCTTCCAAACACATATCTAAATCGACTATGTTTTTATCTTCGTAAAGTTTTAGTTTTAAAAAATCATGCCTATTTTTCTCGAAATTACTATATTTTCTTGTTTTTCGTTCCATATAATGAAAATATAATTCATCAGATCACTTAAAGAACCTGATTTGTAATATTCTTACAATCATATAAGCATAGAATTTATTAATTTATTATTTAGTCAGTTACTCTATGTGAAGATAAAATTATAGATCTAAATATTTTACAAAATATCTTATTAATTCCCAAAATAACTTTTAAACCTATTTTGGAAACCAAACACTGTTCAGGTGTCATTAGAAAGTCATTACCGTAAAGATGTTTGTGGATAATTAGTTCAAATAACAAAATTTAATTGATTTTTGCGGTGTCAAATGATTTTTTAATTTTTCATTTTATAAAATGAAATTGCATTTCAGTGTGGCTCCAGAAGCTCCACGTTTATGATTATTCAGCTGAGAAAGTAAAATAAACTGTTTCACTAAGCAAACTTAAATTGTTCTAGTGAAATTAGCTTCTTTTATCTTGATTGATATAAAACATTTTTTTTATTACGTGATTGATATTAAAAGTCAGAAATTTTTCTAGATTATTTTGTTTTGAACTTAGTCAAATAATGATCTATAAATGTTCTTCTAAAAAGAGGAATTATAGAAGTACATAGTAATTTGTTTTCCTGATATTATTTTGCTGAAACAATTTTTAGAAATGCAAAGTTTTAATTAAACTAATTATTTAAGTTAATTAGATGGATAACTTTTGAATGTCATATAATTTTGTAGCCATAGTATAAAATATATAAAATAAAGCATAAACTACAGACTATTTTGAAACGATTTTGAAAATATGGTAGTTATTGAAAGGGATCTTGTATTTTTATGATAGTATTTAAATGTTTCATTATGAAATTTTCCATTTTATGTGATTAATATTCTAGAATGTGTGATATTTTTCTTGGAATTAAAAAAAAAATTATTATTATGATTATTTTTTATTATTTTACGCACTTTTACTTTATTTAAGTATACTATTATATTAGCATCACTTGCATTATTAATAGACATATTTGTGCTGTACTACAGGATAATTTTCAATTTATTGAATTTGTTATAATAAATGATATTGTGAAAAATCAGAATAGTCTCTAAAGAGTAGCCCTCTATCGGAATAAATGATTAATATATATATATATATATATATATATATATATATATATATATATACAAGGATCATAGAATGTACATTTTATGTAGAATTTATTAAATGAGTGAAATTTTAAACACTGTGTCAAAAATAACTCCATGAATATAAATCAAACTTAAACTTAAATAATGAAATTTAAAACATGTGATGTAGAATTGTATAAAAAACCTTTGATAAGAAGTAACTGTAATCTTTTGAAAGTACGGACGATTTGTATAGTAACATAAAAACACGGTCGGCGTACTGTGTACGCGAAGGCATTTCAAAGCCTAAATAACAATTTTTTAATGATATCCTTATTTAATACAATGTCCAGTAGTAGTACAAAAATAATAAATATGAAATTGACAAAAAAAAAAAAAAAAAAAGAGACTAATTTATTTAGAATTAATATAACGTGGACGCTTTGTAGTAATAACATAAAAACACCTGAAGTTTTTCAAATTTCTTAATATTATCTTGTGAACCGGGAAATTCAATTCCTTTAAAATTTAATTCATCTTTATATTTTCAATATTTTGTCGAGGATGTTTCTCCACAGGATGAATAGCTGATAAAATAGATCACATAAAACATTTATTATCTTTATTTTTTACATTTATTATAGATTGTTTCTTTTTAAATTTTTCAGGTAAATCAATATATGTTGCACCTGCTAATGGTTTATATTTATTTATTCTCAATTCCAAAAACCTAATTTCATCAAGACTCCACCCAGACCCTTTTTCTACAAAATACCACTCCATACGCCGACACCTTTTTAATGCGTAAATATCAACTTTCAATAATAGTCTTATTTAATGCAATGTCTAGTAATAGTATAAAAGTAATAAAAATAAAATTTATAAAAATATTTAACTTAATTAAGAGAAAAAATGGAATAAATTACACAAATACACGGGCGGTGTATTTCGTGCGCCAGTGGTGAACTCATTAATAAAAAGAATCAAAGAGAGCAAAACAAATTGCGATCTTCAACTTCAAACATTCACTGTTAAAAATTTTGTCCTGGGTTGAACCAACTTTTTGTACAGTAGTAGCTGCAACCATAAGATGGTGAAATTTTGTTCCAACATTTGGAGATGTGGTTGAACCATAGCTCCAAATATTGGAACAAGATTTCACCATCTTATGGTTGCAGCTACGGCAATACCAAAAGTTTGTTCAACCCAGGAAAAATTTTTTAACACTGTTGGTCCCTTTGAACATTATCCTCTTACCACTGAAGGAATTTGGGGAAAATGTAAATCAATTCCAGGTGTGATTCACTTAATTATTTTGGAATTCGCAGCCTGTTTTCCCACTGAGCGCCGTCTATGTTTTTAGAGGTTAACAATGTATAACATAGAATAATTCATTAAAAATACTTTTTAAATAAAAACAAAACAAAATCTGTCAAAAAAGAAAGAAAACATGACAATTTCTTAGTGTTTCCTAATATAGATTAAACATCAAATATTTTTTGGGGTTTAATGATTGATTGAATAGAAACGAAATGATTTTTATTTCCTGAATTACATTAATATATTACATTCTTCCTTAGCATATATAGCTGCGTTTATTTTACGTCAATTTTACGTAATTTATATATAAAATGATGCATCATTATATTATTTTTTATAAAATATATCTATCTTTAAAAAGTGGATAAAGAAGCTAATACCTTTAGATGTAATTATTACGCTGATATTTTTATATATATATAAAAAAAGTATGACATTTCGGAAAAGAAAAAAAACAAACAGCAAGCTGGAATCAAGCAAGAAGTCAAAAGCAATCAAGTAATTACTGATAAAGCATTAACTCCTCGTACATTCATTTGACTCACAATCAATAATAATAATAATAATAATAATAAAACCCAAACTGTTTTGGAATAAGAGAAAACGACATTCATTTGTAAATATTAACTACCCGTGCCTTCATCCCACGATTATCCGAATTACTTCCTAGCAAAGAAAATAATCAAGGACAATAGAAGGCGAAAAAAAGCATTTAAAAAAAATTTCCGACGATCAAGATCATTAACGTAGCAGTAATAAGAGTACCACAATCATCTATCTTTTGGCAATCTGTGCCAGAGCATTAAGACTCTGGCTTCTCCACCAAACATCGGACTCTTATCATTCACTTATTACCATATAAGATTTTTTTCTCTTTCTTTCCCCACTTTACCTTCTGGCACCCTCTTCTTGCTCTTTAAATAAATCTCTCCTTCCTTTCCCCACCTTTTTGACCCACCCAATTTGTGGATTATTAACGAGCCCTTTTTAAGCGGAGTTTGTTTACAGGAAGATTATGCCCACCGTTTTCTTGTACCGTGGCCGCTACACGACACTTAAACGGTCCTCCTCCTCCCTTACCCTGTCCTCCCCAACGTCCTTCTCTCTTCCCCTTGCTCCTTCAACTCATTTAACAACACCCCCAGGAGCAAGCGAGGGGGGCAGGAGAAGGCAGAAGTGAAAAAAGAAAAAAAAAATGTGACGACAAGAGGTGATCCATAATTCCTTCGGTTTTGCCTCTGCTTATAATTTGCGTAAATTGTTTCTTCTTAGGGGCTTTTAAACGTTCCACAGTGATAGGTAGAAGGGGGTAGGAACAATTTTTTTTCTTCATCACTTAAGCAACATCAGGTACTATCCGGTTGATCTTCATTATACATATTTTTTGGTATCACTTTACATAATGACATCTATTTGTGTTTGAGTGATAAATATTATGATAAATATTATTAATTTTCTAAATAGCCGGCATACTTAAAAACATGTAATAATTTTTTGTGCTGTCATGTATTTTTGTTTAATGTGGCGATAAGTTTTTTGGTTTATGTTGGATAGACTACCATTATTTTAATCATCGGAAATGTTTTCAAACGCATGGATAATCAAAAATCTTACGAGTGATGTATCGGAAAAAAATACAGTGGAAAATATGAGTATAAAAATGTGAATCATTTCTAAAAGAGGTCTTTGATATCTGTCGATATAACATTTTTTTTTTTTTTTTTTTTTTTTTTTTTTTGTAAATGTACAACGTGTATTTTAATTGTTATAAAACTGAAAAAAAAAAATTGTGTGTATTGCTCTTATGCTTCTGATATATCTTTGCTTCTGAATTGTTTTCTAAAATGTGCTGATTTTCTATTAATACATTTACAATGTGCATGTTAAGTGCTTTAAAACTAAAGTAAAAAAAAATAATGATTATATGTCTTCACTTCTCGGTTAATTTCTCAAAGATGCCCTCGATTTCTGTCGATATAACATTAAAAAAAAAAAAAAAAAAAACGTTAAATTTAAAACATGCATCTTAAGCGCTGTAAAACTAACAGAAAAAATAAATATATCTGTACTTTTTTTCGCTTCTTGGTTTATTTTTAAAAGATATCTTTGATTTCTTCCGATGTAACACTTTTTTAAACGTAAATTTACAACATGCATCTTAAATGTTGCAAAATTATAGAGAAAATAAATATACCTGTGATTTGCTTCACGCTTTATTTCTAAAAAAATATTTCTGATTTCTATCGATATGACATTTTTACAAACGTAAATTTACAACATGCACGTAAAGTATCATGAAACTAAGGGTAAAAATAAATGTATATGTACTTTCATTTCTCAAGTTAATGATTTGATGATTTGGTGGCAGTCAATATATCATTCACCATGTTGTAAAATTTAACTTTATATGCAGGGATTTTGCCAAAAAAAAAAAAATTATTAATTTATTAAAGAGTAGTTTATTATGTCATCATAAAGCAAAAATGGGGGATAAACCAAATACATCTTAATTTTTAATTCAAGAATAATTATAATTTTAATCTTAAGGCTGCTCGTCAGTAAACTTCCCGATTCCCCTCGCTAATGTTATTCCTATGGGCGTAGGATGCATTCGTATTTTTAAAATATCTCCTCAGAAAATTAATATGTTTAACTTCTGTTTTCTTTGCATAATTTTTAAAGAATGTCTCTTTTTTTCTTAGTTGTCAATTTTTTTCTAAAATATATACTTAATTTTATATGAAATGTTAAAATCGTATTCAGTTTCGCTAAGATTTTAACACATAAAAGTATAAATTAAGCACATAGTTTAGAAATATTTTGATAACTAAGAAAAAAAGAGACATTCTTTAAGAACAGTACACAGGAAACAGAAGTTTAAAATATTAATTTCCCGAGGAGAAATTTTAAAAATACGAATGCATCCTACGCCCATTGGATTAACATTAGCGAGGGGAATCGGGAAGTTTACTGACGAGCAGCCTTAACGGTAATTTACTACAGTCATACTGTATACGCGCAGGCATTTCAAAGCCTAAATAACAATTTTTAATGATTTCCTTATTTAATACAATATCCAGGAGTAGTAAAAAGATAATAAATATAAAATTGACAAAAAAAAAAAAAAAAAAAAAAGATTAATTTATTTAGAACTGATATAACCCTTTGTAGTAATAACATAAAGACACCTTAAGTTTTTCAAATTTCTTAATATCATCTAGTGAAACAGGAATTTCAATTCCTTTAAAATTTAATTCATGTTTATATTTTCCATATTTTGTCGGGGATGTTTCTCTACAGGATGAATAGCTGATAAAATAGACCACATAAAACATTTATTATCTTTATTTTTTACATTTATCATAGCTTGTTTCTTTTTAATTTTTTCAGGTAAATCAATATAGGTTGCTCCTACTAATGGTTTATATTTATTTATTCTCAATTCCGAAAACCCAATTTCATCAAGACTCCATCCAGACCCTTTTGCTACAAAATACCACTCTATAAGCCGACACCTTTTTAATGCGTATATATCAACTTTCAATAATAGTCTTATGTTACGAGATTTTTTAAAAAAAGATGAAACGCCAATGTACGTACGGCATTATTTTTCAGTTTAATTACTGAAAGGCTATCAATATAACCAATATTGTGTTATAAAATTTACCATCATACTTAATGATTTTTACGGAAGTATTTTATTAATTGATAAAAATATGCTTATACATAATAAAATAAATCAAGGATAAACCGAATCTCTTTATTTTCTCCCAAGAAAGTGAATTCTAAAATCTTCTCTCTAAACACATATCCTCTAATATATATTCTCTTTTCTGTTAACATTAAAGAAAAAAAAAATAATGCAAACAAGGTGCACGTTATGTGTTATAAAACTGAAATAAAGTAAATGTATTTATGTTTTGTTCTCCTAGTTTAATTATTAGATTGGTTGTCAATATAATTAATAACTTCTAAACTTTACTTTACATTCAACGGGATTTTTTCCCAACAAACTAATTAATAAAAATTATTTTATTGCGTTCATGTATATAAAAATAAAGAATAAAACGAACCTCTTCTAATTCATTTCCTACAAAGTTAATTCTAAAACTCTTTAAATAATAGTAATTATATTTGAGAAATTATGGAATAAATCATCAGCATAATCTTGTCTAAATGGTGTTTGAATGTTTTTTTTCTGGTTAAATTACACTAGTTTTTACTTCTAAATAAGTGTTAAATATATCACCAATATCATTAATATACTTGATATTTCTGATAAATTGATTTTAGGTCAGATATTTCAATATCGAATAATAATTCACTTTGGAATAACTATATAGTGCGTAACTATGATTCCCTTTATGTATTCTTCTAATACTTGAAAGGATAAAATATTAATATTTTTATGTTATTCACACATGATTTATTTCTCATATGGCAATTTTATCTACTTAGAAAAAAAATTGTGATTAGTAAAATACGTTATTAGTAAAATACCCTTTATTTATTTTAAAATTCATAATATTCACGAAAAGTTATGCTTATTAATTCCAATAAAAATTCATAAATTACCGCGATTAATAATAATTAAAAAAAAAGAGAGAGAAATTTGGATCTCTTACAATTGTTTTAAGGAGTCATGTACTTTTAAATTGACCAAAAAATTTAATTTTTTATTAGCTTGTATTAAAATTTAATTGATTTCTAATATTTTAAAAATCGTATTCAAAATTCAGCATTATAAGACATAATTATGATAAAAATAACTTCGGAATAAAGAATGTTAGTATTTCAAGAAATATTATTCAAATTTATTTTGGAGCTTGCGTACACGAGTTAGTAAAATCGGTTGTCGAAATGTTCATGAAATTTTAATATCTTGCATAATAAATTATTATACACTAAATAACCTAAAATTTTGATATGTCAGTTAGCATTCATAAAACTATGTTTGCTGGTGTTTTTGAAATGTTTCTAAATATCTGTGCTTGATGAAATATTTATTTTAAATTACTGGAAGAATATAAGATTTGTTTCAATTGCAGGTGATTTTAATTGGAATAGAGTTTCTTTAAGTATTTTTTTTAAATAGCTTAAACAGCATAGCGAGTATATATTATGAGAGTATATTATCCATATATAGCTTATGAGAATATATAGCCAGCGCACAGTATGCCGATTCAAGGAACTATATGAATCTATTTCTGATTCAAAATCAATAAAAATTAAGTATATTTTTAAAAAGCAAAAATTTTTAGAAGTAAAGTTTATTAAATATTCTTTTCAAGTTTCGTGCAAAATTGTTTAATATATTTTTAAAATAACAAGCTATAAAAATTTCGCTAACTTTTAACATTTTTAAAGATACTTTTAATTTTCTTGTACAATGTTTTACATTAAAAAACTTTATATAACAAATTAATATAGTATAAAAGTTTTCTTAAAGCAATTGTACTTGCATATTACACTACAAAATTAACTATTGTTGCCTGAAATTAAAAAATTACTTTTTCCAGCGAAAAAGAAATGCGCTTATAAAAATGGCACATTTGAATTGATGTTATTCGTTCTTTTCAGTATCAAAATCAAGCATGTACTAAATGTAATAATTATAAATTGCAATTCTTAAATTACAGAATATCACAGATAATAGAAAAAAAAGAAAACTAAATAATTCATTAATAATTATTTTAATTTCCCCTCCAAAAATAGTATGGATATTATAAAGTGATAATAATAAAAAAGAAATATACTAAAAAAAAATATATATATATATAAATAAAAAACAGAATTACGCATGGTACATAAACAGATGACCCAAATACTTTAGATCTTTCTAGACAAAATATTTTATCTTGTCTCGTTTCGATTAGCGTCTCAGTCTAGGCATAATATTATACCGGATGGGTTTAAATGAAATGACGAAAAACGAGGAAAATAAAATATAAAAGATGCTGTCTAAGCAGGTTCTAAATATTTTCTGTACCTACTTTCATATTTTCTAGATAAATTTTTTTAAAGTCAGAAACTACTGCAGCTTTTATATATTTTCATTAGAAAATGAAGTAGTTCCATTTTTATGGAACTATGGGTTTATATATGAGTTTAAAATTTAAAGCATGGTACTCTGTGCTTTTACTATAATTTGAAAAATTCGAGGTAATCAACTAAATGAACGTATAATATTTTTCTTAAAAGAGGAAATGACGTTAATTATATAGCATTGAGATTGGCTAGATAGATAGGAATGTTGATTTTGAAAGTCATAAAATTTAAATGTTATAAAAAAATTAACGAAATTGGAATTTGTTTGAAGTTGAAGACATATAATAAATTTATCAGGAAGTTCAAAAGCGTGTTGATTTGCTTATATAACACATATAATGTTCGCAGCGACTGGTAATGTTTGATAGTGTTTTGCATTTTGATTAAATGGTATTATGAGGTCTACTGAAGCTAATATTTATTGATATATAGAGAAAATAACATTAGAACGCCTTTATGATGAAATGCTTTCAATTAGATCTTTCAACTCCTTTAGCGGTGTTACTCTTTTAAGAGAAAAAAAATTAAATCACTTCCATATCTTAAAATGCTACTTGGTTCTATGTTTTATAAAGCATTTCTCAGAGTGTGGTACGCGCATCTCTTGGGGGTACGCGAAGAATCTATGTTGAAAACCCCTTTAGCACTTTTACACTCCCCCCTCTAAGTTAATACATACTAAGAAAATACATACCTGTAAATATAGATAAACTCTTGTAATTACAGCATTGTTTTAACATGAATTATCCAATCCCCGGATCCTATTTTTGTTTTGTTTTGTTTTATCCTTTCTTAAATCGAACAGTAACTTGTCTATAAAGCTATTTTACAAGGCTATTGTGGTGTTTTTTAGAAGTTCTATAAAATAAAACGACAAGATTTAGAAGGTAAATGAAGAAAAATGTTTTATTTTACTAAGACGAATTTAGACGTATGTTATAATACATAACATTTATATGAAATATACGTGAGCGAAAGCTTATAGTAGCACTATTAAAACGTATCAATAATAATAAAATCAAAAACTTTGATGTCTTTTTCATATGTTAAAGCTAGGAAAATTATAAACGCCTCAGAAAAAGTAAAACATTCAAGTGCGTATTTAATATAAATATTTCTTTTTCACGACGTACAACGCCCCCTACCCCCCAAAAAATGATATTTTGAATGAAATTTTGGTACGTTTCATACAATATTTTAATAGATTTCATTTTGTTTTATTTTTATATTTTTGCTTTTCTCTATCTATATTTTTTACTATAATATTATTTACAAACTCAGATGCTGTAAATATTTTCACTATTTTATTTAAAATGCTAAGAAACATTTAACAAATAATTATCCATCCAGACAGTAACAGCTAAGCTTTTATAAATAAAACATTTTAAGTTGTGAAGCATTTTAAAGTGTTTTTTAAAAATGTTACTCCAATAAAATGTCGTTTTAAAACTTGAAAAAGGTATGTACAGGTCCTAATTAATGCAAGTGCATGTGGGGAAGATTTCCCGGTCCCCACTGTTTAAGGGGTTTCCATGGGCACATACAAAATTTTCGTTAAATGGTAGCCAAAATATTAAAAAATGGCCAAAGTGACCAAAATTCTTACTTTTTCCCAATATTTAGGAGACGTGGCCTTCCTACCCAGCTTCCGTAGCCCTCAAGAAAATAATCAACTACATCATCAGAAAGCTAAGGATTAAAATTTTATTGTAACAAACTTAGTAGTCCATTGTTTTCAAGAGAAATTCATTATTGATGTTATACTCGTAACAAGGCAAATTAAAACCATTAATGATGACCAATTGGGGTAATTTTTTTTGTGACATCCTATGACATATATATAATATTATGATAAATAGCGAAGAATGACTGAAAGACCTATTTATATATTTCAACGGCTTGCACGAATCCTTATATTCCTATACAAAAAAAAAAAAAAAAAAAAAAAAAAAAAAAAGTGTATTTTATCCTCTCTTAAAGTCATGATCAACTTTTTTATAATATCCTGTATACAGATGCCAATAGTACCTAGTACGAAATTTATGCATGAAGTTTAATCACTTCAGCATAGTTCAAGAAAAATTTCTGTGGATATATAGAAAAACTCCCGCACCCTTCCAGAATAATGCTTTCCGCGGGGCTCTAGATAGTCTAAGTCGGGCCGTGATTTAGTAGTATATCTGTACCACTCGAGAATATATACAAGAAACTTTACTTACCGCTGGACACGTCATCTGTCTGTTCATCAAGAGCCCATTTTGTAAAATTGATTCAGCATTAACCCTGAGTATTGAAATTGATTATTGTGAAATCTTGATATTTGTCTCCTAGAAAAAAAAAATAAATTAGATGCTTAAAAATAGAAAGCAGTTTCTTTAAAACTTTGATAAAATATCAATATAAATTCAAATGTTTACTATTATGAAGCTCTATTTTTTGGCTTTGTATAAAATGTAATGAGTAAAAAGAGTCACTTGAACAAAAAAAAATGATGTGGCTTTTTTTGGTTTTTAATATACAGGGTATTCAGTAGTGTGGGGGTAAATTGAGAGAAGTGATAGTGCAGGTAAAAGCAAACAACTTTTTATACAAACTGTATTAATTACACATCCGTATTTAACCGGTTTTTCAGTTGTTATCAATTCTCAATTAAACATTTTCAGCTGCGTAATCAAATTTATTCATGCAAAAGTAAACAAAATAGTGTTACTTTTAACGTTAATGTTAATGCTTTTATTTAACATATTTGTTGAACATGAAAATGTTTACTTGAGAATTGATAGCATTCAACAAACCTATATTCCGGGTTGAGAAAACCGATTAATACACTATAAAAACTACTCGGAAACGTTTCCGAAAATCAGTGGCAGCAAAAGAAATTTTACTTTTATAAATTAGTCTTTAAATATCGAAAATATATTAGTTTGAGGTTTCTAATGATAAAGAACGTTTTTTGGAATAATGCGTAACTCGGAAGAGGTTATTGTAAATTTTTGTTCATGGTTATATATTTTCGTACATTAAGAAACATTTATCATTTATTAACAGTGTACTATGTAATTATACGTTCAGAAAAAGTCAACGTTTTATTTAATTATTTTTTAATCTTAATATTAGCGCGTCACTTCTATGAATATTAAAAAAAAAAAGATTGTAATTTATAAAATATTGTTGTGCAATGCAAACGTGGAATTCTGAAACATAAGATGCTTATATCCTGTACAGCATTTTCGCTAATATCCATTTCACGAATTTGCATTATGCACAGAGAATGGAATATACAAGAAATGTCTTAATTTTTATTTATTCATTTTATTTTACGCAATATGTAGATGTTCACCTATGCGACTCGTTGTAAATTTCGAGTCTACTTGCAACGAAGAAAATATAAAATATTAAAAATAATAAAACCAAAGAAAGAAAGTGTATGTGCGACGTAAAATTATTTTATTCATGAAAACAATAAGCTTTAAGAACTTATGATAGAAAATTTGAATTTTCTCTACATATGAAAACTCCCTCATGACTGCATCAAATATTTGCAGCGGAAGGCCCCTTGGCATTTGACAGAAAAGTAAAATTTCGGAAAGAATAATTTATATATCTCTTTTAGTGCATTACAAATGAATTTACTTAATTTATGTTTATTTAGTATGGCATGACATATTATTTCAATGATTATGTTTACAAATAATTTTAAATAAAATTCTTATTTTTCACCACTTAGTTTTGCTATGTGAAGCTTGGGTATTTCTAGAATTTGTGAAATGTATCTTATGAATTTTCTAAATTGAAAATTCAAACCCTAATTTTACCAAATGTAATATTCATTCTTCTATCCATTATTTTCTGTCTAGAAGATAACAGCTGGTATTGGATTGAAAACATTATTTAAAAAAAAATAAGATAGAAAATATTTATGTTTATTTTTGATGCATTGTAAAAATGATAAACTATTGTAAGTAAGCACAAAATACTGAAAATATTACTTTAGTATTTGACCTAATCAAATTATTTGGTTGTTATAGTTTTAGTTCATTGCACTTGTATTAATACTATATAACAATTAATGTATCTTTTAGTGCGTTACAAATACATTTTCTGTGTTATTTTATTTCCTTAATTTAGTTTATTTAGTATGGCACAATATATTATTTCGATGATTATGTTTACAAATAATTCTAAATAAAATTATTATTTTTCATGATTTAGCTCTGATATATCAAATTTAAATATTTGTATAATTTGTGAAATGTAGCTCATATATATTTTTTTAAATTGAAAATTCAAATCTTAGTAACATGTAATATTCATTTTTCAGCAAAATACATGATTATTTGGATGTAAGACGCTAGACGATATTAGACTTAACCCCCCCCCCCCCAACCCCTATAAAATTAAGTAATCTCTACGTATATATTTAATGTGTTTTAAAGAATTATAAAATGAATTATTGCAGGTAGATAAAATATACAATATATATATATATATATATATATATATATATATATATATATATACTTCTGTGTTTTACTTAAAATCAAATGATTTCGTTAGTGTTTTTGTCTATTGCATCAGCATAGTTATTATTCAATAATTCCTGCATCTTTTAGCAAATTACAAATATTTCTTCTTATTTAGTATGGCATAACAAATTATTTTAATGAGTATTTTTACAAATAACTCTAATTAGAAATTTCATTTTTCACGAATTAATGTATAAAGCTTCGTCATGTCTGTAAATTTGAAATGTAGATCATAAATTTTCCAAATTAGAAAGCCAGCCCTAATTTCATTGACTCTAATATTAATTTTTTTTCGAAAATTCTTAATTTTTTGTCTGGAAGATATTAAACAGACTTAGTGAGTTAGCTCAAAAATGTTTCGTTTTCTTTTTTAGATTTTCTTTTTAAAAACTACGTTTATTTATTTAAATATATTTTAAATATAAATAAAAAACGTTAATGTACTTGTATAGTTGTTGAATATGTATTATTGGAATGCTTTCCTTAATCAAATAATATTATTAGTTTAGCTTATATTCTGTGCATTAACATAATTATTATTTAATAGTCGTATCTTGTCCCATTAAAGTAGCGTAAGTTTAAAATTTAACACCTTTCGTTACAGAAATTAAAAAAAAAAATGTAAAAGTCAATAATGAATATCAGAAATAATTTGAAAAAATCTGTAAAAAAACTAAAAGATGCATGAAACATTCGAAAATTATGAATTTCTATGTCGACATTATCTAAAATTATGGCTTCCACAATAACCTTAATAAATTATTTAAGTACATTCAATAAAATAATTTTTTATTATGAATGTAAAATTAGAAAAAAAAGAGATACTTTTGTATTTATTTTAAGTAAATTTTTTAGAATGACAAAATAAACCAATTCAGTCACATATAAGTTTTGAAATTATTGTTTGGGTATTTTACCTGATTCGACCACGTAATTAGTTTAGTTATTTGTTTATCCGGCCCAACATAATTATTATTCCAGAATCACTTCTTGCCGTGTAGAGTTGAGTGAAAGTTTTGTGTTGAGTTAAAGTTTAAAATTTCTTTTCCAAGTCCAAAAAATAATGAGTTATTAAAGTTGAATTTACATTTCTTTATCATAATTTTAAAAAATGTGTAAGTAAATAAACAGTAATTATCAGAAAAAAAAATCTGGTACGCAATATTTTTAAATTATGAATTTTCACACTGATATCATATGCGATTATAGTTTTAATAATTAAACATGCATATTCAAACATACTCAGTAAAACCTTTTACGTGTATAAGCAGGGAAAAGAAACATTCAGAAAAATTTAAAACGTAAAATCTAAAACTGAATGCCAGTTTGTGCAGTTTACGAATTTAATACATGACAATTCATATACGATGATTCATAAATGGTTATTTATACATGATAATTCATGCATGATTTTTGTACATGATTTTCTAAGGATGAAAATATAAAAGTTACGATTTTTCATATTTATATTATATGCGGTTATACTTTTGAAAAATAAGTATATTTATTGAAGCATAATGAGTAAAATAAAAACTTATTTTATGTGTATAAACAGAAGAAGCGCTTTCAAAACGAATTAAAAAGGAGGTACTTAAGAAATTATAACTGAAAAATGCTTGTAATTTATCGATTTTATACATGATAATTCACACGCGATAATTCATACATGGATTTATGATTTTGTAATGGTCAAAATACAAATGTTTAAAATAGGTAATTTTTACACTGCTATTATACACGATTATAGTTTTGAAAAATAAGCATACTTATTCAGAAATATTCAGTAAAATAAGAACTTTTTAAAGTGTTTATACAGAAAAAGAGCTTACAAAACGAATTAAAAGGTATTCTGCAAAAGTTAAAACTAAACGTATGTTTGTTTAGTTTATGAATTTAATACCTTATACGTGATAATTAAACACATGATAATTTATACATGATAATTCATACATGATAATTCATACATCATAATTCATGTATGATTTCGTAATGAAGAGCAGGCAAATGTTTAAAATATGAATTTTCACACTCATATCATACCTATTATAGTTTTGAATAAGCATACTTATTAAAGCATATTTAGAAAAATCAACGCTTTTTAAAAATATTTGTTCAACTTTGATTTACTCAACCATATTCAATAAAATAAACACTTATTTTGCATGTATTAACAGAAAAAAAGCCTTCAAAACGAATTAAAAAGAAGTTTAGAACAAAAAGCTTAACGTAAGTTTGTGAAATTTATTTATTTAATGCATCATAATTCATACGTGGTAATTCATATATGGTAATTCGTGTATGAATTATCAGGTATGGCACACATGACTTGACTTTATAATAACGACTGCTAAACCAAATAACATGCATGCATATAAAATTCATGCATGACTTTATAATAATGAGCATATAAAAGTTTAAAATTATAAATTTTCACGCTGATACCATAGGCCAGTAGTACAGTTCTGATAAATAAACATATTTATTCACGCGCATTCGAAAAAATCAACATTTATTTTATATGCATAAACAGAAAAAGAGCATTCAAAATGAATTAATAAAAAGCGCCTCGAAAAAAATTAAAACTAAACGTAAGTTTGTGCAATTAAAATGAATTTCATTTGCATTTCCTCGCACACTAAAAGTGTCAAAATTAATTATCAGCTTTCTGACGAAACCAATCAGGACATATTTTTAGTATCTTCAAGTAATGATGCGTTTCATTAACAAACAATTTTGCTGGAAGTGAGGGTATTTTTTTTTCTGATGTTATCCGGTTTAAGTGAAGAGCTTTTCTACGGAATCATAATTTTCTTCATAATTATTCTCTTGAATGCGACAATAATTAAGGAAATAAGAACCGAACAGGGGGAAAAAAAGATTTTCTTTTCCTTCCTGAAAACAAAATAGCTTCATTCCCCGGAGAAAATAATCGCAAAAGTAAAAAATAAATAAAATAAAATAATAAAAAAATACTTTTTTTTTTTTGCTTTACCGTTATAAGAGGATTTAGAAACCCGCCCTAATATAAAGGGAGGTCTAACAATAAGCAGACGCAATACAAATAGGGATAGTGTGTATGGAAGGGCGCTCGCGGCTATAGCGTCTAGACTAGGTACAAGATCGATTAGTCTCCTATGGTAAAATGCAATGTCTAGAAAGAGGCTAGAAGCAGCAATAAAATGCTTGATAGGTGTTTGCGCGCGGTATTAAAGCAGCCGTGTTTTTGGTGTTTGTTCACTCTGACGGGAATTGGAAATGCAGAGCATCTCTCTCTAAGAGCATTACGTGCCTCTTTGTCCTCTAGGCAGCTGACTGAGAGTGAGGAAGGGGAGCTAGGAAACCCTTTTTTAATGAAACCTGAATGTAATTAGCGGATAATGAGATGACAGTAATACTAGAACCACTAGCAATTGAACTGGGTAATCAGGCATTTTCTTGCCGAAGCGTAATCCAAGTTAGGCATGCCATTTGGAGTGCGAGTACTTTTAGATAGCTATTGGTCAATAATTTTGTCCAAAATTTATTGAATAAAATGGAAAGAAAATGTGGATTCTGCTGGTGTTACCATATTCTTATACTTTATTTGCTTTTGAGAAAAGGGCAGTAGGAAAATCATTTTTAACCATACTTGAACATTTTAGCAGATAATGAGATGACAGTAATACTAGAACCACTAGTAGTTGAGCGGGGTAATCAAATATTTTCTTGCTAATGCGTAAACCAAGTTCAATGTGTTGTTTCGAGGCCGAGTACTGCCAGATAGTTGTTGATTAATAACAATTTTGAACAAAATATATTGCATATAATGAAAAATAAATGTAGATTTTGCGGAAATTATCAAATACTAACAGGTGAAAAACGGGGTAGAGAACCCCTTTTCTAATGAAACCTGAATGTGATCAGCCGATAAGGATATGACAATAATACCAGAACCAATAGAAACTAAACGGGGTAATCAGGCATTTTCTTGCTGAATACATAACTGAAGTCCGATATGTTTTTTTAAGAGCGAATAGTTTCAAATAGTTGTTGGTCAATAGTTTTATTCAGAATGTATTTTATAAAATGTATAATAAATGCAGTGTCTACTGAAATAACCAAATACTTACAGGAAGAAGGGGATAGGGGACTCTTTTTTTTTCTTTTTAACGAAATATGAATATAATTAATGAAGGTAATGAAATGACTAATACCGCTATCAACACTGGAAAAAAAAATGTTTATTTTACAGTATAATACAAGTATCCCAGCTGCCAATATTATACCATAAAATTAACAGTAATAAACAGTAATATGAGCAGTAATACGCTACCGTGCAACTGTAAAATCAACATTTTTTTTTTCAGTGTACATTTATTACTTACGGCATACAGTACTTAAACAGTATATTTAATAATTAGATTGTGGTAATCAGGCATTTTCCTACTGTGGCATAATCCAAGTTCGATGGCGCCTGACGGCGCAGGATAGTTTTATATCCTCTGGAGAGCAAGTACTTCCAGATAGTTGTTGATAAATAATTTTGTTTAAATACATTGAGAAAATAAAATTTAATAAAAAAAAATTGTAGGATCTACTGAGCATATAGCATTCTTATTTCATAGACAAGCAAGAATGGAAAGTTCAAGAACTTTTTTTTTTTTTTTTTTTTTTTTTTACGAAATCTGAATGCAATTAGGAGATAATGGAATGACAGTAATATTAAAAATGCTAACAATAGAACAAGGAAATCAGGCATTTTCTTACCATAGCATAACCCAGGTTTTATTGGAGGGGAGGGGAGGGTATTTGAGAGCAAATACATGCATACGATCGTTGGATAATAATTTAATACAAAGCATCGAAAAAAATTGTAGTATAAATACCATATGTTTTTAATTACGTACAAGAATCAAGTATAACTAATAGCATATCATTGCTTGATCTTCCCCCCCCCCCCTTATAATTACTGTATCCCTGTCTTTAATTTATCTAATCTGAAAATATCCTATGAGTACAGGAATATACATAAAATTATTAGCAACATTTATACTTTTTTCGTATAACATTTACAGTTATTATTTTCTGTATTGACGCAAATAAAATTAGAGTCCCAAATGATCTTAAAATGCAAAATATAGTATTATATATAGTTTTTGAATTACTCAAATTTCATGAATTTTAAAGAGAAATTTCTTTAATAAATATTTTATAAAAACAACTTATAATATAGAACATATTTCGTTCTATCAAAATATAAATTTCTATTAAAGATGTTTATAGATATTAAAAAATTTATAGACGTTGTTTTTAATTAAATTTTTATGACAGGTTATTATATAAAATACACATATAGAAATATTTATTTATTTAAGGGACAATCAATTTACTTGACAAATGAAAATATATATAGGGGAAAAAAACAGATAATATTAAAAATTGTTTGTGTAAAATAGTCTTTCAGAAATAAATTTTATTTAAAAATTAATATCCTTTATTATATGTATTATCTTTAATTTACAAAATTACTGAAATTTTAAATTTATACCACAAAGTAAATAGCCTTATTATAAATTTCAAAACATTAATTAATAGCATCTAGTTATTCCACGTAAAAGAATAACCATAGAGAAAAAAATATTCAAAGACTTTCGCGATCAAAAACCAAATTTAGCACCTTTCTAATCAATCTAATTGAATATATTTTAACTAGGGTTCCCCTTTTAATTTTAAAGATATAATTATGAGCAGAAAATTAATGCGTTTAAATACTCCATAATTTAATTACCTTTTAATAAGTCTGACTGTAAAATTTTTAATTAAGAGTAGTAGGCAAAATTAAATTATGATTTGTTTCATTACTATTTTAGTTTTCATTTTCATCAAGATCTTGGGGGGAAAAAAAGAGTAAGAATTGTGTTTTTCTTAAAAGGAATATAAATAAGGCTTATTAAATGTCTAGTGGCTCTGTAATAATTAAAATCCACATTCGAGTAATCGATAAGGAAACTCACATTTCTTGCTGGTATTATTTCTTAATTTCTTGGTTTCCCAGAATATTTTGTTGGTATTTACTCTACAAAATTCATTAACTCGTTATTATTATTTTTTTTAATGTTGCCGCACGGAAAATAGTTTTGTGAACAAAATTAATTTATTAATACTTCTCTCAATTGCTGTTGATATCTAATTTAATAAAGTAATTAATTTTAGCACATATAAGAGACAATTAAAAGATATTTTTAGGTTTCAACTCAGAATACTTTTTGTGGAATTAAACGAAGGTGTAAAAGAGTTAACTTAAATTTAATAGATATTTCATTTCCATGTTTTAGACTTTGTAGTTAAAAGTTTCTTAATTGATAGCTTAAAAGTTTATTTCGCTGCCAACAGTATGTCTTTAAGAGGGAACAACATTGTCGATTAAAAGAGAGATGCGTAAATAGTATTATATTGTGTAAGTCACTGTTAAATTAATTTTTACAAGGTTTTCTTTAACTCGCTTTGTATGTTTGTATGGTTGGAATCTTGAAAAGTTAATTTCACCTACTTTCGATTAAGTTATTAACCTGAAATTTGGGACATTTATAGATCTTGTATGACAATACAATTTTTTTTTAAAAAAATGACCGGTTTCGCGCTTTAAAACACCCCAAAACGTCTTACCGAAACGTGCATTTTCCCCTTAGAAATAATATTGCGATATTTTAATTGAAAAAAAAAAAATAGTTTGCAACTCTCATATATTTTAACCACGTTGTTCCCCGCATAATTATGACGCCAGCTTTGCACGACGTACACATTTGTACTTGAAACCATAGGTTGACTTTTAGAAGTTTCACTTTTAACGTACGTTTTTCGTAACCATTGTTCCAACTCCCATATGCTTAAAACTATATATTCATATCCGCTAGCGTCATATTCTCGCCAAGCTTAGCTACAGTTGACGAAATATCGCCAAATTGGGCGACAAAGAATAAATTCCCATAAATGAAGCCAACTTGTCTGTAGCTGACTAATTTGGTGAAATTATCATTCGAATTTAGTATTGACGAAAACTAGGAGTGAATTTTCTATAATCGGGTTCCTTGCATTTTAACTTCGTTTTCAAGTAAAATTATCTAAAATCTTAAAACAGAGAAATAGCGAAACTATCTTTACCTCTCGGTACAAACTAGAAGGACTTTTCTCAGCTCAAGTCGGAATATTTCCCACTTACCCATCATTTTTTCTTTCATCAGATTTGATAACAAGTTTTTTAGATTTCCTACTAAATATCCCAGGTAAAAGTTTATCAGCAATTTTTCCTTTAGTAGTAAAAAATGACTGTTTATTAATTATTATCATATAATACCAAAAAATAAAAAAATAAATATACAAAAAGTTTTTATTATTATTATTTATCTAATAAAAAAAAAAGGTTTTTAAAAAATTTAAACTGCATTAAAAAGTAAAAAACACTTTTTTGCTCTAATAGAATAAGAAAAGTATGTCTGGAAATGAGATATGGGAAGATTGGGTAGCCCCGGACACTTGGATAAATTGCAAATAAAAAACAAATGAATGAAATTTCTGTCTTTATTTTACACTTAAAATAAAATTACAATCTTCTTTAATGATTTTAATTAAACATTGCTAATAATATCGAATTATTTAACAAAATATACTGAAAATAGTTTGGCCTTATTTTTTTGGCGTCACAAGAAACGGTGGGTAGTCCCGGACATATTAATCAATGGTGTCCCAACCGTTTTTTGGCCTTACAAACATCACAATTATAATAAAAATCCGATGCATCTATATAAACACAATCTTCATGGGCCCAGCCTTTAAAATCCTGGCACTGAATACAATCTTCTTCAAATGTTTATCCGCATAGGATGCATTCTGTCTCGTTTTTTCGAAAATTTATTGACGAAAACAAAACACTCAACTCACAACTAACTTACTCGGCGCCCACGTTGCAATTAAACTGCATTTGTTTCGACTATAGAGGGCGTTCATTTACAATAACTCGTTATTTACGCAACATTTTCAATTTCTTAGAAATTGAAATGTCCGCGGTTACCCGCCGTCCGCGGCTACCCGACCTTCCCCTATAACTAAAAATAAAAGCTTGGGGCGCACAGAAAACGTTGAGCATGATCAATACAAACAAATGAAAAAGTTACAACCAACTGATCGGGCAGTTTAAGGTTTGATTCATATTAGATTGCCGATTGATGAACAAATTTGTTATCAAGTAACCTTTTACAAAAATTTGCGTCACGCATATCAACTAATCTTGCAGTTTGCTGTTTTTTGAGCACCCCAAACTTTCATTTTTAGTCACACGTCATATTCAGAAATACTTTTCTTGTTCTGTCTGAGTAAAAATTATTTTTTAATTTTTAGTGTATTTTAAATTTAATAAACCCTTTTTTTATATAATTGTATATGTAATAATGTAAAACATATCAGAAGTATGAAATTCAAATATTCATGTAAGCACAAAAAATGTAATTTTTAATATATTTTTTTAAATTCTAATGCAGCTTTTTAGGCGGTTAAGGAAAATAATACGCATATCTATCTATCTATTTATATTCAAATAAATAAAAAAAAATCCAATGTAAAATATACATAAAATATTAAATACTGCGCATAAACGCAAAAATTCTACGAAATAACTAGTACAATTGAATAATAATAATAATGATAATAAAAGTAAATCATAATATTAAATAATAAAGTAAATTAAAAATAACAAATGGAATGATCATGGTTTATGATAGTATGCTATCTGGCTTAAATGTATTTTTTATCTTATTTTCAATAAAATATTGGAGTTTTATGTATTCTGCTATAATTTTTTGCATATTTAGTTTTTATTTATAGAGCTTATATTTTCCATTCTTCAAATAATTAAAATTTTTATAAACCAGTAATGCCAATAATATGAAAAAAACATTTAATAATTTAATAGTTGTAAAAGTTGATGGAATTAAGTTGTGGAGTTATAATAAAATAATTTCCCAAAAAATTCATTATTACATTACTACTCAATCTTTAAAAAAAAAAAAAAAAAAAAAAAAAAAAAAAAAAAAACATTTTAATGATGCAAAATTTAGGCCAGGGTGGAGGTTGTGCATCTACAATAAATATGTAGATATCATTTAAAATTGTAATTCTTATTTTTTAAATTTTTGATATTTATATATATAATTATTATAATGCAAATACAAATGCATTAAAATGGTAAATGTACTGTTAAACACTATTAACCACAGTATAAAGTTAGATTTTTTTTTTTTTTTTTTTACGATGACTAAGAAACCATTAGGTTTAATATATACGCAAAGTAAAATTAATTCATTTTACATAATTAGGAATTCATAAAATAAAATGTATTATCAATCATAGGTATAATCTTTATCATTTTGGATTTATGTATAACATTTAAATGATGTTTTCCTTAATATTATTTATAATTTTTGCTCATCTATTTATAATTTTAAATTTGAAGAAAAAAATTATACCAATTATGTCACATAATATTGGAAAATTCAAAGAACCTTCTTTAAAAATTCTTTACAAAATACAAATATATATTCTCCCGAAGAAAAAAAAAAGAACGTACAAGGAATAAAAAAAAAAAAAAAAAAAAAAAAAAAAATCACCTTAATATTTTAATAAAAAATTAGGAAAGTTTGGATAAGTGTTTAAAGTCGATTCGTTTTAAATAATACACTGAAGAAAATCCATGTTTAATTTAATATTATAATAAAGAATTAGAAATATTTGAATAAGTGTTTAAAGCAGATTTGTTTCACATAATATACTGAAAAAAAAAATCCATGTTTTTTAAAAATATAATACTATAAAATTAGAAAAGTTTTATTATATAAAGGAGAAAATTGATCATTAATTTTATATTACGCTATTGGGAGTTCATTAAAAAATAAATATCGTTTATATGTACAATGATTCTGGTCTGTGATCTAAATATAAACATTTTTAATAATATTTTGCTTTAATTTTACCTGGTATTCTCGCACGCCACATTTTGAATTTTGAATAAAACGCAGAATTTTACAGCTTCTCCAATGGCATTGATACATTTAAAAAATTCAAAACAATTCAAAAAAAGATCTTTACGAAATTCAAGTATCTATCCTTCTGAATAAAGCATAAAAGAAAAGAAAGAAAAAAGGTAGGAATCAAACGGCTTGAGTAAAACAAAAAAGAAAAAAAATGTACAAAAAATCGATATAGGAAAGAAAAAAAAAAGCGCACTGAATCAGAAGGTGAGTGAAAGATTTTTCGTGACATCTCCAAATACTCCGGGAAAAAAATCCAAAAACATCTAGAAAACGCGAGAAACATCTGTTTTGAGTGTTAGACAACTGTTAAGGCTATTCTTCACTCTCTCAACACGCCGAAAGAGTGAAGGAGGTAGGAAGGGGAGGGGGAGGTGAGAAAAGGAAAAGAGTCGGATATGCAAATGATGCCAAATCTACTCTCACCGACCGTCCATTCAAAAATATGTTCCCGCCTTTCATTCGCTCAATAAATCGCCCTCTTTGCCAACAATCAAAAGATATTCTGCTCCCATCTCTTTCCCCTCCTGTGTATATTTCGCCGAGTCGTATTATATGGCTGGAGTTTTAAAGCTAGACTGCACTTTTTTGTTTGCACACAGTTTGCATATTTGCCAGCTATTTGTTTGTTTGTAAAGCCGGCTTTGGGGATTGTGAAAGGCGGGACTTGTGTGCTTGTTGATGTGTATTTTTTTAAGTCAAAAAAATATTCTGGAGAGCTTTCGTAACCTAACTTGAATGTTTTAAAACTATAGTTGAGAGTTAGTTTTTTTTTTTTTCGGGTCAACCTCAGACACGTAGAAACTTTTAGCATTAAGACTATTTAATTTAAATTTATGGTAAATAGATTTAAAACTAAATTTATTTTAAAATATGGTTTTTATAGAGTTTCTTTTATTGATTTCACCATTCATTATTTGAAGTGAGTGAGTTCTTCTGATATGTTGAGATTTTACATTATGAGTGGATTTATTCATTATATATCATTCCAAGACTTAAGTATAATCCTCAATTCTCACAATTTTCGTTAAATTTTCTCAATTTTTACAAAATAATAAGCGTTCTATAATGATATTTTTTGTAATCTCAATTATCACACACAAAAATCTCGTATTGTTTGCTGCGTATATTGTTTGAAAACACCCATGGCCCACAACATAGGCAGCTTAGATGTTTTCGATTTTTGTTATTTGAGCATTTTGCATATTTTGGGTTAAAGCTGTTATTTAGGATTTATACTGATATATGGTGGTCAACTCCCAACTATTGGTTTGACAGAAAGTAAAGGGACGAGAAAGGAAAAGAGGTCGAATATGCAAATGATGCCAAATTTACTCTCACTGACCATTGAAAAATATGTTACCGCCTTTTATAAATTTCTCTTTAACAATCAAATGATATTCCGCTTCCACCTTTCTGTTCTTTTGTATATTACGTCAAGTCATATTATATCTTATATGACTAAAGTTTTAAAACTAGACTGCACTTTTTCTTTTCCCACAGTTTGCATATTTGCCACTATTTGTTTGTTTGTAAAGCCGACTTTGGGGACTGTTAAAAGCGGGACTTGTGTGCTTGTTTATGTGTATTTTTTTTTTTTTTTTTTTTTTGCTTAAAAGTAAAAAAAAATTCTTAAAATCTTCCGTAACCTAACTTGAATGTTTTAAAAGTATAGTTGAGAGTTAGTTTTTTTTAAGACAAACTCACACACCGAGAAGCTTCTATCATTAAGACTATTCAATTTAAATTTATGTTACTTGGATTTAAAACTAAATTTATCTTTAAATATGCTTTTTATCGAGTTCTTTTTAATTGATTTCACCATTTATCATTTGAGGTAAGCGGATTCTTCTGTTATTTTAAGGTTGTATATTATGAGTGGATTTATTCATTATATCTCATTCTAAAAGGTAAATATAATCTTCAATCCTCATAAATTTTGTTAAATTTACTCAATTTTTTACAAAAAAGCAAAAGAAAGGGTTGTATTATGATGACATTTTTTTTTGTAATCGCAACTGTTGCAGCACAAATTTCGTGTTATCGCTGATATTGAAGGATAATATTCATGGCTCACAATATAAGCTACTCCTCACTGTTTTCATTTTATTTTTAATTCGCACATTTTGAATATTTTGTTTTGAAGCTGTTATTTAGGATTTATGCTGGTATATGTTGGACAGATGTTGCTTTGACAGAAAGTGGTGAGCCGAGAAAGGGAAAGAGATTTAATGTGCAATTGATGCCAATTTTACTCCCACTGTTCATATTTTACCGCCTTTAATTCACTCAATAAACTTCCATGTTTGCCAAACAGTGAAGGATATTCTACTCTTGTGTTTCCCCTCTTGTGCATATTTCGTCAAGTCGTATTGTATGGCTGAAGTTTTAAAATTAAAATGTCCTTTTTTTCTTTGGACACAGTTTTCCTGTTTGCCAGCTATTTGTTTGTAAAGCCGACTATGGGATTGTGAAAGGCGGGACTTATTATATATATATATATATATTCTATAGCGATTTAGTAACCTGACTTGAATGTTTTAAAAGTATAGTTGAGAGTTAGGTTTTTGTATTAGCTAAGCCTCCACCTTTAACATACGATAACTATGTATATAATAAATGACTTTTAGAAACATAAAAAGTAACTTGTGAAAGATAGAATATTTTTAAACTTTATCTAACTCTTTACTCATAACTTGAAATAAAAAAACACTTTCTTAAAAATTAGAAGATATATTAGGATATATTAGTAATACAAGGACTATCAAGTCTTTTTTACATCTCTGTCATTATGGCAGTTTTTATGTCTATCTCAAAAATTCCTTAACTCTAACAAATAAAGGTATTTCACATTCATAATGAAATTTAAGTGACACCTTATAAAAGTAGTTCATAAAATTTATATACAGCAGTTTTAAAATTTAATTCAAATTTTCGTCAATAAATGGAGATCCGCTAACTCAAACGGTTTGAAATCTTGAAAACTTTTAAGAATGCGCAAGTCGGCATGTAAAGCTGCATACAAGATCTTTTAGTTTTCACTCTGCGTTCTATTTAAGTTAAAAAACAACAACAACGTTTTTTTTTTTTTTTTTTTTTTTTTTTTTAAGTTTATTGTTAGCTCGGGCATTCTTACATTACTTAAGCAAAGTATACCATGTGCGTTCATTGTATTTACATTAAAACTCTAGTACTAAACACCTAAGACAGTTTCGAAGTCATCAGTTCTCTAAGGATTTCTTTTTCGACATTTTTACTTCTGAACTGTTAACCACTTATGGGCATAAATTTTCTTATTTAAACAGAATCGTAAAACAAAAATCCCAACAAAGTTAAAAAATAAAAATAAAAAGTTGTTTTATAGAAAAACATTAATAATAATAATAATAATAATAATAATAATAATAATAATAAAACATACAAATTGACTTTCAAACGCACAAGCGTATGAACTGCTAATTTCCAGCTGAAATCCAATACAAATTTTAGTTCAATTTGATGTATTAATTGTGCTTAAATAAAAGTGAGCTTCAGCATAACCGTAATTTTTATTGAAGTAATTCTGGAAAATACACCGATTCGTTTATTAACTAAATATATGATCAATATAGTACATTACATACCTATTATGGGAAAATTTAGTAGCAGGCATGACAAAATATGTTTAAATATTTAGAGAAGTATGTCCTCGATACTGAGTATTTAAGATATTACACTGAGTATATTAAGATATTTGAATAATGTTATGTTTTTTGTGATTTTTACTAAATATTTAGATTGTTTTGCTAATATTGGGTTTATACCGGTGATAAAAAAAAAAGTACTTTTCACAAAGCCCTAACATGCTTTTGAAATGGATTGAAAATTTTATATCATTGAACCGCGATTAAATGTAAAATTAATTCAGTTTTAACTTTGTTTAAAAGAAGTTTTGTTCTATTGATAGTAAACTTCTTATTAATATTTTTTAAGATTATTTATTATCAACCAAGAATCTAATAATAGATGCATTTCCTTGAGTGAATACCAGAAATTTCATTTAAACACAGCTTTAATATTCTTAGTAATATAGAAAAAACACCTTAATATTTCAGTATATTAACAATCAATATATGCTTCAAGAACCTATGTGACATAAGCATACGAGGCGATTACAATACTTACAAGCAATGCCATGTTTTTATTTTTACGATATATTAATTCCACATTTTGTACAAAATTGTTATTTAAATTGATATTTAAATGTACTTTATAAAGAAAGTTGTGTTGAATTACTTTTTGCCTATAATAAATAAATAAATAAATAATAATAATAATTCTAAAAGAGCGTAATGCCTCTGGAACAAGTTTTATAAGGTTAAAAAAATTACATAATAAAAAATGTTTTTGTTTATTTTTTACGTTAAATAAGTGGAGGATCTGTTTTGCGCATATGGCGCGTTTAAAAATATCTCTAAGAAAATTAGATTAACTTAATAAGCTTCTTATAATCTTGAATACTCAGTAAGATCTTATTCATGCTGTCATAATTATGTTTATCTGTAGTATAATTTTATAGAAATAAAGAGAGCCAATGCTCGAATCACCAATGTGTAATTTTTCCAGTAACACATATTAGAATGACAAGATTCTAATCGACAAAAATGTCTAAAATTAGATGATGTCACACCGTGTGTATTCAGTGTTATAAACAATTTGAGCTATCATACAGCATATTGTAGCATGTATTTCGATTAATATCAAAACATTAATAATCTAGCGCTAATATAACTATTTTCGAAAAACGAAACTATCATCTCATTTCTTTCTCATAACTTTCTGCATTTTTTCTTCGTTCCATTGGAAAATATCAAAGGTTTGATGACATATATACACATCAGTTACTTTCAAGAAATTTCAAATGTCTGCATATTGAGAAATTAAAAGTGGGATATTTCAAAGCAACTAGGCAGAAAATGATTAAATTATAATATTGAGAATGGTAAAAATAATCTTAAAACGGTAAGACTTACTTCAATTAAATGATTATATTTAAGCTTAAAAAAATGTATAATTTATTTCACCATATACACTAGAACTTGGAATCATCTCAAGATTGGCACAGAGAAGATACTTTTTGTACCTTGGAGGCGATCGACTGGAAATTTCCAGCATGATTACGCCATTAATAAAAAAATATTTTTAAAACTAGTCACTTGATTTAAGTATATTGGAATTAAAAAAAAAATGGTTTGCTACCATTGTTTCTAGCTTTTTTTCCTGCTCATCAGTAAAATAACTGTTTTGTCAGAATAGGTAAATTTAAAGAAAAAAGACAATGGGCTTTTATTTTCAAATTAAACATATGAAAGAAAAAAAAAGTAAATTAATTCAAATGTATAAAATACTTCACTTTTCACTTCGTTAAACTACAGAAAAGATTCCCCGTATCTAAAAAAAAAGAGAACTAAATAAATTAATTGATTAAACTATTGTTTTACTGTTATCAGACCACGTGCTATTCACAAAACAAAATAAAGTGAAAGATATCTTCACAACTTATTCTCCATTTGAAACAAATGGACGATAGCCCGAACCAGTTTTTAATGCATTAAGAAGATTTACATTTTTTTCCTACTAAGATTAAACAAAAAATGAATGAAAGAATTAATTCAGACGTCACCGAGTCGCATTAATTAAGGAGCCCTTTCTTCTTCAAATTATTTTTCACCATTTTTTTCTTTCCCTTCAACGCTATAATAAAGTGAATTTTTTCCCAAAAAAGAAAGAAAAAAAAGCTTTATTTTTTTTACACTACGTTTCCCCCTCATCTTATTATTTTCTTTTATGTTCGGGCGCGAGATTAAGCGACTTAACGTGATTCAAAAGATTTGGCGTAACTCTCGTTCCAGATCTTCAGTAATGCTTTGTTCTGAGCGGTAGCAGATGGGCCGACATTCTGCCCGACTAAATTTGGGATGAGAAAAATGTTAATATTTTTTCAATTTTCTTCTGTTGAATTAATCAATTAATTTACTTATATCTTAACTTTTCTGGCAGAATATAAGTGTCTCGCTTAAGTGATAAGTATTATTTTTTCTCAAGGATTTATTTGTACATGGGCGGATTAAAGTTATACAAATAAATATTAACCTTGCATTTTAATTTAATTTATGTTATTGTATTGTATCTAATGAGTAGCAGCATTTATTTAGTATATTATTGGAGAAGTAAAGACGTTTGTATATTAATTTAGTCTTATTTTTATTTGTAAATCTGTAGTTGTATATTTGTTATTAATGTACTTTAAATGGATAGAATGACAATTTTTATGTTATAAAAACTCAATGTAGAAACTGCTAATGTTGTTTTACTTATTATTATTTTTTTCTGTTGAATTAGTCAATTAATTTACTTATATCTTAACTTTTCTGACAGAATATAAGTATCGGATTTTAGTAGTAAGTATTATTTTGGGGGGAAGATTTATTTGTACTAAGAAGGTTTAAATTTATATAAATAAATATTTTTCTTGTGTTTTAATTTAATTTATTCTCTTCTCTTCTATCGAACAGTAGTACATATATTTAATAAATTAATAATAAAAGAATAAAAGGATAAATGTTTATATATCAATTTAGTCTTATATCTTAATTCTTCTTATAGAATATAAATGTCTCATTTTAGCAATCAATATATATATATATATATTAAATAATTTATTTGTGCATAAAAAAATTAAAGTTACATAAATAAAATATTAATCTTGCATTTTAACTTAACTATGGTCATATTGTATCTAATGCGTAGGCATATATTTAATAAATTATTAGAGAAGAAAAGAAGTTTTCCCATTAATTAAGACGTCCTTTTATTTGTCAATTTCTGTTCGTAGTTTATTTGTCTATGTGTTAATAATGAACTTTAATGAATGTAATAAAAAATATCATAAACATTCATTAATAAATGATGTTATTGCTTTATACACACTTGATGCACTTTCAGAAATATACGAGATTGCATAACCGCATTACTACATTATTATTTTTTCTGTACCATTCGTGTTTAGGTGGCAAAACTTGTTTTACAGGTGAAGTAGCTTTATAATTATTATGGTACTAGCGGCCCTCCCTCGCTTTGCTTCGGGTTAACCTTGAAAACCTTCATCTCTTTGTGTTTTCTGTAGACCTTTTTAATGTGTACAATAATTAGTACATTATTTTGATAAATCTTGTAGGGTTCAGCCTGCGTTTGCAATGTATAAGCGGAAAAAATGAAATTATTTACGACATCACATTAAAAACCTCAAAAATAACAGTATTTCTCCACTATTTAATGGATATACATATAAACCTTCCTCTTGAATCACTCTATCTATTAAAAAAAACCTCATCAAAATCCGTTGCGTAGTTTTAAAGATTTAAGCGTACATAGGGATATAGGGACAGAAAAAGCGACTTTGTTTTATACTATGTAGTGATTTAATGGATATACATATAAACCTTCCTCTTGAATCACTCTATCTATTAAAAAAAACCGCATCAAAATCCGTTGCGTAGTTTTAAAGATTTAAGCGTACATAGGGATATAGGGACAGAAAAAGCGACTTTGTTTTATACTATGTAGTGAAGATTTCTAATTATTATCAAATTTTCTTTCTAAGATTAGCAACGCTTGACAACTCCAGCCAAGCAATAAGTTTATCTTTGAAGATAGCTATAGAATTTGTATTGTCTCTAAAGAAATTATTAAATTTTAAAATATCACGAAGAAAATAGTCAAAACTACAGTTTATCAACCATCGTTTTTATCGTGGGAAAAATTTAACAAAACTTTTTTAAGGAACTCATTTTGAGTCAAATTATCTTATTTAATATAGTACACAGCATAATATGCAAGGCCTTTACAAATGTTAATTTTTAAGGCGGAAGTTATTTTCTATCGATTATCTATCATATTTAAACTGTTTTACGATTATCACTAGACATTGATCATATTCAATTATGAATATGTAGAATATTTTTTCGATTGTTAAAGGACAATGACAAACAGACAAATAAAGTTGAAAAAGATTTTTTTTTTTTTTGGTACCAAAAGGAGATGAATATCGTTGGTCTGATTAAAGGACTGCGTCTGTAAAAAAACCCTTACACTCAGTACTTTTTTGTATAAAAAGATATCAAGCACATGATTTGAAGTGATTGTTGTCTAAAACCAAAGTTCTTGTTAAAACCAAAGTTCTTGTTAGTGAAGTTTTTTTTTTTCGAAAATGAGAAGAACATCGCAAATAGGATTAGAGCGTTCCGTCTGCGGTAACACGATCAGAGCATTTTTTGTATAACTTTTTCATAAATAGAGGGTACATTTTATCTTCTTAAGAGGATATATTTTATCCTCTGGAGAATAATCTGAACTGTCCGTTGCCTGAATATCATGACATTTGCACTCATATAACACCCTAAGTTGCGGTTGTTTTATTTCATGTATATATTAATTTTTTTTCGAATAAAGTCAATGCAAATATTTTATTTGTGACATATATATATATATATATATATATATATATATATATATATATATATATATATATATATTAATATTAATATTAGAAAGTCCTTAAATATCTCTTTCTGTTTAAAATATTTTAATTCCTACGCTTCAGTTTTAATTTACAAGCTTAGAGTGGACTGGGAAATTCTGGCAAAGCGTAAGTATCCACAACATAGCAAGAAGGGAAAAAAATAAAATAAAAATCTATCGCTTTTATTATCACGTAGCTCCTAATTTCTTATCCTCTTTCCTTCCCTTTTAATCTTAGGGGAGTAGAAAACCCGCATCACTCCATCTCCCTTCCAGCACGTTCAGTCATCCATCTATCCATCCATTCATTGAAAGCATGCCCACTGTGGTACTAAAGCCTACAATGCTGACCTTGAATCACATTCTTGTTAATAAAGCCGTTTTCTAGACTGACGAGAACATCACAGGTATGATTAAACCAATTCGCCGGCAGAAAATCTTACTCAGAACAATTTTTATGCTGCTTAGAAAATGTATCTCATGTGGATGATCTGAAGTGCCGATTGCATAAATGACATGAAATTTGATCCCATACAACATATTACAGAGCCTCTAAGTTGCGGGTTTCTTAATTTTAACAGTTTTGAATATTATAATTTTTTCGAATAACCCTAATGTAAAAATTTATATATATATATATCACAGGACTGATCGGGTACTATTTCAACCCGTATTTGATCTTTTACATTACATTGATACATCTAGTTTATTTGTTTAAAGGTTGTGTAAAATATTTAACCCAGCTTGCAAGTCACAAGCCATGCCCCTGTCTCCATATTTATTTATTTGCAGATTTATAGTTCATTTTGTTAGGTTAGTACTTAGTGTTTAAGTTACAGACTCTCTCTATATGTGTTGTTTATGTTTCAGTTTTGTATGCTTCAAAGTAGAGGTTATGGTGATCATCTCATAAGCCCTTGATTATAGAAATATGGTTCCAATTAAAAAATTAGTATACAGATAAATCACATATGTAAAATCAAGTACAGATTTTACATATGGTATTCATCTTGTAAGGTGATGTATACATATTAAAACACAATTTTTTTTTTTTTAATGCGGCATCTGAATCCTATGAGTTCTATTTAGAAATTTTTTTCCGTAGTCAGATAAAAAGAAACAGTAACAATTCCATACATTTACTATCAAAGCTCACCGAGTTATGGTACTTTGAATTTTATGAAATTTCAAAGCTTTCTGGCGTTAAAAATAGACAACCAATTTTTTAGTGCCAGAAAATTCCGGATTTTTATATAATCAGAGTATCATAATTCGGTGAGTTATCATCGTAGAAGAATAGGAGAAATTTTTACTGTTTTACCAGCCAGAACAAGGATAAAATAGTTTAACTATAACTCATAGAACCTAGACGCCGTATGAAAAAATTAATTTTGTAGTTTATAAATATACTTGACCTTTCAAAATAAATGCCATATCTAAAAGCTGTACTTGATTTTATACTTTTTGTAATTAAAAATACTTTTCTATCAATATTGGTGTGAAAAATAATCGTCATAAACTCTGTTTTGAATCATCCGGTATATTGTAAGGAGAGTCCTTAAGGATGTTCTCAAAGTAAATATTTTTCCTTCGCTCAGCAACGCGACATATTTTCTAATTCTTTTCTAAACATAAAAGCATGATACTTGCATATATGATTATTGAAATAATTTGTAATCGAACTGTTTTCTTTTCAATTTATGATAAAATAATTACATTTTGAGCTGTAAGCAATTGTTGTAACCGGACTGCAGTTTTTTTCCCTTTCCAGTGATGTCGCTTCCAGAAATTCGGCTCAAAACGCGAACTTTGACAGAATTTTCCAAAAATCTTCTGTCTTTATTAAGAAACGAAAAAAAAAAAAACTATTCGATTACATGGTTACGTAAATTATGAATTTGATACGCTTTCAAACTAAAAAGAATTAAATAACGTGTCTCTGTATATAGCAAAATTTTTCGAATAAAATCAATGCAAATATTTTATTTATCACACACTCACATATATTCATATATAATATTAATTTTGGGCAGTCCATAAATAGTTCTCTCTGTTTAAAATATTCTAATTCATATGCTTCACTTTTAATCTGCAGCTTAGAGTGGACTGGGAAATGCTAGCAAAGCGTAAGTATCCACAACATAGAAAGAAGGGGAAAATAAAATAAAATAAAAGTTGGTCGCTTTTATATCACGTTGCTCCACATTTCTTATCCCCTTTCCTTCCCCTTTAGTCCCAGGGGAATAGAAAACCCGCATCACTACGCCTCCCTCCCAGCACGTTCAACCATCCATCTATCCATCCATTGATCGAAAGCATGCCCACTGGGCTACTAGAGAAAAAGTAAAAAATATCGCTTCCAGTTAGAGGACGGTACTTCGCACTCTTATTTGAAATAGAAAATTCCGAGGTGTTATTATGAATTTCATTGCAAATCTAAATTTGAAAGTCTTCTTAAAATTGTCACGTTCGATTATCTTTACATTATTGCTCAGACATTATCCAATTTACTTCCAAAATATGAAGTTATTCCACTTTACTTGTTTATCATATAAAAATTGAAATGGGTATTTAAAATGTCTCAGATACGTAGTGAATAAACGTCCGTAATGAAAAAGCGAGTACAAGAAATGAATTGCTAGGTAAAAAATATTTCAGTGAAATCCAGTTAGTCTCATAAATTTTATTTTGAAATTGAATTCGCTTAAATCTCTTTAAATGAGATTTTTTTTCTGTAATTTAAAAAAATAAATAAATAAAAGATGCAATTTGTGTATTCAATAAAATATTTCACAGATTGCTTTCATTCAGGCAGTAATAAAAGTATTAGAAAAATTATATGTATTTTTTTTTATCATTCAGTAATAAAAAAAAGAAAGAAATTGAGATTCATGTTACAACAAATTCTTAGATGAATCTGAATTTAAAAGTGAATGAAGATGTCACTTTGTTTAAATTCAGCTCATCACCGAATAAAAATCTAATTTGACTCTGAAGCAGATGGATTATGCCAGCAACAAGAAAAGAGTAATAAGAAGTGTAAAACTTTTAACAGAAACGGTAATGTTGTGAAAACGTTAAACCTTAGCCTTTGTAACCTGAAATTATAAATGTACATGCCACTTAGAAATTTATTATAGACGGACTTAACAAAAACGGCGATAGCAAATTCGAAAATATTTAATTTTTATGCATAATTTTTGAATGAATTAAAAAAATTGAAATTACATGATTTTTAGAAGTAATCTATGGGCAATAAAAGCAAAGACATAGTGCCGGACGTTGCCATCATTTTTAAGCATTTCTAAAAATAGTAACTAGTTTTTGGCAGACGTCCAAAATTGGACTATGATTTTTTGACGACGACAGAAAAGTCAGTAGGGAAAGAAATAGAACTTTGTCGCTAATAATTTTTTTAAAAATTTAATTGATGATATTATTCTGAAAACCGAAAACTTAGCGTAATGAATTTAGTACGGTAGCTCTTCGTTATATCTTTGATTAGAACATAATATAACCTATTAGTGATCATGATCATAAAACATTTTATTAACACTATCTGAAGAATTTATTTTTCTTGGAGTTTTTGTACTTTTCTAATGATAGCTAGTTGCTATGATTTGTTTGCTTCCTTTCCTATTCCTTCGGACTCTAACTCCATAAATTTAAAAACTCTAGTAATTCAAATGAGTCTGCAATATATATTTTTTCGAAATAAAGGTTGTTTCTTACGTATTTTTTAATATTAATTTCAGAAAAATGTATTATACTACATGAACTTTCGATGCACACTGAGAATTTGTGTTTGGTTGGTTAAATATAAATTTAGTCATAAAGATACTAGAACTTCCAATTGGTAAATTATAAATAAATTAAAATTATGAATTCCAGACAATAATCAACAGGATTAAAGACTACTGCTGGTGGTTGTATAGGGAGCAGTGGTAAACAATGCACAAAAAAAAAAAAAAAACCCTTCTAAATGGAGGGCATTAACCCCTTGAAGGGCCGGGAGTGATGTTTTATCCTTAATTTTAATGAAGATTTGTACCAGAATTTTTGAATAAAATTTTATTTTTAAAGCTGTAAAACTGGTGTTTCTAAGTTTTAGATAAAAATTTAAAAAAATTCTGGTGTGAATTCAACATTACAGAAACACAATTACTTGATCTGAAAGGTTTTTGAGTGCGTGATAGCCATGTAAAACGTAACTAATTAACAAAATGTAACATCCAGCTTATTTTTAAGTGTTTTGCAAATAAAGATTTTTTACTTCAGTAGATTTTGTGTGATTTTAAGTTTCGGGGAAAACTTTACGTAAGTGAGTGAAAAAAACTCAGCTTTTCTGAACTCATTGTATCAAAAGAACATTAAAACTCCAAAAATAATGTAAATAAGTATAAAATTAAAAATTATATAAAAAAAAATCTCTTTTCTGTTATAAGCATTCAATGTTTATCCTAAAATACAGCCAAATTTCAAGACTGGAATTCATATGTTTCTCGAAAATTTCCGTTATAATACGTTAATTTTGCGTGGGCCCCACTATTATGTAAAATTCACCGATTTCTTTACTGATGGTAGAAAGCGCAAGATAAATGAATTTTTTAAAAATATATAATTTCTTTTCTGTTTCTTTTTAAGATATGGCAACATGGAAAAAACATTAAAAATATCTTTTTATGATTTCTAAATTGATTTTTCAAGGTATAATCATCATTTAATTAATATTAAGCGATTAATTAATTAAAGTATACATTTTTTAAATCTATATTTTCTACTTTTTAGTGTTTAAAATATTTCGTTCTTGCAGTTTCATACCCTGGTGGCACGTTTTAGCGAGCGTGGTTTGACGCATAATTAAATCCATTGTGTTTGTTACTCATATACAATTAATTTAAAAAAATTGGTGATTTATTACCTGCAACCGGCTAACGAAAAAATGCTTTAAAATTAATTTATAATTACGTTCTAAAAATATTAAAATGTTATATAATCATAGCAAACACACCTGTGTACATATTTTTTAATTATTCTAGCATATCCGAAAATGAGTCGAAAGACTATTGCGAAATTCCATCTGTACATACTAAAACCAAGTTAAGTTAAATAAAAGTGTTATTTTTCAGTATTACTGTGTTATCGAAATGTTTCCCTTTTGCAATATTAGGTTAAAGATTTTTTAATCTTAGAGTGAAGAAACCTTTAACAATGATGTTTAAAACTTTAAAATGTTGAACGTACATACATTAATACCCTAGTAAATACTCCTACACTGCATGTTTATGTTACAACTGCCTGAAAAAAAAAACACAAGTGAAAAAGAAACTTACGCAAGTACACAGATCAAAAGTAAAGCATACGACCTATAAATTTTAAAGTAGTGCTTGTTAAAGTGCTTCATATTTAAACTACAACTAAGTCAGAGAAGCACACTGAAAAATCAAATTTCAGAAAAATTATCGCAATATTTTGAAATAAACAAATCAAATGTACAGGAAGAGAAGAGAAACCGGAACTACAAATTTTAAAATGTTTAACAACACTTGCATTTTTGTTTTACAACTAAGGAAAAGAAATATTTAAAAAATCAAGTTTTAGCAAATTATTGCAATTTTCTTTCGCATGTAGATCAAAAGTAAAGCACTAGAAACATTAAGAGAAGCTCCGACTTTGTTTATATCTACGATACCGCTAGTTTCTCGTCTGTGTAAGAGAGGCGCACCTGGTAAGAAGTCAATCAAATGTCGCCGTATCCACCACCACCCTCTTTCCATTTTTCCATATCGATTTTCGTTTTACTTCAAAAAATAAAAAAAGAGCCCTCCTAGGAATAACAGTGTTGAGGGGTAACATATATCGGTGAGTTTAAATAGGTTTTGCACGCTTCCTTCCTTTTTGCACTTCATATTTTATAGGGGACAAAAAGGGTTGCGAGGATAAGGTAGAAACAATTTAACTGAAAAGATAAAACTCTTGTATGGATTTTCATGCAAAACGCAATACATGACATTACACATTTTTATCTATGCGCGTTTAATTTTATGTTTGATAACTTGAACATGAAAACTTAAAAGTAAATTATAATATTACAGGAATAAGGATAATATGTATCGGTGAGCTTAAATAGATTTTGTACGCTTACTTCTCTTTTTTCACTTCATATCTTATAAGGGACAAAAAGGATTGTGAAGATAAGGTAGAAACAATTTAACTGGAAAAATATAACTCTTGTATAGATTTTCATGCAAAACGCTATACATGACATTACACAGTTTTTACGATGCGTATTCATTTTTTTTGTTTTATCACTTGAACATGAAAACTTTAAAAGTAAATTATAGTATTACAGGAAAAAGGATGACATGTATCGATGATCTCATAAATGAATCTTGTACGCGTCCTTCCTTTTTTTCACTTCATATTTTATAAGGGACAAAAAGAGTTGTGAAGATACGGTAGAAACAATTTAACTGAAAAAATATAACTCTTGTACAGATTTTCATGCAAAACGCAGTACTTTTACCACAATACATTACACAGTTTTTACGATGCGTATTTAATTTTTTGTTTGATAACTTGAATATGGGAAATCTTAAAAGTAAATTAAAATATTACGGGAATAAGGATAACATGTATCGGTGAGCTTAAATAAAGTTTGTACGCTTTCTTCCTTTTTTTTTTCACTTCATATTTTATAAGAGACAAAAAGGATTATGAAGATAAGGTAGAAACAATTTAACTGAAAAAAATATAACTGTTGTACAGATTTTCATGCAAAACGCAATACGTGACATTACACAGTTTTTACGAAGCGTATTTAATTTTGGATTTGATAACTTGAATATGGGAAAACTTAAAAGTAAATTAAAATATTACAGGAATAAAGATAACATGTATCCGTGAGCTTAAATAAGTTTCGCACGCTTCCTTCTTTTTTTTGCACTTCATGTTTTATAAGGGAAAAAAAGGGTTGTGAAGATAAGGTAGAAACAATATAGAACTCTTGTGTGGATTTTCATGCAAAACGCAATACATAGCATTACACCTTTTTATGTATACATCTTTAATTTTATGTTCGATAATTTGAATATGGGAAAACTTAAAAGTAAATTAAAATATTACAGGAATAACAATGTTGGGGGATAACATGTATCGGTGAGTTAAAATCACGCTTCTTAACTTTTATTTCACTTCATATTTTACAACGGACAGAAATCGTTGTGAAGATAATGTAGAAACAATTTAACGAAAAAAATATAACTCTTGTACAGATTTCAATGCAAAATGCAATATGTGACATTATATACTTTTATGTATGGTTTAATTTTATTTTTGACGTGAACGTGAACATGAAAACTTAAAAATAGGTTATAATTTTACAGAAAAAACAGTGTTGAGGGAAAACATGTATTGATAATTATAAATAGGTTTAGCACCTTTCTGCTATTCTGAACTTGATACTTTATAGGGAAAAAAAAGGATTGTAAGAATTAGGTAAAAACAATTGACAAACTGAAAAGTTTTATAAATTTTCATGTATAACATACCGCACATTTTTATGTGAGAGTGTTCAATTTTGTGTTTAAAACTACAAAAGCTAAAATTAAATTACAGTATTATATTTGATAGGGAGATATATATTATGGAAAATTTCTGAATATAAATAATTTTGATCTATTAACGGAAATTTTATAACAAAAATAATATAGTAATTTGCTATGTAAGAAATTATGTTGTATTAAAGATTATGTAAATGTAATTTTATAGTAACATTTACACTATGCATTATCATCAAGTTAGTTTAAACCATTATAAATTGACACTGCATATTGTTTTATGACTGATACCTTAAATAATAATTATATATTTTGTAATTTGACGGAAATTGCTATGCATCAATATGGTCTGTTTCTTATGTTGTACACTGCAAAGAAAAAAATTGTTGATTTACGGTATAATATTGGCATTCTAGCTGCCAATATTATACCGTAAAATTAACAGTAATAAGCAGTAATACGCTGCCGCGCAAAATCAACAATTTTTTTGCAGTGATACATGCATTTAGAAACAAGTTGGAAATTGTACGTCAAACGTGACAAACGAGGTGCGTTCGTACTATAGCTAGTTATATAAATATTCAGATCTTGATGATTTTTAATTCTGTGAAATGAATTGTATTGTCTGCAGATTCATTTCTGTCATAAAATAAGTATCTCGGTCGCTTGACGATTCAACCTCGGAAGCTCCTATAACAAGAAAGCACCGATTTGAAAAAAAAAATTCAAATTTCTTAGTAAATGTTTTTATTAATATCTTCTAAAGTTTTGATTCGATTTTCATAAAATTTGAAATGTCTCGACAAAATTCTGCAAACATAATATAGCTTAAATTTCAAACCATTCGGTTGGGTCGTTTTTGCGTTGTTACATGCGGACGGACGGACAGACAGATGGACGGACGGACAGACAGACGGACGGACCAGACGACGACAATGGGTGCTACGTATTTATATAATTATGAACGCACCTAAAAAGGCACAATTAGCGATATTTATTGGATTAAATATTAAAAGAATTCCGCCAGTTATCTTAGAGTAGATTTAGAGTTGTTTAGCCTCTAGATCAAATGTAAGGTGGGGGATAATTATAAGAGCACCAACTTTACTTATATATACGATAGAATTAGTCTCTCATCTGTGTAGGAGATTTACACCTGGTAAGAAATCAATCAAATGTCGCCGCCATCTCTACTTCCACCCCCTTTCCCTTTTCTCATATCGATTTTCGTTTTACTTCAAAAATAAAAAACAGAGCCCTCCTAGGAATAACAGTGTTGAGGTGTAACATATATATCGGTGAGTTTAAATAAGTTTTGCACGCATCCTTCCTTTTTGAACTTCATATTTTATGGGGGACAAAAGGGATTGTGAGAATAATGTAGAAACAATTTAACTAAAGAGTTGTATAGATATTCATGCATAAAACACTGCAGACTTTTATGCGTGTGTGATTAATTTTGTATTTGATAACTTGAAGTGCGAAAAGATAAAACTAAATTATTATATTATATTTGATAGTCAGATGATGAGGCATTTCTGAATATAAATAATTTTGCTCAATTAAACAAACTTTTTTAATATAAAAGTTGTCATGTGCTGTATATCGTGTCCCGTCAATTCGTCACGCACAATTCATCGCGGAACAATTCATTGCGCAAAATTCATCACAGCGTCAATTCATTGCAGGGAAAATGTTTTTGAAGAATGATAAGAAATCACTTGCTGAGTGCTTAATCACTTGCTGACGAGTGCATTAAACATGCATTTCTTTATTGAAAACTTCCCAAAAACCACATATATAAAACAAATCCTCATATTTTAATGATTGATATTTTTAGTGTAAAGCAGTAAAAGGTGAAATATATCTATATACTAAATATTTTAATCTGCATCTAAAATCGGACTTTAAAATGTTAGTTAAAATTATCTATTTTAGAAAACAATAATAAAAAATAAATTATCATTAAATATAATTTTACTAAATTTACTTTACTTTTATCATCATCGCCTTCAAAAGCATTTTCGCTGCGATGAATTAACGCCATGACGAATTGACGTTGCGATGAATTATTCCGCGATGAATTGTGCGCGACGAATTGACGCAGAACCCTGGTATATAGATAGTCTGTTATGTAATGTAATTTTATAGTAAAATTTATCCTGTACATTATAATTAACTCAGTTTAATTCTTTATAGATTGAAGGCATATTTAAGTTTTCTTATAACTGAAATCTTCAAAAACTATTATTATATGTTTAATTTGATGAAAATCGTTATATATCAATGTTATCCATTTCTTCTTATATTACTCACTCATTTGGAAAAAGTATAAATTTAGCGATTGAGATAAAAATTTAGTTTATTTAAGCTTTTCTGTCAGTTATCTTAGAGCAGTTATCGAATTTTTTAGCAAGTAAACCAAATTTAAGGCAGGAAGATATAAATAAGAACTTCGACATTGTTTATATGTGCGATAGCGTTCGTTTATCTTCTGAGTTGGAGCAGGGCATCAGGTATGAAGTCAATCAAATATTGTCATACTTATGCCCTCCCATCCTTCTTTTCTTTTAATATTGATTTCCAGTTTATTTTCAGAAAAAAAAAATGTAACAGTGTTGAGGGATAACATGCGTTGGTAAGTTTAAGTACATCGCGCGCAATTTCTTCTTTAAAAAAAAAAAAAAAAAAACTTAATATTAGAGGGGGCTAGAATGACAGTAGAGTAAGTCAATATTTAGTAATTTGAGAAATGAACTGTTTTGTGAAACTTGTCGTATTGCCGTTGCATTAAGTGGTCCAACTTGTTTTACCCTCTAGCGACTCCCTATGTAAACTATGACTTATTTGACTGTCGCACTGAACATAAATTAATATACGTTCAGTGAAAATGTGGTTATCTAGATTTTTTTTTTTTTTTTTGACTTACTCCACTGTCATTCTAACCCCCTGATTTTATAGACAGCAAAAGGATTTTAACGATGAGGTAGAAACAATTTTGATAGAAAAGATAGAACAAATTGCATGGATTTAAAATAGATAGACTACATTAAATATCTCGAAAAAAAAAAAAAAAAGAACTTTCAAACGTAATATACTTTCGAAAATACATGACAATACGCCGCCTAATCCATAAAATAATTGTATTACTGTTTTTGTTTTTGTATAAGAAGTGTTTAGGTGGCAAAACTTATATTAAAAGTTATAGTTGTCTGATAATTTCTCTTTCTATGCTTAGTAAAGGTTGTCAACTTAAACTGAAAATAGTATTCTTTGTAAAACATACCCTTGTTTTGTCTCTAAACGTATTATCAAACTATTAAAGTACTCCATAAAAATTTCACAGCTATGGAATACCCGTTAGTGTTAGAAACGTAAAAGAAATTTAACCATAACAGAAATGTTATAAATATTACATTTTAAAGTAAAATGATTCTATAACAAGAGCAATGTAAGGGTTCATACTCTTTACAAATGCTCGTTTTTAAACGAAAACTATTCAAAGGGCTTAATTTTTATACTTTCAATGAAAATCACTAAAAAGGTAAGATGTCAATCAAACGTTGTCATCCCTAGAACACCTTTCCTTTCAGTTTTCGATGTTGATTTTGCATTTTATTTATAAAAAAAATAATAATAACAGTGTTGAGAGATAAAACACATCCAGGATTTTAAATAGATATCGCACTTTCCTTTTTTTTTTTCACTTCATATTTTATAGATGTCATAAAAATTTTAACGATAAAGTAGAAAAAATGTTAACAGAAAAAGTAGAACATATTGTACGAATTTTTATGCAAAGCTCTACGATACATAATTTCATATGCGTGCATGTTTACTTTTATATTAAATATCTTAAACTAACATATATATATATACTATAAGCTTAATACGCTTTCTTGAATAAGTGACATTACCCTATTAAACAGAAAACTGCATAACTGAGTGATTAGTTTTCCTATATCATCAGTATTTAGGTGGCAAAAATTGTTTTACAGGTGAAGTAGGTTTATAATTATTATGATACGTTATCTGACAAATATCTTGTCTTACGAGCTCTCTTTCTAAGATTAGAAAAGCTTGGTAACTTCAACTAAGAAATGTGTTACTCTTAGAAAATGGCTATGGAGTTTACGTTATTAGATTGCTAACATAACTGCACAGCTAAAGTGTTACACCTTTTTTTAAAATTAACAATAACAAAACTGTTATAAAGAATGCATTTTAGTGTAAAATGATTACAGCGTACGATGTAAGTGTTAAAACATTTTACAAATGTTCATTTTTATACAAAAATTATTCAAATGGTTTGTCTACTTTTTCTTGATTATCGCTATGCAGGTACGAAGTCAATCAAAAGTTCCCACTCCTAGAATTCCCTCCCCCCCCCATTCCTTCCATTTTTTTATATTGATATTCATTTTACTTCTCAAAATAAAAAAATTAAAAAACTGTTAAGGAATAACATACATCATTGAGTTTAAAGACATTTTACATGTTTACTTTCTTTTTGCTCTTCATTTTATAATGAAGACAAGAACGTTTTAACGATAAGGTAGAAACAATCTTAACAGAAAAGGTAAAACATATTGTATGCAATTTTATTCAGAGCCCTAATATACATACTTTTATATGCGTGTATGTTTAATTTATATTAAATATCTTAAATTAACACATACACACACACATATATATATAGATATATATTTAAAATGAAATCACATGTGTGAAAAAGAAAGGAAGAGATATTATAAATATTAAATTTCATTTTAATTTATATATATATTAGTTGTCCTATACCATTAGTGTTTAGGTGGCAAAACTTGTTTTACAGGTGAAGTAGGTTTGTCAATATTATGATAAGTTGTCTGACAAATATCTTCTCTCACGAGCTCTCTTTCTAAGATTGGTAAAGCTTGGCAACTTCAATTAAGAAATATGCCACCTTTAGAAAATAACAATCGAGTTTGCTTTTTTAATTAAAACGTTAACAGATTGTTAATATAGCTGCACATCTTAGGCATATCAGACGGTGTTAGAATTCTGAAAAAAAATTAACGATAACAAAATTTTTATAAAGAATTAATTTTAAAATAGAATGATTCGATTACAACGTACAGTGTAAGTGTTAAAACTTTTTTCACGTGTTCATTTTTATGCGAAAATTATTCAAGGTGTATAATGTTTGTGTACTTTCCCATGATTATCACTAAACGAGCAAGAAGTCAAACAAACGTTATCGCTCCTGGAACCCACACTCCTTCCATTTTCAACACTTTCCAACGAAGCTGAAGGTGTTTATGAACTGTCTGTTTGTCTGTACGTGCTCTAACTTGCGTAAATATATTCGGATTGCCATGAAATTGATATATGTTATTGAAGTTTACTATGGCATGTTCGGTATTGAAAATGAAGTGTGTAGCACTTATAGTTTTTTTGCCGGGCACTGAAAAGACTTCCGTTACATTACGGTCTATGAGGAGGGAGGGGAGGGGATTATTTGCGGTTTATTTTAATGATGTTACACAATTTCAAACATATTGAAGTTGATATATATCACTGAGGTGCATTCCAAGAGGTTTACTATAGAATATGGTGTCATAGCACTTATAGTTCTTTTACAGGGACACTCGAAATAATTCCGTTACACTACAGTGTATGGAGAAAAATCGTTTGCGGTTTATTTTAATAATATTTTACTATTTCAAACATATTGAAATTGATATATATCACTAAGGTTCATTACAAGAGGCTTTCTATAGATTATTATGTGTACAACATTCATCGTTTATTTATGGCTCACACAAAAGAATTCGGCACTGTCTGTTAACAATAACTGTTGGAAATGCGTTTTCAGTTGCTGAACGCATTTTTAAATGTAACTATTTTTTTGTCTATTACTTGGGGTGTATAAATTCTATACGTCATATACAGGGCAGCACACAAAAGTTCTCGAGCACATTTGCGTTTTATTGACGGAAATTTCATAAAGGGGTTTTAAATTGTTCTACGCGTTAACTCAAATTTAGCATTCTATGTAGTATATATACAAATCTATAGATCATATATAGGGCTGTAAAAATAAATAAATAAATAAATCGGATATTTTCCGAATATTATTGGCAATTCCTGAATTTGGGTTTTTAAATATGTTATGCGCTTTCCAAATTACTTAGATATCATTTTTCACCTTATTAAACGCTAAAGATTTGTAAAATTATTTTGTAGTTTTGGAAAGTGTTACATAATCTGTACTTGACGCATGATTTTTCATTCATGTTTGATATTCATTTTGATTTTACTTTTTAAAATAAAAGATAAAAATAGTGTTAAGTATTAACATACATCAATGAGTTTAAATAGATTTTTCACGTTTACTTCCTTTTTGCTCTTTATATTTTATAGAAGACAAGAAAGTTTTAACGATAAGGTAGTATTAGTTACAGAAAATCTGGAACATATCGTGTTGGATATTCATGCATAGCTTACATTATGTACTTTTATATGCATGTATGTTTACTATATTCGATTTCTCAAGTTAAGAAAAATTATAGGCGCATAACCCACTTTCCACAATGGATGGCATTACACCCATGCAACTAAAAAATTACGTTGCAAAGTTCTTGATTTTTGTGTAACAGGAGTATTTAGGTGGTAAAACCTGTTTTACAGGGTGAAGTACTTTTATCCTCTGCTAAATTGTGTGAAGAGTTTTCTTCCTATGCTTGGTAATTTTAACTTCTAATATATTTATTCCTTGAAATTAACCATATGACTTCTTTTGTCATTAAAAAAAATAGGAAATCAAACCAGGGCTTCCCGGGTTACAGAACCTAGGTGAAAAACTTTCTATTTATTTATTGTAATAGATTTTTTTACATATAATATACTTTTTTTGATTTCCCACTGATCAAAAATAATTTTTGTATGAAAAATATTAATAATGTATTCAAATAAAGTTTTGAAATTTAATAAAAGCAATACTTTCGGATTAGCCGCATGTCAGGAGTTAATAACCGAAAAATTCGTCAAAGATTTCGCTACTTAGAGCAGCACTTTTCATTCTGATAATTTCAGTGGTTTAAATGGGTAGTTCGATTACATGTCTCCTAAATTTGTAGTTTATTTATATTATATTATTTATTTATTTATTCATTTATTTATTGATAAAGTTTCTTTATGGAATATTAGCCGGAAATTAATGCTGAAATAGTTATCTTTTTTAAATGCAAACTGGTTAATATTTCGTAATTTGTCTGCACGCGATACAGATAGATTTTCTAAAAATTCATGCTTGAAAATTATTTTAAAAAACCTTAAAAAATCAGTAAATTGAGATACAGTTTTCAAAGTAATTTCATTTGAAAAAACAATTTCTTCCCTATTCGGCGGTGTAAAAATTGAAATTGTGAGATGTTTAGAAGTTAAAAATATTGCAGTAAAAGCGAAATTTATTGGTCGAGCTATTGCTATTATTATTGCTACGAGATGATAAAATTATTTAATTATCATCGAGAAAATTCACAAAAGCACAGATATGGCATATCACTTAAAGTTAGTATTGTGAAAGAAGTTTAACTACAACAAAACTTTAATGAAAAATACGTATTAAAATTTTATTACACTGTGCAATATAGCGTTAACTTTTTATGTATGACCATTTTAGGCAAGTTTATCACATGATATAATGTTAGCTGGGTATCATGATCATAACTAAACAGGTGAGACATCAGTCAAAATTCTTCATCCCTACGATTTCCCCCGTTCCCTTTTCCGATACTGATTTTCCTTTTATTTCCAAAAATAAAAAAATAATAACAATATTCAGGGTAACACATATCGGTGAGTTTAAATAGATTTTGCATATTTCCTCTCTTTTTGCAATTATTATTTTATAGAGGACATAAAGCGATTAACGATAAAGTAGAAACAATTTTAACTGAAAAGGTAGTGCATATTGTGTGGATTTTGATGCGCGGCATGCATTACATTACTTTTATATGCATATATGCTTACTTTTAAATTAGATATCTCAAATTAACAAAAATATGTTACATATGGATAATACGGTTTACACAATACATGACATTACACTATTATATAATAAATTGTATGACAAAGTGTTTTTTTTCTATAAAGGCAGTATTTACATGTAATCTTGTTTTATTGGTAAAGTAGCTTTATCATTTTTATGGTACGTTGTCTGATAAAAAAATTGTCTGACGCATTCTCCTCCTATTATTAGTAAAACTTGGCAATTTCAACCAGTACAAATAAATATGTTTGTCTCTAAAAGTAGCCATGGAACTTGTTTTGTAGCAACAGAAATGATGAATTATTAAAATATAACAGGATAAATTGAGGAAAACGTATTTATGGCACATCAGTTATTGTTAGTATTGTGAAAGAAATTTAACCATAACAAAATTGTTATAAAGAATACGCTAAACTTTAATTACATTGTGCAATATAATTTTCATACTTTTTACAAATGTTAATTTTTTAGGCGAAAATTATTGACAACATATAATATTAAACCTATAATCATGATTAAATAGCTACGACGTGAATGAAACGTTGCCATCCCTATAAGCCCTTATAATGTTTATATTGATTTCCATTTTGCTTCAAAATAAAAATAAATAAACTAATACAATGATGTTGTGGTATAACATGTATGAGTGAGTTAAAAGAGATTTTGCACGTTTACTTATTTTTTTACGCTTTATATTTTATTGATGTAAAAAGGATTTTAATGATAAGGTAGGAATAATTTTAACAGAAAAGATAGCACATATGGTTGGATTTTTTATGCATAGTCCTACATTAAAAATTTCTACTTGTATACGTATATGTTTACTTTTAAATTATGTATCTTAAATTAAGGGAAAATATATTACACAATTCCGAAATTCATAACATTAGACCAGATGTTTTTCAAACTTTTATATTTTACGGAACATTAGAATCTATAAGTAAAATTCGGCGATACTCTTAAATTATATTGATAAAAAAATAATAAATAAAAGTTTGTAACTAGTTTTAATTTATATTGCTTATACAAACATTATGTACCACCAGGAACAAATATTAAAACAAGCAAACAAATAAAGGTACAGTTTGTAATAAAAACACAACAATATATATTTATTTTATGATTATCGTATTTGAGCACTGAATAAAATAGCTGAACTTTATATATTTTTTAGAGTACTGTCTTTGTTGGGCTAAAATACTCATAATTTTGGGCATAGAAATATTCATTAATTTTTTTTTTCAAGGGTAGGATTTTAGATGTTATCGATTTTTACTTTCACTTCCTCTATTACAGAACCTTATTTAAAAAGAATGTGGAATATGACATTAAAAATCGAGTTTTTTATATTACACTTTTCAGCATCATTTGGAAATGCAGTCTTAAAATAAAAATGTATTATTAAAACATGAACATACTCTTTTACAAGCATTCATTATTTATCTTAAAAATCACGCCTAATTTCATGAATGTATATCATGTTGGTCCAAAAATTTTTCGTCACAACGCGTTTATTTGACGTGGACCCCGATTAGTGAAAATTCACCGTTTTTATTTAAACTTAATAGAGAGTGCAGTGTGAACTATTGAATTTATTAAAAAATATATATTATTTTTGCTCCGTTTCCTTTTTAAGATATGGCCACAGGAAGGAAAAAAAAAGCTTTATTTAAACTATTCTTTTTTTTAAAATTGTTTTCTCACTTTATAATCATAATTTAATTAATATTAAACTATTAAATAATAAAAGAATATTAAAAAAATCAATTATTACACTTTTGTTATTTATTTACATTTTCTACTTTTTAGTTTTTAAATATTTCGTTGTTACAGTTTCACACCCCATTTTGCATATTTTAGAAAGAGTGGTTTGGCGCATAACTCACTCCATTGTTTTTGTAACTGGGAAACAGTTGTAAACATAAAGATTATTTAGCGATTTATCACTTGTCGTCGGCTCACATAAAAATGCCTTAAAATTAATTTCTTAATTTATAATTAAGTTATAAAAATATTAAAATGTTGTATTATCATCATAAATGCACCTTTGTATATAATTTTTATAATTCTAGCATATCAGTAATGATGAAAAACTGGTCAAAAAATTCTATATTTACATAAAAAAGTTAAATAAAAAAGGTAGAATAAACAATAGATAATAATTATTTAATTAATGGTATTTTGTAATTTTCGTGATACACCTAATATCCTCTTGCGGCACAGAGGTCGAAAAAGCCTGCATTTTTTTTTCTCTGTAGCATTTTTTTTTTCTATTAGCAAAGCTTAGGTGGAAAAACTTGTTTTACAGGTGATGTCGCTTTATCGCTCCATCATTATTATGATCAGTTATGTGACGAATTCTCTTCTCGAGATCAGTAAAGTTTGGTATCTTCAGCCAAAATATATGTTACTTTTTGAAAATAATTATAAAACTTGTTTTTCATCAAAAACAAAACAAAAACTATCAAATTCTTTACATCACGGTGAAAAGAACGTAAAAGTTTTAAACATATGTTAAAATTAATTTCAACAGAAATGGTGCGAATTATTATGAATAAACTACATTACACACTTATATATGCAGTGCATGTTAATTTTTATATTAGATATATTAAATTAACAAAAAATATATTATGTATGGTGAATACGCTTCCCGCAATATATGACAATACACTAAAGCATAAACATAAACGAAACTGTTTTTCCATGTATTTGATTTTCCTACACAAGCAGTGTTTAGGTGGAAAAACGTGTTTTACAGGTGAAGTTGCTTTAACGCTCCATTATTATTACGATCAGCTGTGTGACTAATACTCTGAGTAGAGCAGTAAAACTTGGCAACATCAAACTAAACATATATTACTTTTTGAAAATAGCTATGAAACTTCTATTTTCTCTAAAAAAAAAAAAAAAAATCGGCCACATCTCGGTGAAAAGGTCGTAAAACTTTTAATCATAAGTTAAAAACAATTTTAACAGAAAAGGTAGAACATATTGTATGGATTATTATGAATAAACTACATTACACACTTTTATATGCAGTGCATGTTAACTTTTATATAAGATATCTTAAATTAACAAAAAATATATTATGTATGGTTAATACGCTTCCCTCAATATATGACAATACACTAAAGCATAAAAGAAACTGAATCTCTACGTATTTGATTTTCCTGTACTAGTAGTGTTTAGGTGGTAAAACTTGTTTTACAGGTAAAGTTGCTTTAATGCCCCATCATTATTATGGTCAGTTGTGTGACGAATTCTCTTCCCGAGATCAGTAAACTTTGGCATCTTCAACCAAAATATATGTTACTTTTTAAAAAGTGAAAAAAAAAAGGTTTTTTTCCTCCCCCTCCTCCCCCCCCCCCTCCGCCAAAAAAAAAAAAAAAAAAAAAAAAATTCTTTATATCTTGTTGAAAAGAGCGTAAAGTTTTAACCATAAGTTAAAACAATTTTAACAGAAAAGGTAGAACGTATTCTGCGGATTATTATGAATAAACTACATTACACACCTTTATATGCAATACATGTTAACTTTTATATTAGATATCTTAAATTAACAAAAAATATATTATATATGGTTAATACGCTTTCCGCAATATATGACAATACACTAAAGCATAAACATAAAGAAAACTGTTTTTCCATGTATTTGATTTTCCTGTACTAGCAGAGTTTAGGTGGAAAAACGTGTTTAGTAAAACTTGGCAACTTCAAACTAAACATATATTACTTTTTGAAAATAGCTATAAAACTTCTTTTTTTCTCAAAAAAAAAAAAAAAAAAAAAAAAAAATCAAATTGTTCACATCTCGGTGAAAAGGGCGTAAAACTTTTAATCATAAGTTAAAAACAATTTTAACAGAAAAGGTAGAACATGTTGTATGGATTATTATGAATAAACTACATTACAGACTTTTATATGCAGTGCATGTTAACTTTTATATTAGATATCTTAAATTAACAAAAAAAATATATTATGTATGGTGAATACGCTTCCCGCAATATATGACAATACATTAAAGCATAAAAGAAACTGAATCTCTACGAATTTGATTTTCCTGTACTAGTAGTGTTTAGGTCGTAAAACTTGTTTTACAGGTAAAGTTGCTTTAATGCCTCAGTTGTGGTCAGTTGTGTGACGAATTCTCTTCCCGAGATCAGTAAACTTTGGCATCTTCAGCCAAAATATATGTTACTTTTTAAAAAGTGAAAAAAAAAGGTTTTTTTCCTACCCCTCCTCCCTTCCCCCTTCCCCCCAAAAAATCAAATTCTTTATATCTTGTTGAAAAGAGCGTAAAGTTTTAACCATAAGTTAAAACAATTTTAACAGAAAAGGTAGAACGTATTCTGCGGATTATTATGAATAAACTACATTACACACCTTTATCTGCAATACATGTTAACTTTTATATTAGATATCTTAAATTAACAAAAAATATATTCTATAGGGTTAATACGCTTTCCGCAATATATGACAATACACTAAAGCATAAACATAAAGGAAACTGTTTTTCCATGTATTTGATTTTCCTGTACCAGAAGTGTTTAGGTAGAAAAACTTGTTTTACAGGTGAAGTTGCGTTAACGCTCCATTATTATTATGATCAGCTGTGTGCCGAATACTCTGACTAGATCAGTAAAACTTGGCAACTTCAAACTAAACATATATTACTTTTTGAAAATAGCTATGAAACTTCTTTTTTCTCTTAAAAAAAAAATTAAATCGTCCAAATCTCGAGCGTAAAACAGAGCGTAAAACTTTCAATCAGAAGTTAAAAACAATTGTAACAGAAAAGGTAGAATGTATTGTGTGGATGATTATGAATAAACTACATTACACACCTTTATATGCAGTGCATGTTAACTTTTATATTAGATATCTTAAATTAACAAAAAATATATTATGTATGGTGAATACGCTTCCTTGAATATATGACAATACACTAAAGCATAAAAGAAACTGCATCCCCATGTATTTGATTTTCCTGTGCTAGCAGTGTTTAGGTGGCAAAACATGTTTTACAGGTGAAGTTGCTTTAACACTTCATCATTATTATAACCAGTTGTGTGACGTATTCTCTTTCTGAGATCAGTAAAACTTGGCAATTTCAACCAAAATATATTTTACTTTTTGAAAATAACCTTGGAACTTATTTTGATTCTAAAACAATTGTCAAAATAAAAAAAAGGGGGGAAAAAGAAGAGATTTAAAGATAGGTAGAAATAATTTTAACAGAAAAGTAGCGCATAATTATTGTATGGATTTTCATGCACGGTCTACATTATACACTTTTTATTTGAATGTGTGTTTATTTTGTTCTGGATTAAATATATTCGGTTATATTCTAATACATGTGAAATTAAAAACACTAAGGACGATTTTGGATGAAAATATTAATATAATATATAAATCTGGTAAAATGATACATATTATGATTTTACAATTGTAACATGAGGATGAAAAAGAGCAGAGTTGTATAATACGTTAACTATTATTATTATTATTATTATTATTTTAGTGTAGCTTTGTAGTAGCATGTTCCTTATTACATTAGATACATTGAACTAAGAAAAGTTACACGGAAATTATCCCTTCTTCAACTTAAGATACATCTTAATGTAGCTTAATCGAATAAATTTTTATTATTATTTTAACGATAATTTCATTAATTAAAATTTAGTTATTGTCATAAAATATGCCATTAACATAAAAAATAATATTCTAGACAACTATATTTTTACATTTTTTTTTTTATATATAAGGATACCGTTTTAATTAGCTATATATTGAATTTGTATTTTAAATGCAGCTTTGTGTAAAGCATTAAATAAAGATTTTTTATTATTTAAATATAATGAAATTGCTTTCGTATCTATATTGTACAACCTTTTATCTATTTATTTATTTATTTTTAATTTTCAGTTCGTTTAGAAAAAAATAAAGTAAGCATTATTTATTAAGTTATATATTTATTTTTAATACTATTAAAACATCTCAGTTAACTATCAATTTTTTAAATTGTTTTTGTATCCATTAATACTTGATTACATATGCAAAATCAGCTTCATGCCTCTCGATTACAGCTATCATGCTAATCCAGGACTGAAAATTCACTTTAACTTCCACTTCTTATGATCTACCTAACGATTAAGCATCGGTTCTTACACATAAGCATCACTAGTCACGACAGAGCGTTGTCCGGCCAACATATTCTCCTATTAAAAGTTGAGGGTGGAGAAGAGGTGCCTAGTGTCTGTCAAAACACGTTAATCACCTCTGCCGGAGATAACTCCATCATCTGGCGTCGTGCCCAATTAGTGCCATTTGTACGACTGACGGTTCCGCCTAATGACGTCATTTGGAGGCAGCCTCCATGCAAAGTAGGTCCCCCGCCGAATAGGCTCTTTTCCATGCACGGGACCATCATTACCGACGGTCTCATCAGTGGCCGTTTCTGTATGAAGGGAATAAAAAGTGAAAAATTAATAAAAGAAAAAAAAAATACATAACGAAGAAAGAAAACCATCGTGCATAGCGTATCATTTTTTTTAATGTATGTTTGGCACAGGAACATTTTTTTTCTTCCTTTTGCGGGAAAAGGTTTGAAGCAAATGATGGAATATGTGGGTAATTAAGGGAATAAGTGTGCTGAGTGAGATATGTGTCGATTGGAAGTGTTGGTAAAGGAAGATAAAAGTATGGTTTCACGTAAAGTGCTTGATTTGTGTTTATTTAAGTACACAATAGATTCGTTACAAAACAATTCAGATTGATGCAAGGAATGTTTGATGAATGCATTTTCATTTTTCAATAGGAAATAAAAAAGTGCATTTGATAAAAGAATATCAATAGTTCTGGAGAAGTGAGTAATAAATTGGTATTTTACTAAAGACAGTTTCTATACGAAGAGAATGAAAAGTGAAAAAAAAAATATATATAAAAACAAAAGAAACAAAATTGCGAGAGAAGGGTGAAAAGCTATGAACCTCACAATTATCTATATGATTATAGAGAAAATATTTGTAATACACTCTGCCAAAATTTATGAAAATAAAACAATAAATTTCTTTATTTTGCCTCAAGACAACTCACCCCATCACTGTACTGTGATTATGTTAGCAGTTTGGTTTATGGTGAGTCCACAGTACTTCTCCGTGTTATTCACCCACTCTGAGCCCACCAGGCTTTCATCTTTTCTCTTATTAAAAATCCACTTCGAGTAAGGTACTTCAACTTAAATAATGAGAATGAACATTAAAACATCAACTTTTTAAAATATTTTTTTTTAAAGAAAGAACTCTTTTAATGCTTGCTTTAAGGTGGTTCTCAAAAAATATTTTCCCCGCTCAACAACGCGAAACTTTCTGACATATTTTCTGACACCTTTTTAAATGCAAAAGCATGGCTCTTTCAGTCATGATTATTGGAGTAATTTATAGCTGATGTCTTTTTTTTTCGATAAATGAATCACAACTTGAGATATAAGCGACAACTATTGTCTCACGGCATCTGTTTATTTTTTTCCTTTCCCGCACTTTCGCGCTCGAAAATTTTATTCAAAATGCCAATTTTGATAGCATTTTTTGAAAGATTTTCTATTTTTACCGAAAAATGGAAATACACTGTTCGATTACAAAGTTACTGACTAAGAGAACCTGCTAATTTGATGAGTTTGAAAACATAAATGAATTTAAAAATGTGTCAGAAAGGATTTAATTTGGGTTTGAGAACAGCCCTAAGGAAAATGCTTATTAATTTTGTGTTATTAAGATAAATAATAGCATATATACTAAATAAGAACAACTAAATGACATTCTTCTACTCTTGAATCTCATTACAATAAAATATCTCCAGAAGTTACATTTATGAAATGAGAAAACTTTTTAATAAACCATCTGACTTTTAATTAAAACAATTTTGCAGATTTTTTCTTAATAACATATCAGAAAATATAAATAATGAATAAATATAAAATTTTCGGACAGAAACTTATCATGTTTACGATATCGAAATGTTTTATCGCATAAATATAACGAAAAATTCTTAAGTATTCTTAAAAATCATTACTCTTTTTGTTTTACCCCACGAACAAAACTAAGCAATCTATATTTCAATTAGCTCCTAAAAACTTATTTCTTCTTTCATGTGACCCATTTTCTGATTCTTACACTCCATACTATGTTTTACACCTCTTTGAGTGAAACATTCCCAAAACTGTGCGAAAGCTTGTCTTTTCCAACGGCCCGTAAAACTCGGGATTTAAAATTTAATGTGTTCTCTGGTAACAAGCCTTGTTTATGTTCTTCGGAATTTCACTTCTAAATTTCTCACCCATCGTCGATGGCTTGTCTATTCAACGGTCCGTTAACCTGCTCTCGTCAACCAAGACCTGGACGGAAGTAATTTTCCATGTCTCCGTCTATTTCTTTACTGCCAACGTCAGAGATTTACACCAAGTCACTTATAGAGGCGAAGGTCTGACACTTTACAAGACCGCCAACTAGAAGTCGACAAGGCCCACTTCAACACACGTCGACTCGGTTACCTAGAAAGGGGAGTGAAAAAATTAAATCCCGTTACCCAAATAGTTTTTTTTCCTCCCAGCGCTGCTTCAAAATCTCTGAAACCTATTTCAGTGTCCCTTTTTTTATTATTATTTTCTGTTTAGGAATTTCGAAATATGAAGAATGTCAGCAGAAATCTGGTGGAATTGAGCTCGAATTTGTGATTGTGCCTTGAAGGACAATATGAGACAAGACAGGGAAAATTTTTAGACTATAAAAAATAACTGGATTTTAAAAGTATATTTTGTTAACGCATTAAATGGCATATTTTTATAGATAGCAGATTTTTTTTCTATGCTTTATAAATGAACAGCTTTATAGTTTTTAAAATTTATAAATAATGAGGGTAAATTTAATAAAATTAAATAAATTATGATGGTAAATTTTTACAGATGCAATTTTTATCTTATATGTGTTTTCATTTACTTGTATCACAGTAAAACAAATTTGTTTTTAAAACTATTTTTTATATACAGGGCATTCAATTAATGTGGCGACAAAGTTAGTAGAATTATAGTACAGGGCAAGACAAAGAAATTTGACTATGAAACACGAGGTCACTCACAATCCACTTTTAAATAAAAAATCCAGCGGGTCTCATTATAAGCTGAAATCATATTTTCATTACAACTTTAGCAACAATGCAGATATTGTAATGAATATTAAACTATACATATCTTGCTTTGTCCGAAATGTGATAACATCATAAGAAATACTAGAAGTAACCACTATGTATGACAGTATGACACTATAAGAGCGCCAACTAGAAGTCGACAACGCCTCTCAACACACGTTGACTCGGTTACTTAAAGAGCAGAGTGAAAAAATTATATACCGTAACCCAAATAGTTTTTATTTTCTCTGCGCTGATTCCAAATTTCTAAAACCTATTTGAGTGTCTTTTTTTCTCTTTTCTTTTTTTAATTTTCTGCTTAGAAATTTCTAAATATGAAGAATGTCAGCAGAAATCTGGTGAATTGAGCACAAATTTGCGACTGTGCTTTAAATGTCATTATGAGGCAAAACATACCAGGACGCAAAATCCATCTAACTTTAGAGCATGGATATAAACTCTAATGGTCACACAAAAAGGTACTAGTCCATTAGTGACTATAATATTTACCTTCACCGTCTAGAAATTTTCCTTTTATAAAGAAATTACTTCGTTATAGTAAAACATGATTTTAATTTTAAAATCTTATTAAAATATTTGAAAATAATATAAATGAAATTCGCTTATACAATTAATATTGTTTTATATTGTGTTGTATTTTTTAATAATAGGATCGCACATAATATAATTACATTTTTTAAATAAAAATCATTGTACATAAATGCTCTTATTTCTTTATTTATTTTAAATAACGAAATTAAAATTAATTGAAAGATGTTAATATTACCTTATGTTATATATATATATATATATATATATATATATATATATATATATATATATATATATATATATATATATATATATATATATATATATAATCATAAGATAAAAGAAGCTGCCATTTAAAATTTGTGTGCTTTAATTGCATTTATTTTGATATTTATAGAGATCTGAAGGTGATTTCTCGACTGTGCTTATTCAATATTTTACTATTTTAGACTGCGACAGGTTTAGCGAACGTAAAATGTTAGATCTGTGTCGTCACAGGATTTGTATGTAGAGTCGAGTTTTTGCCTTTATTTAAACGTGACTTGAAAGTTAATGTCGATCACGAAATCTTGCAGAAAAACCAAGAAAATTCGACGTTCAAAGTTTATTTTTTGTTAAGAAATGAATTTTGATGTTCTTTAAAATTAAGTACTAGGTTATTTTAAAGCTACTCAAGCCTTACTAATTACAATTTTAATGGTATACAGGGTAGGCGTAAAATAAGAGATCCTATACACAGCAAATACTAATCAAAATATTGCCATAAATCTGTATATCTGCGTAAAATAGCACTTGGGGAATTAAAAGTTAAAATTTTGACCACTTATTGCAAAATTCGGCACTACTTGTTGGAAAAATAGATGCAGATTCAACTTTACAATAAAAGAAATTTATTAACAACATCATAGCTTTTACCGATTGTATTCAGTGTGCAATTTATGCGTTATTACGTACTGCTGAAATTAATGAAGATTAACAGAATTCCAACCTGATAGTCGAAATGTAGACTATTTTTAAAAATCCTTCATTATTGTTTTTGTTAGGTACGAAAATCCGTATTGAGCTTGGAGTGGACATCGTATATTTTCGACTGAATAAATGCATTGTGATCCCAATTTCTTATGAAAAATTGTTTGTCTTGATGTATATTATCACAACTGAAAGTCTTTATCTTTAGTTTAGAAGTACAATCCATAAACATTAACACAAAAAATTTAATAATATAAAGCGAGCACAGCATTGTTACCGTCAATACCTAGCATTTCGTGTTAAATGCTAGAAAAATGTGTTAAGTAAGTTTATTTGCAATATTTTCATAAAATTGAGTAAATTTCTTATATATTTTTCAATTGACAAAAAAAATAATGATCGTGACAAACACAATTTTAAAGCTAATTTGTAATCTGAATTAAAATTAATTAGCATCTAGATTCTAAATTATCTAAATCTAGATTCTAAATTATTCATTCTAACCCTTATGATTAATTCTAAAATTACATTAATTTTAATTCACTTAAAAGTAAACGAATAAGTTAAAACAACTACTAGAATACACAAGCTATATAGTTCAAGAAAATAAGCCATATATTCACGCTTTTAATAGTGCTTAATTAGTTGGCAAATTGCATCGTGAGCAACCATTAACCGAGGCTTGTTCATGTGGCATATTTTGTCACGTAATTGTCCACTACGAATTTCACCCATACGTTACTACGTCAGTTAGAATGATGAAATCAGATAATTAGATCCTAACTAGTTAATTCGTAGAATTTCGATGCATATAGCAATCTTCTGACACTTTCCACTGGAACAAGTACTTTAAACGTCTTGTAAGGGCAAGTGAGAAGAGCACAAACGGATTAGGTACATTTCAAGAGAATTATATAAATTATTGAAGGAAATCAGAAGTCATTAAATACATGAAATGGTTACGGTCTTGAATACAGTGTGGTTTACAGGGTGGGTAGAGATCTACCACAATTTTTAAATAGATATTTTTGCCTTATTTAAACGCAAAAAGAAAAGATTACAAATTATATGAATAAACGAAGCAATTACAAATTCTAGAATTTAAATATTAAATGGAAAATTTATTATCTCAAATAGTGATGCCAGACTCCTTGTAAATTCCAAGTAGTGTACGCACCTTGGATTTATTAAGTATCTTGTTATGTACATACCTGCAAAACTTCTTTAATTTATATTGTAATTTATTAATTTAATAAAATCCACTAGCATTTAAAAAATTATTATTTAGCGTGGGTCAGAAAGATATACAAAGTACAATGTATATCTGAATTGATGGCCAAAACTTTCATCTTTTCACTTATTTTCTCTTGAAAATACGCGTCAAGAGAAACAATCTTTGCATAGGAAACCAGAGTCGCAATCCATTTATTTAATCTAAAATAATGTGTGTCTTACTACAAGTTAGAGTCCTGCATGAGTCAGATTGTACCGGACTCGAACCCAAAAATTCTGTTTAAACTCAATCCGAAACTCGACCCTAACCCAGAAAAAAAAAAAAAAAAAAAAAAAAAAAAAAAAAAAATTCGTTGAGACGAAACTCGACCCTTCCCGAATCTTAAATAAAAAATAAAAAATAAAATCCATATTTTAATAAAACCATGGAAAAGTAGTCGTATAATATATTTATAAAATATTAATAAAAATTATATATTACTAATATCAATGTTATTTTTTTTTGTTTAAACATGAACACATATACACTCATTAATATTCAAGTATATAGTTTTTCAATTGAAAAATATTTAGAACTTTCTTTTGAAAAACAGGGTTAACCCGACCCCGACCCAAAAGAATGAAACTCAACTCGAAACATTTAAAGTCAACTCGATCCGCAACGAAAAAAAAAATAGTGTTAACCGTGGGTCGGTTCTGATTCAGGTAAAATCCGCTTACCCGACCCGATGCAGGACTACTAACAAGCTAAATCCGAATTTTCTTTCAAAACTTTAACAATAATGAAGAGATTTTAGCGAGCCTTCGCGATCTCTTCTGCTGTCACGGTTGGCCTTTGATAATTAGAAACATGAAGTTTTAATTTTTATTTAGTTTCTTTTTGTCAGTGCACGATAATTTATTATTTTAATAAACATTAAGGGAAAAAGAAATACTCTGTGAATCGACATATACAAAATCAGATAGACGATAAAAATTTTTGTTGCAGCAACTAAAAATAGTCTTAGTTTCAGAAAAAAAAATATTGTGATGTTTAAAAATGAAATAAAATATTGCCATTATTCTGTAGAAAAATATTTCGAGATTGAGTTCGTTTTAACCTCTTCACCCATTTTTTTAAAAATTCATTTCAATTAATAGTTGATTTTTTAGCTTGAAAGATATATCGCACGTTGACTGCAATAACTTCACAACTCAAAAAAGTGCCTTTTTGAGTTAATACCATACGTTGTTTGAATCTATATTCATACAGATAGACATTTCTATAGTACCAAGTCCTGCCACTAGATAACAGAAACAACTCAAAGTGCACCTTTCACTGCAAAAAAAAAAATTGTTGATTTTACAGTATAATACTGACACCCCAGCTGCTAGTATTATACCGTAAAATTAACCCATTTATGCCTAGCGTCCCAATTTTGGGACGCTTTAATAAAATGGGAAAAAGTGCATTTCATACGACTTTTTTGTAATAGAAATGTGGTGTCTTATTTTATCTAGGAGTCCTCGGTAAAATAAGACACCAAATTTCTGTTAAAAAAAGAAAGTAGTGTGAAATGCACTTTTTCCCATTTTACTAAAGCATCGACGCTGGGCATAAATGGGTTAACAGTAATAAACAGTAAAATAAGCAGTAATATACTGCCGCGCATGCGCGGTAGTGTATTACTGGTGTATTACGTAGTGTATTACGGTTGTGTATTACGGTAGTGTATTACGGTATAATACTGGTAGCTGGGGTGCCAGCATTATACTGTAAAATCAACAATGTTTTTTGCAGTGTTGTGTTACCCTCTTTTACCTGCATCCTAGCCAGCCAAAATGAGTTCAAACTGTTCTTGCAGTATTTCTAAACTGTATAAGTACTTTTCCCACATTTGACAGTTCCCTTAAAATGTCAATAGACGGGCTCCTTAATGATTCAAAGTTTTCATTTTTCGTTTTGTCTTTTCATACTGAAAAGTTAATATTTTTTAGTTGTGACATTATTGTAGCCGAAGTGCATGATAACATGCTTTCAATAAGAACAAATACTTAATTTCAAGGTATATTATTATACATATTATTTCACGAGATAGCTGCGTAATACTGTTCGCTACCTTAGAATGACAAGATTTTTCCTAACAAAATCGGCGAAATTGTAGTTAGGTTTTTTACTGATTTATCCTTTAAGTTTCCTACAATTTGAGCTGCCGTATAGCGCGTTATAACAAGTTATTTCAAGTGATTTCAAATTGCTGATAATAGTAGAATGATAATATTGAACTTATCGGATGATGGAACTTTTCTCTCTTTTTTTCTCTCGAGAGTTGTTGAAGTACATTTAGAAAATTGTCCTTCAAAGACAATAAAATATAATGCAAATAATATATTTGCCTCTTTTTCAAACTTAATACTTCGTTACAGATTATCTTTATTTAAATTGAAAACTTCAAGACACTGGGACACAAGTTACACTACATTGTAAAAAAGTTCCGAATTTTTACGGAATTTGTTCATTTGTTGAAAAATGGCAATTTAACTAATTTTTTAACGTTGTTATCTGCAAAGGATATTGTCAATTACATGTTTGATACTGATTTCATTTTCATCGGATTTTCTTCTTTTTTAATTAAGGAAATCCGATTAAACCGACGAATCTGATTACCAGTACAAATTCTGTATTTTCCTTCTTTTTTTTTTTTTTTTTTTTTTTTTTTTTTTTTTTTTTTTTTTACAGTGAAGGTATAATTAATATACTTCATTAATTGCTAAAAGGTGTTAAATAAAAACTGTAAAAACAGTGTAAAAAAGGGTTTTAATAAACTGTTTACATGTTTCGGCTCCATCGAAGCCATGATGAAAACAAATAAGAATAGGCTACAGCTGCACGAACTATGATGTAATGATTTCAAACGCCATCATTCGTGGAACTATAGAATATTTTTATTTGTTCTGATAATGGCTTTGGGAGAGCAGAAACAAGTAAACAGCTTATTAAAACCTTTTTTATTGTTTATACAGTTTATATTTAACACCCTTTAGCAATTAATGAAGTATATTATTTTTGGATGTTGCGATTTGTTAAATATTTGGTATAATTAATTATAAAGAACATATCTCGATGTTTTTGTTTAGATGAAATTGAAGCGCTATTTTATTTATATAAAAAGCAAAATCTTCTGTGAAACTTTGACCTTTAGAGGAATTAATTTGATAAAATTTCGTATAGATCGTCAACTGAAGTGCAGATAGAAGACGAAAAAAAAAAAAAAAAAAAAATCAAATAAAAATAAATAAAAATCCTTAAACCTTTATATCCCCTGACTTTACTCATACTTTAGCTATTGCCTTAACTCATTTCAGCATTTTTCAATTTCGTGTTTAGAAAACGTGAAATATGAGGCGTGTTGGCGGTCGTCTGGCACGATGAGTTAGGTTTTGAATTCAATCGAGGTGCTAGACGTGACACGGAGTATAATACCTGACGCGAAACTCAGCCTATCAGGTCACTTCCTTGAGCTGAGAGTATGCGGCTCTCTTGTAGCGTTTTCGGAAATTTATTCAGGAAAGGTTCACCTAAGCTCTGCTGTGAAAACAAGCTGACCTGAAGACCGCCATTTTGTTGATGCATGTCTATACGTTGGACACGTTGCCAGATCAACCTGTCACGCTAGGAGAGGAAAGCAATTAATTTTCTTTGTGAAGAGTAAGTGAAATAAGTAGAAAGTATGAGCATTTGAGAATAAATTACGTATTTTATGGAAGAAAATACTCATGAAAATGAAGGGAAATTTTATGTTTTAGTGTAAACTCAGATAATTATTACGTGACAAGAACGAGTGCAGTTTTATTTATGAAAATAAAGTTTTTTGTAAGATGAGAAAACTGTCGTAATAAAACTATTCAGATCGACACATTTTGATTAACGGTTTTAATATTTCGGATTAGATTAATCGAATAAAAATGTCATGAAAATTAAGGGAAATTGTGTGATTTAGTGTAAACTCGTATAATTATTACGTGCCAAGAACGGAGACAGTCTTATTTTCGAAAATTAAGTTTTTTGTAAGAAGAGAAAACTGTCGTTATAAAACTATTTAGATCGACACATTTTGATTAACAATATTTCGGAGTAGATTAAACGGTTAAAATACTCATGAAAATTAAGGGAAATTTTATGATTTAGTAAACTTGGACAATTATTATGTGCCAAGAACGGTAACAGTCTTGTTTAGAAAAATATTTTTTATTTATTTATTTATTTATTTATTTATTTTTTTTTTTTTTTTTGCAAGAAGAGAAAATTGTCGTTATAAAGTTATCTAGATCGACACATTTTGATTATGGATTATAATATTTCGTATTAGATTAATCGATTAAAATACTCATGAAAATTAATAGAAATGCTATGATTTAGTGTAAACTCAGATAATTGTTACGTGCCAAGAAAGAGGCAGACTTAGTTCCCAAAATTAAGGTTTTTGTAAGAAGAGAAAACTGTTGTTATGTAATTACTTACAAGGAGAGGACCAAGCTTAGTAATCACAGATTTTGATGAATTTTATATATGTTGTAGGGTAGGAGCCCCTTAGTCTCAGGTTCAACGGATTTTATACAACGCTCTTTAGTTCTCGAGAAATAGGGAATCTAATATTTTAACACAACTTACTTTGTAACGAAATTATTGCGTTGGTCGTAGCTGAGTTGTTAGGGCGTCTGCTCGTCAACCCGAAAACCCGGGTTCGAAGCCGGGACAAGCTACGCTTGTTTTTCTCATTTTTTGTTATATAAATATACTTGTAATTATAATCTAATCATCTCAATTAAAAATTCTAATATCGTACGTTAATTATAATGTTAACATATTTAAATTTTAATGTAATTTATTTGGATTTTTAAAAGCCAGTATTAAACATTTTTCATCTTTTAAAGATATATATATATATATATATTAAATAGATCCATTATTGACTGGTAAAAATTCCAAAATAATTACAAATTCATACATTATTTTATTAATAATAAATTAATTCAAAGCGCAAGCATACGTATTACAAATTTAAAAATCTTTAATATGCAAAAAAAATATGTTGTAATTTAATTCTTATGCTAAATTTTAATATAATTATGCTTCTTAATTTAAAAATAGAGTAGTATTATCATCGCATTGTCTTCCCTTGTTAAGGCAATATATAAATGATGTCTCTTTAAAATCACGAATTGACACAATTGTTCAATATCATTGCATCGATAAAACATACATGAAATACATTTTAAAAGTGATTAAAAAAAATAACTGTGTAATGTTGTTTTATACAATGATTTAGTTACAAATAAAAAATAAATAGGTTAACATTATAATTAATGCACAATATTATAATTTTTAATTAGGATTATTAAATAATAATTACAAGTATATTTATAAAAAAAAAAAAAAAAAAAAAAAAAAAAAAAAAGAGAGAGAGAGAAACAAATGCAGCACGTCCCGGGCCCGCTGATCAACGAACATACGTCATAACAACTGAGCTACGACCAACGCAGTATTTTCGTTACAAAGTAAGTATTTAACCTGTGTTAAAATATTAGACCCCCTCTATCTCGAGATCTAAGGAGCGTTGTATAAAACCCGTTGACCCTGAGACTAAGGGACTTCTACCCTACAATATATATAAAACTAATCAAAATCTGCAATTTCCAAGCTTGGTTCTCTCTTTGTTAGATCGACACGTTTTGATTAATAGGTATAACATTTCAAACAAATTAATAATGTTATACTAAATTTGCCTTTTCTTGAATGATTAGGAAAGAAGATGTGTGTGAAAAGATTCGTAAAAAGATTAAAACCTAATCCAATCAATTTACTTATAAAAGTGTCTTTTATAATACAATTATTTCTTGAATAAATGCATGCTATTTACCATGACGATCATCCAAAACGCGAAACTTACGAGAACAAAAGAAAGAAAAATGTCGAAATCAAAAGAGATAGAGAGAGAACATCCCATTTCAAATACCGATCACATATCAGCAATTGTGGCAAAAGAAGTAATGAGTGAACGTCCTTGCACTTTTTTTTTTATGTTTCAAAAATCTGCGGCCAATCATCATGTGAAGGTAATCATTGTATTCAGTGGGAAGCTCATTATTTAGAGTGACCGTTCGCTGCGATCCAAGGTACTAATCATCGTTGAAGGGACAATAAGAGTTATCGACCAACCCCTTCCGACCAATCACTAGTCCGTGTTGTCTCAAATTTTCACAACCCTTTTTCTATTTTTTCCGCTGTTATATGCTCATTGATTTTTATGCTATAAGAGAGCCAGCACGATCGAAATAATGGTGTAATATTTTTTTTCTACGTCTGTTTTTTTTTTTTTTTTCATGTATCAATGGTTTTTTAATATTTTTTTCCCGTACTTATAAGCTCTAATCGCATGTTTCTGAAGGTTCAAATTGCTTTTTTGTTCATTTTGGATGTGTTAGATATTATCGAATGGGTAACGATTGTATCATTATTTTTTGCTCTTCCTTGAAATAGAGTCGTCAATATCGCGCAAGTTAAAAACGATCTGAAATAGTTCCATCTTGATTTTGAAACTATCTAATGTGATTTGGGGTCAAAATATATGAGATTTAAAAAAAAACTGAGGTTTTTTTTTCAATAATTACTCTTTTTCTATCGAAGAAACCTGTGTATGATCTTCATTTAACTGAGTTAAAAATACGGATTGCTAAATAGAATTATTGAAATATAAAATTTCTAGGTTGTGTAAGTCACAGATTTAGCCTTAAGGTGTGTGTGTGTGTGTGGGGGGGGGGGGGGGTATTTTTTACAAAAAATAGATTTCTTTTTCTGTTTGTCTGCGCTTTTTTTCTGATAGCTGTCTTAAACATAGACCTAAAACGATTTTTTTTTTTTTAAATTCGAATTATTTCAAAAGCTATAGCGATAAATATGCTGTTGTGACTAAATACTGCTAAAGCATACTTTCAAGTTAAAACGCATTTTTTTTCCGAAACGTTATTTGTTTACTTAGCCGTTTAAATTGCTCGCGAACCGCTCGACAGATTTCCTTTAACTTCTAATACAAAAGTTCAGAATTTAATTTGCTATCGCGTTACGAAGAATTTTTTTATACTTTCATTTTTCGATTTTTTACAAGCATTTTAAAACCATTTTTATGGGGTCAATTGGTAATTTTTTTACATGCTGCCATTTTTTCAAATATTTAAATTTCGGAAAAAAATCTACTCTACGCCTTAGCCAATATGCTAAAGATTAATTGGATTAAGATTTTTTCAAAATATATATTGATATTTCACGAATGCTCTGTACAAGTGGTCAACTGACACTGCATTTTCAGGCCACCCTCTTTCACTTTGACTCCAAGGAGGAAGTATGAATAAAAAAAAAAAAAAAAAAAAAGGAAAAATTACGGAACGTTCTCCAAACATAACTTAATATATTGCAAAAACCTCCAACAGTACGTTGCTATTGAAACCTAAAATAATAAAAAAATAAAGTATGATCTTTATTTCAACCTTCAGATTGGTGTTCCCCAAACCCAACCTTAAGTAGTTTTATAGAATGTATATATCACCTCAACTTAATTTGACTCAACTCTAAATGACCTCACTGTTCATTCAGCAGGAACTTATGAAAGTAACTTTAATAGATAATAACAGTATAAACGGAACCCCGTGGATTCCAATGTTGCTCTTTATTCGTATTCTCAACCTTTCATCAAATTGGTCAAAGTTCAAAATTACTTGTCGGAGCTCAGCTTGAAGTTAACACGTGACTCAATTTCACCTGAGAACTTCCAGACCCGACAGAAGAATGCGTTTAAATCCACTGATTCCACCTCCTACTGCACTGTTTATAGCTACTACACAACCATAGTTACCTAATTAGCATATCATTTAAAAAATAACCGTGACAATCTGATTACCAGAGATACATGTGCACTTTGAGAAACGTAAAGAAATGACAAAATGCACAAATGTTAGAATTTGTGACAGCACGATCGCAAGCAAAATCTCAAAACGTACTTGTCCTCTAGACTGCCCTTATAAAAGAGTAGCTAGGCACTCTGCTACAGATTATACCAACAATTATTTTTTTTATTCTCTTTTTAGCAGAAGTTATTATCAATTTAATACATTGCATGAAATTAATTTAAATTTCAATACTTACATATATTGTAATAGTTTCTCTATATCTTTTTTTTCTTCATTTTTTGATATGATAGATATTATGGAATGAGTAACGATTGTGTAATTATTATTTTTTGATTCCTTGAAATAGAGTCATCATTCTCGCTCAAGTTAAAAACAATCTAAAATAGTTATATATCTCAGTATTACAACTAACTAATGTGATTTAGGGTAAAACTATATGAGAAAGCAAAAGTTCTTCTTTCTCTCTTGCTTATAATTTGTAATATACTTAGTAAAATTACAAGTGAAAAGTTTAAGTTTGTTACAATCCTCGTTTATACAAATATAGAATCAATTATCCAGTGCACTGTAATTTAAAATGTAGCGCAGTTAATACAAGAGATTTTTTTACATGGTTTGTGACGATTCTCAATATTAATTAACTTTCAATATAAATATTAATTTGCAATTTTCATTAAAATAATTTTTAAACTGCGTTTTATAAAATGAATTATTTATGTTAACTAAGTGGAAACAAAACGTAGTTTATCAGATATAAATAGTAATAAGATGTATTAAATTTATATTTAATTAAGTCATTAGAAATAATCCAGACAACTGATGTTTGTTAATGATAAAGAAACACAAAATATAACTTTGAAAAACATAGTTTTATCTTTTCACACATTTTAATTTTGTGATAAGTATGGAATTTCTAGACTAATATACTTTCATTCCGAATTCAATTGTTTTGGAATGATATTTGTGGAGATTTCTACTGCACTGGCAATTGAATGGCTGAAAACAAAATTCCTTGTTTACTTATTTCCATTGCTTAGTTTAAGGGCGGTACTGTTACATTATATATCCAACCTTATTCAGCGAAAAAATTAACAAAAAATTATGTTTAAACATTATATAATTATGTTTAAACATTAAATGAAACTAGATGGCACCGCCAAAATTTGACGATAAACAACTTGAGAGTTCCAAAGAAGAAAAATTGAATTTTATTCTTTGGATATTTTAAAATTCTGTGTTGATGATTTCTTTTTTATAGTTCTTATATAAATATTTTCCCCCCTTTCTGTTTATCTGTTTTCCGTTTTATTATTTATTTTTCTTACGAAAAATAATCCTCTATGTTTCTTAATTATCCTTGATCATTGTCATAAAAAATATACCAAAAATTGCAGATCAGTTCAATTTATGTAATCGATAGTTACATGCCAAAACTTTTAATTTACATATTTTTGCACAAAATCAGTGTTTTCTTTTGATTTTTGGGTGGTGAGTATTATTTAATAATAATTAAAATGCATTCAGATGGAAATGAATAAATAAATAAATAAAAATACTAATCCTCAAACATTCAAATTTTTCCTAGTGAAATAAAATATTTTGTGAATGTTATTGAAATAAATTACCTAAAAACCAACAATAATACAGAATAGTCGTCTGTCAGGAGTAGAGTTCAAACACACAAACACTGAAATATATATATATATATATATTGATTGATTTTACAGTATAATTCTAGCATTCCAGCTGTCAGTATTATACCATAAAATTAACAGAAATAAACAGTAAAATAATCAGTAATAGGCTACCGCGCATGCACGGTAGCGTATTACTGCTTATTTTATTGTTTATTACTGTTAATCTTACGTCTTACGGTACAATACTGGCATCTGAAAGGCCAGTATTATACTGTAAAATCAACATTTTTTTTCTTCTTTTTTGGAGAAACAGAGCTTAAATCTGGCACTTCAGAGCACTCGGGAATCTTCACCTCGTTCAATTTCTCTGTAAAACGGAAGAAGTTGCAAAGCTAATTTAAGCTAATTTAAGCTAATTCTCCAATTTTGGTCTTAAAAAATATCTTTGAGTTTTAATAATATAGATGTGCATACAAATGAAGCCAGTGAAATTGCTAATCGTTATTATATGCTTACATGATTTGTACTACAAGTATAAAAATAAAGTTCGGAGATTTGCTTTCCATACGGATATGATTTATTGATATTATGCATTACACTAATAGTACTCGTTTTCTGTTAGATCGAGTGCAATTGTTGAAAACTCTTCTGAAAGTTTAATAATATAGATATGTATGTAAATGAAGCCAGTGGAAATGCTAGTCGTTATTATATGCATACATGTACTGTACTTCAACGATAGAAAGAAAGTTCGGAGACTGGCTTTCCTTGCGGATATGATTTATTGATATTATGCATTACACTAAAAGTACTCGTCTTCTATTAGAGCGAGTGCAATTGTTGAAAACTCTTCTGGAAGTTTAATAATATAAATATGCATGCAAATGAAGGCAGTGGAATTGCTAGTCGTTATTATATGCTTACATGATTTGTACTACAAGTATAAAAATAAAGTTCGGAGATTTGCTTTCCTTACGAATATGATTTATTGATATTATGCATTACACTAATAGTACTCGTTTTCTGTTAGATCGAGTGCAATTGTTGAAAATTCTTCTGAAAGTTTAATAATATAGATATGTATGTAAATGAAGCCAGTGGAAATGCTAGTCGTTATTATATGCATACATGTACTGTACTTCAACGATAGAAAGAAAGTTCGGAGACTGGCTTTCCTTGCGGATATGATTTATTGATATTATGCATTACACTAAAAGTACTCGTCTTCTATTAGAGCGAGTGCAATTGTTGAAAACTCTTCTGGAAGTTTAATAATATAAATATGCATGCAAATGAAGGCAGTGGAATTGCTAGTCGTTATTATATGCTTACATGATTTGTACTACAAGTATAAAAATAAAGTTCGGAGATTTGCTTTCCTTACGAATATGATTTATTGATATTATGCATTACACTAATAGTACTCGTTTTCTGTTAGATCGAGTGCAATTGTTGAAAACTCTTCTGAGAGTTTAATAATATAGATATGTATGTAAATGAAGCCAGTGGAAATGCTAGTCGTTATTATATGCATACATGTACTGTACTTCAAGGATAGAAAGAAAGTTCGGAGACTGGCTTTCCTTGCGGATATGATTTATTGATATTATGCATTACACTAAAAGTACTCGTCTTCTATTAGAGCGAGTGCAATTGTTGAAAACTCTTCTGGAAGTTTAATAATATAAATATGCATACAAATGAAGGCAGTGGAATTGCTAGTCGTTATTATATGCATACATGTATTGTACTTAGAGTTGCAAAAAACCGATTTATTCCCGGGTTTATTTCCAATAGACACGATTTATTGCCAGGTCTATTGCCAAAATACCTGGTTTATTCCCAAAAAACCAAGTTTATTCCCATAAAACCCGGTTTATTCCCAGGTTTAAACCGGGTGTTTTCTAGCCTTTGCAACTCTAATTGTACTACAAGGATAAAAAGAAAGTTCGGAGACTGGCTTTCCTTACGGATATGATTTATCGATATTATGCATTACACTAAAAGTACTCGTCTTCGGTTAGAGCAAGTGCAATTGTTGAAAACTCTTCTGGAAGATTTTGGACGCAGTGGTCTTCACTGTGGGCGTCGCAGCTTTTGTAACCTCAAGAATCACTCTTGAAACGGCGTCCTTTGAAAACACCTTCACAGGACATATTTCTCTCCAACGTACACCAGCTCCAATACGTGTGATGTTTCTGTCGAAGATTTCTCCAAACGCTGTCGGAATTGGAAATTCGCATGTTTATTCTTCAAACGCCATTTCTGCATTCGAAGAACGCGAGTAATTAGAGTTCATTGATACATGTAGAACTGCTCATCATTATTATATGTATACATGTATTATTATATGTATACACTACTAAGGATAAAAAAAGTTCAGAGACTGAATTTCCTTACAAATATGTTTCTTGATATCATTCGTTACACTAAGTACTCGTCTTCTGTTTGAGCGAGTGCAATTGTTGACAACTTTTCTGGAAGATTTTGGGCTAGGTGGTCTTCATTGTGGGCGTCGCAGCTTCTTCAACCTTAAGATTCACCCTTGAAACGGCGTCCTTTGAAACACCTTCGCAGGACATATTGCTCTCCAACGCACACCTGCTACAATATGTGTAATGTTTCAATCGGAGATTTCTTCAAGCGTTGTCAGAATTTGAAAGTCGCATGTTTTTCTTCAAACGCTATTTTTGCTTTCGAAGAGCAGGAGTAACTACAGTTCACTGATATACATTGTCTGGAAAAATCCTGTATTGCTTTGTACGATAGTAGAATTGTTCATCGTTATTATATGCATACATGTATAATACTAATAAGGATAAAAAAGTTCGGAGAATCTATTTCCTTACGGATATGATTTATTGATATCATGCGTTACACACAACCAAACACCTTCAAAGTACTCATCTTGTGTTAGAGCGAGTACAGTTATTGAAAACATTTCTGGGAGATTTTGGACGAAATCCTCATTGTGGCCGTCGCGTCGCAGCTTCTTCACCCTTAGATTTACTCTTGAAACGGCGTCCTTTGAAAATACATTCTCAGGACAATTGCTCTTTAACGTGCACCTGGTGCAATATGTGTAATGTTTCTTTCGGCGATTTCTCCAAACGCTGTCAGATTTTGAAATTCACAAATTATTCTTCGAACGCCATTTCTACTTGTGACGAACGCGAATAACTCACTATGCAAAAAAAAAAAAAAAAAAAAAAAAAAAATCCGTTCATTGCCAGCACAATTTCCGTAGTTTTACGGAGTTTTTCTTTCTTTGATAGAATGAATTCAGTAATGTGTTTCAAATTAACGAATAAAGATTTAAGAATATCGCACATAACATACTTGACACATAATTGTGCTAGATGTCTAGTTAATTTGTCGTTTTCCCTAAGGCTTTGTTATATATGTATTACACTCTAAAAAGAATTTCCTTTTTTTTTTTTTGTTCAGGGCAATTATAAAAATAAATCAGACATCTTTAGAGAAAATGAAAATTTCGCATTATTGCCAAAGCTATTCTCGAATTAACACGTTTTGATAGATTCACGAAATCACTTTAATAAAAAAAAAATTCCTTAAAAATGCGGAAATTTAACTGGCAATCAACGGATTTTTTTAATTAAAGTTCACTCAGACGCAAATCTGAAAAAAAAAACCCTGTATTGCGGATTTAATTCTTCTTCACCACATCTCACGTCACATGTGCCTTTATGTCACAGAAAAATAGTTCCCCTCTCCTCCAATCCGAGTTGGAGACTTCAGAACAGTCTTCGAAAATTTTGATCCTAGTAGTATAAACATGAATGGTAAAATGCATTTTGTTGAAAAATACACTTTACAAATACAACACCAGTACGCAGGGTTTTTTAATAAAATTGCATTAAATGTTGATCATTAAAGTACTATGTCTTCTGCGTACACTCTACCAATATTTATTCTGCAGTTTTATAGGAAATAAATTATGTTTTAAGTACGTTACAAATTTCTGCGGAATTATCAATGAGTATTTTGAATAAAGTATTAGGAATTGAGATGGGAATATTTTTCTCATAGAATATAATTTTTTTGTAACTATGCGATCTCTCTAATACTAATATTTGCTGAAATGCAACCTCTCACAAGACAACACAAAGCCTCTTTTTAAATAGACCTACTAAGTACCTAATAAGTGTGATATTTTATAAGGAGCTCTTCAAATTTGAAATTCAAAAAAGTTCACTAAGAAAAATGGCATTTTCAAGTCTGTATAAATCGATGTTTTCATTTTGTTATGAAACTTTTTGTTTCAAATAGGACGACCCACTGCTTTCAATTCTGAAATACCAGAAATACTCAGAATATTGAAACATGGACATACTCAAAACTGAGCACATACAGGTCAGTTCATAATCATTTTTGAAAAATGGACATAATCAAAAATGATTAGGATCAGTTCAAACTCATTTCTGAAACTTGCACATACTCAAAAATGAGCACATAGAAGTCAGTTCATACTCTTTTTTGAAACATGGACATACTCAAATATGAACGCATGGTGTTTTATTCTTGAGTGTGTGCATATTTCCAGAAATGAGTATATATATGTTTCAAACTTGAGTAATTATGATTCGGAGCCATTTGGACTATGCGACATACTCAGATTTGAGTATTTTTTGCTTAGTTTTGAAAATGTCGTTTTTAGAGTGTTCAGAGAAGTTATTTCCTCTGTTTCTTTTCTAAAACTTTCCATAGGAAAAGAATGTTCCACATGCACATTTATTGCGTGTACACAACTATGTTTAATAGATGAAGCTCAAACTCTTTAGTCATTTGGTTACGAGCTAGAGATTCGAAATTTTTCACGACTTCAATTCTTTTGGAATACCTATGAAAATATTTATCCAAAATGTTACACCCCGCATTATTGCAAAAATAAATAAATTGTTTCTCTTGGAAAAAAAAAAGTACTTATGTTCTATACATTTATAAAAATCTATTATCTTTTAAGTCAGTTCAGTGAAAAGGAAAGATCTATTACATTTTCCATTACTTCACACAAATGAAATTTAAAACAAAAATATTTCGTTGTAATTACTTTTCAATATTATTTCTTGTCCGAAGCTTGCTTTACAGCGATTCTATGATTCTTCCTCACCACTCACATTTACGTCGGAAGTCTTCCGAAGATTTTTATTTCAATTTTTTTAATTGATATGAAATTGGATAGTCAGGTATTACGTTAACCCTCTTCTTCGCATTCATGTATTAAAAAAAATTGGAGGAAATCTAATTATTGTTTGAAATGACATTTGAGTTTCAACTGGTGGTCTTGATATTTAATTACTTAAAGAAAAAGAGATTAAGGAAAGAAACGGCATTTGTAACGTGAGATATTGGCACTATCTCAAGATTTATTGATGATCAAAGCAAAAGAAATAATTTTTAACTGAAATCATAAACCTTTTAAATTTATAAAATTTATCCTTATTTTATAAAATGATAAATCATTGGTTCAAAACATGTGGTTATTGTTTTGTTTTATTTATTAGGGGTTTAAAATTGGCTAAAACTAAATATTTTTATATATTTTTTTACAAGAATGATATAGTATTTCTAGTTGTTTGCAAATCATTTATTTTTAAATAGCATATCTCCGCATTTTCATAAAATATGTGGCATTCAGTGATTTTGCTTATGCCTAAAAGCAATAGTAACGTGGAATTTTTAATAAACATTATATTAAAAAAAAAAAAAACATATCGGAAAATACAGCACACTTGTTTTTACGTTGATTTTAAAATAAACAATACTTAGTCAATATACAAATAAATATACTAATACACAAATACCGACTAATCGATACATAAAATATTATTAAAAACTGATTGATTCTAAAAATCTGTAAGTAGTAGATAACGGATATTGTGATATATTACACATTAGTGTGTAACCTATATTATTATATATTTTATAGTTGTGTGATAACCGATGGTATTATATATGTTATAGTATTTTATAGTACAGTTTTACACAGAAAACAAATATTATTATTATTATACTCAGGTATTACGTTAACCTTCTTCCTTGTATTCATGCGTTAAAAAAATGGAGGAAATATAATTATTGCTTGGAATAACTTTAGAGTTTTAACTCGTGGTTCTGATATTTACTTACGTAAATAAAAAGTGACTAGGAAAAGAAACAGTTTTTTTAATGTGAGATATTAGCACTATCTCATGGTCTAATGATCATCAGAACAAAAGAAATAATTTTTAATTAGAGCGTAAACTTTCTAAATTTGTAAAATGCATTTTTAAAAAATCAGAGATCACTGATTATATAGGTATGTTTTTTACTTTATTTGTCAGGAGTTTAATACTTTCGATTAGATTTAATCGTGAAAAATTGTGCATGAAAGAAATATTTTTTAATTAAAGAAAACATGTTTCGTTTTATGATTCATACATTTTGTCAATAAAAAATACATATTCGATTTTGATGAAAATGCAGTTAAAATTATTTTTAATTAGAAACTATACAAAGCGTTTGGTAGTAAAAACATTTGAAGTAACTTTAGACGAATGTACAATTCGTCATTTTTTTTTTTTTTACAGTTTTGCATGAAAAAATCAAAACTGTCATTTTACAGCAGGGGTTAAGAGTGCCTAAAACTGTTTATTTTATTTTCTTTCTTTTTTTTTTAGTAACAAAATGATATTATAACTTTAGAAACCAAAAAATCATTGATATTTGAAAACGCAGCAATAAACATGTGTGCGCATTGAATTTTTAATAAAAAAAATACACATTCTACCAAAGATTTTTATTTGATTTTTTCTAATTGATATGAAATTGGATATTTATGAATTACGTTAGCTCCCTGACCTTTAGATTTGTGACCTACATAAAATCATGACGTGCGGACTGTAAAGTCTGTAAATCATTGAATCATTTAAAATTTATAAAATTTATTTTTATTTTTATGAAACAAGAAATAAATTATATTAAGGGTTAAAATTAATTTTCTTATTTATCACGGGCAAAACTAAATATTAATTTTCATCTAAAGCACCTGAATGATATTGTAATTTTATTTGCTTAAGAATGACTGAACTTTAAAAATATATATCATCATACCTTCATAACGCAGATGTTATTAATTCATTTTACTTATGCCTAAAAACATCCTATTTGTGTTCGCATGGAATTTTGAATAAATAGTATACCAAGTCAGAATAATCAGGTAATATGATAATGTTTTTCCTTGCATTCACGTATTCCCATTTCACGTACAAGAAATGGAGGGAATCTAATGATTGTTTTAAATGATATTTGAGTTTCAACTGGTGGTTCAAATATTTGATTTTTTAAAGAAAAAAAAAACAATATTTGCAATTGAGATATCTTAAAATCTATTGACTATCTAAAGAAAAGATTTCTAATTGAAACGAAAATCCTGTTAATCATTATTAAACCCTCTGACTGACAAGCCCGTGTTAATACGTTCACTAAGCTCCAGGTTTCACTGCAGTACAAGCAATTTTAAAATTTATATAATTCGACAAATATAATGCAGTTTTAATATATTGAGTTATGATTGATAGATTCAAGGTTTACATTCATATATATAATTCAGTTTTTTAGGTAATTTTGGAATAAACATCTTTTTTTACCATTTAAAATAAAATGCAGAGAAAACAACATTACAATTTAGCCCTTTTGCTGGACTGACAGAGGGTTTTAAAATCTGATTAATTCCCCAAAAGTTGCGAGCACAATAGTAGCTCATTGTATCGCTCTTTTAACGTGTCTCTTGAAAAATATTAAATTCTATTTTAATATCACTTTTTAAGTAATTTATATATAATTCGATTAGAATAATGTATTTTTTTATAGTTATTTTATTAAGAAAATTGTAATATGCTTATAAATATATATATTGGAGACAAATATATAAAAAAATAATTGTTTGTTGAAACTTTTCTTATTTTTTTTAAATGTCATTTGGTTATATATATCATGCTTTTTGCGTATCCCGGTCTGTGCGATATAACTAGAGGCTACTGTAGTAGGTAATCGATAATCTTCTTGGGACATTTAACAAGAATTAACACTGTACACGGTAAAAAAAGGACAAATGTTTCTAAATCTTCGAAAATATAATATAACCACGTACAAAAATACACAAAAACATTTTCCCAGTTACCCACGATTCAGAAAGCGTTCTTTAACTTTAGAAACTTCAGAAAATTTTAATATTTAAAGACGCCTTTATAAAAACAAACATGTTTTACGGACAAACATGATAGATTAACAGCATTAGCATTAAAATTAAAATTAATATTATTTTGTTACTCTTGCATGTATAAATTCGTTTACGCAGCTCAAAATGTTTAATGAAGAATTGATAGCATTCAAAAAATCGATATTCTAGTTTGAGGAAACTGTCTAATACATTATAAAATTAAATTAAAATAACTACTCGGAAATATTTCCGAAAGTCAGTGGTAGCAAGGAAACTTTTTAAAAAAATAGATACTTATTTAAATCTTTAAAATATATTAGTTTCTAAAGTTTCTAAAAATAAAGAATCAAAATCGTGTGTAACTTAAAGAGGTTACTGTATATTTTTTGTTTGTTGTTATAAGATATTTTCTTAGATTAAGAAACCTTTATCTGTTTTTTAACTGTGTATGTTTTATTTCGACAGGTTGAATTCTCTTTAAGACTTTGAAATTGCGAATCGGATTCCTTTTTGAAGTCCCTATCTGTTTAGCTCTTGTATGCACCAGATTATCACAATACTCCAAGCTACCCATGTGCGACTCTATATTGTTTAATTCTCCTTCTTTGTGATATGTTTTCAAAAATTGAGCCCATGAGTTCATGAGTTTTTCAGAATTCTGACTTAAAAACTAGGACCTATTATAAGCTGAAAACACTTAAAAAAATAAGTGCCTTTTACTTATTTAAAAAAAAACTATTTTTAACAATAACAAGCCTTTACTTTACTTGGTTTTTATTATTAAATATTATTTGAACTAAATATTTAATAAAATAATAATAACTGATTTGGTAACTTGACAGCTTTGCATAAAATGTATAAAAATAAAATGTTTACTTCGGTAGGCAACTTTCAAGAGTGCTTCCGATTATAACGTCTGTGCTTTTGATTTTCTGCAAATTCAAATGAGTATAAATTTATTCTGCCAGAATTACTCAAAATAAAAAATACAATACACAAAATTAGGGGAAAAAATGAACGCGTCGTCTTCTGCTAATGAAATTTAAACCGAATTATATAAATCTAAATAATTACCATTACAAATTCAATGCATGGAAAAAATATTTGAGTCTATATCCTTATCTAATATAGTTTTAAAAGTCATTATATGATATGCTTCCGAAAAAGAAAATATTAGTTAAATGAAAAAACATAAAATACTAATCATATTCATAAATTTCGTCTAATTTTAACTTATGCCTTCCACTTCAGGATTAATTTAACAAATCTGATTTGCATTTCAAATAGCAAAAACAACAAAAAATATCAAAATTTAAATATTATCCTCTGCATAAAGCGTAAAACTAAGTTATTTAAATTTACAGCTTAGAAATATAGGTAAAAAAGAATAGAGCATGTCCCAGTGGCATATAGGAGCTTAATGCTATAATGTAAAGGAGCATCGACGATTTGAACAGTTTTTGTTGTTTATTAATTTTCGAAGCATTTCTTTTTTAGATTAAATAATTAGCCAATTGTCTGCATACTGTTAGAATTTCAATCTGAAAATAAAGCAATAAGTACAAATAAGGGATTTTTCTGATGGAAATCGTATAATTTTTGCTAAAAAGCTTCTTCATATATAAAGAGCAGTATTAATGTAATTAAAAAGTCTACCATTGCATTGCTCTTAATGAATAAATAAAATTAGAAAATGCATTTAGGTTATAAAATTTTGCCTTTGATATTTTTATTTATTTTTCGCTTAAAAAGGTAATCAGATTCCGTATACATTAAAATAATTTACTTGCACGTACTATCAAGTAATTCAGGTAACATAAATAAATAAAAAAATCTATTGTGTATTTTTAAGCATAATTAGTTTTTAAAATACGTGTAAAAAGAGAAAGTACTTATAGACTAAGAGACATAAACACAAGAGATTTGTGGGGTAAAAAACAAATATATTCCTAATATTGTATTTTACCGTAAAATGAATTCAAATGCAATGAACATCACGTATTTGTTATTAGCTTTTACTCGCAGCTTCGTCCATGTTATATTAAAATTAGCATGTTTCTCACTCTTTGAATATTATTATTTATATATATTAATTATATATAAATAATAATATATAATTGATCTTTGCAATATTTGAAATATTGAATATATATATATATATATATATATATATATATACACGTCAAATAAAGTTCTATTAACAAAATCTGATCATCGTTATTAATTAATGAGTTCATTGCACAGTAATGCAAATATAAACATAGATCAGAAAGAATGATAGAAGCCATGCCACCTTGAGGAATTCCCTGGCATTGTTTATAAATCGTATTATTATAAATAATATAATTATGATGCAAGGTAAAGTTCAATATACTTGTAGTTTTAAAAAAGCTAACCTATATATAATCTTTTAAATTTAATTGAGATTTGTATTCTTTAAAAACTATACACACAGTTTTGTGTAAATCTTTGATATCTATATTATTAAATAAATCATTAAAATCAAACGTTTTTGTGAATTTTACAGAATTTATATTTTGTAATTTATTTATAAGCTGAAAACTATTTTTTTTAAACAGTGTTGATTATCATGTTTAATCCTAGAACTACCAGAAATTTTACTCAACCTTGATTAAAAACATATCACACCATAATTTTTATTTAATTCTATTTAACTCACGTATCTACTTGAACTTGAACTTGTGATAGGTTCAATGGGCTTCCCAGTTGCGAAGCAACTGCACACTCTGGCTATGAGTACATGTATATCAAATTCTAAGAGAGCCATATGAAAAGTCTAACCGTAGTCCAATTTATTTCCATCCAATTATTCTCCGTGGTTTATATTTAATTTATTTTATGAAACAAATTCTGGTTCGAATGATCATTTTGAATGTACCTGTCGGGTCCATTGGACCCGTCTGGTAGGCGAAGGGTTAATCGTTATATTAGATATCTTACTGAGTACATATACTAATAAGTTGCTAGCAGCAATTATACGCGTTACAACCGATAGTTACAGTGCGAAATTTAATTGGATTTTTATGAAATTTTGGTATAATAACATGATAATGATAATTTTAATTTTTACATTTAATTTTTAATAATTTTTGATAATTTAATATTTTTTGTTATTAATTTCTATTTTTAAAGATGTTTTCTTAAAAAATATTACTCTCATTAATGTCATTGTGAATTAAGTGTTTATTTTATTCTTTACAAATAATAGCGTAATTGTTTGGTGATTTATCTACATAAGTGATAATAAATGTATTTTGTGGTTGTTTGATATAGTTATTTATGTTTTTAAAAGCTACATATTTAATATGATAAGTATTTTTTATCATTTCCTTTTTTAATTTATCTATAACTGTACATTTAGAATCATTAAAAAACTCAATTCGTTTATTATAATCTATTGCAATTTTGTATATAACTAAATCTAAATCTTGTATAAAGTGCATTAATATAAATTTACTAGTACACTTGTATAGAAGCGAAATTTAGCACCATAATTCATTAGTGTTTTTAAGTTTGTTTGTTTTTTTCAGTGATATTAAGATCACCAGTAATAACGTGGCCATGTCTGCTGCTTATATATTTTTTATACTGTGGGTCATTACAAAAAATATGAAATTAGTTAAAGAGTTTAATTGTTTTGCGAAACAATTATATTTAAAAGTTCTATGCCCTAATGTAAGATTATATTTATAAGTTTTGTGAATAATAACATTTCTTAATGGAAATTTATATATATTAATTATAAATTCATAAAAGTATCATAAAGTACATCTAACCTTTTTTGAAACATAATTCAATTTATTCAGTCGAACTCTGTTATAACGAGGATAAAGGTGACAAGTACCTTTGCTCGTTATACCATCTTTTCGCAAAAAGCGAGTGCAAGCTTTTCCCATATATTTTCTACACTGTAATAAAAAAAAAGGGGGGGGTAATCTAGGAAAATATAATATAATCACGAACGAAACCGTAACGTCTTCTGATTTACTCTCGATTCCGAAACGCATTCTTTATATTTAGAAAAGACCCAGTAACCAATATATTTTTCAGATATAAAGAAACTTTTATTTAAAAAAAAAGTTTATTTTGCTGCCACAGATTTTTGAAAACGTTTCCGAGTGGTTTTTATAGTCTATTCATCAGTTTTTTTAAAAATAGGTTTTTTTTTATGTTATCAATTCTGAAGTAAACATTTTCCTGTTCAACAAACATATTTTATAGGCAAACATATTGAATCAACAAAACTAACGTTAACATTAACATTAAATCGAAAAATGTTTAATAAAGAATTGACAACATAAAAAAAAAAAAAAATATATTTTTGTTGGAGAAAACAGCACTATACACTATAAAAACTACTCGGAAACGTTTTCGAAAATCAATGGCAGCAAAAGAAACATTGATTTTATAAACGCTTCTTTAAATCTCGAAAATATATTAGCTTCTGGGGTTTCTAAAGTTACAGAGCGCTCTTCGAAATGGTGGGTAACTCGGAAGAGGTTGTAGATTAAGAAATATTTGTCTTTTTTGACCGTGTATAAAATTAAGATTATATATGAAAGTTTAATTAAATCAGAAAAAAAAACAGCCGAATTATCAAAGTTGTAGAGGTATTTTTATGTCTTTTGATTTTAAAGCAAATTAAATTATTAGTTATGGTGCAGTATATTTCATCCTTGTAATGTTTTACACGCATAAGTGACCTATTAGGAAAAATAATTCTAATAATGTAGGAAAAAGAACAGCTCTTGCTCTTTCCATTTATTTATTATTATTAGCAGGGGAAAAATAAATGGATTATTAACACTAAACTTTTTTAGAATCCTTTTCATTACATATATTTTTCGTTTGATTCGTTTATTTCATTTCACCGCATCTAAAATATCCTCATTTGACCATTTCGCTAGTCAGTGAAGTTTTGTGCCGCAATTGTTTTAATCTCACCTGTATCATAGTTATCCGCCTCATCTTCATAGATTTTAGCAATGGTACAAACACATTATAAATTGTTCTTTTCTCTTTCTTTCTTTCTTTTTTTTTTTTTTTTTTTTTTGAGGATAAAAAGCAGAATTTTTTGTCTATGAGTTTGCAGATTTGTTTACTCTTGATAGCCGAGTTTTACTCGTTATAACCAATATTTTTTTATTTATTTTTTTTTTTTTTTGAAAACAGCTTACTAATTTCACACTATAACCAAGTTCTCGTTATAGCCAAATTCGCTATAACCGAGGTTTACTTGACTTATATAACAAATACATTTCATTTAAAAAAAAAACAGCAAATAGTCCTCATCTCCATCATTTTCAGCAATGGTTCATATGCATTATGATTCAGCATGTTTTTTTAAGGGGAATGTAGATAGAAAAACAGGACTTTTTTGTATGAGTCAGCAGATTTGTTTATTCTTGATATCCGAGTTTTACTCGTTATAACCAAGTTTATTGCAATGTATTTGTATATTGGATTAACAATTTTCTTACTAATTTCACATTAAATCCGAGTTTAACTGTATAACAAAAACATTTTATTAATTAAAACATTAATAACAAAAAACACCCCTCAAATAACAAAATTACAGTTATCCTCCTCATCTGCATTATTTTCAGCAATGTACACACGCGTTATGATGCGTTGTGAATTGGTATGTTTTTTTTAAAAAGGAGAATGAGGATAAAAATCAGATCTCTTTTATAAGTCTTCAGGTTTGTTTATTCTTGATATTCGAGTTTTATTCGTTATAACCCAGTTTATTACAATGTATTTTTTTATTTTTGACCAAAAATTTGTTTACTAATATCACATTAAAACCAAGTTCTCGTTGCAGCCAAGTTCTCTATAACCGAGTTTGAGTGTATAATAACAAATACATCTATTTTATGTAGCAAAAACATGTCCATGAGTAACACTGACGTCATATCGACGGTGGCAACGACTTGTCAAATCTATTGCGTTTTATCGCAATTTTTTAAAACTTTTATATAATGCACAATTTCAATTTTTATTGTATATCATTATCACATTAATTTTCAATAGATAAATCAACGTAAAATTATTTTATTCAACTTATAAAACAATTCATAAAAAGATATACTTTAATATTGATAATTTTATCTACCTAAATAAAATCGCGCGCAACTATTAAATGCGTTATCTGAATAATGACTGAATGTTAACTAATATGCAAAGAAATGTCTGAAATTTTTTAAGTGCTTGCATAAAGACTGAATACATTTAAACCAGTACTATATTAAAACTACAAGCAAAAGAATAATGGTATTTGAACTTATTCACTTATTCATGAGCCTACAAGATATTATTTATTCATGTATAATTAACAATACTGAGGTATAAGATAACATTATCTTTTTGCTTTTTTTTTCATGCATTCTAAAGTAAGGGGAAAAATCGTTTAACTTAAAAAGTGTTTTTTGAGTATTCCTTTCCATTTATGAATATTTTAGATTCTGTTTCAATAATATATCAATATTTCATTCAATTCAATGCATTTTCAATATATCTTTACGCAAGCAAATAGATAAATGAGTATTATCCCTGTTGTATTAGCCTGTGTTCACTAATTATCCGAGGGACTTAGAGGGCATGTTTCGGAATATTTTGTAAGTTTGCTGGTAATGCTGGAGTTATTCTTAATACATCAATTGTTAAAAAAAAATCTCCCGTTTTGTAAAACCCCTGATTGTTACATAAAAAAAAAGTAAAACGAAAGAACAGAAAATAAAAATCTGACTAAGGATGCATTTATTAACAGGCTTTGTACAAGAAAGCAACTGTTTATAACGCTTCAATCTGTAAATGAGGCAATTCTTTATCAATTAGGTTAAGATGTATTTTACGATATATATAGCTAGTTCACTAATAAATGGTTGACACTTTTCGTATAATTTCATAGAAATAGCAATTTGAAATGCGTTCTGTATGCAAATAAAGACCATCTATAATACAATTTACTGTCTCAAAATCAGATATAAAAGCATATAATATTAGGCAACGGCGTGCGTGTGTTTTCTCTGTTGAGGAAAAAAATGCTATATTCAAGTCCCAACTAACTCCAGTAGCTCCTCTGGAGCAAGGGCCATTTCAGTGCCCCGCAATATTTGTGCAATCACAAATCGTATTCATTATGATTAAAGAACCCAAAACACCTTAAATAATAATGTTTTTGGCTCTTTGAAGGGGGGGGGGGGGAGAGTAGAGAGCATAAAATATGGAGACACAAATTGCTCATTTGCCCTTAGGACAATCAGGTATGGGCAACATTAAGGCTCCGTGCTGATCACATTTTTAAATTTTGTCGAGAAGTCATAAATTATTTCTCTGGGCTTTCTCTCACAAAGGATCTGTGGTCTGAAATCCTTTTTTATTGATTTTCAAATGATTGGAAGTAAAGCGCATAAAATCAACGAACAAAAAAATTTCTCCCCAGGGTAGGTGATAAACATGTCAGGGACCCCTCTCAGCTATATCTAGTATTCTCTTGCAGTGCGACAAAGATACTATACATCAAAGAGGCCGACAAAAGCACCAACTTCTGTCGCATAGATATGGTGCAAATTAAAGTCTGAAATATACCAACGCTATAGAGTGTTGTAATTTTTTCGGCTTCTTTGATGGAGTCATTCTTTTGTCGTACGATAATGCAATGCGACGATACTAAAAAAGGTACCCTGACATGTCTATCACCTCCCCTGGGGACAATTTCTTTTGTTACTTTTGTGCGTTTTTCTAAGAGCAATAAGAAAAGTCACAATTAACAACAGAGTTCTTGGAAAAGAAAGCCTAGAGAAATAATTTATGATCCTTGTTGCAGTATTTGGTCTATACGCAGCCTTAGTAAACTCTCTGTGTGTTTTTTTCTAAAACGGACAAAACCATGTTCGGGTCTAACTTGATAATGGATAATTAACTAAAGAATTCAAGAGCTCACCAGTAGCAAAACAATAATAATATTGCTTATATTGGCTATACCGCTGCAAATACTGGTTAATTCTTGGTAAAATCTTGGCCAATCATGGCAATATTATCATAAACTGTTGCTTAAACGTTGGTAATTTACATTTTGTTAATATTGCACGAGTATTGACAAAACTATTTCACAATTGCATTGCAAATCTATAATATAAAGGACAAACGTGTTCGTGCGTAACGCTGGCATCATTCTGATGTTAACAACATCTGACGATTAAATTTCGTTTTGCAATTTTCGCTGTCGGAAACGTCGTGAATTTTCAATCTTTACACCGGCGTATAGGAAATCAAATGTACTTTCAAATGTAACTTGATTGAAAACTCTATCGCTATTTACTCATTTATTGTGGTTTTAAAAATAATTTTTAAGAATGACTTTTTTTCATCTTTCTTCATCGCGTACAAGCTCCATTACGAAAGAATTATACAATCCATTTATACTTAAAACAATATAAATAATTCAGCATTTGTCTGCAGCTAATTTTCCATAATCAAATTAAAACTTCAGAAATACATAAAATAAAATAAAATAAAATGACACAAATTTAACATATATGTAATCAAACAATTTAATTTTTTACATAATCTTTCTCTGTCGCGTGGAGACCGATTATCAAAGATTAATCCGTTTGCACTTAAAACAGTGTAAACAGTTTAGAATTTGTTTTCGGCTAATATTCCATAACAAAATTACAGTTTCATCAAAAAAATAATAAATAAAATAATATAAATAAAAAAGTTCTTCCGGCCTATGAGGAAAATGTAGCTTTCCTGTATCTTAATTTTAAAATTTTAGCAAATGTTACTCGAAAACAGTAACAATGCAAAGAACCTGATTACAGAAGCTTCATTAATATAGAATTTGAATAAGAAATTCGTTAAATTAGTGAGCTATAGCCAAGTTGGCGTCATTTATGGAGTCTTATTTCAGTCGCTAAATTTTGCGGTACTTCGCCAAGTGTCGCCAAGCTTGGCGAGAATTTGACGCTAGCGGATTGAATATAGTTTTATGCGTATGATTGAGAAAATGATTACAACAATGAAAGATAATAATTTGCGAGAAATCACGATCAATGAAACTAATAAATTTATTCTTGATATTTTGTAATCAGCTGTCTTGTTTCAAAATGTCAGCCACCCTATAATTTCAAACTGCGAGATCTCAGCCATTTTTTTAAGATAGAGGCAAAACAAAAAATGCTCCGAAATCCTTGTATCAAAGCCTAAAACTTAAACAAAAAATAAATTTGATTTTCTAATTTTTGTATACATTTTTAAATCTTTTAATGGCCGCCACTTTGAAACAAAATTGCGGACCAAGTTGGGTAACGAACTCGGTCGAGATTTTGGTGAGCTTAATACACACACTTAGTTTCATCCATATCTGTTTCGAAATGCAAGTGTATATATATATATATATATATATATATATATATCAATATTTGAACGGAGGGTGGTTTTACGTTCTGGGGGTCATGATCGGTGAGAATATACCGAAAATTTCCAGAATTGTGAACGGCTGTTATAGGTAACTTTTTACTTTTTGTATTGAAAGCTACCTAATACAAATTTAACAGACATATAATCAGACTACGTGCTTAAAGCACTGAAATGATAAGAACAAAAAAAAAAAAAAAAAAAAAAAAAAAAAAAGGCTGCCCTAAGTAACAAAGCATTTGGCGATTTCTTCGGCTATTAACTCCATGTATGCGGCAATACGACAGTATCGCTTTTAATAAATTTCAAAACTTTATTTGTAAACATTGCTGATATTTCTCATATAAAAAGGCTGTTTTTGTAGTTAGCGGACAATCTAAAAAAATATATTAAATGTAAAAAAATCTATTAGAGTTTTCAAAAAGAAAAAAAAAGGGTTTTCACCTTTACTCTATAACGAGTTCGATCCCCTAGCATTTTTTATTTAAATCTTATTTCATCAATAAAATCAAAACACTACAATAAAACAGTTCTGTGAAGGAAATTTCACCTTGATTTATATAATAATTAAAAAAATATTATAATTTCGAATATTTCCAATGTAAAGCAAAATTTTGACCACTATTGGTGTTCATTGGAAAATTTTCCGATGAATGCAATATTCACGCAATATTAGAATCAATATAACCAATATTTATTTGCTACTATAGATATGAAAATAATTAAGGAACTTTTGACTCTGAACATGGAAATATCCAATTACTTTCTGATCCAATTTAAATAATAGTAATAAATGAATAAATAAAAATGAAATAAAATAACACTCATCCTGCTTGAAATTGTTATTCACCATTTTAGAAAGAACCCATTATTGGGATATGATATTTTAAAAACAAATGTGCAGCACACTGAATTACTTGTTTAAATGGCTAATCATTGTGTAGCGTATGCAATACATACAATTACGCGTTTGCATAAAATACTTCCTCAATATATGCTAGGGTTTTCCAGCACGAGCAATTATTACGCGGTGAAACTTGTTCTACAGGCAAATCTGCTTTCTGGAAGAAGAGGAATTGGTCTCTCTCGTTCGTTTAGTGGAATTTGGGAACTTCTATCGGAAAAGTTTGTTACAAATTCTTTTTTATTAAATGTCATGCTTTTTATTGCAAAGAATGTTGAAATGGTAAAGATATTGCACAAATAGTTTAAAAAAAAGCGTTACTCTGGCATATTAATCAAGGTTAATTACTATTGCGATAGTGATTTAACAATAAATAGCAAGTTTAAAAAACGCATTACATGCCGTCACGCGAAATAAATATAAAATTATTAGACCTATAATTGAAATGTTATTTGTTTAGTTCCTGAATTAGAGTTATAAAATAAAATATATTATTAACCATTGGGAAAATGGTTGTTGTTTTCGGTCGAGAATGGACCATATGATGTTCGCATTTTACTATTTTAACAGTTTTTAACGAAATTATGTAACTTTAGAAGAATTTTTAAGCGTTTTTAACGAAATTCTGTAGCTTTAGAAGGATTTATCTTTGAATAGGCAATAGAAGTGCATAAAATCGTTACAAAAATGCTAAAGTTACAAAAAGGATAGATGCAAATTATCAGATATGAAAAATAAAGTAGAAATTTGGTACTTTAGTGTTATAGCGGCCCCCAAGGATGAAATATTTTTGTTTCTGTTTTCCTTAATATATTGTAAATTTGGTACTTTCGTGTTATCGCAGCCCCCAAGGATTAATCGCCAAGCGACCAAGATTTATCGCCAAATTATAAAGCATGTATGACATTATAATAATATATGATATATATATAACATTTCTTGACGTATGTGGCCAAGTTATTATTATTATTTTTATTTTTATTTATTTATTTTGTAGATGATTCCGATGAATATTTTTGAATAATTAATATTTTTAATTAATTTCAAATTATTATTATTTTTTAAAGCTTTTGGAATATTTTCCAAATAGCTGTTGTAATTTGTTAAATTACAATTTTTTTCCTTTTCAAAAGAAAGTTAAAAAAAAAAAATTCTCAATTTTCTGCAATATTAACATATTTATGCGGTCACCGGATAATTTGAATTCTTTTAAAAACACATTATGAATAAAAATGTGATAAACTAATCATACATTGAAAATATTTTTATGGTTCAAGAATAAGTGCAAGGAATGTACGCAAACCCACCTTAAATTTTGTTGAAAATTCTGGCTTCAAAAAGCAACTAATAATAAGCTATGTGGTTTTACCCAACTTTCCCCTAACCGCTCCAAGTATAGTTATATTCTGTTTTTCGGCCGTTAAAGTATTGATTACAGTCTTTTTTTTTCCTCATTATTATTATTATTATTATTATTATTATTATTATTATTTGCTTTACAACTGCAACATATGAATTTTATCTTCAGAAAAACGAGAAAAGAGTGAAATAAATTAATGTCTAGCTTTATAACATTGGAAATTAACAGTGAAAATGCTGATAATTCTTAATGCGTTATATACGTTTTGAAAACTTTTATTTATTAAACTTCAGAGCAATTTATTAAATTTTAATATTTAAAACTTTATTGAGAATTAAAATTTTGCATGAGAAAACAGATCTAAACGTAAATTCTTAATATTATGAAAGCTTTATTAATTTAGGAATTAATAATACAAATTGATATTCTTATCATATTAATGTGATTTAAAACATATACTATTTAATCTGAAAAATATTGTATAGGAATTTGTCACTATTTTAAATTCTGAATAAACTACAAGATTTTCAAATACAAATTAATGTTTTATCCATTTATAAGTTTACAAATTATAATGCGAATCTTTATTTCGATTAATTTCATATATTTCAAATAGATTATTAAAAAAACTTTTAAACTTAATTATTGAATTGGATAATATCTAAAATCTTACATGAGAGAAATGATTCTCAAATGTTACATAAGAATATTTACTATTACTGGCAATTATATAAAAAAGAAGAAAAATCATCACACCTTTAACAAAAGTACCCATTTTTTATAAGCTATATCTTTTATGTTTATCATCTGTACATTTAATTTAAACGTTTACACAAAATATCCTGTGTCATTTTTTAAATTAATTTCAACGTACTTGAAAGGTACCGATACCTCGGTACCTTTCTTTTTAGAACACATTAAAAAGAAAAAAAAGTTATTAAAAGCATTATTTGTTTTTTCTAATACTCGTGTAATCAGAAATGTAAAACAAACACATCTTTCAAATAATATAATAAAATCACTTGTTAACTTTAAATTAAAGTGTAATTATTGCTTAAAGTGATAAAAAAAAAGGTTTAAAAATACCTTTTAATGTATAGATGACATATGTTTCCTTCGTTCAAACGGCGACATCTTCAGATCAAAATGATATACAAAATATTCTCGCAAAGTTTTTGAAAATGATAAACATAAATCACGAGATCGCATGTCCAACGTAAGCAGGTGCTTAAATTGGTCAAACTCGAAAACGTGAAAATTATTATTTTTAGTTTTATTTGTATTGCTTTTTTAATTTGTAAAGCATCGTGTGCCATATTTTAGGTAATTCAAAGGAAGCTGATTCGTTGCAAATGTTATTGTTTCGCAAATATATTTCTATTGATTTACGGATAATGGATGGGAAAGAAACTTTTGGTAGAAAAATTATTTTACACTTCTTGAAATCAATCTGAAACGGCTCTATTCTATGTAGTCTAGCTAAGGCAGTAGTTATTCTGTCATATTTAATATCTACCATATGTTCTTTTATTCTCGTTTTAAATTTTCTGTTTGTCATTCCTATATAGTATAGTAATGTTCCATCTGCCTTGGTGAATTGGATTTCATAAATACCGGAAAGTTGACATACTGCTTACATTGCTTACATGACTGCTTACATTGGATATGTGATCTCGTGATTTATGTTTACCATTTTCAAAAACTTTGCGAGAATATTTTATTTATCATGTTGATCTGAAGAAGTCGCCGTTTGAGCAAAGGAAACATATGTCATCTATATTAAAAGGTATTTTTAAACCTTTTGTGTTTTGTTTTTTATCACTTTAAGCAATAATTACACTTTAATTTAAAGACTAGATTATTTTTAAAGATTATTTTTCTCTTTTTCCTTTTCCTTAATCGGGAAGGGAAAAAAATCCCCAAATTTGTGATAGAAATTGCCTTCCAAAACGTGGGAATAAATATCAGATTTATTATGTTTTGTATATAAAAAAGGTATTTTTATATAAATTTGAGAGTAATTTATTAAATATAGTAATTACAGTTTGTTAATAATTATAATACCGTATAGGAGATAAACTCTAAATGTAAATCTTTTTCCTCTAAATATCAACTTTATGACTTTATCATTTCATAATACAAAATGCTTTTTGTACAATATTCATGTGAGTTATATTATTATTTAAACTTGATAAGATTTCTTTAAAGTTTGTCAAGATTTGAAATTCTGTATAAATTGCAAGATTTTAAAATTTAAATAAATGTTTCGCTAATTTATGACTTAATTCACTTACATTTGAATAAAGATATAATCAATTTACAATTACAAATTTATAATAACAGTTGTGATTTTCATCCCATTTGTCAAATATTATGTCATAACAAATTTACAATTATAAATTTATAATAAAAGTCACCATTCTCATCACATTTCATATTTTCAATTTATATTATTGAAAAAAAAATTAAACATAGCTTTTTAAACAAACAGATAAGTAATAATTAAAGTGATACTTTAAATATTTTCAAAATGAATAATTAATTTTAATAATATTTGAAATGTTACTTAGATAAATAATAATTATCAAATATTATGTAAAAAAAAATATTATTAATGGTAATAGTATAAATAATAATAATAAAAAAAAAACATTATCCCTTTTTAAAAAAAATGTATTATATATCAGCTATCTTTATCTTTCATTTTTTATCATCTACACTTTTGACAATCATAATTAAATTTTTAGAAAAAAATATCCGGCATAGTTTTTTTTATTATTATTATTAATTTCCGTGCACGAAAAATATACCCATACCTCGGGAAGAATTATTAGAACATCTTTTTTAAAAGAAAACAATCATTAAAAGCATTATTTATATTTCTAATACTCATGCAATCAGAAATGTAAAACAAAGACATCTTTATTTTTTCATTTTCTTGAGTCCGGCAAAGGGAAAAAAAAACCTCCTAAAATACGTGGTAGAAATTGCGTTTCAAACCTTGGGAATAAAAACCAGATGGAAAAGAGGGGAAAAAAAAGAATTCGGAGAAGAAAAACAAGAGAAGTAAAAAAAAAGAAAAAAAAAGAAAAAAAAAGTGAGCCAAAACTGAGTGAGTTAATGGAGGAGAAGAAGCAATCGATCAAGCGCCGAGCGCGGCGACCTCTATTAGCCTTCTAGAGAAATAAAAAAAGTAAAATAAAGTAAAATAAAAGCAGGAAGCCTCTAGTAAAGGCCCGACTGAAATCAGTGAAATGCACCAATGGGAAATGCTGCCTTAATTGCAGGTAGCTGTACCTACCCTCAGACTAGCCAGGTACCATATGCTTAATTGCTCTCGTGGAGGTAGATGGAATATTTTCGCAGGTTTCTTACACTGAATTGGCAATAGTTAATTTATCTTTGACGTAACGTCGGTACTTGTTTATAATTTAAAATTTCACTGGAGCATATTAGAAAATATGTTTTTAAACTTAAAAATTTAATTGCCTCCTCCGAATTTCGCTTTAATAGTCCGAGATGTAAGAATTAAAAACTATTATTTCTTTTTCTCTTAAAAAACAAGAAAAGATTTAAAATGACACTTTTCTGTATTTATAATTATTGTGTTAAAAGGATTTTATTGAAAATTGCTTTACAAATAACATTAAAACAAATTTATATGAAATAAGAGTGAATAACTTTTTTTGACTTATTTTCTTTCTTTCTTTTTTTTTTTTTTTTAAACTACGGTCTTAATTTATGTGTTATCAGTTTAAATTGATAATATATGCTCAAGATTCATATCATCCATACATATGCATACGCAATGAAAATAAATTAAAAGAAACTGTTTTATAGGTTAAATACAACATTGGCAAAAATAGTGGTTGCTAATTTAATTGTATTCATGACAAAAACGCACATAAAATAAATTAAATTTGTAATTTATTTCAAAATATATACCATAAACTCAGTTGACTTTTTTTTATTCTCTGTCGCAAATTTGTCTTCTTTTTTTTTTTAATAATAGACAACTTAAGTTACCTGTTAATAAAATTCTAGAGAAATTAAGTACCGCCAATAGAGAATAATTTATTTTTCAGACTATTTGTATTTTTAAATATGGAATGAAAACTTTATTCTGTATTTGATGATATACAGACAAAGCACGATTCAAGAGAAAAAAAAAAGTATTTTATCAGGGGTACACAGTAAAAAAGAAATGTCGATTTTTTTTTTTTTTTTTTTTTTTTTTTCAGTGGTTAATGGTTAATGGACTTAATGGTTTAACGGTCGGCCATAAATACATGCAAGGTTAGTATTACCTGTTGACGAGTCAGTTATTGTTTCTATTTGAAGCAAATGTAATAATAATGGTAAATATAATAAATAATAAATATAATAAATATAACAAATAAATGGTGGATAAACATACATTTTATTGAATTGCTGCTAACTGACGGTGCCCAACTCAAAATTTACTCTTTTAATAATTTTTTAAAGTCATTTAGAATAATTAATAATTCATTAATAGTAATTTTAATAAATTAAAAGTAATAATTAATAGTTTACGACTATCAAAAAGTAACATTTTCTCCTACTTGCATAGTGATATGGTTTGGTGATATGGTTAATGCTCTGTTTGACAAATTAGTTATGACCGTGTTGTTTTACTATAATTAAAATGAAATATTTTCCCATTAGATATTTTTCCATTAGATATTTTCCTTTAACCCCTCGGCAAAGAGTTAAGCACACATGGGTGCATAAATTATGGTTCTTAAATTTGAATGCCACTATTTTGTACTGTAATTTTCGCCTGATCTAATCACGGAATTTTAGTGATTAAGTAAGGCGAAAATTAATGTTCTGAAAGAGTTGTATAAAAATAAATAAATAAATAGATAGATAAATAAAATAATTATAGGGGATGCTCATCGCAAAGGTGTTAACACTTTGAAGGATGGTGGGATATTATATATTTAATATTATATTAATTATACACTTATTATTACATATTCCACTTAATTTTAATCCCCAAATGTCACAATGGCACCAGAATTTTTTAATACAATTTTTCTTTTGAAATGTACGTAAAGAAACAAACGCTTTTATTTATTAAAAAAAAAAAAAATGTGTTCGTAAATCCTGGTGTCATTCAATCATTTCAACATTTTAGCAATAGAAGTTGTTTGCCCCTGAAAGGGTTAAATAAGAACAAAACTCATACGATTTCTCAGAAGTGTCAAAGGTTTTTTTTTTATTTAATTAAAAACTTAAAGAACGATATCTTGGAGGTAGTATTAAAATTTGAAACATGTACTCAAAGTAAATTCTAGCCCTTATAATTTTATTGCGTTAGCAATTGGGGCTCAAACGCTCTCTGTGTACTACATATGAGTTATTTAGAGAGGAAACAGTTGTAAAACTTTAAAGAAATATGAAATATAAATTATACGAGAAAAATGTTCCTATTCTAAAAATTATTGAACAATATACAACATCAACACTATATATATAGTATGCCTACTAAAGTCCCTTGCCACCCTCTTAACTTCGGAACGGCTACTGCTATATTGATAAAACTAGTGTCTCGGTATGGTAAAATAGCCATGCGCTACCCATTGAAACCACCTACGGCGCCACCTGGTGGAATGCTGCGAAGTTAGCATTCCTATCTCGAAAACGGAAAGAGATAGAGAAAGAAAGTGATTTACAAAGTTGTAGAGCATCATCGATTTTGTACGAAAAGACACCTTATGGACATTAATGAGAAAAATAGAACGGTTAAAACGCGCATTTGTTTTTTCGTGATTTCCTACACTGTGATGTGACAAAACGATCATAGAAAGAAAAAAAAAAAACTAGTTATTAATAATATACTTTTATTTTAGATGTTCAAACTTCTCACCGTCAGCTGCAATGCATATTTGGACCCTTGTTTCAATTTCACGTTGCACACGTCAGAGCATAGATAGTGACACGTTGGCACAAGCTCCCGTAATGCGTCGTTTAAGGTCCTGCAATGTTTGTGGAGGGGTCGCATACACCTGCTGTTTCATAACTGGTTGTTTCTTTCATTCTAAGATCGTTTTGTCTGTCACGTCACAGTGTAGGAACTCATGAAAAAACAAATGCGCGTTTTAACTGTTCTATTATTCGCATTAATGTCTACAAGGTATTTTTTGTACTAAATCGATGATGCTCTACAACTTTGTAAATCACTTTTTTTCTCTATCTCTTTCCGTTTTCGAGATAGGAATGCTAACTCCACAGTTTTTTTTACCAGGTGGCGCCGTAGATGGTTTGATTCAGTAGCGCATGGCTACTTTACTATAGCTAGACACCACTTTTATGAATATAGCAGCAGCCGTTCTGAAGTTACGAGGGTGGCAAGGGACTTTAGTGGGCATCACTACATAGTATAAAACAAAGTCGCTTTTTCTGTCCCTATATCTCTATGTACGCTTAAATCTTTAAAACTATGCAACGGATTTTGATGCGGTTTTTTTTAATAGATAGAGTGATTCAAGAGGAAGGTTTATATGTATAATAACCATATGTTTTGCTTTGTAATTTCAGATAAATCACTACATAGTATAAAACAAAGTCGCTTTTTCTGTCCCTATATCTCTATGTACGCTTAAATCTTTAAAACTACGCAACGGATTTTGATGCGGTTTTTTTTAATAGATAGAGTGATTCAAGAGGAAGGTTTATATGTATAATAACCATATGTTTTGCTTTGTAATTTCAGATAAATCACTACATAGTATAAAACAAAGTCGCTTTTTCTGTCCCTATATCCCTATGTACGCTTAAATCTTTAAAACTACGCAACGGATTTTGATGCGGTTTTTTTTAATAGATAGAGTGATTCAAGAGGAAGGTTTATATGTATATCCATTAAATAGTGGAGAAATACTGTTATTTTTGAGGTTTTTAATGTGATGTCGTAAATAATTTCATTTTTTCCGCTTATACATTGCAAACGCAGGCTGAACCCTACAAGATTTATCAAAATAATGTACTAATTATTGTACACATTAAAAAGGTCTACAGAAAACACAAAGAGATGAAGGTTTTCAAGGTTAACCCGAAGCAAAGCGAGGGAGGGCCGCTAGTACTGTATAAAGTCCTAATGAAACGAATTTATCAAACAACTACTTCGGAATATGAAACGCATATATGTAATAATAATTGTCCAACTGAATGCAAAGAGGTTAAATTTCCTCTTTGGTTTTCAATTTTAATGAGAAAATGACATTAATAATGAGAAATGACATCATTTGCACATTTCTCTCTATTATACACAGCAATGAAAAAAAAATTCTGCCGCTATTATAGAAATACCATTAAAATTTAAAAAAAAATAATAATATTTCATTAATATTACTTTTCTATTTTTTTTAATTTAAATTTTTGAGAGTTAATATTAGACTTTTGGATCCATGCAAATGCGCCATCGTAGACGTCACAGTAGACGTAGACATAGAAATGACGTCAGCTGAAACTGTTTTATTTCACAGTAAAATTGAAGATATTTTGAAGTGATGCATGGAGATTGAATATTTGTAAATAAAAGAAGTTTACCACCGAAGAAAATGGTGTAATTTTTAACAGCAGTTTTTTAAAATCAAAAATTAAGATTGCGTCAAAACAAGATAGGTTTTTTTTCTTTTTTAAAAACTGTTTTATGGAAAACCGACCTGCGCACAGTGGAGTATTTGACCCAAAATCCTGGCCAAAAATGCAAAAATTAAAATTTCGTCAACAATTGTAAAAATTATATTTCTTAATAGCTAACTAATTTATGCGTCGATCTATGTCTATTTTTGGAACCTGAGTTATATCTAGTGGCTCCTGGCCTCAATTGAAGAGGAAGTTTATTTGTGAGAAGACGTGTTTTTTGTTGATTTTAGGCATTGTTGTTATGTTTAAATATAATTTTTTTGTGTCTCAATGAGTTGTTGATTTGAAACTAAACAGGGCTTGCGTGTTTAACAAAGGTCAGTGCTTAGTGTTATACTATGTGTAAATTTAAATAGTTTAGTTTTTAATGTAACAAAAAAATATTAAATGTGTAAAAGGGTCATTTTTAAAGCGTTTTCCGCTCTAATTTAAACATATCGAAAGCTTTTTAAATATGTGCCGGGCTTTGCCGGACCATATTTGGATTATCATTGTATTAGTTATAGTCTTGAGTGCCAATTTGTGCAAAAAAATCTTCCGCATATTGTTGCCATTTTTTTATATAATTTTTTTTCGGGTGGACTACTTAAATCCCATTTTTTGAGACAACCAAATTGAAAATATAAAAACTTTAATTTTACTCTAGTATTGCAGGTTTTTAGTTTACAGGATATTGTCTGAGAGCTTTTGCCCCTACATATCCTGTATGTATGCATGTACGCACCTATGTAAGTACGTACATACCTACGCAACTCGATACCTCTTGATAGAAATATCAGATCGGCTTCAAATTGTAAATACTTATTTACTGAAAAAAGTGTATCCAGTTAGTTTCGGAGGCTCATAGGTAGAAAATAAGGGGAGAAAGGAGGGAATTAGAGAAGTCTGGATAAGACGCAGAAATGATTAAAATGCTGTAAGTAACATTGGAAGTCATAAAAAGTGGGCATCGCATTGACGAAAAAAAGTTCCAAACATCTGCAGATGAAACAGCAAGACTGTGTGTGAGCCTTTACAATTGGTACCCCATGATTCCAACAATGCACAAGGTTTTGATTCATGGTGGCACTGTAATTAAGAAAGCAGTCGTATCCATTGGCCAACGGTCAGAAGAAGCTGCTGAGTCCAGAAACAAACACTTTAGACAGTACCGTACAAAGTACTCAAGAAAGTGCAATAGAAAAGTTCGCAATAGAGACGTTTGCTATAGAGATGTTCCAAATTGGCTTCTTTTAAGCAGTGATCCTTTTATAAACTGCTCTAGACAAAGACCAAGGGAAAAGAGAAAGCCATACAGTAGCGAGACTCTACAACTTCTTCTTCTAGCTAGGTCTGATGGTAGTCTTGATAAAAGCCAAGAAGAGTGTGATGAAGAAGATGAAAAACAGAGTTCTGAAGAATCAGATTGAAACTGGTAATCTATTAAATTCACTGAAAAACCAGCATCTCTATACTTTAGAGACTCCACTGCATTAAATGTATTATCAAATGTAAATAATTTTTATTAAATGTAAATTAAATGTTGTAATTATTATTAAAGTAAATTAAATGTAAATAATAAATTTTATAGATAGTACAATTAAATACATTTAATTAAACATTACTAATAAATAAAAAAATCTATCAACAATTACTTTTCTCTTATTAACAGTAAACATTTAAGGCTGCTAGTCACTCGACTTCCAAACTCTTTTCGGTAATGTTAAGTCTATGGGCATGTGATGTATTCGTATTTTTAAAATATCTACTTAGTAAATTAATAATTTAACTTCTTTTTTCTTTGTGCTCTTCTTAAATGATGTATCTTTTTTTCTAAGTTATCAAAATATTTATAAAATGTATACTTATTATTATGTGAAATGTTAAAATTTTACTTACACTTCGTCAGTTTTTAAGATATAAAATATTAAACTAAGCTATGGATTTGTCTGTATACTACATAATATGCTAAAAGTTAGTTCAGTGAAACGCATAACAAAGTTAAACATTTCCATTCAGCCATTTGAGGGAATAAACGGAAATGTGCTTGAGAACTTTTGTGCAACCTTGTATATGATTTATAGAATGTATCCACACCAAGTAATATTAAAAAAAATTCAATTTAAAAATGCATATCACAACTACAAGCGCACTTCCAGCAATTATTGGTCATAGACTTCAATAGTTAAATTCATTCTTCAGCCAAACTCTTTTGTGTGTCCCTGTAAATGAACGATATATTCTATGCACACCATATTCTACAATAAGTGCCTTAATACACCTCAGTGATGTATATAAATTTCAGTACGTTTAAAATAGTGTGATATCATTAAAATACAGAGCAAACGATTTTTTCCCATAGACATAATGTAAGGGCATTCTTTCGGGTGTCTCTGTAAATGAACCGTAAATGCTATAGACTTCATTTACAATACCAAACATGCCATATTGATACCCAATAACATCTAAAAATTTCAAGGCAATCGGACTATATTTACATAGAAAAATATTTTTGTCCAGGATTTCGTGTCAAATACTCCACTGTGCAGCGTAGCGGGCGCAGCCGGCTAGTTTATATTTTAAAATTAGTTTGTTCATATAATATATTTTTAAGGATACATGTTGTAACTTAAAAAATAAACGCGAGTTTAGTCGTAATCCGTATATATATATATATATATATATATATATATATTTAATCTAAGTTTAATGCTTCCGCGAAATAATTTTAGGGTTTTTCTCTCTAAATTTAGCGAGAAACCATATAGAAAATGGGACTTTTGGATTTTTTCGTAAAATTAGAAATACAATTTTTTTAAACTAAAATTTCGAAGAATTTAATATTTTTTAAGGATTATATTTTGCAGCAGTTTAAAACAATCACGATTTCCACGTTTGTTATTCTAAGACATATTTATGATCAAAATCTTATGCCCTCTTTTAATGTTAATATTTGCCATTTTAAACTACGGGAACAAAAATAAAATATAAATATCTTTATTTGATCAAAATCATATCAATGATAAAGAGACATTTTTTTTTCTCTCTTTGATAAAACAATTGTTCCTAACTTCTTATGTTAAAAAGTATTTAATTCTCCTCCATGCGCTGCTTATGACACATACAAAGCAAGATGTGTGAGACATATCTACTACAGGTTTAATGTGTTTTTGTTTTATACAACTATATCTATACATACAACAACATTTCATTAAAAATCTATGTTTATTTATTCGATTTCCATATGTTCATATTTATTTCTCTAGCTGGAAATTTAAGAACATGTTTGTTCGTCAGCGCCCTCTTCTGCAGTAGGCTTGAACTAGGTCACAATAGCAAATCTTCGCACGTGATGAAGACATTTGTGAAGCAGGGGAGAAAGAGGTGGGACAGTGACAGGACAAGCTAGAGAGTGGGACAAGTGTTCGCTAATGAGGGAGAAACGGTGTCCCCCTGACGTCATACTGGTACGACAATCGGCGGCTAATTAAGCGCTTTGGCATCCTTCCTGGTACAATAATTGGCGACCATTGTTTCGTTTGGCTCACTAACTGTGATTAGAGAGGACGTCTCATTCCGGAATAAATGCAAAGTAATGAAACAGTAAAATATTTGTTGGTTGGCTTATATAGAAGAGATTTGTCATGTTTTTATGAATGCGTATTGGCAGGAAAGAATGTTTTCTGTTTACGGTGATGTATTCGCTTTACAAAAATCTTAAGCCATGGGGTATGACTTAGATTTAAAAAATAAAGAAACATATTTGTTGATTAATTTATACCAAAAAAAAAAAAAAAAAATTACATGAGTTTAATAGTGGAAAATGATTTTTCCTTTTCTCGCTCATGTATTTTCTTTAAAAAATCTAAATCTATAGAGTATGAGAAGACAAGATGGTTTTGTGTATTAAAATTATTATGGAAATTATATTGGGAAATTTGAAAGGAAAAAAAAATATTAAAAATAAATCAATTGATTGGAACTTACAAAATAATAAACATTAAAATATGTGCTAATAGGTTTTTATAGGAGAGCTGTCAGGTTTTTGTTGGTATGTATTTCGGTGATGTATTCGTTTTTATTTTTATTATTTTTTGTACGCAATGGAGTATGAAAAGATACAATGGTGGAATGTATTATATTTAGGCATTTAAAAAAATCATATTGACCAAAAGGAAATTAATTCATTGCGATATGCAAAATAATGAAACAGTAAAATATTTGTTGGTTGTTTATACATGAGGTTTTTTTTTTTTTTTTTTTTTTTTTTTTATGAAGGTGTGTTGAGAGAAAATATTTTTTTTCTGTCTTAAGAGATTTATCAGCTTTTTAAAAAAAATCACGACCATTGTTTCGTTTTTGAGAGCTTTAAAAAATCCCAATTCTTGGAGAATGAAAAGGTAAAAGGGCAATGTACATTATATATTTAGATAATAAGGAAATAATATAATAACGAAAGAAATTTTCTTGTAGCATCAATTTTAACTGTTTATAAAAGATCGCAGAAGATATATTCTTCTATAATATTTTGTCCGTTCCGGTAATATGTGTGTGGGTGTGAATTGTACATAAATGAATAAATAAATGTACGAGTAAGACATATATGTTCGTGCGTATGTGTCTATAAGTTTCTGCATGGATGTAATATAAAGTAGTTCTTTCTTTTGTTAAAAAAGTATATATCCTTTCACATTCCTGGTCCATAATTGGCGACCATTGTTTCGTTTAATTCGCTACCCGTGATTAGAGAGGGCTTCTTATTCCGGAATAAATGCAAAGTAATGAAGCAGTAAAACTTTTGTTGGCTGTTTTATATAGGTAGATTGTCAGGTTTTTGTGGGTTTGTATTGGCGAATTTCTTTTCTGTGTGTATTCGCCATAGTGTATCAAATGAAAGGATTGTACAGTTATTAAGGCGGTTCACAAAAAAATATTTTTCCCTGTTTAACAACGCGAAATTTTTTAGAACATTTTTAAACGTAATAGCATGATACTTGCAGGCATGATTATTGAAGAGGTTTGTAATCGAACACTGTTAAAAATTGGCAGCAAACTGTTTAGTCATTCAACCGTTTTTCTAGAAAACGGTTACATAACAGTAATTTAACGCTATTCTGACCATATTATGGTCAGAATAGGGTTACGTTACGGTTATGTAATCGTTTTATATTATAAATAGGTCGAATTACTGGAGAGTTTGCCGCAATTTTTTAACAGTGAACAGTTTTATCATTTTCCGATAAATGAATTACACCTTGAGTTATAAGCTATTATTTTCTCAAGACGGGAGTTTTTCCTTTCTTCGCTGTCGCTCCCGGAAATTCGGTTCAAAATGCCAATTTTGACAGCATTTTCTGAAAAATCTTCTGCTTTTACCGAAAATGAAAAAGAAAGGAAAAGAAACAGTTCGATTACATAGTTTCTTAACAAGTGCACCTTCCAATTCGATACGTTTGAATGTTAAAAATTGTGTGATATTCGTCCAAAAAATTTATGGTGTTGGGGCAGAATATGTATGTATGCGAGTTGCCTAAGAATTAATAAATAAGTGTGTGAACATGGGTGCCGTGCCGGTAGAAAGAAATCTAGAAGGTAGAAGAGTTTTCTAGGAGATTTTAATTAAAAATATATGTCTTATTGATGTAAATAAACTAAATTTACTCTTATCACATCTTTTTTCTTAGTGTTTAATTTTTTTAAGTTACTGAGAAGAAGTATATTCAATTTATTTTGTATTTATTTATTTACTTTTGGAACATTATTAAAGATAAGCTAACTCAAAATTCAGAAAAAAAGCTATGTCCCAATGTTTACCCCGTCCTGACCGTGTGCATTTGTTTTCGTGACTTATATATAAATGATTAAATAAATGTACGTGTAGACATACATGTATGTATGACTACATCTATGTATTTCCGTATATACGTAATAGGAAAATTTACTTTTTTTTTTTTTTTTTTTTTTTTTTTTTTGTGAAATATGTTTTTTGACATGGCGGACACAATAAGTGGCGAACATTGTTTTGTTTAGCTAGCTACCTATGATTAGAAAAGATGTTTTATTCTGAAATAAATGCAAAGTAATGAAACAGTAAAATATTTGTTGGTGGATTTATATAAGAGCGTTGTCAGGTTTTTTATCAGTGGGCTTTTATGCAGTGTTTTCCTTTTTTTTCGATGCATTCACACTCTCAGAAAAAACTGTAAATTTATGAGCGTTTGCCCTTCAATTTTCACGGGCAACAGCCTTATTTGATGAAAAACGGTCTTATCCACTAAATAAGCGGCCTTATCTCTTAGATACTTAGAAAATTAAGAGCAATCCCCATATTCTTACAGTTCTAGCCCATATGTTAGCAAAAATACGGTTGGACCCCATACATTGTCCTCTGCTAGGGTGTAACCCTTCATTTTACTCGTGTTTCAAAAATTTTAACCCGCCAAAACAGCGATTCTGTGATGATTATCTAACGTGCTACGTGCTACGGAACAGTAAGTAAAGTGTTATTGTGTTTTAAAGTGCATTATATCCTGTGCATTATAATGTTGTATTACTTTGCCCCGTAAAATTACGGGCTGCACAAAATGATGGGTATGGATTGTTTTTTTTACGGGGTATGACTGGAATCTCTGCGCCGGCCTCTGCCCGTAATTTTACTGCAATTTTTTTAACAGTGCAGTTAAAAAAAAAATTTAGGCCATGCACTTTGAAACGGGAGAAGAATTTTATGTATTATATTTAGATATGAATAAAATTAAATTATATTGAAATGAAATTAGTTTAATGTAATATAAATTTTTCTATTTTAATATCGCAAAAGATATATTTTACTAAAGCTTTTAGGAAGTGGAGAGATAATATATGAAAGCGTGAATTGTATACAAATGAATAAGTAAATATGTAAGCGTATACGTCTATATGTGTTTATGCGCGGTTGCGCGTTGAAATTTCTCTTTATTAAAAATATATCATATACATTCTCTAGGCATTTGTTGTACGTTTTTGGACCTCGGAAGGAAAGGTCAAGAACAATTTAGCATGCAAAAGAAAAATATTTGAAAGTTTAGTAGTTTGTAAGCAATTTCACAATCGACAAAAATTGTACAAATGTTATTTTACTAGTAACATGACAGAAGTAATGAACTCTAAATATTAAAATAGTTTATCAATTCATAATAGTGTGAATATTGTAACAAAAAGATGTGCGAACAAGGGAAAAAAAAATATCGTCCATTTCATTGACAACGCTCCTATCGCGTTTCACTTATTCTATGCAATTCCGCGGGGTACACTATTTTGGCGTTGCCTACAATTTTTATAGTACTTAAGCATCGGGAGACTCTATTTCTTCGTTGAATCTATCTTCTTTTATTTAGAAATAGAGAGATTCGTTTACAAATTATAATACATATATCATTTCATATACTAGGTCATTCGGAAAGTTCTGCGGTTTTTGAAGTATTTTGAATCCGTAAATGCCACATTCCCGCCGGAATTTTAAAATAAAACTTTGTTTTTATAATGTACATGAAGAAACTGCTTTTAATTATTTAGAAATAAATTTGTTTTTAAATTCCGGTGACATTCAATCCTTATAACTATTATAAATGTCGAATACAAATAGGCTGCGGTTTTGTATAAGAAAATGGAAACATCGCCGCGGCTAGAGGGTTAAATCCAGTAAAAGTAGAAAACGCTTCAGTTTTTTAAATGGCCAGTAATAGGAAAATACATTTTTATGTTTCCCATTTTATTACAATTGCTGAAACTCCTTAGATTTTTCTGATGTTGTTATAATCAAAAGATTCTTTTAACATAATTTTATTATATACACAACTTTCCTCCTTTTTCTATAAAACAAACAGAAAATAACACAATTTTAAATGTAAAGCTTCTGTCAAGGCTACATTATTCTCAATTACTTATATCTAAATGAGAGATACAAAGAAAAATATAAAAATAAAAAATAAAAGTTAATAAATAAATATTGAAATAACCGCAGGGATTTTTGAACGTCCCATTTCGTGATAAGAAATGCTTTAATAACATGATAAGAACGTAATTAAAAATAATTTAGAAGATATTAAAATAAATAAAAATACAAATAAACAAATCTCATCGTTTTATAGTGACGCATATAATATCGTAAAACTATCCTAAATGAATTCTAAATGACGTATTTTTAATCACACATATTAAAATTTCCCAATCTCTTGATGTAACATTTATAGAAAATCCTTATTTATTTATTTATATATATATATATAGATATTTATTTTTTGCTGCGTTCCATAAAAAATAAATTTATAAGAGTTAGTTGAGAAAAATATTAGTTGTGTCGTTATTTGTTAAAATTGGAAAAATACGAACATTTCATTTCCAAGTAAATCAAATTTTTCAATGGATTATAATTTAAATAATATAAAGCTTTTCATGCAGTTTGGGAAATCGACAATTCTTCATTAATTTCAAATAACGGCTGATTCTCACTCAAGATTCTTTCAAAAAATTTAATATTTGAGTAAATAGCACTTCATTATTATTACGATATTTTGTATTATGGGGACATTATGTATTGATTTAGGAGAAATTGATAAAATTCTGCTATGTTTTGTGATTGCTTTGAGATTTATGTATTTTTCTTTTTCTTATCTTTTGTATTTTGTCGTGATATTTCTTGTTATGGTGGTTAATAAATAAAACATCATTGATTAGTTCAACATCAATAGTATCTGATGCATTCAAAGGTTTATGTTTATTGAATGCTTCTTTTGACATGTTGCATGCTATTTAAATATAATTTTCTGTAAATCATATTTTCGTTAACAGGATCAAAAGATAAATGTGTCTTTTGTTGCATTTCATTCCATTTAAATTATTTAAAGAGAAATAATTACAAATTTATGATTACAGATTTCTAAAGTGAACTATATCATTTCATTATGAGATTAAATTGCAAAAGAAAATTATTTAAAGATGCGCTTCCAACTAAAGGTATACAAGGCAAATAAGTGCACAATCTCTTTTAGACAGTGTTGATAACATTATTTCCAAATTTTCCAACTTTAACACAAATATTGAAACCTTTATCTGTTTATTTCCTTTTGTATTAATAAAGTAAAATTCTCATTACTAAAGTAAAATCAGTTTTCAAATTCGACATTGTCACTTAAATTCAATATGGTTGAAATAAACATACATTTATTTAGAATTACAATTAGAATTGTACGAACAACATTAAACTTTTATAAAACAAGCAAGTAATTCTGAATTTCAAAATCTGGATTCAAGATTCCAAACCATTTTTGCTTGATTATACTGGTTATCTCACAAAATAAAAAACTAGAATGACTTTGATTGACAAAACGGTTTATATTCAAAATAACATCACAAGAAAATAACTAATTTCCGCATGGGATCTTGTAGTATAAACTACTTTTAAACGTTTTATATATTATTATCAGTTTTTAAAACTTTATTTTAAATTAACAGACTATATTATATATTTTATATTTTATTTTGTGCGTATGGTAAAAGTCACTTAACCAAATCGCATTCGCACCACAAACTTTAAGTAAAATGAGTGACTGACTCCAATAAGCTTCAGAAATGTATTATGTTTCCAGTCATTTAATTAATAAAAGTGGTCGATTTTATTAATCTACAGTTAGTTTAAACGGCGCATAGTATAGAAAATAAAATTACACTTGTAGAAGAATTGACTTGAATGTTTAAAGCAAATAACAATGAGTATGCTACCCTCCCTCACCCAAAAATAAATAATTAAAATAAAATAAAATAAAATAAAATAAAATAAAATAAATAAAAATAAATAAAAACAAACTAACAAATAAATAAGCAAAACATAGTTCATGTTTTAAATTCCTTAATGTTATTGATATTCATTACTATGAAATCGATATACTATACATACTTATATGTTACATTATTTACTATTTTAGAGAAAAAAATTGCATTATGATAAGAATGAACTTTCCATTATATTATAAATGTTTATTTAAATTCACGGGGTTAAATACCTACATCTATAAAGAGTCTGAAAATTTTAAGACTATTTTCTAATTTCCATTCATTAGAAATAAATTAATATTTTTATGGTGTTATTAAAATTCCTATTAATGTTCAACAAATTTGAAAAGAAGACAACAACAACAACAAAAAATCTAATTTTAATTTATTTCGAATAGAACTAAAATCTAAACATGAACTTAAATTTGCATTGAAAGAGCTACTAAATTATGTGCAAGTAAAGAAAAAAAAATGATACATTTTAGATGTAATTTTAAAATATAATTTGGAAAATTTTAATCTGGTACAAATGCTATTTTGAGAGTATAAATAAATTTTATAATGCAAATTTGTTTTCATACATTTTAAACACTGCTTGCTATAAATTATTCAATTAGCAATAATATTTTTTTAGTGCAGTTCTCTCTTTTAAAAAAAATGAAACAGCAAAATGCATTTGGTACATTTCCAATTTGAAACGATTCCCTCTATTATGTTCTACATTTATCGGTAACGGAATCTTTCAAGAATAATAAAAATATACCCTATCAAATCTTTTCAAGTATCGAACATCTAAGAAATTCAATCACATCATCTCATTGAAAAGATTTAAGAACTGCGCTCTTCACTATAGCATCAAGCCTGAAATCCAAATCTCAAAAGGCATAAGTGATTGCTAATTTTCCGCCAACATTTGAATAATCTACTTTAGAGACAAACTTGTTATGTGGCAGCACCTTTTAAACTCAATATTATTGAATTCTTAAAAGTATTTCAATGGATCTTTCCCTACACATGTCGTTCCCGAGAGGTTCCAAGAAATTACCTTTGAATTCCAAATCATTTAAGCGGTCGACGGGATTTGTTCTTTTAATCTGCTTCCATCAAAGACAACTCTGATCATATCTTAAGGAGGATAGCCGCCCGTTATATTCAATGGAACAGATTCTCTTTGAGGACCCCCTATTAGAACCCCTCCTCCACTCCCCCTAGAACAAACGATACACAACATCTCCCCGGCTACTTTTAAGTCCGTCACATTTTAAAGATGCCCGTCCTCGATTAAGTTTAAGTAGTGCGATTCAAAATGAGCATCTCGAACATGATACCACCCCCTTCCCGCCATTTTTGCGGCGCTTTGCAAAATTCTCTGACATCAAAGGCAAATCTAAGAGATTTCGGAATTCACAGTCAATAACAAGACTCTTGAAAACCGCAAAGAGATATTTTAGATCTTGATAGTAAAGGATTTGTTGCAAGGGAATTGTGCTTGTTCAAGAACACTTCTGATTACGGCTAATTTGAAATACATTTTTGTCGTACGGCAATCAAAACCATCGTCGATTTTGTTTCCCGATCATTACACAGGTTGAGCTATCCCACTAATACAGAACAACCTCGGAATTATGACAAGTGTTCCAACTTTGTGCTGCAGACGATAAATCTTACGTTACTGTAAATTTAATTGGATGCATGAAAAAAAAAAAAAAAAAAAAAAAAAAAGAAATGTTACTTTTTTTTCCAACCAAAGAGATTTCACTTAAAATGTTTATACAGCAAATATAAATTATGAAATAATAAAAGATGTTTTTCTAAAAAACCCTCGAGAATCTTTCATAGAAAAGATTAATTTTACAATATTTTTTTGTTTGATTTACAAAAAAAAAAAAAAAAGAAAAAAAAAAAAAAAGAAAGACTGAGTCATGTATTTCAGACATAAAAAAAGTAATTTTTAAATTTAAGCTGGAAAAGGTTAATTTATTATAAGTCATTTCAATCGTATCATCAAAAAAGGATGAATTTGTGTCTAAATATTTAAAAAGTAATTGATAAGCCATGTTTATTTCAGATCTCATGAAGAACTTTAGAAAAATGGTATTTTTCAGTAATTGCTTGACAGTGTTTTAAGCTAATCTGAAACAAAGTATAACTTTTCAAGCAACTTGAAACTTTTTTGGCTTACCCTCATAATATTAACTTCAAAGGATATTGATGTTTTAATGAAGAATTCTTTTAAAATGCCGAAATGTTTATACTTAACATATACATTTGATGAGAAATTTTGTTACATGAACGGCTACACATAAAATATTTTTCATCAGTTAAACTATTATAAAGAAAAATAACATATTTTTAAAGACATACATGAAAAAGAATTCTGTTTTCACAATTCAGAAATAGACTTTTTTTTTTTTTTTTTTTTTTTGTAATTTACAGCAAATCGTTATTGTTTCTTAAATGTTCCTATATTTACATTTACCACAGTTTATGGTTACTCGTTAATATATACTTTTATTTCTTCGATAATCACAGATACGCAAAATTCAAGGTTTTAATGACTGTGAATCCTGTTTCTATTCACATGATAATATCTAATTAGATGATAATTTCCCATCATTTTTATGTGGATAATAACAACTTTTAACAAAGTTATAGGCATTCTATTAACTGAAAATAACGCATAAAATACTAGGAGGATCCACCTCCTAAGAAATTTTATAATACGCATATTTATAAATGCTTCAATGTGTGTATAAATTTATATATTTACAAATATTGCAGTCGAACTGGTTTATAAAAACTTGGAAAACCCGGTTTCCCAGGCAAAATAAAAGGAAATGGCTGAAAAAATTTAAATATGAACAAAAAGGGTCAATAATAAATAGAAAAAATATTTATTTGACGTAAAGCGTGATTACAATGCATAACTGTTTGACGTCAGAAAGGAGACGACGAGACATTTTTATAGGAATATGCTTTAACGTGTCCGGCAATACTTCGTCCGTCGGTGTCGGTTTTGCAATAACTTTCGCGGCCGCAACTTCGAACAATTGCTATAAAATTGTGTCGTCGTCTCCTTTCTGACGTTGTGTATGTGTTGTAATCATACTTGTCGTCATATAAATGTTTTTTCTACTTATTATTGGTATTTTTGTGTTCCACTCGACGTCACACCCTTCATAACTATTTTTGCGATTATCCCCCACTAAACGTGGTTTGCGACCCCATGTTCTGCAGTAAATATTCCTCCTCTTGATGCCTTCTATCATCCCTCTTAATTTGTCGGTCGAATTTTGGAACATCCTGTATATTTCTTAATATTAAACTTGATTTTGCTGGTTGATAGAACTTTGTTATACCGAGCAGTTGGCGTGGTCCCTTCGCACACGTTACAATCGAGTTTGACTATACATGCATAAAAAAGAGAGCGATAAATCATTAAATCAATGAAGGAATAATAAAATTACGAAATCGCTTCCGCAAATTTCATTAATGAAATTATTTTCCCGAATGATCAGCTTCAAGGAGAAAATTTAATCTCTCTGTTGTTTCTATTTCTTTTCATGATTGAATTCATGAAATAGACAAAATTAAAAGTTTCTGGAAAACTGAATATAAAGTTTGAACTTATGGTAAGAAATAGTAAGAATGTTATATGAATAATAATAATCAGGAGAAAATGGTAGATGTGATATATTTCACTGGAAATTTAAAATTTTGTACAAATCTGAAAATTTAATAGTTTAATAATATTTGTTGAATACATACACATATCCAAAAATTTTCTCACCAGTAAATATGTTGTCGAATGAAAAACAATTTTTTTTATAGATACTTCTCAAATAACAGTAAGTTTTTACCTAGCTATAAATGTAATTTATTTCTGTATAGAGGACCAGGTTCTTTGCTCAAAAATCACTTTGATACGTAATACCGCGAAAGATAAATAATATACACTTTCATAAAATCAGAATGATTTTTATTTTCTTTAACCTTTTCGCGACGAGCGTCTTTTCTGGATTTCGTACTTAAGCACTTTCATTCTGTCCATCCACGGTTCATTTGATCCATAACAAAAACATTTTCCAACCATACAATTTCAAAAGCATATATGCTTACATATTTTTAACTACAAACGACAAAATCTTGAATGGTAAATGTATTCAATTTGACATTGCGATTGTTTTTCATTTAGATAGTGGCTAGGTTTTAGATTAAAATTAAATTAAATTAAATAGCAAGAATCGAAATCATTATTATTATTTTTAAACCGAAGTAATTATTATCTATATTCTCAGATAAAGCGCGATAATCACATCACAAAAAAGGTGACAATTCTACTGTAAAACTAGTCGTTGGAGGCCACCGTAATACTTACCCATCATGGATATGCATAAGTAAAATGCATTGCAATTCGAATAAAATCCTGGCTTGATGACGTCATAAACTTTAAATGCTCTATTACTGAATTGCGTAAAAGAAACATCCTTATAACTCCAAAAATTATAATCATATTAACTAAGAGTTTACTGCGTCAGATTAAGTGTTTCATTCCTAATTAAAATATATCTTTGAATTTAAGAATGAAATACAGGGTCATGAAAAATCGAAGAGTGTGGAAAATATGATTACAAATATCTCGACAACTAATTACCCGATCGACCTTTTTCTTTATGCAAAATTTATGTTTTTTATTGTATTTTATATTTACTCCTTATATATATATATATAAAAATTTCGAAATTTTTTTTATAGCTTTTATCAGAACGAATATTTCGAGAGTCCGAAAAAATTAGTTCCGGATAATCGAGGCTACTGAAATTCAATAAGCTTCTTCTCATTATTACATACTAAGTACATACCAAATTTCAACTCTCTATCTCAATTTGTTCGGGATATATAGCGTTTACAGACACATACACACACACAGACAGACGACGGCATTTTTTTTTTCGAAAAATATGTTTTTCGGAATCTTCAGTGTCTGAAACGTGTAAATACGTCAAAAAAAAAAAAAAAAAAAAAAGCTTTTTAAAACGATTACAAGACTTACCCTATACTACGTATGATGGATAAGTAATTAAAAAAAAAAAAAATCAGTGACTTCTTTATAATACACCTTTGCATATATAAATTGACAGCAGAATAACGCACAATGCTTGTATAATATTTTTCAAGTTATAAGACCTTTATAATGAAGATAAAAGAATAAAAATAGTTTGGGAAAATTTTGCCTATAAACCGCCTTTTCTTAAATAATCCTCAAATCGGAATGGGAAAAAAAATATTCTTCATTCCTGTTTTCTAATTAAAAATGGAATTACAAGAATAGCGGAAAGTAAATGGCTTTCCGTAAAGGTGAATAGCAAACTTGGGAATCTAAAACGGTTGAAAAGGGAGACAAGTAAAAAAGAAAAAAAAAAATCGCACATACCACTGCCATTAATTTATAATCGCGCCAAACGTGAAAATTGAGGAAACTGAAGAAAAGAAGCAAGAGATGGGAAAATCATAAATAAAATAACAGCAACAACCAAGTTTGGCGTCGCCTGTCGATCGATCGCCCTTTAATGCAGCCGGCAAAATCCATCAGGATTTCATAAATAATAACTCTGGAGAAAAGGTGCGACGCACAACAAACTTAAGTCTTGCGGTTATTAAAAATTTACTTTTTAGAGCCTGGTGAGAATTAGGGATGACGAATAGATATATGACAAATATTTCCAGCTAATTGTCATTAATCGTTCGCTCACTCGTTCTCGAATGCCCCGAGCTGTTGGTTTGATTTTTCTTTGGAAAAAAACTGATTGATTGCCGACTTATAGAAGAGTACTTAAGAGAAAATGGCGTGTTTATAAGAATTTTTTTCCTATACACATTTTTTATTTATTATTATTATTAGTGCTCGAAAGCCTTAGTTGCTGAGGATTTTAATAGAAAAATGTGTTAATGGCAGATTTATTTTTGTTGTACATTGAGAAATGCTAAAATTTCATTCAGTGAAGTTCAAACAAAAAGGAAAGATTCTGCTATGTTAAAAATATTTTACAACCGTAATTTTAGCCCAATATTTGGAAGGAACTATTAGGTATTATTATTGAATCTGTTTCTGCAAGAAAATGTTATTGTTATTCCGAAAATCTAAAACATATATATTTCTTCATGCCTCAAAAATAGTTGCTTTCCATATTAAATGGTATTATACAGTTGGTGTTTGCACATTTTTGTAACGATTTTGAATCTCTCTATAATTTAAATTTAAATGAAAAAAAATCTATATGGTATCAATATGGAATAGGGTCGTCCGCATTATTAAAAATATCCTTTGTTTTTAAATGTCGCTAAAAAATACGAAGGCTAAATTATTTGCTTTACGAATAGAAATACTCTTATTCGATTGTTAAAAAAAGGTGCAAAAAGCATGATTTTAATATTTCTATACGTAAAATAAGTGACATAATTAGTAAAAAAGTAAAGTTGTGTCAAAGGTTACATTTGATTGTAAAGAAAAGGTAAAAAAGGTATACCCGACAAAGGTTCGTTCAACCGCCTATTATATCTAAAGTCGCATCTCACGTTTTAAAAGAAAATCCAACTCCACCCCTCCTCCGAAAAATCTTTAAACATCTCTATAGGAAGAGGAAAGAAAATTATAAAATTTTATTTAAAGCTAAATAACAAAATAACACAATGTTCACAGCCTAATGCGAAAACATGATTCTCAGCATAAGACTATGTGCAGATTGTTTCATAAAAATTGTTTGAATAGAGAAAATTCCAAAATATGTAATTACAATTGATGAGGCTTAGATATATTTATATCACTGAATTAGAAAAAGATCGATTTACTACCGGAAAAGAGAGAAAAATACCTACAATACTGGTTCAGAGAAAACAAGGAATGTTTTACTAAAAGTTTTATAGTTATTGTTGGATTCTTTTATAACAGAAAACTTAAAATGGAAGTAGGAAAAAAGACAAAATTAACTCGGATTACTATCAAAAATATATTTTTACACCTGTTTGCAAATAAGACATTCCACTATTTCACCCAAACAAACTTCCTCGTATTAAGTTCCAGAAGGATTTTATCAGCCATACCTCTAAATCTACTAACAGGTATATTTTTAGAAAAATTGAGAAATAAAACCGGAATTGAGGCCATTCCATTTAAATGCATCCCACCCACATGTCGACCATGGATTATTGTACATGTGGACTTTTAAAATACATTTTTTATAAGCGGCATACCAAAACATTGGATGGACTCTGGAAGACTGTGGTGGAAGAGTGGAATAAAATAGACCTTGATAATGTAAGGAAAGCTCTTTTATTATAGAAATCAAGATGTAATATGTTAGTTCAACAAGAGAGCTATCAAAGTGAAAATATTAGGAAATAAAATTTTTATCTTTGTATGTTTATTTTTTCAAATTCATTACAAAAATGTGTGAACACTCTATGTATTTTTATTAAGTGGAATGCACCCAAATTTAAATATTTAAAATACACTGGATTATTTTTTAACACAATTATTTCAAATTGGTAAAGTAATCAAACAAGTTGTAAATTTCCAACTGGACGAAAAATGTCCGGGTCAGGATTCGAGCGGCTTCAGCCAAGCGATCCCAGGTTCGAATCCTGGCCCGGACATTTTTCGTCCAGTTGGAATTTTACAACTTGTATTTAAAATACATCAGGCTTTCATAAATAATGACTCTGAAGACAATTTGACACACAACAATCTTAAATATTGCAGTTATTAAAGATTTACTTTTTAGAGCTTGGTATGACGAATAGAGGTATGACAAATATTCACAGCTAATTGTCATTAATTGTTAGCTCATTCGTCCTCGAATGCCCCGAGCTGATTCTTCCAGAAAAAAACTGATTGATTTCCGATCTACAGAAGAGTTCTTAAGAAAAATGGTATGTTTATACGATTTTTTTTTAAATTAACAAATTCTTTTCTGTGTTAGTGCACGTTAGATAAAACAAAGCAATTCATTATTTTAATTAAAGAAAATTCTTAATAATAAAATTGTTTTTATTTAGCACTGAGAAATGCCAAAATTTAGCTTCATAATGTAAAAAAGAAAGATTTTGCGGTGTTAAAATTTTATGCCCGGGTAGCCTATTAAAAGAACTCGAAGCAAAAAAACGAAAGTGTACTGTTCACACTAGGACCTCCAAACAATAATCTTCGAGGAAAATTTCCGTAACATATGTAGTAGAAATATATCAAATCCATAATCGTTTCGAAAAAAGTGGCAGGCACAATAAAATTTCTTCTATAAAGTCTAATTAATAAGCTTTGCAAAAAGTATTAAAATCATTTTATACAGTGCATTGTAAAACAACAACAATAAAATCCATTAATTGCTAGTACATATTTACGGAATATTTTTCCCCGAAGAAAGTGATATCGTGAATGTGTCAAAAAATATGAATTAGAATATATCTTTGGCAGATTATATTAAATATTAATTTTGTCTAAGACTGTGGGTTTTTATTATTACACCGCAAAAGAAAGGAAATCCGTAAAAATATGGAAATTCTTTTTAGAGTGTAAAAAGATAAATATATGAAGTCGATAATTGTTTTTAAAAAATGGACAGGGACAAAAAAAATTTCTCCTACGCGATAAAAGTCTAATTAAACTTCGTAAAAAGTATTACAATCATTTTATAGAGTGCACTGAAAAAAAATAAAAAAATCCGTTGATTGCCAGAACAATTTCCGTATATTTACGGAATATTTTTTCCGAAGAAGGTGTTATCGGGAATGTGTCAAAAAGTATAGGTTTGAGAAACTCTTTGACAGATAATGTTAAATATTAATGTTCTTTAAAACTGTGGGTTTTTATTATTACACTGCAAAAGAAAGAAAATCCGTAAAAATATGGAAATTCATTTTAGAGTGTAAAAAAATAAATATATCACGTCGATAATTGTTTCGAAAAAAGGGGTAGAAACAATAAAATTTCTCCTATACGATAAAAGCTTAATTAATAGGCTTCGCAAAAAGTATTACAATCATTTTATACAGTGCACTGTTAAAAATAAATAAATAAATAAATAAAAAATATATATATATCAGTTGATTGCTAGCACAATTTCGATATACTTACGGAATATTTTTTTCGAAGAAAGTTATAGCGTAAATGTGTCAAAAAGTATGGATTTGAAAATATTTTTGGCAGATAATGTTAAATATTATTTTTTTCTAAAACTGTCGGTTTTTATTATTACAGTGCAAAGAAAGAAAATTCGTAAAAGTATGGAAATTAATTTTAGAGTGTAAAAAAGTAAATATATCACGTCGATAATTGTTTCGAAAAAAGATGTAGGAACAATAAAATTTCTCTTATACGATAAAAGCCTAATTAATAGGCTTTGCAAAAGGTATTACAATCATTTTATACAGTGCACTATATATATATATATATATATATATATATATATATATATATATATATATGTTAAATATTCATGTTCCTAAAATTATGGGTTTTTATTATTACCCTGCAAAAGAAAGAAAATCCGTAAAAATATGGAAATCCTTCTTAGGGTTCAAAAATGTTTTAAAAAATCCAAAAGCCTTGATAAATGAATTGGACTTTTAACACTATTATCTGCCAAGGATGCTTTTAAATCCATATACATTATTTTTTGAAACATTGTTCACTCGAATAAATCATTCCATCGGAGGAAAAAGTCCGTAAAAATACGGAAATTGCACTGGCAGTCAATAATTTTTGTTTTTCTTTACAGAGAGGTTTAATTTTAGCATACATGACATGTGAAAGGAAACGTAAAATTTTATTTATAAAATAGTTTTTGTGAGAAAATTGTTTAATGCGTTTTCGCAAATCTAAAACATATATATTTTTTCATGCCCTAAAAATTGTTGCATTACATATTAAAGAGTATTTTATGTTTATGTGCAAGACCAAGTTTATGTACTCGGGATTCATCAGGATTTCACTAATATTAACTCTAGAAAGCAGGCGCGAGACACAGCAAATATACGTTTTAAGATAATAATTTACTTTTTACACCCTGTGAGAATGTGGAATAATGAATAAAGGTATGACAAATATTTCCAGCTAATTTTCATTAATCGTACGCCCACTCGTTCTCGAATACTGCGAGCTGTTGTTTTTTGACTTTCTTCGGTGGAGAAAAAGGAAAAAGAAATCAACTGTCGATTTACAGTAGAAATCTTAAATAAAATAAAATAAAATAAAATAAAATAAAATAAAATAAAATAAAATAAAATAAAAGTATTTTTTACCTTTAGATTTTTTTTTTTTTTTTTTTTTTTTTTTTTTTTTTTTTTTTTGCTGCCTTTAGTTTTCGGAAATGTTTCCGAGAAGTTTTTATAGTGTATTAATCCGTTTTCTCAAGCCGGGATATAAGGAATATATGGAATATAAGGTGAGCCTTATATTCCTTATATCCTCACCTTATATTTCAAACCCTTGAAGTAAAATAATTTATTCCGGGCAAGCAAGAAAACATGAAGAGACAACAACTCAACTCAAAAATTAGTTTTTCACTGATGATGACCGAGTAATGGTTGAAAACCGGTTGAAAACGTTTTGAATTTTTTAAAAGGACTTTAATGTGCTTTTAAATGTTTTAGGTATGTTTTTACGCACCTTCAAGCAATATATTTACATTTAGTTGTATCTTTATGAATTTCAACAAGCATTTCATTTGGTGTTGGGGAGGCACATTCTTGCTCAACTGTCGTTCCGGAACGTTGTCTATGAACACCCATTCGTTTCAAACTTATCTTATATCCCATGTTGTAATTATTGTCCATGTTGTAATAATTGTTGAATTGTAAGTCGCATATGTGGATCTGACGAAACTCCCTGCAATATTGTTTTTGTACTTCTGCTACATTTTCATACTTACAATAGTATTTTAAAATAAATTTTCTTTTTTCAAACGTTAATATTGGTCCACTCATTATTTCCAATTAATTAAACTTTGAAAAAAAAATAATAGAAAGTTATGACCAGTTAAACAGTGTATGTATATATTTTTCTAACGGACATATTATGAAAATCAATTAGTAAAATTATGCAGAAGTTTAGCAACTGTATATATATAACACAGAAAATAATTATTATTTACATAGGTTTATTAAATACAGTTGCTAAACTTCTACATAATTTTATTAATTGATTTTCATAATATGTCAGTTTGGTACACTTTACTCAAAAACTACAAAACTTAACACTTTCAAAAATTTTATGGTCGTTATAAACATGTCACTTAATAATAAAAGGAAAAAATGTATGTTTTGTTTAAAAAGAAATAAAATTGAAAATATTTTAGCAAAATAATTTGAAAATAATAAAAAAAAGTACATAATAACATAAAATTTCAGTATTAATGTAACTGACATCTATCATATTATTATGATACTTCTTTTATGTATAATTCATCTCTTGTGCTGATTGCACGTGTTTTTGATGAAAGATTTGTTTCTTAAACACGCCTTACTTTTTCGGGGTGTCAATAATCTTTATTTTCTAAAATTCTTTTTGAACTATTTTTTTTTGCGATTAAATTTGCTGTAAATATTTTAGATTAGTGTTTCAAAAAATATTTTCATATTGTCGTATTATAACAGTACATTAGTTTATAAGAATACTTGATATTAAATACTTCTATAATTGCAAATTCTGATTTAATTCAATATTTGAGTAGATCTTTGGATAGCTTCAATTTTCTGCCCTTAATTAAATAAAAGAAAAAAAAAAGAGTTAAACGACTTTCCTTCATCTCGATTTCACACTGGGACAATTTCAAAGAAATATTAACCTCGAAAAAAGTCACGCTTTACTGCCAGAGAGTGATAAAACTTTACCGTACCGGAGCAGATGCTTGTCTATCCGAGATCTATTATGCCAGTGATTAAAATTCACGCTTTTATCCACCATCTGGTACCAATTAAGGCACATCGCTTTTAAAACAGGACTTAAGTTACCAAAAAAAGTAATTAACGCCTGATTTTGCTTCCTAAAAAAGTAATCTTCAAGCCTTTGTCTCCCAAGATCAAGTGGCCAAACCTTCACCCAAATGTTTTTTTCAGCGTTACCCTATTTAAGAAGTAACATTATTCCCTTCTTTTTTCCCTCAATGGGAGGATTTTTTCTCCCTTTTTAAACCACGAAGCTGGTAATGAAGCATGTAATTTCTAACCTCAACATGCAAAGCCCAAAAACTTAACAAGACCAGAAAAAAATTGTCAAAGCGAAAAAACATTACATTGAAGCGTACTTTGCCTTATCTCTATATACATAGCTGTTCCAGGGTTGAGAGATTCAGACACAATAGACAATTAAAAATTCCCTTGCGGGGTATAATAACTTCTGATGACTTAACCTCTAAGGGGGAATTTTCTCGCCAAAAATGAAAAAAAAATTTTTTTTTCTTTACTTTTTAAATACACGTTCTTTAATTACTCTTTTATAAATAACAGGGACAAAATTTTGTGCTTCGGATTAGCTTCAGCAAGAAATTGATAGGAGCTGAAATAAATTAGTAGTTTTTGTCTAAAAAAGACTATTAAATCACTGCGATATTTTACATAGTTTATGACTAATATTTTTTATTAAATGACCCAAGAAATTTTTTGTGATAAATTTGTTGAAAAGTTTTAGATTTTCTGTCATTAATTTAAGTTTTAAAGGCTTCATAGAAACGCCTTTACGTGGAAAAAATATTTTAGATGTTTTGAAGTCATCCATTTTCCTGACTTATCCATGGCTGATAAATATCTAGCCTTTCAATTTTGAAGATAAAGCCTTTTAATACATAGTGATCCAGATCTAGCTTACTGATGTTTTTAATCATATTAGACATAATTTAGTGAATTAATTTTCTCAGCTAAATGAAACTAATTAATAATTCATTATCTATAACTAAAGGAAGGTTTCCATATGGGCTTTACGAAACTTTGGTATATCATATTGATAAATGAAGTTACTTGCTTATAAAATTAATAAATTGAGTTATATTCACGCGTCTTTTGATAAAAGATCTTAAGAGTTTCCTAAAAAGAGCATAATCTTGATTTAATTATTATGAATGGATCCTAAATTATAATTAATTCAAGGTTATATTAAAATAGAGGATAAATTTCTACAGAATTTAATGATTCTTTTTCCACAAAAATCTATCTTTAAAATGTTAAACCAAGTACCGTGAAATATAATACTTATGCATTCAATTTATGTTTTACGATTTAAATTGCCATCTGAAAGCATTAATATGAAAACTGTTATCAAAAACATATCCAATACGGTAGACTCTCGTTGTATCACGCACATCAGGAGACAACCATACAGGACAATATAATCGAAATCGTATACAGCCGAGTCATTAAAATTAGAGAATTCAATTGCCATCTGAAAGCATTAATATGAAAACTGTTATCAAAAGCATATCCAATACGGTAGACTCTCGTTATATCACTCACGCCAGGGGACAACCAAAAAAGTCAATATAAAGGAAATCGGATATAACCGAGGCATTAAAATTAGAGAAAGGTGATAACACACAAGCAAATGTTTTGTATTTGTCTCCAAAATGTTAATACATCAAAGTGACCAGCGGTCAGGAAAGTTTTCAGGGAAAATATCTGAATTTTCGTATAGAAAAATTTGCCTTATTGAATCACGTGACTACATAAGGCGAATTTTTCTATAAGAAACTACCGGTATTTTTCCTGAAAAAATATTTGACCGGTAGCCACCCTGTATATATATTTTCGTGACACACACACAAAAAAGGATATATCTGAATGAGCGTTATAATAGGAGGCTGCTGTATTTTAAATTAATTGCAAGAAAAAGGGATTCGATTATAAAATACAATAAATTTGTTATTAGGACTAATATATTTTTTAAAGTTGCTGAGTTTTCACAAACTCTCAGCGAATATGGTTGTTGACTTTCAATATCTGTTCCCAAGTGTAATCGGACATTCAAAAATCGAAAAACAGGATTTCTCTGTAGTCAGAAAGTTTCAAAGTTTTTTTTAAGACATTATAAATGTTCAATGTGTCCACCGTTTTCTGCACGGCAAACATCTACGCGATAGCCAAACTCGTCTTACACACGAGAAAGTGTATCTGCTGTTACTGAGTGCACGGCTTGTACGTCCTGTGTACGTCCCGCCGCTACCAACAACTCTGAACGATCTGCGGAACCGTATCACTGCTGCCATGCACTCAGTAACAGCAGATACGCTTTCTCGTGTGTGGGACGAGTTTGGCTATCGCATAGATGTTTGCCGTGCAGCAAACGGTGGACATATTAAACATTTATAATGTCTTAAAAAAACTTTAAGATTTCCTCTTTTCATTAGTATAAAGATTGTTCATTTTGGATTTGTACTTTAATAAATACAATTTTTTTTTTGAAAATGGGTCCATCATTTAGAATAACCCTGTATTACCATATTTGAAAATGGGTGTGGGTGATTCCGATTGTGATGAAAGTGAAATAATTGCTAATAAGCAGTGTTGCCAAATCTAGAAGAGTTTCTTGTTCAGAAATTCAGAATTCATACCAGGAAATTTTTAATAGTAATTTTATTTTATTTTATTCACGGAATGTCTATCATTATATAAAGCAAAAACAAACTATCCAAACTTTCTTGTGAGAATTCGTAATTTCTGAATAAAAAATCAGCCAGCATTGGCAACACTGCTGATAAATTATCAGTTTATTGGTGTAGTGATCGTGAGATTTCATATGTTGACGTTGATTACTGAGAGGATAGTGACATTTTTCCAATAGAAAAATGACCAATATCGTCTTTGAACTGTTTTTAAAAGATGTTTCTTTTTTTTTTTTTAGTTATCAAAATATTTCTAAAATATGGGCTTAATTTATAATTTTATGTGTTAAAATCTTAGCGAAGCTGAATATGATTTTAACACTTCACACAAAATTAAGTATATATATTTTAGAAAATTTTGACAACTAAGAAAAAAAGAGATATCCTTTAAGAAGTGTACACAGAAAACAGAAGTAAAAAATATTAATTTCCTGAGGAGATATTTTAAATATACGAGTGCATCCTACGTCCATAGGATTAACATTAGCGAGGGAAATCGGTAAGTCCACTGACGAGCAGCCTTACTATCTCAAATACTAGTCAAAATATCTTAGATTCCTGCCCTTTTACAAATCTTTAAATATGCTTTGCTTTAAAAAAATCCCTGACGGCTCGACCTACAGGCACAGGTAAATTTCGAAGATGCAGACCGTGGGGCGCCTGTTTGTTGGGAATTGCGGAAGAAATGACCTTTTTGCCTTGATACGGCAGATGGGAACCACCCACTTCGAAACCTATCTTGTTTGCAGGCGGAGCCGGCAGGGATTTTTTTTTTTTTAATTTTTTTTTTTTTTTTTTTTTTTTTTTTTTGCTATAAGGGTTGGTCCTATAAAAAACTTGTCAATATAAAAGTTTTAGATAATATTAAGAGGATTAATAATAAATTTAAGCGGATTTGATATCTTGTGAATTGACGAAGTTATGATTTTTTTCTTCTAAAACCCCCCTTCCCCCCCCCCCCCCCTTGGGGCCATTTTTAATATCAAAAATTTGTCATATATAAATTTTTGGTCCTTTTCCTAGAAGTAATAATAACTTTAAACGGATTCGATACTTATCATAATTAAGAAATTATGGGTTTTTTTCTGTTTTCACAAAAAGCCCCCCATTTCCACCCCCTTGGTTTGATTTGTGCCATTAACGAACTTGACCGAGATTTTATGCCCCTTTATTTTATGTATCAGTTTGGAAGAGATTTATGCAGAATTTTTCCAGTTATCGTGTCCATAAAAAAGTGACATAGATAAATAGATAGATAGATAGATAGGTAAAGTTTTGAACTGGGGGTGGTTTTGGATTCTGGGAGTCTGCATTCGATGTCTGCTATCTAGACTGAAATGCATAGTTCTAACCATTCAAGCCCCAAGCACATAGCCATACAGCAACAAAACATTAAAATAAGTAGGCAAATATGAGATCTGGAGGCAGGATGTGTTATGTATGGTCACGTGATGCCAGCCGTGAAACAGTAGGATATTCTCAACCCTAGCTCCCTGGTGGGAAAAATAAGAAATACGTCATAAAAACTGTCTGCATTCGAAAAAGAGCGCGCGTTTTCGGTAAAATGAAGTGTTAATCAGAACCATATGACTCTTTCTGAAACGGGCCTGACTTAAAAGGAATAACTGGGAACTGAAAAAGGAATAAAAGTCAGATACCCTAACGAACTTGTCTGTGTTTGATTATTTATACTGATCCACGACTACAAAATTAACAACTAATCAAGGAAAACGATGTAAGCGAAGAACGCACGCTATAGTACATGCATATAATGTTTAAGAGAAATAGTAAAATAGTTCGAATTGAAATTTAAAATTGCTTTAGCAAAAAACGTATGGACTAGTTTCAAGAATATTTTAATTCTATTGTCGAGAATGTGTAAGTTAATATTTATAATATTTATAAGTCTATTAATAATTTTCATAATATTATAATATTTATAAGATAATAAATTTATAGCGAAGATTTGAAACAGAAAATAACAGTCAAAGCTTATGATTTTAAAGTTAAATTGTAACAAAAAGACTTCTCAGTTTACGGAATATCTATGCATGTTATCATTCAAACATGTAGATAACAAATATCTACTTAAAATAATTAGAGACTAAGAAAAATAATATCAATAACTTACTTTCCTGCGTGCTTTTTGGTGATTTTTTCCTGGTGTAGATCACATGTGGCACAAAATGAATGAATTATAGTCAGCGTAAAACCTATAAAAGAAATTAAAGTTTTATGTTTTCAATAGCATTATATGTTGCAAACATACTATACTAGTACATCTCTGAAATTAAGACTTTCAATGTTTTAAGCTAGACTATTTGTAGGTAAAGCGGTTACAATTGAGGAGCCCTCTGAAATAACAAGGCAAGTGAAAAATTGAGCTTTCAGCTACAAAGCTTTTAAATTTACTTTCAGCATTTTAATTCAGAATATAACTCCATGTATTCCTATTGCATATATTCCTATTAAGAAAAGCTTTCTAGTATCTTTTCTTTGCTTACGATCATAAAATTTATATTTCCTTATATGCTGAATAAAACATTACATAAATCTGAAAATTGAACACTTAACTTATTATTGCATATCCTATGGTTTTAGGGGAAAGAAAAGTACATTTGGAACACATAATGACTTTTTTTTTTTTTTTTTTACAACGTTTATATCGTGCAGTACAAGAGTTTACAAAATATGAAATCATCTTAGCGTTATTTTTTCTTAAACATATCCTAATACTGCCTCAGCCCTGTTATCAGAATCGGGAAACTGAGACTCTTTAGAGTTGAAAAAAGTTTTTACAAGCCATGATGGCTCGAATACGAAATAGAGCCAAAGAAATAGTAAGGTAGGTCAACAAGCCTTCTTTTTACATTTTATTTTCAGGAATCACTGTAACTCTACTTACGCTGTTATTACACAGGGACCCTCGATTGTAGTTTAAAAATGGAAATGATTTTGAGATCAGATATTTTGTGAAAATAAGAGTATTTTATTATTTTGATCCAGAAATCTATCATAAAAAAGAAAATCATCCGCAATACTTCGTGATTTAAAGAATTTCTCTTTTTGTTATTTTCCTTTTATTTTTTTAGAACCTATGATGATATAGAGTCGAACTCGGTTAATACGAGAACCAAGAGAATTATAAATGTCCTCGTATTAACTGTTACTCGTAATACCTGTTACTCGTAATACCGTTACTCGTAATACCTGTGAATAAAAAAATAATAAAAATCGTAAACACGCACACACTACTATTAATTATTCTAAGTATTTCAATACTAAAATTAAATTACTATCATAAAGTTAACATAAAATATTCTGTCTTAACCTTGTAAGTGTCATTTTCTTTAGACACAATCCCAGTGCTGAAGTAAAAATCTCTAAGGATTAAATTTTTCAGAAATATATACCGCAGCTCGCAAAAGTGATCGAACACTTCGAAAATCCAAAGTTAGCGAATAATTAAAAAGTATTAAAATATTTCAAAATTATTTCTGGTGTTGTAATAAATTGTTCAAATCTACATCTTTATATGTAAGAATGTTTTCGGGAACAAAAAAGAAATTTGATCCTTAAAATTACTAATTCGTGTGAGAGAGGTAGAAAACTATGTCACAAAAGGGGTAGGACACGCGTAAGACTCTAAACAATACTATCTGTTTTGAATACAGAAATGAAATACATTATATTATTTGGTATTAAAAGTAAGTGGCGACATTTGTGACAATCGTCTGTTTATTTTATTAAAATATTTTATGTAGGACTGTATTTTAATCATTTTGTTTGATCTTTACTTTAAAATATGTTAAAAAAGAGAAAACAAAGAAACAAACCTTATATACAATTGGCTACTTGAAAAACCCATTTCTCTGCTATAATGTTTAACTTCCCTCGCGCTATTTTATTTAGCTAAACCATAACAGGTAAGCATCCACTGAATGCAGTACAGTTTTAAAGTTGCATTTTTGCCTTTTGGCTAAATAAAGTCCTCGACGTATATGAATTTTTAATGCACTCTGAAAATCATTCCGCACCACATATTGCTTATATAATTGTATTAACAATTAAAATGGCTAGCACTTATTTTAAATTTTATGTATTTTGTTTCTTCCGTTTAAACTATGTGGAATTCACAAAATAAGTTGTACCATAGTGAGTACATAAAAAACAAGAGTTTTTTTTTTCGATTAATAAAAAGAAGTTATATCAAAGTAGGTATACGAAGAACATAAGATATTCTTTTCCATTTTGAATCCCTTAAATTTCTTCCCTATGTTTTATTTTTCCTGGATGCGGAGAGTTAACAAACGCTGTCGAATGCCGTACAGTTTGGGAAATGCATTGTCTGTCTTTCGGTTAAATACAAACAACAACACATATTTATTTTTCATGCACTCCGAGCATCATTTGTCACCACATTATCCATATAAATCCATTAAAATTTAAAATATCCAAAGCTTTTTAAAACATTTTATTTTATTTATTTTGTTTAATTTCTCCTTTAAGAATTATTAAAAGAAGTTATATTAAGAGTGAATATGAAAGAGCAATACAGTTTTGGAATGTAATTCCATTAATATTGAAAATAGCTAAAATTTATTTAAAACGCTTTAATACTTTTGTTTAATCTTTCCTTTAAAGTATGTAGAATTAATAAAAATAAATTACATCAGAGAGAATACACGAAGAACTAGATTTTATTTTTAATTCTTCAATTCCTTCCCATTAATTCATTCAACAAGACTGTAAAAGGCCAGCATCCTCCATCGAGTGCCATACAGTTTTGGAATTACATCTTTTGTCTTTTGGCTAAACACAGTCATCAACATACGTGCATTTTTATTGCACTCTATATAAACTTCACTCCGCACAACATATTATCTATACAATTTCATTAATATTTAAAATGTCTAAAACGTATTTGACACGCTTTAATAATTTTGTTTAATCTTTCCTTTAAAGTATGTAGAATTAATAAAAAGAAATTACATCAGAGAGAATATACGAAGAACAAGATTTTATTTTTAATTCTTCAATTCCTTCCAATTATTTCATTCAACAAGACTGTAAAAGGCCAGCATCCTCCATCGAGTGCCATACAGTTTTGGAATTACATCTTTTGTCTTTCGGCTAAACACAGTCATCAACACATGTGCATTTTTAATGCACTCCGAACATCGCTCCGTACCACACAATATCCAGATAATCAAGGTTCGTTTCTCACAGTCTCCTTTTGCGCTGCCCGCTGCTGTGAGAGGAATCAAATCAATTTGGTATCCCTTCCCACCCTACCTGTAATCCCATTATCCCTTTTCCCCTATTCTTACTTGAAGCGGGGGCGGGAGGTAGGATAAGGTCATTTCAGGGACTCCGTGGGGATCTCACCCATAATAGCCGGAATTAACAGGTGTCTTAATTTTCCCAAGAGGCCCTCCTGGCTTCTTGGGATTTGGCCTCGTGTTGACTCGGAGACCTTGGTTGGTAATTGGTCCGCTTCCATCAGACCTCCTCATTTCCCGCCATTCATATTTTATTACTCCTTTTCCTTTGCTGCCTCGAATCTCCGGGGAGGCATCATTGGAAACGATTCCTTTTCCCTCGTTTCTGGAGTCCCGCAAAATAAATGTTCCATGAGTATTTTTCCCGCTTTTATTTTTCGGATTTCCTTATTTTACTATGATTCATGCATTTCACATTTTTTTTCTTTGTTATATCTATGTTATATTAGATACAGGGGTTACAAAGTGGACTAGTATAGATTATAAAATAATTTTTTAATGCAAAATATTATTTCTGTTATCAACACAAAATAGTAGAATAAATTATAAATATTAATCTATACAATAAACTTTTAGAAGTTTTCTTATCTTTAAATGGATTTATACATATAATTTCTTTGTAGTGTCTCTTTTGACTCGTTTTTTGGATCCCGCGAAATAAATATTCTATGAATATTTTACCCTTTTATGCATTTTCTTATTTTACTATGGTACGTGTATTTACCTTTTTTCTCCACGTCTGTTGTACTTGTGCTGAGTAGATCGTCATATAGGAATTACAAAGTTAACTAATATAATAATTAAAAGTTTTTTTTTTTTAGATGCAAGAGGTTGTTTGTGTTATTAACTCATAGAAATTTTAATCTGCTGCAACAACTTTTAGAAAACTATTTTTCCTCGTTTTTAGGGTCTCGCAAAAATAAATGGACTATGAGAATTTTTCCTGCTTTTATTTTTCTGAGATTTACTATGAATCATGTATTTTACATTTTTTTTTTCTTTGCTGTAACTATCATATAGGAATGTACAAAGTGGAATAGTATATAATTTTAAAGTTATTTTAATGCAATAGGTTTATTAACATTAGAATATTATTATTACTATTATAAACACAAAATAGTTAAACAAATTGGAAACCCCGAAATAAGGTTGTTTAAACCAACATCTAAAAGTCCTTGGTTTCGGCACCATATTAAAAAAAAAATTAAATGTCTTTACAATAAAATTTCAGGAGATTTTTTCTGTTGAAATTGATTTATGTGAATAATTTCTTTGTTGTGTCACTTTATCCTCGTTTCTGGACTCTCCAAAAGTAAATGCTCTATGAGTAATTTTCCGCTAATTATTTTTCTGATTTATTTTCATGTGTTTAGCATTTTTGTTGTTTTACGTATGTTCCATTAGATTATTATACAGCAATGAAAATGCGTGGATTTTAAGACTTTTTTAATTCAAAAACTTTCTGTTATTAATACAAGATAGTAGAATAAATAAAAAATATTAGTATATGTAATGTAATAGCAAAATAAACGATCCATGAGTGTTTTTACCCTCCTTATTTTTCGAATTTCCTTATTTTACTATGATTCATGTTTTTGTTTTTTTAATTTTATCTTTTTTTGTATCTATGGTCTATTGTTGTACAAGAATATACAAAGGAGATCGGTAAATTAGGATTTTTTTTAATTCAAAAGGTTATTTCGGTTATTAACACGAGACAGTAGAATGAATTAAAAATATTAATCCATGTCTTAAAATTTTAGATGGTTATTTCCCCTCGTTTCTGGAATTTCAAAAATTAAATGCTCCTTGAGTATTTATTAACTTTTTTCACTTTTATGATATCCTTAGCCAAAACTATGATGCATATGTTTCGGACTTATTTTCTTTGTTGCACTTACATTCGATTAGATTATTAATAAAGTGGGTGTGCATAAGTTTCAAAAGGTTTATTTTTAATTCACAAAGGATTTTCTATTATTAACGAAATATAGTAGAATAAATTTAAAATATTTTCTGTGGAAAAAAAAATGAACTTTTAAAGTTTTTTTTTTTTTTTTTTTTTTTTTTTTTTTTTTTAATATTGTTTGATAAATTTAATTTCTTTGTTGAATTATTCTTTTCTTGAGCCAAACTTTTTTTAGTATTCATCTGATTTTACAAGTTTGACTTGAAAACACAATCACGTTATTAAACAGACAAATATTAATATACATTAAATTTTATTTTATTCTCCAAACATGCGTTGCAGCAACTTTCACCCCCCTCCCTCCAAATGGAATTCTAGGTAACCTAGGATTCCACTAGACATCTTTAAGGGGACTTATCTCCTGTGAGGGAGAAATTGCGGAATCCCATGTGCTAAGAAACAAAATACTTTTTCTTCTTGATCACTCAAATTTCAAAATTTCAACAAACTTTTTTTTCAGCACGTAAATGCAAAAGTTCTCTACGTGCCTATAAGCTTAAAATATTTTTAAATAACTATAACATATTAAATTTTGTATTGAAATTTTAAAAAATCTAGAAAAGTATAAAAATATTCTTTATTTGCCTGTAACTTGGAATTGGAAAAAAAAAATGGATCTTATACAGATTTTTTTTTTTTTTTTTGCTTTCTTCCACATAATATAAAAAAAAATTAATCTGTTCAATGACTGAAATTTGGGATTAAAAATTAGCTTTCTCTAAAAAAAAAATCCTGTCCTGTCTTACCTAATCTATTACTTGAGTATATAAGAGGCGTCACGTCGGAGGGGATCAAAAAATGCCGTGCAAGGTGAATACACAATCTATACTCGCAGCATACGAAATTCGCAAGGTAATGCGTTCTCTACAAATTTATCGTTTGCGTTTTAATATTTTTAAATGACACTTTTCGCATATGATATCCGATTTTGAAGGCTCTTATTGTAGTTTATAGAAAGATTCTGATTTTTGCAAGATTATAAAGGGAACAATCCTCACCAGTTCCGAAGTTGTGTGTAATTTAGAGTGTGAACTGCAACGAAATCTAAAAAGTACAAATCTTTCAACCAAGTACTTCAATTCAATCCTTCAAATTAGCCTTCAACCATAGATATCCTATGCAAATGAATCATTTAAAAATTGTGAAATGCGAACAAGAAATTCGTAGAGAACACTTCTATTCCATTTGTTTAAGACTAGCTTCCGAAAGTTGCATGTTATGAGTGCAGATTCTTAAGGTTTAGCTTTTGTGTTTTCCTACGATATAAATAATAAAGGATATTTGTAATAACAATGTGTTAGTAAATAGTAGATGCGTTAGGATATGAATACTAAGTTATGGATTCTTCAAGGATATGGAGCTGAATTAAGAAAAAAAAATATTTTTAGACTTCTTTAAAAAAAAAAGAATTTACAATATTTTCCAATTCTAACTTATTTTCTGAAACAAAGGAAAATGATACTACTGAAGATGTTTGCCTTGGTTTAAATTCTAATTTATCAAAGCTCATAAAAAATCGATCGGTCTTTTGTTTTTATTTACTTTGAAGTAGGAAAAAGAACGTCTAGGACTGAAGTATAATAACGAAATATCAATGCACGTTAATCCACGTAAATGCCTCTCAAGCATTCGGGTTTTTTTTCACTCTTTAATTTTATTTTAAATAAGAAGATTGCTGATTTGCTGCCCTTCACCAGATTTGTGCTCCATTTTGATTTTTTGCAAATTAAAGCCACTAAAGTCCTGTTCCATCATTAAAATATGAATATCACATTTCTTAACACAAGAAAAAAGATTCGTTAGCTTGATGATATTTTGCAATCCTCCTCGTTAGGCAGATAACAGAGCTTCAAAATCGTAAGCCAATTTCTGAACTACCTCCCACTTTAATAATCCTCCTCGTGAAAAAAGGAAAACGAAAATTGATGAGAGTAATAGTAAACCCCTATTATTCGTAACCGATTTCTTCCAGCTTGTCTTCACAAGCCTTCCCCAGAGAGGACATCTTAAGTATTTTCTATCAAAAATAAGCTGTACTAATAAGACACGTATTTTCTATGCAAACCGATTTTCCAGGTTTTTCTATTATAAGTCGAACAAAATAAAATAATAAAAAAAAAATTGAAGAGGGAAGGAATTGAAAGCATGAGAAAAAAAAAAATTCTAAGACAAAGTAATCTTTATTCTTATCCTAACAAGAAACCATGGCAAAGTACTGTCTCGCTTTAATTCCCCAAAAAGAAAAAGTAAAAGTTGAAAAAAAAAAAAAAACATAAAAAGACTAAGGAATAATGACAAAACAAAAACATTTCTGCTGTCATTCGTATTTCCGAAGACTTCTGGGGATTAAAAAGGAAGTGAAAAAATACTACCCCAAAACAAAAATCGATGTCTTTCGCTTAATCCATGGACTGCGTAATCTTGCAGCATAGCAAGAAAGAAGACGGATGAGTTTCTTTTCCAAACAGTCCCCAGCTTTTAATTTTTAATTTATTTGCAAATTTTGAGTTTGTCGTGGCGTTTGTTATGCTTTTTCTTTGCTCTTCGTCTCGAGAGAGAGGGAGGGAGAGGGAGAGAGAGAGAGGGAAAGAGAGAGATCGTCACGTTAATATCGCAGTCATCGCCATGTGGCAAGGATTTCTTAGGGAAGCAGGAATAAATTAGTTTCGGCCTGATGAAATATCGGGATGGAAAACCGAATGTTGCCTACAATAATTGCTTTTGCGCGTGCTGGAGTTATTTTGACTAAAGTCGGAGAAGATTTTTTTTTTTTCTGTTGTGTTTTTTATCATTATTATTAGATACTCATGTTCAGAACATCACTGAAAAAAAAAGAAAGAAAAGAACGATTTCGTCGTAAAAACAAGTATTAATGAAGTTCTTGCAAACCACTTTTGTCAAAGCAGTAATCTTTTGGTTTTGTCCGATTGTCGAAGACGCTGAATGTTAATCTTCAACGTCTTCTTTCATGAATTGTGTATGTATGATTCTGTGCAACTTTTGTTTCCAGTTTTGCCCGCAAACAAATTGGTATTATGATGTAAATATTGTTCCTTTTCAGAAATAGGAAGAAATTTAAGTGCAGAAATGTAAATTGTATTTGTTGCACTCGGTAGTGTTACTCGAAAATTAAATAGCTAAAGAATGCCAGTGAGGAATTCGTAAATGCAGATAAAGCTCATGGAAAACCTAAAATAAGAAATATATATATATACACGATCGACCTCGGTTAATCGAGAAGCAAGGGAATTATAAAAGTCCTCGTATTAACCGTTACTCGCAATACACGTGAAGATAATAAATATCTTAAAAACACACACATAATTAAACCAATTACTACAATTAATTGTTCTAATTATCTAATTAACTAATTGCTCAAACTAACTTAATACCATCAAGTTAATATAAAACGTCCAGTCTTACTTTTGTGAGTGTCATTTTCTTTAGATGGGTCTTTTCTTTAGACAAAATTCCAGTACTGAAGTCAAAGCCTCTAACTAGCAACTTCAAAGGACATGAACGGCACACAATAACGCCACTGAATCCTTTTTTCCCCGGAAAACTCGGCTAACATTGCAATAGTTACCGCAATTTTCGAGCTAATTTTTTTTACAAAGCCTTTTCACTTGAATAGTAATGGATGACATGAAAAGGCTGGTTAATATTGACCAGAGTCCGGATATAAAGAAAAAAACAAATAAAGGTATTTTAGGCTCTTTCCTTTCTATGGCTCAATTGTAAATCATTTGTTGATCAATTTTGTAATCATTATTTGAAACGTCCTTATCTCACCCTTTTTCTTTCATTCTTTCAAGACCTCAGGACATTCATTTGCATTTTCTTGGGTGGGAGGAGGGAGGTTTCTCCTCGAGGGTTGATCTAATTGATAAATTATTATTACGTTTTGGGAGGCAATTGTACTGTAGAAATATTATCGTTGAGAGAAAACAGTGTATTTTATAAGAAAAGGATTTTTACCCTAATTCTACTTTAGTTTTCGCCGGAAATCACGTTGAAATATATAGAAGTTTTGTTCGTAATTAGCCTTGATCTTGATTTTGTAGCTCGTACAAACCGTGAAAATCATAATGTAGTTTAAGCGATTAACCATTCTTAAGTGCAAAATGTTCGTTTTAACCGTGTCCTCTTATGTGCCGTGTTAGTATTAATTATTAACCCTCTAAGCGGTTTGCCGGTATTTTTATCTCTCCCGAAAACAACTTAAATTGGCTGTACAGACAAAAATAGTTTAAACAGAATTTTATTTTAAGATATATGTAAATAAAGAGATATGAAATGTATTTTAGAAACAAACAGGCAAATAAAATTTAAATTAATATTTGTTTTATGAACATTTTTATGAAAATGCAGGAAAGCTCTCAGACGCTCAGTGGGTTTTAAATAAGTCAAAAAGACTCTCAAGACAAGAAAAAAAACCGTTTCATGCGTTGGGATATCAAAGTTTGTCAGACGCTTCGAATAAAGGGGTGTGTTACTATAAACCTAATTTTCATACATTTGCTTCATATTATGCATGCCAGCACCATGTGTTGGTAATTTTTTAAACCACAATTTTTACGTTATTAAACAAAATACGCTCTCCTTCTAATTCAATTCCTGCAAACCACAATTTTTTAGCATAATTTGTTTCTTTTTAATGAATTTTTTTTTAAATTTTAACGAATATATGGCGCACCCGGTATATTTATTATTATAAAACAGCGCATAAAAACAATTCATACTTGTCATCTAATAATTTCTTCACATTTCCGCAAGCCTTGCAATTTCATCACCTATTCCCAAGCTTTTAAAATATTAATCCATTACATATTCAAAACATACACTTAAAAAAAATGATAATAACATATTTCGATTCACATGTTAACAATTCTAAAAGATCATCCATCGCCGAGTGCTGTAGGTCATCTAACTACGCTTCCAAACTGTAATCAATCATACCTTATCCTTTTCTATTGCAATATTACAATAACCAAAAGAAAAAAGAAACCACAAAAAAATTTAAAAAAACCACAAAAACAAAAGAATTTTCCACACCCATTGTCCACAAGATCACACATGCTATTGATAATCCATAATGTCCGCCAGAAGTGTATTTTATAGGCTATGCCAGGTACAAGCCGACATAAGTCTAGACCCGCACATGCCAACTTTCTCACGTAATTGCAAAATTCGCTCGCCCCAATCGATGGTCGTCTGAAGGGGAAAGCAGCTTTCAAGCAAACGTCTGGACAGCAATGTTCAATTAGCAGACGGCTAATGGCTAATTAGGTGCAGTTTAATGTGCCATAGGAGAGCGTGAAAACAGCAGTTATGGACGGAGAGGGGAGAGGAATAGAGGAAATGTTCATATCTTATCATGCCTAGAACGAATTATATGGCACAGTTGAGAATCAAAATAGGGGATTTTGAAATTTTCAGAGCCTCTTTTTTTTCGGCATAGTCATGAAACGTCTTAATAGCTGAAACCCAGTATTTTCATTCATAGAAACTAGGAATATGATGGTGGTAAATTATTTACTCCTGAATAAATATGAAATTTATAAATTTTATTTTCATATATCTTTTATCATTTTCATTAGAATATCTAAGAAGAAATTATTGCAATAGAATTTGAAGAAAGATGCTTTTGACATATACTGTATTTACTCACGTACTTTTGAAGGAAAATTTTGACCAATATATATATATGCATTGTCTTTGCACCCCCTTTTTTGAAAAATAATTTAAGAAAAAAGAAAAACACGTGTAATTTTCAGATGAAGCACGTGTGAGAAAATCTGAATAATGAAACAAGATTTCAAATTACTATAACCGCATATAGCTTAGCAAATTTGATCTCATAATTAGATTTAAAGTAAATTTTGAGTTTAGTTCTGTGTATCCAAATGAGCATATTCGGTCCTTTTTGTTTGTATCCTGCGATTTTCTATTTTCACCTACTTTGAGAAGTGCTGGTGATTTTATGACCAATAATTCTACATCAACAGACGTGGGACATATTAGTTTTTCCTGTCAAAAACTAATCAGTATAAGTTAAGACATTTGATCATAATGGGTAACAAAATAATTTTACAGAAGATTTTAAATTTAGAACGGGCCATTTTGCGGAAAAAGTATAGCAATAGGGTTTTTAATTTCTACTATTGTTCCCTCGATAACATAGTTTATTTTTATTATTATTATTTTCCTATAGTACTCCTGAAAACTAAAAAAGGACTATTTTCACTCTGTTTAACCCTTCAACGCTCACAAATAAACACATATACACACTCATATATATATATATCAAATTCATTGGTCGTATTGTATTGTTTTCACTAAAAAAGAGTAATAAAAAACATATTTTATCATAAAGTACTTCTTTATCCAGTAAGTGGCACACAAATTCAAGATCGCATCACAGCAACAAAAATTAATCAAACAATCGAAATCCTTCACATATCAATTCAACATTTAGTTAACTTTAATATTTAGACAGAAAAAATATGAGACTTGCTTCTTTTTTGACATTTTATCCCAAAAGAGACTACCAGCTCAAGTCCTTGCTTGCTTGGAGGAGGTACGAAACTCTGTATCATATCAGAAAATCCGAGAGATATGGAATTTTTTTCTATGATTAGGTAAACTCTTCTAGATCCCATTAAAGGTGCTACGGTACATATTTACTTAAAATTTAATCCTATAGGTCTTTTAAAAGAAGTTTCACCTGGAGGTGACGATGGGTGTTGGAAGATTAAAAATGCCATTTAAATAACTGCTACAACTGCAAGAAGGCTTCAGACCAATACACTTTTCTTTATAAAAATTACTCAAATCAGCATTTGTTTCATTATAACAAAAATAATGTTTACAATCCTCGCCAGCCTTTAAACAGCATTTGTCACTTGCTTTCTACGTCATACAGGCGTGCGAACAAACTGTTTTTAAAATAAAATTTTTTATTCGACAATGTCGCGATTGTAATTAATATTTACAATGAATTAGATTGAACCTGCGAAATTCCGGTAGAAAATAAAATTCAAAGTTATTCTCTGGAAAAACAAAATGTCTTCCGGATATTCTTAATTTTTACCGCTAATAGCTTTATGTAAAATTTCTCAACCGTGGGTTATGTCCTCAAAGCGGTACTGAGACAGTATTTACATATATATTTCTATAGGGCAGCACAGGGAAACGGGAAATTTTGAAAGTAGTAGTGGCAACCTTGTGGAGTTGGTAGAAAGATGGCAGTAAAATCCTTCTGTGCACAACTGCCTGCCATTTAGTTAATGTCATTAGCCATGGACCAGTTGGTCGGCTAACAAAGTGCACTTGCCGTAAAGGCATTTTACAAGAATGGTGAAAATCTGACTGATGGTCGCAGGGAAATTCGACATCATTACAATTTAGGGCATCACGGTCGTGTTCCATCATGCCACGCTATCAAGACATGGGTTGATGATTTTGAAAAGACGTGTTCAACTCTAAAAATAATTAAAAATCATTCTTCGGGCATCAATTATGGACGACTTTCTAACACTTACAGGATATTATTAATAAATTTAATTTTTTCCTCGAATGAAATGATATATCTAAATATGTAACTTAAAAGAAAAAAAAACATAACTCAGCAAAAATCCATTTTCAGCAATTAATGTCCATATCCGCTATTATGTGCGAAGTTTTTCGTGTAGTCTTGTATACGATCTATAAAATTTATACGCACCACCTAAAACTCTTAAAATTAGATCTGTTTAAAAATGCATAACCAAAGAGGAAAACGCACTTTCAACAATTATCGATCTTAGTCGGTCCTATAACAAAAATTTTTTATGTGTCTTTCAAACTGCAAACGATTTTTCCCCATAGACCATAATGTAACAGAACTCTTTTGTGTATCCCTGTAAATGAACTATAAATAATACACACTTCATTATCAATACCGAATATGGTATAGTTAACCTCAATATCATATAAAAATTTTATGGCAATCCGAGTATATTTACGAAAGTTAGAATACGGAAAGACAGGCGGCAGACAAACTGCAGACAGACGACAGACATACAGACACACAAGAGACAGACAGATGACAGACAGACGGCAGACCGTCCAACGGGGTTCATATACACTTTTCCACTTCATGTTGGAAAGTGTTAATAAAGACTTTTCCACTATGTTGGAAAGTATTAAAAAGAAACCACCAAGAGGTCAACGATTCTCACAGAAGTGTTGCAAAGTGCCATGCAAAATCTCAGCGTTCCATTCCAGGAATGAATGCATACGTGCGAATGGTCATCATCTTATAGACATTGTTTTTAGAAATTGAAATTTTTTGTCTTGGGGTGTTTAATGGCATGTGATTTACTTTTGTTTTCAATAAAAAAAATTTGAAATTCATTTTTTTCACTTCTGTAAGTGTTATTTCAAATTTTCCAGTTTCCCTGTGCCACTCTCTATTATACTGTTATATCTATGTACTATACTGTTCTATCCATGTTTATTGTTATGAATAATAATTTACACTTTAAAAAATTTAAGAACATCCTTCAAAATAATTGAAAGCTAGTTGCTTAAAATGTTTAAAAAATATTTTTTGCAAATATCAAAAATTTTTAGGAAGCTCGATTCACATAATGGTGTTGTCGACTTTGATCAGGAAGCATAGCAAAATAGTAAAGTAGAATTTTACAGGAAAATTCTTCAACTTTAATTTAATTTAATTTAATTTAATTTAATTTATTTTTATTTGATTTGATTTACAGTATAAATGCATTTCTAATCTTCTTAAAAAATAATCAGGGTAATCGATGAAATGGTGAAATTTTTGCTGTGTCATAATTATAATGATGTATTAATACATCACAGAAATAAATGCTGGTATTAAAAATCCATATTTGCTGATTATATACAGAATGAAAGGAGAAAAATGCGAAAAAAAATGTGTTTATTACGTCTGTATTATATGTATGTGTACATGCACGTAATATTAAGTATGTGTCTTATCACGTCTAAGTAAACCAATACATACTCAGAGCAGAGTTAAAAAAATTATTCATTGCTAAACTGTTTTCATTTAGAAGAAAGATCAAAATCTAATGAAACTAGCTTAATTTTTTAGCTACTGTCAAAACTTTGTAGGGAAAAAGCAACAAAACTTCTTTTTTAAATGCAAATCGATAAATTCGTGTCTTTAAGTTTATTCAGAAGTCTGCTTGAGCAGAAAAATGTTGTACAAGATAAAATATAAATTGTTAATGTTTTCTAATATTTGAACTTGTTTTCACTGTTGTATTACTTTAGTAAAACCCTTCATTTTAACTGTATTAAAAGAATATTTAATTTTAATGATATAAATAAAATATTTTAAAATTACAAAATTTCCGTTAGTATTATTGAATTTTTAGAGAATGTTGCAAATAGAAAAAATGTTTTTAGTGCCAGAAAAATCTGAAAATTCATAAAAGTTCAAAATATAGTATCGCGGTACGTTTCGGTTTTACAAAAAATTAATATTTACTGTTTTACTTATTAGACCTTGGAGAAACTTTTTCTAAATATAATTTATGGGATCGCGTAGACATATAATTTATAGACATCGCATACAAATTTAAATTTCGTAATTTTTACAAAAAGCTATCTTGACTCAAGATATTATGAAGAATATTTACATTAGAAACATTTTTGAAATTGAAACTGCACATCTACAACTAATTGTATAATAATTAACTATTGGACAGCGATAAAAGAGGACACATTTTATATTGAAGTAGTAGGAAAATACGTTATTGCAATATACTTTATTTTAGAGAATGAAATATGTTTTTATTTTTGACAATCTCGAGTAATATTCAGCTGTACATTTTGAATATAATAGCTTATTCCGAAACATTCATATGAAGTTGCATATATAAGAAATGCTTAAAGCATTATGTATCATATAATATAAATTGCGTTTTTTATAAAGCCCGATAGAGCTTAAAAATGTAATAATTAACATAAAAGATTAAATTTTAACCAAAAATTTTTTTTAATCGAAAGATCAATACATAGTATTATAATTTGAAAATGATTTTAGGACCATTGACTTCGCGTTTCCTCATCACAAGGAAGTAATTAGGAGGTGTTAAATCGCACAATCCTGGAAAACAACATAAGAGGTTGATATCTGGAAATAAAATTATCGCCGAATTTTGATTTCTGTAAGTTAATGATTCCTATCACTATATGGAATGTAGTATCATCGTGATGCTTGAAATAATTTTCAAATGATAAACCATGTACTGGTGTTGCTGCTGTCGTCCTTTCCAGTGTTAGGACAATATCTCTTCCATTTCCTGGAAGAGGAACGCCAGAGACTCAATGACTTCTTAACGCCCTTCCCTTCACAATTTTTATTCTAATCGAAAGTGGGGGAAAACTTCCATTTTGTGGTCTCTCTCTCCAATCTAATACTACGTTCAGATCGGATAGTTAAGATATCTTAGACCGCTGAACTCACTGAGTGAGTTCCAGAAACTCACTTAGTGAGTTCGAACTTTCCATTGCTAGATACAGTCAGTACCGCTCACTCTGATTGGCTCTGGATGCCGATTGGCTGTTGAGTTTGCTTTTAACATATGCGCATGCGCACTGGACACGGTGATGTTGAGTGAGTTATCTTAAATGTGTTTGGCGGTGTGGACAGGTATTCAATTCCGGGGAGGTACCACCTCAAAACTGGCGGTCTAAGATATCTTAAATGTCCGATGTGAACAGGGTATTAGGAATTCCCAGCGAGAGAACATTTGACACCATCGATTTTACGTGTCGTTTTGTGGCATCGATACGGTACCAGCAGTAGCACACCGTTCTCAGCAGTCAACCTCCAAAGTACTGACCGCGCCTGCTGTTGCTCAAAAACTTCGGTGTTTTGGTGAGAACCGGTGCTATACCGTATCATATACCAATTCCGCATGTCATGTACTGATCTTTAAAATAATAATAATAAAAATTGGTTAACATTTAATCGTTTGTGTTATTATTATTTTTTAAATAAATTTAAGCTGTATCGTGCGTATTCTTTATTGGTGGTATTAATATTAACCCACTCGTGCTGAAAATAATTAAGGTAGAGTTCTAAGATTTCAAAGCTCCTCCTCCTCCTTTGATTTGCGTGATTGCAAACAGCGCACGAAACATAAGGTGGTGGGTTATAGATATAAATACACGCATTTGCAAAATTAAAATTGAGGTGCCAAATGTAAAATTATCCTCACATTTTGGGTTATGTTGCATTTTTTGTGTGTAATTTTAATGCTAAAAGTATCTAAGTTAATAAAATACCATTTGTTAAGTTAAAAAAAAAAAAAATCTTGCTATGAATTTCTATTACAGTTTTTACAAAACAATATTAAGCTGAATATCAACATTTCTTGTTCAAAACAAGGTGATGAGACACATAACCTTATAGGGGAAATGCATAATTCCAAAAAATTTGGTTTGATGTGTAAAATACAGTGCAGTGATCAAAATGTGTTAATTTGATGTTGAATTGATTTTCTTCTTCTTTTTTGGTTCCTGTGGGTTTTAGTTTAGTGTTTAAAATAAGAAATTAACCACTAAACTGAAACTTTTGATACAATTTTCATTAACTAAATACTTAGGGGTTAATTAATCTGTTGAAATAAAATAAGAGGAATCACTATGGTCTCAAAAACATTCGCAATTTCATAAATATTAAAAAGCGATTATCTTTCAATTTTTTTCTTACATTTTCTTACATTTCTGGGAAATTAGATTAAGTCTTTAATGCTTGTTATATTAGGAAGCAGTAAAGAGATTCTTGAAAAACGGAAAAAGTAAATTAAGAATTGTTTTTTAATTAAAAGAAACAAGCATTTATTAATTATTAAAATTGTTTTTATGTGACGGAGATAAATAACACAATATCAGTTTTCTTAATAACCTTCAAATATAATTTCAGTACTGAATTCTTCCTGTTATCGTCTTTTTCCCGATAAAGAATATTTCTTGCATGAATTTAATACATAAATTTCATAGCAAACATTTACATTTTATGTACGTCCCTTGAGGCATCTGTTGAGTCACCATTGAAATGAAGTATTAAAATCATCTTTATAATATATTAATCTTAAAATATCCTTCATAAAGAAAAGAAAGGCAAACCATGAGTTAACTGATGTACTTTCCTACCGTAAGCACATGTCTATAAATACATCTGTAAATTGATAGAAATAGGGCCAACGTCAAACTCATCATTATATATATATATGTCCACCAATCAATTCATAACAATCAGGCATAATAGTATACTGTAAAAAATTAATATATTAAAAAATAAGAACGTATAATAGGAAAAAGCTATTTTCCTTTTTTTAGTTTATTCCTTAATTATCACTGTCTTCAATATTCATTATTATTTAATTCTATGTCCACTATCCACTTCATAATAAATAATCATAGGTATAACAGACATAAATGCCAACCCTAGTACCACAGAGCGTTTTTAAAGCGTTGAAAAATAAATGTATTAGTTTAATTTCGTTTCTAAAACGTTTCATAAAAGTTTTATGGTACTAGGGAATGTTCTCCGTTTGATTTATTCCGCAAATAAACTATTTTTTCAGTAATAATTCAAAGAAATTTAAGCATTAAGTAACTTTTTCTCAATATGCCAAAATGGACATTGGCTCATTTTTTTTTTTAAAACCAAGGAAAAGAATTATTGAGCTACTTATATTTGCTTCTGACCAACAATTAAGTTATCAAAATTCGATAAAATAATCATAAATTAAAATCTTTGAAATCTAATTTGAAAAATCATACGGTCGTAATCGATAATGCATTTCAAATATATTGAATGCTTACATAAAACTATTAACTCATGCCAGAAAATTTTCCTTTAATAATAATAAAAAGAGTACAAATTTAAAAAATATAAATATTATAACGCACATTTTTTCTATATATATATATGTATATCATTTCATTGAAGAAAAACCGACGGTAGGAAAGAAAAAAGTAATTTGAGTCAAATCTAAAAATTGCGTGTATGCTTGTGAACATATTCGCATTTTAATGAATTATAAACAAGCTGAAGTGAAAATTTCTCTGATTTGAAAACTGGGAGCATTTTAACTAAACGCAACTGAGAAAAATATAAAAATATTTAAAATTGGATCTTTTATTTTAACGTATCATTTACACGCAAATTGAAATTATCCATTTCGGAATTAGATTAGGAAATTATATGTTACATATGGTTATAACAAAAAGGCATTCTTGTTTTCAAGTACAAATGTATGAATATTTAAATTAGATATCATGCTAAAGGTATACATATGAACGAAGCACTTTCCCTTAAACAGCGATTTAAATCTTCTCCAATAAAATATAGATAAACAGCTAAATCATGTGCTGCTGAATCGAAATTCTTAGAGTATATCTATTACAAATAGATAAGTAGCTCTGCCTGAAGGCCCGGCACGCACAGAATTTTCTGCATAAGCATCTATGTTCATTCTATGTTAGTATCTGCATCAATTTGGGAGTTGGCGAATATTTTTACTCACATCCGTTCAAAGGCATGCTGCTGATATGACTGGAGATTGGTTGATTAGCCTCAAAGTGGAACAAGCACGACACAGCCATGTAATGAACAGAAAAACAGGCGAAAAAGGCAGGAAAAACACCCTTACAGTTTCCCCTCTAAAGCGTTTATCTTGTTTTTATCCTTTTCACCTCACATTTTTTCCCTTCCTTAGTTCAAGTCTCCCCCACCTGTCGCATTCACTGCGTGTCACGTGACTATAGAAACAGCGACAAATGCAAATTGGGACATGATTTTCTTGGGATTTTTTCCCTCCCTTTCGTTCCCTATGCGATCTCTGCAATACAATTGTTCGTATAACAGAATTTTCGTTCTGATGTTTTCACTCGAGTTTGGTCGGTAGGCACTTGATATCATCACTACTCCGTTCTGATTTTATTTTTTCTATTTTTAGTGTTTTCAGGAATTTTTTCTTTCGAAAATAATCCTACTTGTTTTTTTTTTCTTTTTCTTTTTGAGCGATTCTAGAATCCTCGGATTTGGATTGGAAATAAAACAATAGAGGAAAATTTCTTTTCCAAACTGCAATAAAATGAGTTCAAATAACTTAAAAAAATATTTTATTTTTGAATATATATATTATACTTTACTCGTGATGATACGAAGACTATGGATTTTCTGTTTAATAGATAATCACTATACGCAATCTCACTTTTAACTTTTTAAAAGATAATTAAAAATTTGAAACAGTTATTGCCATTAAATTGCCAATTAATAACATTTTCTAAGTTCTAAAATTTTTTATTCTATCTGTACCTATAGATTTTACTTTCATACAGTAAATGAAGAAAAAAAAAGACGCATAGCCGGGAAAAAAAGATACTTTGAATCTGAATTTGCCAGTCTGTATTTTTACCCCTTCATGAATGAATGGAAGTCTGCGATTGCAGTAAAGAGTTTTTTGATTCAACATAAATCCCGTAATAAAATCATCTAAATTGTATCACTCCCAAATCATATTGCACTACAAGATATGTATGATGATACAGAGGAGGTATTATTTTTCTTTTATAATCTTAAGAAGATATTTTTACATTTTAATTAAAATGACTTTTAATTATAAGTAAAAGTTAGATTAATAAGAAATAATATTACTGAGTTCATTTAAGAAAAAATAAAAACATTAATACACTATTTCACACTTCATTTTTATAAAGAGAGATAGTGAAAAAAATCATTCAAAAATGCCTAAATTGACGAAAAAACATGATATGGAGGATGTATTACTTTTCTTTTATAATCTTAAGAAGATATTTTTACATTTTAATTAAAATAACCTTTAATTATAAGTAAAAGTTAGATTAATAAGAAATAATATTACTGAGTTCATTTACGAAAAAATAAAAACATGTATACACTATTTCACACTTCATTTTTATATAGAGAGATAGTGAAGATAAATCATTCAAAAATGCCAAAATTGACGAAAAATCCTCTTGAAGAGTTAAGATATTTCGAGTTGTTTTCCCAGATTTGAATATAAGCAATAACAATAAATATATTTTCAAAAATATTATGGATATTAGATTTATAGATTTTACAAATCTAATTGATTTTCCTTATGATATTGTCTAAAAAATAATTATGTGATGGCATAGGAAAATAATAAATCTCGTAATTCAAGGATGGAAAAAAAATTAATTTTTCTTGAATTTGATCGATATATTAAGATTTATTAAAAACTCATCTGAAAATTTATTAAATTTATGGAAAAATATTTTTCTGGAGATATAAATTTCATGGATAATGAACAGAAATGTTAATGTATGGGATTTCTGATTCTTCAATGAAAACACAAAATTGTAAATTTTTAATTATTTTTAAATAACATATACGTCGCAATTTATGCAAATATTTTAAACAGATATTCAAACCCCCCGTGAATTAAAAATGTACGTGGAATATTTATGTTTATTTTATAAGATTTATGTTGATATCAACATAATTAACAACTTGCTTCTTCCTAATAACCAGATTTTGTTTAGTAAAATCATAATTTATGGATAAAAATCCTTTAAAATATACGACAGTTTCATCTAATAAACAGCTAACAAATTCATTGGTATTCAGCATTCATTTTTTATTCGTTTTGAATGAAATACAATGCATATTTACTTCTTTCCTTTTTAATTTTTTTTTTGTACTAATGCGATTAAGTGTAATAAAAGAATAAATATTTATCTGTTGATGTTTTATTAACAAATTGTAACTGCAACATTTTTTAAGCTTAATTCTTTTTTTTTTCTTTACTAGAAATTAGAATAAAGAACAAAAGAAAGCATTAAAATGACACCATTTACATTGTAGTTAAATCGTCTTGATAAAAAATATTATTTCGCTCTAATATAATTCATCCGTTTGTTTTCTATCATCTAAATATATTAAACACATTAAATAATTAGTGTATTATGAAGAAACTTCATTTTATTAAATTGGATTATTTTTGCCGTTTTTTATTTTGTATAACGTGAAGATTTTTAGATTTATGAATATTTTTCCAGTCTCACGTAATTAAAAGCTTTATATAATTTAAGAGAAAGATTATTTTAAACAATTGTAATATATAATAATAGAGCATGCAATAAAACCTCATCAAAAAGCCAATATTATCGTGATATTCGCCATGTTTTGGTTAAAAATCCGGACGATATTTTACAATATTGTTGCAATATTGGATTTAGATGAATTATATATACATATTTAAAGAATGATAAATTATTCAATTGAACTTTGTGAACAAGTCAATATAACACGTTATTCGCTGAAATATTCTGTCGATATTTTACAATCTTGTTGAAACATTGAATTTTGGTGAAGGAATATATTTTCTTTTCTTAATTTTCTTTCTTTCTTTCTTTCTTTTAGTTTTCTCAGAATTTTAGAATTAAAAAATGACAGATTATGCAATAAAACTTCAGAAGAATTTTTTGCAATGTAAATAATGTTAATATAATCATAAATACATACTGTTGTTTTAATTAGTTTTTAGTTATGGCATTTTACTAGAGTCTATGATCGTTATAAGTTCCTTTTCTAGATAAACCAAAAAACATATATCACTCATAGATTATGAAACATTTTCCACCACCACCAGAATATTGCTACGAAACATTAATTTACATATGATGAAAAGCGATGTCTAAAGAAACAAGTAAATTATTGTATTATCACTCGGGAAAGCTAATCTCTATAACTTTATAGGTTTAATACAAGCTCGGGGGGGGGGGGACACATATTGAAATTCAATTACATTCAACATGTACATACATACTTTTTTACAATTAGGATACACATAACACAGTTAAAAACACATTTTCGGAAATTACTATGCATTTTTTATGCATACCACGTAGATAGAGTTTTATACATACCACATAGATAGTTTTTTTTTTTAATATATATATATATACGCCATTTAATTCAGTTGAAAATCGCATAACACAAATGAAAGTATTTTCTCGGTAATTATCATCAATGGAGTGCAATATATTCGTATCCTTTTGTGGAGCCTTGTACATGAGTTTATTTATATTATAGTCTTACAATACAGAATGGCGAAATTTATTGTAGCTGAAAAACGAGTACCATAGTTGAAAACACACAATCCCTGTCCATAGAAGTTAATTACTTCCTATTCTTTTGGGCAGGCCTGTATATGATCTATAGAAGTTATACATACTGCATAGTTTTTAAAGTTTAGTTATTATGTGTTGTAAAAATAATTAAAATAATAACTATGTATCAGTAAGCTTTTTATTATTTAAATTATTTCTTATCAGTTAACGATTTTGCTACGTATGTCTTACTACAAGTTTTTCGTGAATAGAATATCAAAATTTATGAAAAAGTAATGATCATGGTTCGTGTCATATTTACATCAAAGTGTTTTTTGTGAGAAAAAATATTACCACAAAAAGTTAAATATTACCATATACTTTTAGAAAATATCTAAGTAATTTTATTGTAATAAATACTATAGCGTAAAGTTATATAAGGTGTATTTTTTAATCTAAAAATTAAATGGTTTGACACGTAATTGAAAAGGAAGTAAAATTGTGATATGTTTTTAAGAGACACACGATTCAAATGAATGCTTTCAAATAATAAATAAAACTACAGTGTAGAAACGTCTTAAGCCACAATAAATTTATGCAACTACCTTTGATTCTTTTCTTCTCCTTATGCAATGTCAATGGTAGTTCAATCAAAAAGAGCAACTTATTATATATATATATATATATTTTTTTTTTTTTTACTTCCCACTGATATAAGAAATTAAAGTTGTTTTAAAAAATATTTTGCCCCACTCAACAACTAGACACTTTCTGACGCAATGGAAGAGTCATTTTTAAATGCAATAACATGAAATTTGCAGGAATGACTATTGAAGTGATTTGGAATCAAATACCTTTTTTAAATAAATGCTTTAGACATCGAGTTACAATTGATTCTGCGTCATGATGACATTTTTTATGTTGTGGCACCCGAAAGTTGGCTTAAAATTGCCAACTTGACTGCATTTTATGAAACATCCTTTAGCATTTATTAGCAAAAGGAAAATGCTATTCGGTTTCTTAATTTTCTGAAGAAGACCAGCTGGAAATTCCGTGCATTTAACAATAAAAAATGATTTCGAGAACGTGTCAAAAAATGACGAATTTGGATTTGAGAACAAAATGTATTATAAAAAAAGGTAAAATTCCAAAATATTTTAAGAAAGCAAGCGTTTCAAATAGATGCTTTTAAATAATAAATAAAAGAAATTCTTAAGCGACAATATTTTTTTGTGCTGTGGCACACAAAAATTGGCTTAAAATTTCAACTTGACTGCATTTTCGGCAACATTCTTTTGCCTTTATTACACAAAGGAAAACGCTATTAGGTTTCTTATTTTCTGAAGAAGATCAGCTGCAAATTCTCAGCATTTAACAATAAAAAATAATTTCACAAACGTGTCAGAAAATAGTGAGCTTGGATTTGAGAACAAAATGTAATTGAAAAAGAGGTAAAATCCTGATATATTTTCAGAAAGCATGCGTTTGAAAGGATGCTTTTAAATAATAAATAAAACAAATTCTCAAGCGACAGAGTTTTTTTTTTTTTGTGCTGTGGCACTCGATAATTGGCTTAAAACATCAACTTGGCTGTATTTTCTGAAACACTCTTTTGCCTTTATTACAAAAAGAAAACGCTTGGTTAAGGTCCTTGGATAGTGGATATCCCCTCTGAGCGGGGCTTGTAGAGTTTAGCCAATTGGTAGGCCACCCCGCTCAGCTGAACCTAAACCTGAACCCTGAACCTGAAGAAGATCAGGTGCACATTCCCTGCATTTAACAATAAAAAATGATTTTGCGAAGGTCTCGGAAAGTGGCGAATTTGGATTTGAGAACAAAATGTAATTGAAAATGAGGTAAAATCCGGATATATTTTAAGAAAGCATGAGTCTGAAATGTATGCTTTTAAATTATAAATAAAACAAATTCTTAGGCGACAATAATTTTTTGTGCTGTGGCACCTAAAAATTGGCTTAAAACGCCAACTTGACTGCATTTTTTTAAACATCCTTTTTACCTTTATTACAAAAAATGAAAATTGTGTTCGGTTTTTATTTTCTGAACAAGATCAACTGCAAAATTTGTGCATTTACTTCTACTATATATATTTACTATATATATAAAATGCAAATGGGGATTTCGTTCCGGCTGCTTATAGTTTGAGTTCTGCTGAATGTATTTTCTTGGGACTTGCACTGTTATTTACACATTTTTTCAGAAAATGTTTTAGTGTATTACATATAGTTTTGCCGTTGCTTAGTTATATAAATATGGGGGAAAGTTTTAAAATCAGATGAATCCAGTTATGAAGTATTACCTTTTTAAAAAAGTTCTACTGCACGGATTTAAATGAGACTTGCATTGTTAGATAATTTTTCAGGTATGGTTTTAGTATACTGCATATCGTTCTAATGTTCTTTACCAAATCCTACTATAAATGATCAACTTGAGAATAAATGAGTTGATGAAAATGAGTTGGTCCTTAACAGCCGAAATTTTGTCTGAGGCATTAGAAAATATAATAGTGCAATGGCTTTCGTATCGTTTCTAGGAATGCGGAAGGAATATTCCGGGTAAAGATCCATATTGCTTTAAAGCACTAGGTCAAATTCACCGATATATTTTGTTTGATTCATGGTTCATTTGGAGACACCGACAAGCAACGTAGCGAGTGCAGCCTGCTAGTTTAACAATAAAAAATTATTTCGTGAACGTGTCAGAAAATAACGAGTTTGGATTTGAGAACAAAATGTAATTGAAAAAGAGGTAAAATCCTGATATATTTTAAGGAAGTATGCGTTTCAAATGGATGCTTTTAAATAATAAATAAAACAAATTCTTAAGCGACAATAAATTTGTGCAACTAGTCACACATTTTCCTTTAATTCTGTCGCTCTCCTTTATGCAATGTTAATGGCAGTTCAATCAAAGAGCGCATCACCTTAATATTTTTTACCTCCCCCTGACATAGGAGATTAAGAAGTCAAGAGGCTGCATGCCTTTGATACGACTTTTTTCGCACGAGGAACTTAATCTTCATTACGAACTACATGCTTGCACTCAATCACTCAATCCTTTTAAAAGCTTACGATTGCGAAGTAAAACCTAAGTCATTTGCGAGGCGGAGTTATTAAAAAGGCGCGCAAGTCAGTAATTTACGCTCTGCAAAGCATCCAATAATCAAGAGTTCCTCTGCTTCCAAAAAACGTAAAACTCATTTCTGCCGTTAAAAGTTTCGTTAATTTTACTAAAAGATTCGGTAAATCGTGGAGCACTTTATTGGGATCACTTCTGAAAGGTTTCGAAAGCGAAAGATGTATTTTTTTTATACGATTTTCCAATGTCTGCATCTCTGGGATTCGTTTTAGTTTGCATTAGTGCTTTCATTATGGAATTTCACCAGTGACATTACATCGTAATGTAGTAATGTTACAATCTGCATTTAAATGCCTTAGAGGATTCAGCTAGAAGAAGATACAACGTTAGAGATCAAATGTTTCTTCATAAAAAATGAGCAATACACATGATTTTAAGGTGAATATCGATTTAATTCTGGCATTTAATGTTAATTTTTTTCTGTTTTTCTAACGTTTTCCTGAAGGAAAAATTGTTAACCTAATAATTTATTGAACTGAATACGTATAATTACCATACATTTGAAATCAGAATCCCTGTCACGCATATATATTTGCTGTTGCTTAAACTTTTACTGAAGACGGTTTTGACTTCTTATTAAATACATTTTTCTTTCAGGATAAGAATCAATAAGAATAACATAACAATAATCAATAAGAATAACATCACATTAAAAGTAAATCAAGAAGCACTTTAGTTGCGGTCGCTACTGAGAAGTTTTCAAAGCAAAAGATGCATTCTTTTATGCGATTTTTCATGTCAGAATATCTGGGATTCGTTTTGGCTTGTATTATTGCTTTCATTACGAAATTTAACCAATAACATTATACATCTTAATGTAGTAATGTCACAGCGTGCATTTAAATGCCTTAGAGGTTGCAGACAGAAGAAGATACAGTAATACAGATAAAATGTTTCGTATCTTTGTAAAATTTGAGCTACACTTAAGATTTTAATGTTAACGTCTTCAATTTAATTGTGGCATTTAATGTGAAAATTTCGTATTTTATAACGTTATTTCTGAGAAAAAAAATTAAATTAATAATTTATTGAACCGAATATGTATAATTATGAAGAACTTGTTATCAGAATTTCAGTCAATCATAGGTATATATGAAATTTTAAAGCAGGCTGCTTAGCCTTTTACAAAAAGCGATTTTGCTTTTTTTATTAAATGGGATAACTTTTTTAAGAATATGAATCAATAAAAATAATATAAAAATAAGGAATAACAATAAAGGCAAATCAGGGGACACTTTTGTTGGGATCTCTGCTGAAAGATTTTGAAAGCGAAATATTCCAATGTCTGCATGTTTAGAATTCGTTTTAGCTATCATTACATTGTTAAAAAAAATAATAATCTCAATCTACCAAAACTTAATACAACCAAGAATTAAAATATATAATTACCTCTTTCCAGTTAACCACGATTCCGAAAAGCGTTCTTTATCAAAAACCTCAGAAACCAATATATTTTCGAGATTTAAAGAATGATTTATAAAAACAAAGTTTCTTTTTGCTGCCACTGATTTTCGCAAACGTTTCCGAGTAGTTTTTATAGTGTATTAATCAGTTTTCTCAAACTGGAATATTGGTTTTTAGGATGTGATTAATTCACAATTAAACATTTTCAGCTGCGTAACCGAATTTATACTTGCAAGAGTAACAAAATAAGATTAATTTTAATAATAATGTTAAGGATGTTAATTTTTCATGTTTGTCTGTAAAACACGTTTACTGAACATGAAATGTTTACTTGAGAATTGATAGCATCCGAAAAACCGATATTGTGATTTGAGATAACTGTAAGTAATACACTATAAAAACTACTCGGAATCGTTTTCGAAAATAAGTGGCAGCAAAAGGCAATTTATTTTTATAAATGCTTCTTGAAATCTCAAAAATATATTGGTTTCTGAGATTTCTAAGGATAAAGAACTCTTTTCGGAACCTTGGGAAAACTCGGAGGAGTTATTGTAGATTTTTGTTCGTGTCTATATTATATTTTTCCCGATTAAGAAGCATTTGTGAGTTTTTAGAGTCTTGAAGAAGGAAAAAGTGTAAAATAGCAGGGAAATGCTAATATACATGTAAGATAAATCATAGTAATTGAGGTATTGCCATTAATTTTACTATTTATTAAGTCTCAAATTGCACTCTAGTTTTCATTTCATTTTCGCTATATTAATAATAAAGCCTTGTATTAATGTCTATATTTTGATTTTGAACTTGAGAGATGTACAAATAAAAATCGTATAAAAGTTAAGTAATGATATACCTTCAAAAATACCGTAATTTCCGGTGTATAATCCGCGGATCAAACAATTCTGTTCAACCCAGAAATTTTATTCTATAATTAAGGACAAATATTTACAGCGATCTAGTAAGTTACATTTTGTAAAATAAAATTTCTTGATCGAAACATAATTGTTTTATCCGCGGATTATACGCCGGAAATTACGGTAATATAATACCTTCAAAACGAAACGTTTACTCACACGGAACTCAGCTTAACCCCTTCGCGACGAGCGTCCTTTACAGAATTTTTAATCTTTTAAAACCGGTTTTTCAAAACAGAAATTTTCGCCTATTTGAATCGCAAAAATGCTATGATTAAAGAAGGCAAAGCTTACAATAAAAAATAACTTGTCGGAATAATCGAGGATTCTGACCATCTTATGCAGCACGTATACGTGTCGCTCGTCCCCAAGGGATTAAAGACAAAAGTTCAGAAATCTGAATATGACAAAGTCTTGGTAAAATTTCGCATCTGTATTTATTTAGTACATTGTTTATTTTATTTTAAGAAGCCACTTAAGACCTTAAAAAAATCGCTCTTTGCTATGAAAATTACATTTTTAATCATTAATATCTTAAAACAATTGGCAACAGGTTTTCGACAAAGTCACTCGAAGACTACTGTTTTTATGCTGATATTTTCGATTAGTTGATATACAAATACTTCAAAAGTTCTTTTTAATCTAGAAAAACATAATATAACCACAAATGAAAACATATAAGGAAATTTTCCGAGTTACTAACGATTCTAAAAAACATTTTTTTAAATCTTTCAAAACCTCAGAAACAAACATATACTTGAGAGTTAGAGAAACATTTATATAAACAAAGTTTCTTTTGCTTCCACTGATTTTCGACAACGTTTCCGAGTACTCTTTATAGTGAATTAAGTAGTTTTCTATACTCAGAATATATGTTTTTCAGATGCTATCTATTCTCAAGTAAACATTTTAATGTTCAATAAACACATTTTACAGACAAATATGATAAATTAAGGGCCTGAATATTAACATTAATATTACTTTGTTATAATTGCATTATAAATTAAATTACGTGGCTGAAAAGTTTTAATTGAGAATTAACAGTACCCTCAAAAAACCGATATTCCGGTTGAAGGAAACTAATTAATACCCTATAACAACTACTTGGAAACATTTCCAAAAATCAATGGCAGCATAAGAAACTGTTTTTAAAAACGATTCTTTTAAATCTTGAAAATATATTAGTTTCTAATGATAAAGAACGTTTTTCGGAATCGTGGATAAATCGAAAGAGGATACTGTATGTTTTCTCTTATGGTTATATTATATTTTTGTATTAGTTATTTTTGTATTATATTTTGTATTACATTTTGTATTATATTTTGTATTATATTTTGTATGTATATTTTTGTATTATATTTTTATTAAGAAGCATTTGACATTTTTTACACTGTATAATCTATACATTTAAATATTTTTAATATTGAAAACGGAATTTTTCACTGTGACAATATAAATAAACCCTAACGGACTTTTTAAAAATGTGTATTTTTGCAGTGCATTTATTTGACACCTCTGCGATACCCATTTCCAAACTGAGAAAAAAAGTATCAAGATCTGTTATATTCTTGATAACATTTTCGTGTGAAAACATCAAGGAGCTACTTTTAGACAAAAGATCTGTGTCGGAAAGCCGAATCTAAATGTCAAGGATCGAAGAATAGGTACTTATCTGTTAGCGGAGGCAAAATGACCTTGGCAAGAGATGGGAAATTTTCATACATATTTTCTGGCAACCAATTCACTGTTTCATACACATAAGCAACTTTTTCGATGTTTATACAATTTATTTAATATATAGAAGCCATTTATATAGTTTTACATACAATCGGAAGTAATTTGTATATAATATATATAAATAAAATGTTTATATACGTATATAAACAATCAAAAATGTTCATCAGGTTTATTTTTTATAGCTGTTTATATCATTTGGCAAGAAATCTCACTTTCTTAAGCCTGAATTGAGCAAAGCTGTTTTAAAAACCGACAAGGCCCCTATTTAAGACAAGTACCAAAGAATTTTATAAATAAAAATATGAAAATAAAGCAACGACATTATAAATTTCCACAGAATTAAATAGTACTATACAGAAATGTATTAACGTTAAGTTGGTTTGCGGATCACTGTATCAAGGTCTTGTAAATTCAGCTTCTTCAAACGTTTAAAATAAAGTTTTTAAACTATTTATCCAGTATCTATAGATAAATAATGCAAATTTCCTATAATTTATTAATACCAACTGAAAGTTAAAAAAAAAAAAAAAAAACCTTATAATTATTTCAGATTTTCTTCGCTTAAAATTTTGATTATCACAGATCTCCATCTCAAAATATTGCTGAAATGTTGACCAACTCAAGAATAGTAATAATAAAAAAATTACTAAATCTGGATCCATGTTTACAACCTCCATTATTTTTGTCTCTAAAGCGAAATCACATCACATTCCACATCCTGAACTTTGTCGTAACTGCAACAGAATTACATTCAGCCGTTTTGTTTTTATGGACACAAACTCGAATGACAAATGTTAACAATTTTCATAATTAAACAATTATTAATTTAAAAAAAAAAAGAAAAAAAAAAGATAGATAGAGAGAGAAAAGCGTTTTTGTTAGCGCACCTCTTTGAAAAAGTAATTAAATTTTTAAAATTAGTAATTGAAAAGCTCTTGAATATTTATAAATATTTTGCAAAAATCGTTTAATGTAACGGAATACAGTTAATACAATAAAATATACTCAAACTTTAGTGTAATAAAACATCTTGGAAAACTAACATTGAATTTTCTCTCTAAAATGCTGTTTTACAAATGTTGTTAAAGTTTGGAATAGTCCTTTGCGACGATTTTTTAATCACATTTGCATAATTTACAAAACTTCGCTGTAGGTCCACCCTATACCAGAATTTTTAGAATTTTCAATTTACAGCTTGAAGAGTATTATGGTGTGGTAGAAATTGTTATACTGTTTGCTGAATAATAATAATAAAAAAAAATACCATTTAAATTTTTATATTTCTTTCTTTAAAGGGTTTAGTTATCATAGATCTTCATCTTAAAATATTGCGGAAATGCTGACCAGCTCACGAATTAAAAAAGCACTAAACCTTGAACCATGTTTACAACCCCCATTATCTTCCTCTCTAAAGCGAAATCACATCATATTCCACATCCTGAAATTTGTCGTAACTACAACAGAAGTACACTCAGCCGTTTTGTTTTTATGGACACAAACTCGGATGGTAAAAGAAAAATATATATATAAACAAGTAAAACAAGAAAATCGTTCGTTATCGCACCTCTGCCGAACGAGGCGCTGCAGTCATTCTCAATGAAGTGCATGTTTCTACAGTCGTTGCTATGGAAACGGATGCTTAAAGAGAAGTCTTCATTTATGTTATGCGAGGAATGGGAGAGGTAGAGGGGGTAACCAGATCACAATTGCTATACCTTGATATATATATATATATAGATATATATAGATAGACAGATATGCAAGTCTATATACTCAAGCATGCTATGGAATATAAACCTGTTTTGCATTCGCCTTTCTTATGCATATTAGAAGACTTTAAATGTTTAAGCAAATCAAAACAGCAGGTGTGTGCGCGCCGTATCTGATTTAATTAATATTCATTAAGTATTTCTCAACATAATCTCAAAATAAATCTGTTTTTAACTCGAGAAAAAAATAATAATCGCATATAAATGATCTTGGTTCATCTCCAGCAATAAGTTTTTCTATCCAGCTTAAATAGGATTTAAATGTAAGAAAAGTATGAAATTTTTTTCTCTCGATCTATCTGCCCACTCGTGTTAATTACATACAAGTATTTATTCAGGTAGAAATAATTTTTTATATGGGAAATGTAAATATATATACATATATACCTTGTTTTATGAATTATTCATACAGCCGATCTTGAATAATTCGAAATATTGGTTTATTCTAAATTTGAATTTATTTCCTTTGTAATTTGTATTCAAAATAATATTAAAAATTTTATATAATTAATTTTTTTGATATTTTCATTATTTGAAGATCTCGAGTTTCGATATCACACATACTTACTGTACGAGTTAGAAAATAATGCCGAATTTGTTTATTTGTTATGTAACGATGAGATTATAAAATATTAAATTTCTAATTACTATTTTAAGTCGATCCAGGACACGAAAATCTTGAAAAATTCACATATTTATCTTTTTAACATAACAAAATACTCTAGCACTTTAGCAATGAAATAACGCTAACGTTACGTAAATAAAATAATTAGATCAAAATATATGACACTTTTTGTACTGTACTATCTGTGAAAATATGCTGTCTTTCTGGATTAAAGTCTATTTATCTCGGAATGTATTTTTTATAGCTTTTTCATAGTTGAATTCATATATCTAAATCTATACTACAAAGCGAAAACGTGCTCGTGAGTAACGTTGACGTCATATTGACGTTTAAAACACTCAATTAATATATATATATATTTTACTGCCATTTATTTTTTTTTTAAACTCCGAAACATCCCATAATTTCAATTTTTAACCTGTTGAATAGAAATAAAAATGTATTTTCAAATTAAATTTGTTTGAAAACTGTATCTCAATTTACTGATTTTTTTTATGTTTTTTTTTTTTTTTTTTTTTTTTTTTTTTTTTTTTTTTTTTTTTTTAATAATTTTCAAGAATGACTTTTTAAAAATCTATCTCTATGGTGTGCAGTGCGATTACGAAAGATTAATTCATTTGCACTTTAAACAAAATAAAAAGTATAATTTGTTTCCGACTAATATTCCATAAGGACATTAAAACTCCATCAATCAATAAATAAAATAACAAAATAATATAAATAAAACACAAATTTAACAGACATTTAGTCGAACTAGGTGCTTAAATCACTTAAATTATCAAAATGAAAAAAGCTGTTGCAAGTATCGAAATCTTTGATTTCTCCTGGAATGAGTGAAATACCAATGTATCGCTTTCAGTAAATTTCAAAATTTTATTTGAATACATAATTGATATTTTTCATATAAAAATGCGTTTTGTTGGTGTCAGCGGGCAATCTAAAAAATGTGTTAAATGTAAAGAATCAAGTTTTCAATTAAAAAAAAATTGTTTTCACCTATGTTCTGTAACCCGAGAAGACCTGGTTCGGTCCCGTAACTTCTATAAAAGATACAGCTTTAAGGCTGTTGATCTGTCAAATCGCATCTCCCCACTCCAATATTAATATATGGTCTTGGAATGTATTCGTATTTTCGAAATTTCTCATCAAAAAATTAATATTTTCAACTTATTTTTGTTGCACTAGAGCCTGCTAGTACACTCTACACGGAAATAGTACAGTTTAAACTCCACCGTTCACTTAAGATAATTTTTTAATTATTATTTCAGTTCTTCTATATTGTTTATTGTGTTATATATATTCATTATTGATTTTATTTAATAAGCAATTTTTGGTTATTTCAAATTTTGAAAATTTTGAACTTCGTTGATGAAATTTTGAACATTTAATGTTTCTGCTTCAAGTTTGAATGAAATAAGTCCACTGTATTTTAAATTCCGGACTATTATGAAGATTATTGAATATTGTTAGAAAAATGGAGAAAATTTGGGCTAGAATTCGTTATTTGTGAATAAAATGCTAAAGTCCGTTTTTAAATTTTTAGGATTATTCTAATTACTGGAAATATCACAAATAAACAAAAGTTTATTAATTAAAAAGGTAAGTAGCTAAAAAACAGTTTAAATCTATTGTTCATACAATTTATTTGATGTAGAGTTAATTAAATAATATGGTTAAATTTTAAATAAACAAACCAATTTGTTTAAATTTTTTTCAAAACATTAAAATATTATTTTTACTGATTTTCCATATAATTTTGAAGTTTCTGACATTGCTCACATGAAACGTTAACATTTTCGAATAAATACATTCTAACAATATAATAAATTATAACACCTTGTAATAGTATATTACTTTTAAATGCTAAAGGTGTAAAATTAACAACTATAATATAAATTAAAATAACTTTTATTAGTTGTTTTACATGTTTCGACTCTTTCTGAGTCATTTTCAAAAACAAAATGAGAATATTCTAAAGCTGCACGGGCTTTGACGTTATTATTTTCATGTACTTTTTTAAAAAATACACACGTTATCTATTATTTTTTACTTGATTGTTTATTTTCATATCTTTGACCATGGAGTAATTCTAGCCACAGTTTCGGTAAATTAAAAGATGCCGCATCGTTTCATATACTATCCATCCATAATAAGAGAAACCATAGAGATACTCACGCGCAAAAATACAATATGTAACGATGCGGCATCTTTTAATTTACCGAAACTGTGGCTAGAATTACTCCATGGTCAAAGATATGAAAATAAACAATCAAGTAAAAAATAATAGATAACGTGCGTAATTTTTAAAAAAGTACATGAAAATAATAACTTCAAAGCCCGTGCAGCTTTAGAATATTCTCATTTTGTTTTTGAAAATGACTCAGAAAGAGTCGAAACATGTAAAACAACTAATAAAAGTTATTTTAATTTATATTATAGTTGTTAATTTTACACCTTTAGCATTTAAAAGTAATATACAAATACATTCTATGTTCGAAAAAAAAATATTTTGTTTAAATCAGGTATTATGCAAAATCAAAAGGCTTACAACGCAATATTTAACAAAGATCCACCCTATTTTTGACAAGATTTTGAATGCATTTATAAATAAAATCAATTCAGAAAACCTGATTTAATGAACACAGAAAGTGAAAAAAGAAAGAAAGAAAGTTAGAAAAGAAAGGAAAAGAAAAGACAGTTGGCGTGAGAAAGAAGAATCGGTTTTATTCCGGTGTTAGTGTTCCTGTAAAACCTGTTTTACTGTGACATGAGCCAGTATATTGAAAAATAACTTTGAGGAATACAGTACCGGGACAATATTAAGGAAGAAAGTGAGTATGAGAGAGAAGAAACCGCTTATCTTAGAAGAAACCGCTTATCTTAGAAGAAACCGCTTATCCGGGACCGCTTCACTGAAATTCCCCGATTGCGAAATCCTATGTTAACACATATGGGAAAAATTAGAAGCGTGATTACTCATTCCCTAATATAATTATTAAAATACGGTTTTCACCATCAGGAAGTACGTGTCGGATGCCGACGATGTGCGCTTTTAAAAATTGTCTCCTTAAACTTTAAGTATTTAAAACATCCCTAAAAACTTTGGAATTTCCACTTTATGAAATTTTATCATCTTCTTAAAAATACTTAAAGTTTACAAAAAAAAAAAAAAAAAAAAAAAAAAAAAAAAAAAAACACACATTGTCGGCGTCTAACGTGTACTTTCTGGTGATCAAAATCGTACTTTAATAATTGTATTAGGTAATGAGCAATCGCGCTTCTAAGCTTTCCCATAGGTTAACATGGGATTTTGCTATCGGGGAGTTACAATGAAGCGGCCCATTAATGCGACGTTAGTATCCCTGTAAAACCTGTTTTACTGTGGTATGAGTCAGTATGTTAAGAAAGTAAATTTGAGGACTACTGTGTCCTAAACAGTATTAATGAAGAAAGTAAGTGTGAGAAAGAAGAATCACGTTTAGTTTCTTTGCAAAACCTAATTTTTCTCCCTTAATATCCGTTATGCCTCATGTGAGTCAGTATATCGAGAAAGTAGCTTTGAGGACTTATACTGTGACGGGACAATATTAAGGAACAATAGAAAAGACAGTACTTGTGAGAAAGAAGAATCGTTTTTAGTATGGCGTTAGTTTATCTGTAAAACCTTTTTTACCGTAATATAAATCAGTATAAAGTGAATAATGGAAAGTAACTTTGAGGATTATATTGTACCAAAGCAAAATTAAGAGAGAAAAGTAAAGGTTGGGGGTATGGGAGGAAACTAAGTGCGGCGTTAGTTTTCCCGTAAAACCGGTGTTACTATGACATAAGCCTTTTTTTTTTTTTGGGGGGGGGGGGGGAATGTAGATTATACTATGACAGAACAATACTGGGAAAAAAAAAAAAAAAAACAGAGGATATGAAGGGAAAGAATCGTTTTTGTTTGGCGTTAGTTTTCCTGTAAAACCAGTTTTACTGTGGTATGAGTCAGTATGTTGGGAAAGTGTCTTTGAGGAAATGGGTATTTATTTTTATGGGTTAAATTTAATGGTTAAATTAATGGGTATTTATTTAATGGGTTAAATTTTAAATAAACAATCCAATTTTTTTATTTTTTTTCAAACCTTTCAAAACATTAAAATATTATTTTTACTATTTTTGCATATAATTTTGAAATTTATGACATTGCTCGCATGAAAAGTTAATATTTTCGAATAAATACATTCTATGTTCGAAAAAAAATATTTTGTTTAAATCAGGTATTATACAAAATCAAAAAGCTTACAACGCAATATTTAACAAAGATCTACCCTATTTTTGACAAGATTTTGAATGCATTTATAAATAAAATAAATTCAGAAAACCTGATTTAATAAACACAGAAAATGAAAAAAGAAAGAAAGAAAGTTAGAAAAGAAAGGAAAAGAAAAAAAAATACAGTAGGCATGAGAAAGAAGAATCGGTTTTATTCCGGTGCTAGTGTTCCTGTAAAATCTGTTGTACTGTGATATGAGCCAGTATATTGAAAAATAACTTTGAGGAATACAGTAACGGGACAATATTGAGGAAGAAAGTGAGTATGAGAGAGAAGAAACCGCTTATCCGGGGCGCTTCACTGAAATTCCCCGATTGTGAAATCCTATGTTAACACATGGGAAAAATTAGAAGCGTGATTACTCATTCCCTAATATAATTATTAAAATACTGTTTTCACCATCAGGAAATACGCGTCGGATGCCCACGATGTGCGTTTTTAAAAATTGTCTCCTTAAACTTTAAGTATTTAAAACATCCCTAAAAACTTTGGAATTTCCACTTTATGAAATTTTATCATCATCTTAAAAATACTTAATATTTACGAAAAAAAAAAAAAAAAAAAAAAAAAAAAACCGCACATTGTCGGCATTTAACGTGTACTTTCTGATGATCAAAGTCGTATTTTAATAATTGTATTAGGTAATGAGCAATCGCGCTTCTAAGTTTTCCCATAGGTTAACATGGGATTTTGCTATCGGGGAGTTTCAATGAAGCGGCCCATTAATGCGACGTTAGTATCCTTGTAAAACCTGTTTTACTGTGGTATGAGTCAGTATGTTAAGAAAGTAAATTTGAGGACTACTGTGTCCTAAACAGTACTAATGAAGAAAGTAAGGGTGAGAAAGAAGAATCACGTTTAGTTTCTTTGCAAAACCTAATTTTTCTCTATTAATATCCGTTATGCCTCATGTGAGTCAGTATATCGAGAAAGTAGCTTTGAGGACTTATACTGTGACGGGACAATATTAAGGAACAAGAGAAAAGACAGTACTTGTGAGAAAGAAGAATCGTTTTTAGTATGGCGTTAGTTTATCTGTAAAACCTGTTTTACCGTAATATAAATCAGTATAAATTAAATAATGGAAAGTAACTTAGAGGACTATATTGTAACAAAACAAAAAATTAAGAGAGAAAAGTAAAGGTTGTGTGTATGGGAGGAAAGAAAGTGCGGCGTTAGTTTTCCTGTAAAACCGGTGTTACTATGACATAAGCCTTATTTTGGGGAAAAAAATGTAGATTATACTATGACAGAACGATACTGAAAAAAAAAAAAAAAAAAAAAAAAAAAAAAACAGAGGATATGAAGTGAAAGAATCGTTTTTGTTTGGCGTTAGTTTTCCTGTGGTATGAGTCAGTATGTTGGAAAAGTGTCTTTGATGACAGTATTGTTTAAGAACAATATTGTGTAAGAAAATAGAAGGCATAATGTTTAAGAGGGAAAAATGGGTATTTATTTTTTTCTTTGACTTTTATTATTATTATTTTTTTTAACTTGTTTTACTGTGATATGAATCAGTATGATGTGAGAGTAGCTTTAAGGGCTACTGTAATGGGACAATATTAAAGCGGTTCTCAAAATAAAATTTTGCCCCCACTCAGCAAAATTTTCTGATACATTTTCTAAATCATTTTTAAACATAAATGAATAATACTTGTAGGCATGATCATTAAAACGATTTGACAGCAAAAAGTGTTTTACCTTTTCCAATAAATAAAATGAATTTTGAGTTATAAGCCATTGTTGTCTCAGGATGGGAGTTTTTTTCCTTTCATGTGCTATCGTGTCCAGAAATTTGGTTGAAAACGCAAAAGTTGATAGTATTTTCAGAAAAATCTTCTGTCTTTATCGGAAAACGGGAAAAAAACAGTTCTTTTGCATAATTTCTTAATAAGACCACCTGCCAATTTGATACATTTGTGAGCAAAAATGAATTAAACTACGAGTCAGAAAGTAGCCAAGTTGGATTTGGGAACAGCCGTAAGGAAGAAAGTGGGTATGAGAGAGAGGACAATCCACTTCAATGCGGCGTTAGTTTGCCTGTAAAACTTGTTTTACTGTGATAGGAGTCAATAAGTTGGGAAAATAAGTTTGAGGACTACTGGGATGGAACAATATTAAGGAAGAAAGTGGATATAAGAAAAAATAATAACCTTTAGTGCGAGTTATTTTCTCTGTAAAACCTGATTTACTGTTTTAGGAATCAGTATGTTGTGAAAAAAAATGAGGACTACTGTGATGGAACAATATTTAAGGAAGAAAGTGGGTATGAGAAAGAAGAATCGCCTTTAGTGTGAGTTCGTTTGCAAGAAAACCTTGTTTTACTTTGGTATGAATCAGTATTTGTGAAAGTAACTTTGAGGATTACTGTCATGGAACAATATTAAAGAAGAAAGCGGGTATGCGAGAGAAGAATTTCTTTTAATGCGGCGTTAGTATCCCTGTAAAACCTGTTTTACTGGGATATGAGTCGGTATGTTGTGATAGAAAATTTGAGGACTACTTTTTAGGAAACAATATTAATGAAAAAAGTGGGTATGAGAAAGAAGAATCGCTTTTAGTGCGGCATTAGTTCCCTGTAAAACCTGTTTTAACGTGATATGAGTCAATACGTTGGGAAAGGGAGGACTAACCTTTTGAACTACTTTTTTATACTATACTTTTGTCATTTTATTAATTGGCTTTATGAAGAAAATACTTTAATTAAAAACGTTCACTTGTTGTTGTAAAAATGGAAAAGTGTAACTAAAAAAAAATTAAGAATTTTTTTTTAAATCACACTTCTGCAATAACTTTAAACGTTTTGCAACATTTTCTTACAAATGACCAAATAAAAAAAAAAAAAAAAAAAAAAAAAAAAAAAAAAAAAGAAGAAAAAAAAAACAAACAGTAGGCATGAGAGGGCGAATCGCTTTTAATGCGGCATTGGTTTTCCTGTAAAATATGTTTTACTATGATATTAGTTAGTATGCTGGAAATTAACTTTGAGATCTAGCTATTATTTACTCTATTATTTAACAGCTAATAAAACTAAATAACAAAAAATAAAGTTAATGAATACGAGCATACTATCACTTCTCTATATCAACTTCTTTTTACTTTCCTGCTTTTTCTCTTTCTTTCTCTTTCTTGTTCTCTTCCTTCTGTTGTTTATTATTATTATTATTATTTCATTAAAAAACCTAATATGAATTTGAAATCTAAATTTGAAAATTCTGTTGAAATTTCGATTTAAATGTTTTGATTTAAATGAAAAGAACAAATTTTATCGCTTACCCCAGCTTTATACACATTTTGGCAGTATTTAAAATAAAATCTCATATAGATTTATATAAAATATTAATATATGCACTAGAAAAAAAAAACACAATTTGCAAACTCGAGTGATCTGGAATCAAGTGATTATTTTCCCACTACCGCAGATTTTCGCACGAATTCTTCTAATCGAAGTCATTTAAGCCTACATAAAAAAGAAAAAAAAGAAAAAAAAATACTCATATGCTCATTTCTATATATTTACAATAGCTGCTTCTATACATTTAAGTACAGGGGTTTTGAATTTAGTTTACTACTGCAGGTTTTCAAGGGGCTATTCCTTTTATCGAATTCAAATTTAGAAAAAAAACACATAAGTCTATTACTAATGCGATTAGTTCTACACATTTACAAAAGTGCATGTGTATGTGCATGTGTTGCGATAAAAATAGAAGAATGTTTGGGCAACCATTTTACACATTGCAATGTAAAGTTCCATGAAAGAAAAAACCCCAATAAATAATAAAACAAAAAGTTTAAAACTATTAAAAGAGTGTGCAACAAAGATCTTTATTCTTTTCTCACCCTCCCCCCCCCCCTTCCTTCCCATTTCTACTTTTATTTATTTTTTCATACAAAGCGTTTAATATGCATTTGAAATGTAACTTTGAAAATACTGCAGAAAGATGTGAAATTTCGATTTAAATCATCTGATTTAAAAGAAGAAACACCATTTTATTGGATATAAAAGAAAAACAGCTTTATACACATTTAAACTGAAATCTTATATAGATTTACATAAAATATTAATATATGCAGAAGAAAAAAATAATTTACGCACTCGAGTGATCTGGAATCAAGTCATGATTTTCCCACTACCGCAAGATTTTCACATGAATACTCCTGATCATAGTCATTTAAGCCCACATTTAAAAAGACCGCACAATTCTACTCATACGCTCACTTCTATATATTTACAAAAGCACGTGCGCGTGTTTACGCATCGAGATAAGAATAGAAGAATATTTAAGCATATTTTTCCCCCCACTGCAAAGTGGAATTTCAAAAGCAAAAGAAGAAAATCTGTGTTCGTTATCGCACCTTTTCCGACGAAGGCGTTTGCAAGGCTGTTCTGAATGAAGTGCACGTTTCTACAGTAGTTACCATGGGGACGGATGCTTAAAGAGAAGTCTTCAATCAAGTTATGTGTGTATGTGGAGGAGGGTTGCCACTGACAGTGATTGAATGTGCATCAAAAAGAGAAGAGGGATTTAATTTATGCTCAATTATTGTGAGATGGTATAGAGACTTCGAGTATGCGAGCAGATGAAGGTTTTTCACAGAGAGGTTGTTAGTTACTTCGTATCTTTTTATTTTTCAGCTGAATGCATCTTAAGTGTGCTCTGGATAGGGTTTCCTTAATGCAAATGGAATGCATTCTCTTTCAATATTTTAGAAGAAATTAATAAATTGTAAATAAGGAAATTGAAATGCATCAGAATTATTTCTGAGCATGGTGGAAAGTTTTCATTGATTTAAGTGATACTAAATCGTTATATAAAATGCTTACACAATTATTAAAATACTCCTGAGGAATAAATACTCAAATTGATATTTATCAGTGAAAATACGGAAATTTTAGATTAAATTTATACAAAATAGTATATTTAAATTTTATAGTAAATAAAAAAATATATATATGAAAGTTAGAATGCAACAAAAATTTAAAAAAATACATATCGATAAATTGGCAGACAGATATTTTAAAATAAACTTACAAAGCCTTTTTAATAAGCTTGATAAAATGTCACTAAAATCTTTAAAAACAGTTTCTAGGCAGTTTTGTATTGAAGTATTTTTGTTAAATAAGGTTTTTCACATAAATACTGTTAGTTATTTCAACTATTTTTATTTTTAAGCTGAATGCATCTTAAGTGAGCTCTGGACAGAGTTTTCTTAATGCAAATGGAATGCATTCTCTTTCAATATTTTAGAAGAAATTAATAAATTGTAAATAAGGAAATTGAAATGCATCAGAATTTCTGAGCATGTTGGAAAGTTTTCATTGATTTAAGTGGTACTAAATCGTCATATAAAATGCTTACACAATTACTAAAATACTCCAGAGGGAAAAAATACTCAAATTGATAGTTATCAGTGAAATTACAAAAACTTTTGATTAAATGTATTGTAAATAGTATATTTAAATTTTGTAGTAATTTGGAAAAAATTATGAAAGTTCGAATGCAATAATATATATGTAATAAACTTTAATAATTTTGTTGATAAAACTTTTTGTTAGTAATAACTATTAAATCTAAGAAAAATCGACAATATATATGAATTAATAATTATAATTATACATATAGATTAATTGGCAGAGAAAAATTTTAAAATAAATGTACAATCACTTTTTAATAAGCATTATAAAACGTAAAAAAAATGTAAATGCCTTTTTTAATAAATGTTGATATGCAGTTAAGTATTGGAATATTTTGAAAAATCAATGTTAAACAAGGTTTTTCACATAAATATTGCTAGTTATTTCAGCTTATTATTATTTTTTTAAATTCTAAATGCATCTTAAGTGAGACCTGGATAGAATTTCTTTAATACAAATGGAAAGTATTTTTTCCGATACGTTGGAAGAAATTAATGAATTATAAATATGGAAAGACCAGGAAAATTTCTCACTAGTTTAAATGGTACCAAATTACTATATGAAATGGTTATACAATTATTAAATTACTATTGAGGAGAAAAAAACCCCAAAGTTAACAATCGATTTCTATTCTAAATGTAAATTTGAATATATTTAACAGTGAAAGTACAGAAAACTGTAGAGTAAATGTGTACAAAATAGTATATTCAAATTTCGGAATTTGGATATGAAAAGAGACAGAGATATACAAGGTGAGAGATGTTCAAAATAAACTCAGAAACATTTTTAATAAGCATAATAAAATATCACTGAACTTGAAATAGAAAATTGAAATGCATTCTAAACAATATATTCCAACAGGCAGTTATGCATTTCAATATTTTTGCAAAATCAATTATTCGTTTAAGCAAGGTTTTTCACAGAGAGGTTGTTAGCTCATTCTTATTTTTAAGCTGAATTCATCTTGAGTGTGCTCTGGATAGGGATTTCTTAAAGCAAATGGGAAAGTATTCTCTTTCAATACTTTAGAAGTAGTTAATATACTGTAAATAAGGAAAGATGATAGAAATTTCTCATTTATTTAATTGATATGAAATTACTATATGAAATGATTACACAATTACTAAAATACTTTTGGGGAATGAATGAATATAATTGTTGTTAAGTTCATAAATCGATTTTGATTCTGATTGTAAACTCAAGCCGATGTTTATCTGTGAAAATCCGAAAAACTTTAGATTAAATGTATACAAAATAGTATATTAAAATTACGATTAATTTGATCAATTTTACGAATTTTATAACGATTTTAGATACAAAAATAGATAGAAAAACACGCAGAAAAATATTTTAAAATAGACTCATAATCATTTTGTAATTAGCATAGTAAATATCAATGAATTTAAAACAGAAATTAAAAATTGTTTTGATATAGAAAAAATATAGATAAAGAGGCAGAGAGAGAGATTCAAAATAAACTTATAAACAATTTTTAATCAGTCATCAAAATTTCATTACATTTAAAATTAGAAATCAAACTGCACTTTAAACAATAACCATTCAAGACAGTTATGCATTCGAATACTTTTCAATCTTGTAAAATAGTTCACTGATGTTCACACTAAATGTTATTATTTCCAATAAAGAATATATTGTAGAGGCTATTGAGTATTTTAGATAATTTTTATTTTTAAGCTAAATAAAAAATGTGCTCTGAATAGCGTTTTTATCCTTAATGCAAAAATAAAGTAACTTTGATACGTTTGTGTTAGCCAAGCGCAAATCTCGCCAACAGCAACTTTTATTTTTCACGTCCGTAAATTAGGAAAAGGGCTTTGATGTTGAAATTAAATCTTTTGAATATGGTATTATTTCTTACATTTTTTTAAAATTCTAAATGAAACCAGTGAAAGGCATGTATTTTAAATGTATGCGTTTTAACCATATATATGTATGCACTAGGAAAATCTGCATTTTAAATTAAATGAGTGAAATGTTTATATTTTGAATGAAATACGTATGATCGCGATGGGAACACTATTTAGCGATTGATCACTTGCGCCCGGCGAACACAAAAGTACCGCAATTTCTTTCAGTATTATAAAATCAATAAATTGTAAATAAAGAAATAAAGAAATATGAGGGAAATGTTTCATTGATTTAAATGGTACCAAATTACTATATGCAATGTAAGATTTTCGATTCCTACTCAATATCTGAAATACACCAGGGGGAAAAAATAAATAATTAAAGTAACATTACCAGTGGTGGGCACTGTACCAGTAATGGACACTTTTAAATTTGAACTAAAAAATGTTCTTCGTGGGATCGCTGATATAACACTTTAGTGTCAACGCCTCTACACTGCAAAAAAAAAATGTTGATTTTACAGTATAATACTAGCATCCCAGCTGCCAGTATTATACTGTAAAATCAACATTTTTTTTTTTCCAGTGTAAATACACAGATTTCAAACAATCAGTTCCGGAACGATGTGATTTCAACTCAAAAAATACGACCAGTCATCTTCTCGTGATTTCTTGCAATACTTTGAAATAAGGTAAGCCAATTATTATTGTGTGTTTCTATCTATATTTAAGATATTTTTGAAACCTTTTGTTTCAATATAACAAAAATTGATTTACAGAATTCATTTATTGTATTTATTTTTAAATTTTGTGTAAACTTGATGCAATTTTTACGGGTCACTACTTGTACCGCAATTTTTCACCATAACCAGTAGGAGGCAGCCATGTCAAAATATGGAATCTTGGTCACAATGCAAGACGTTGCGAATAGTGTGTGACTGGGACAGGAACTTGATCGGATGAACTTATTTTACGGATAGCCGACAAGAGCGCAAGTAGTTTAATGCATTTTAGCGAATGAATCCAACAATTTTGTCTCAAATGGGTCAGAAATTAACAGCAACAAGAGATGTATCAATGAAGAAAAGCTGTTTAAATGGTTCAAGGAGGTCCGCATCTAAATGTCAGAAAAAGACCTTCACTCAATATTTGAAGATTCAAACAGAATGTTTTGCGCCGACAAGACAGCATTTTTGCTAAATTCCAAAATTTTTGTTTTAAAAGGGGACAAAACTATTTACTTAAAATTATTATTTCCGAACAGTAACCTTCGTCTTATTTAATCATAAAAATAAAGAAAAAAATTACCAATCGGAAACAATGGTAACCAAATTCAAGACATTTTGATCACTGAGAAAAATTCGCCTACGTCAGCAGCAATTTTTCGTGTCAACGTATAGACTTAGTATTATAAAATTCCGTATTTAAAGCGCTGTTATTTAAATGTGCCATACCAGAAACTTGTTAAACATTTTACAGACTCATTTTTCAGCTTTTGATGCAGTTTTCCCCTATTATATTAACTAATTAATGTAAAAAAACAAAACAAAAAAAAAACATTCTATTAATAATACATATGTAAATTTCCAATAGTTTCATTTTTATTTGACGTTTTCTACAAAAATTCAAATGTGTCTACAATTGAAACAGGTGAGTGTCCACTACTAGATTTGGCGTAATACTACTGGCGCATTTTGAGAGTTCCAAAAAAAAAAAATGTGCGAATTTTTTTTTTTTTTTTTCAACACAGTCGTGTGTAGAAAGAATTGATTGAGATACCGAAGACTGTCTGTTGTTGCATCTAAAGCTAAGAAAGGTGCACTAAAAATAGACGAAAAATTTTCTTAAACTGTCCACTACTGGTACAGTTACCTTGTTCAAGTTATAAATTTATTTCAATTCTTCTCATACAGAACATTTTATCAGTGAAAATTTAGTAATTTTAGATTAAATATATACAAAACGATACATGTATTTTTTTTTTTCTAGCGATATGATATTTTTCCAAAATTTGAATTCTAATTGGATGTACGCATAGATAGATAAACAAGGAACGGAATATTCAAAGTAAATTCATAAGCACTTACAGTATAACAAAAATTCACATGTTTGAAACTGAAAGTTGAAATGCAAACAATAGTCGCCCAGGGATATTATGTATTTGACAATTTTAATTATAAAATAACTATTAATGCTTATGATATTAATACTGCTAATAATAATAATAATAATGTAATTTAAATATGATATTTAAAACTTTTTAATTCTACATAAATTTTGAATCCATCAACAATTTTATTCTCTATCTTGTTTTGTTAGCGTTTATATTTTAACAACTATTAGTTTTTACGGAACTGTTAGTTGTTGATAGAAGAAAAAATAAAAAGAGAAGACAATATTTCTATTCAAACCTAAACATTTCATGAAATATGACCCTTGTACAAATCCAATTAGTTCTTTGAAATCCTTCAGTGATTTTCTTCAAGAAACATCAATAACAAACATAAATATTAAATATATTCGTCTAAATATTTGATCAGAAACAGTATTGTTTCAAATTCAAATGCAGAAGGTGTCTGTTTTAATCCAGAGAATTTTACTAAAGAAATAGCTATTTAAAATTTTCCAGATTTTTCAAACATGTAACGAATGAACAGGGTTTTTTTTCTGTGAGAAGAGTTTTAATAAAAGATAAAACAGTAGAAATATGTTTCATTGTTTTACCAGAATCTCTTCCGTTCGCTTAATATTCCTTTATGAAAGACATTTTCCTCAGCAAATACCTCATATCAATACAGCTCTAAGAAAATGGTGGGGATTTTCTTAATAAGAAAATGCATAGAAATAAAAATGCGAAAAATTTACTAAATATTATAGTATGGACAATATCTTTTTTTTTTTTTTCATAAACTTCAAAACTGATCCCAAGATGCTGGTCCCAATCAACAATTTTTTTTCAAAATAAGCAGTCACTTAATATTTTCCGAATATAACCGATATCTTAAGAATGTTCAAGATCTTCGTCTAAACACTTACTTTCCGAAAACTTCTAATGTGAAATAAGACAATGAATACTATCCTTTATTTTACCAACATCTCTTTCCCACACTAGACACATTTTTTTCTCTGCCCTTTACGTAGGTTTGTCTTTCTCTGTAAAAACGCCCGTCTTTAAAATATTACATACAATATATTCAGCAGTGCACTTAAGTGTAATTTATTTTTGAATCTGTATTTCACGCTAGAAGTATGATCTAGTACATTCTTTAAATAAAAGTTCATATTTAAGACAGTGAATATAGCAAAACATTTTGTGTTTCTTATCGATAGTAGAATAAAACATAATGCCTTTTTGTACATACATGCACAGTTAAAGTGCAAACTTCAAACGTTAAAAATATTAAAACTCTTGTTGTATGCTATTTGTAAGAGAAAGAAAAGAGTGAACAAGAGAGAGACGGTGGGGGGAGGGGGAGTGAGTGAGTGAGTGAGTGAGTGAGTGAGAGAGAAAGAGAGAGAGAGAGGAAATATAAAACGATCAAGAAAATAATTTGTCATTAAAAAGGCAGTTTTTGGTGAGAATATCAAACATATTGTTCGATGTCATAGGCTCTCAATTTGTAGCTGTTGTATGAAAAATTTTTGAAACCATCAATTCATCAATTAATAAAAAATCAATATCTAAAATAAAATACTTATATTCTAAAATAAAAGAATTTCACTAGAATAAACTCTTCTGGAAAATGTATGTTAAAAATGAGAGTTTCCCAAGTAACCCTTTAAATGTGAGTATTTACGCATTTATATTTATCTAGCACCTATTTATTTATATTGGCATAATTATAATCCTTAATAAGATTGAGAAAATACAGGCATCATTATCGAAACATTGAATGAAAAGCACAAAATTTTCTGAAATATCATCCTTTTAGAGCATTGAAAAATATTTTTCCTTAAATCAGTTTATTTTCCATTCTGACAACAACTGAAAAAAATGGCTGTAATATTTTTGATAAATATTACTAAACAGACTATTCGAGATCACAGACTTTGTAACTGACATATGATGAATTTCTTTGAAGTATGGTTTCAAAACTTCATCGTAGATCAGATACAATATTTTAATCATTTTGATTTAATAAAATGAAGTCAATATTTCGAAAAATTTATATTTAGATGATAAATAAAACAATTTTTCCAGTATAGACACTGTTTGAAAATAGACGCTAAAATTAAAAATTTCCAAATTAATTATTTAGCCGGAATGTTGAGAAAATACCACTAAAATATGAATACTTGCGTATTCATATTTGTCTAACACCTATTTATTGGGATAATTATAACCATTAATAGGATTAAGAAAATATAGCCATGATGATCGAAAAATTGAATGAAAAGCATAAAATCTGCTCAAATATCATCCTTTTAGAGCATTGAAAAATATTTTACTTTACATCAGCTTATTTTCCATTCTGCTAACCACTGAAAAAATAGTTGTTAATTCCCATTTCTGGCTGGCTTGTGCTCCCCCGCCTTAGCTCCTTTATCCTTTTAAGCGGAGTGCGTTTTAATGTACGGCATGTATTCGTTAGGACCCTCAGGGGTTTTGCTGGATGCGACAAATAAACAAGTCTTCCTATGTGGCAGTTCCTGATAATATTCCTAATGAATTTTCCAGCCTGGTAAAAAGAGAAAAGAGAAAGTGTGGGTCGTGTCAACAGTTACAGGATTCTGGTGGGTTTTTAATTTTAAAAATGCAGTCAAGATAAAAGTTTCTAATTTTGAAGAACGGCAGAGAAGAAAGAAATTTTTGAAAAATGTTTTGAGGAAGAGATAGAACGCCTTATCTTTATAAAAAGGGTATTGGTTTGGGTTTCTTAGTATATAGTTATTGTTTAAATATAAATAAGCTTTAAATATAATTAACTAGTGAATATTCAAAAAATTAACCTAGGATCTTCATTTAAAATTTATTTTTAGTACAATGACGCTTTTTAGTTTGAGAGAATAAGATGTTTCTTTCCATTATTTAGTGTTTGTTATTTGTCGAAACTGGAAAAGCATTACTAATTTTTAGAAGGAAATGCATTTCTAAATTTTTAATAGGTTGAAACTGGATAAATAAAAATACATTCGAAAATTTTAAGAAAAACATTACTGTGTGTATTTTTCTTTTAAAATTGCTTTCATGTTATTGTGTCTCAGTATATGATGCAGTTTTTAATGCTGACATAAGTTATCAAAAACATCATTTTATATTTCTTTGCTCTCTCTCTATATATCAATAAATCTATCTATCTATCTACCTATGTCGTTTTCTTTTCCTGAAAAACAAAACAAAACAAAACAAAAAAAGAATTTTCGTAGTTTTGAATTTTGTAGTTTCACTTCGTAATTATGTGGGTAAGGTACACTGTTTTTTTTTTCTCTTTCTTTTTTTTCTTTTTTTCGACTATCTATACCAAACAAAAAGGTTTCTGCTTTGTTTTCTTCTTTGAATATAGATTGAAGATGTTGATCATTCAATAGCTTAATGTATTTGATATTTGGTAAACAAATCTTACTATGTGTTAGTTCCTAATATTCGTAATGAATTTTCCACCCTAGAAATAATAGTAAAATGAAAGTGTGGGTCGTGTCAGAAGTTACAGGATTCTGGTGATAAAAGTCTAGATAAAAGTTCCTTCTTTTAAAAAAGGGCATAAAATAAAGAAATTTTTGAAAAATATGTTTTGAGGAAAAGATAGAACGCCTTATATTTATAAAAAAGGTATGGTTTGGGCTTCTTATAGATATTGTTTTACATAGTTTTATACAGATATAATTTTTTAAAGTATAATTAACCGATAAATATTCAAAAAATTAACACAGGCTCTTTAATTAAAAATTTGTTTTTAGTACAATCATGCATTTTAGCTTAAGAGAATAAAGATTTCAGTTCTATTATTTAATGTTTTTCATTTACTGAAACTGTAACTGCATTGCTAATTTTTAAAAAGGAGATTTATTTCTAAATTTTTAATGGGCTCAAATTGCATAAAAAGTAAATTCAGAGATTTTAAGGTTATGTGTATTTTTCTCTTGAATTATTTATTTATTTATTTATTTTTTTTAATGATTGTGTTTCAGATTATACTTCATATTTTATGCAATACTTCGAATGAAAATTATAAAAGATTAATGTGCATGAAAAATATTGAAATATTGTCCACTCAAATTTTTACTCTTCAAATTAAATTACTTACAATATTTCCATACGGTATATTTTGTCATTAATAGGGAAAAATCTGATATAGAAAAAGAAATTCAACTTTAAAAATAAGATTAAAAAAATATATATATATTATGGAGAACTGTTTGAATAAAAGAATTATTAATCAAAGAAAGATGAAAATGATAGCCTGTTTGAAACATGGCTAATTTCAATTTTAATTCAATGTTTTTCTCTCCAATAATAAAAAAATAAATAAACTAAACTTGATATTTTTTTAAACATTTGAGTATTTTATTTAAAAAATGCAATTTAATTGTTTAAAGAAAGATAATAAAATATTTTTACTCTAAAATGCTATAATATATGAATAAATGTTTCTAAAATTTACTTCAGTAGCTTCAAACGAAAGAGACAATTTTGGTTATCGAGTATGTTAAATGACAGCTGTAACGTGAAAGACATGTTTACAAAACTAAATTACACGTAAGTGCGAAGCTAAATATATTGTAATATTTTGAAATCCTGTGTTTACGGAGAAAGACAAACCTACTCAAAGTGGCCTTTTCTAGATAAAATGAAAGTGTCTTCCATAGATAAACATTAAGGAAGGGAAAGAGATGTTGGTGAAATACAGGACACTAGTTTAACGTCTTATTTTACATTAGAAGCTTTCAGAAGAAAATTACTTAGCTGGAGATCTTGAAAATTAACATTTCGGATAAAGATATTTTTAAAAATTAAGGCTCTTGGTCAGTCATACCTCCAGATTATTCTCTGCAATGTTAAACCTATGGCCATGAGCTGCATTCGTATTTTTCAAATTTCTCGTCAGAAAATTTATATTTTTATCTCCTTTTTCCTCTATACAATTTTTAAAGGATGTCTCTTATTGCATTGTTAATAAAAAAACCCCAGATGTTTCTTTATCTATGAAAATACTATAATATAACTACGAAAGAGTTACTAACGATTCCGAAAAGCGTTCTTTATCTTTAAAAACCTCAGAAACCAAATGGTATTGAGATTCAAGGAAGCTTTTATAAAAACAAAGTTTCGTTTGCTGCCACTGATTTTCGGAAACTTTTTCGAATACTTTTTTTTATAGTGTATTAATAAGTTTTATTAACCCGGAATATGAGATTTTTGGATGCTATCCATTCCCAAGTAAACATTTTCAAGTTCAACAAACATATTTTACAAACAAACATAATAAATTAGCAGCATTCATATTAACATTATATTTAATATTATTTTGCATGTATAAATTGAATTATGCAGCTGAAAATGTTTAATTGAGAAATGGTAGCATCCTAAAAACAGGTATTTTGGTTTGAGAAAACTGATTAATTACGCTATAAAAACCATTCGGAAACGTTTACGAAAATTAAAGGCAGCAAAATAAACTTTGTTTTTAAAATGCTTCATTAAATCTCAAGAATATTTTTTTTTTCAAGTTTAAAAACAATTAAATGGGAAATTTGAAAAATTAAAATGCATTCCAGGGGCATAAGTTTAACATTATAAAGAAGAATTTCAGATCTGACTGACCAGGAGCCTTCAAAAGTTGCTTAAATCGAAAAATGTGTTGTTTGAAATCGGCACCAGAGCTCCAGAGCTCAAAAAAGTGATTGCTTGAACTCACAATTTTAAAAAAATGTTTTCGTTTATATATATATATATATATTTTTTAGAACCTTATCGATTTGCTCGATAATCGAATGATTCAGATATTTTGGATTTTAGCAAAAAAAGTTTTATTTATTATTATTTTTTTTTACATCATTAAAAATAGAAATTTAGCATAAAAATCAAGCTCATTTTTTACTTGGTATTTGAAGGAGACCTTGTATTAAATTGAAAATTATCTTTCTTCACGCTTTATCTTGAAAATTGGAATTTATTCGTCCCCCAAAACAGTATGTTTGTAAATTATTAATTTCATATAAAAAAATTCTCGTAAAAAAAAAAAAAAACTATTGACCTTAAAGTTTGATGGATAAAAAAGTAAAAAAAATAAAAAAAAAAGTAAATATTTTCCATTTAGCCCCTAAAATGACAATGAATGATGAATAGATATAAGAGATTAAAAAAATATCTATAATGCTATCACGTTAAGTGAAAATAAAATTATTAACTCAAAACAGATTTTAATGAATTCGATCTATTTTAGTCAAGATTTGATATAGATTTTCTGAATATTTTCTATGCAGTTTTTTACAGTCCTAGCGAATATATATATTTCCGTAACAAAAAAATTACATGAAATTTTTTTTTTGCACACTGGTTTTCCCCAAAACATTTTTTCTGTAGCGTTTCACATGATGAGAGAAATATGTTTAATGTGATTCTAAGCTTCTCATAATTGAGCTATATTTATATGAACTGAGTTTTCAGCATTGAAAAGTTTTGAAATTAATGGTTCATGTTTAGCTACGCATTTCAGATGTTTTTGTTATTGTTTTTATTTTCGTTATTTTCGTCATTTTTTTATTTATGGGAGATATTTAGGGCATTTGAGTGTGCAATACGTGTAATAGTTTATTTATTTATGTTTTAGGTAGCTTTCAACACAAAAAAAGTATAAAGCTACCTATTGCAGCCGTTCGGAGGAAAGCAGTTCCGGAAAATTTCGATATATTTTCCCCGATCATGACCCCCAGACCACAAAACCACCTTCCGTTCAAATGTTGATTTATATATATATATATATATATATATATATATATATATATATATATATATATATATATCTGACCTATGCCATACGATAACACTCGTATTTATAAATCAATTTGAATTAAACTAATTGTGTGTATTAAGCTCACCAATGTCTCGACCGAGTTCGTTGGCCAGCTTGGTCTCCCATTTTGTTTCAAGATGGCGGCAATTTAAAAATTTAAAACTAAAGTAAATATACAAAAAATTAAAAAATCAAATTTATTTTTTGCTTAACTGTTAGGCCTTGATACAAGGATTCCGGAGTATTTTTTGTTTTACCTCTATCTTAAAAAACGGCTGGGATACAGCAGTTTGAAATTCTAGGGTGGCAGACATTTTGAAACAAGATAGCACATTACAAAAATCCAACGATTAATTTATAAGTTTTTGTGAACGCGACTTCTCGCAAATTATTATCTTTCATTGTTGTAATCATTTTCCCAATCATACGCATAAAACTATATATTCATATCAGCGCCAAATTCTCGCCAAATTTGCCGACATTTGGCGAAATATCCCCAAATTTGGCGACCGAAATAAGTCTTCATAAATGAAGCCAACTTGGCTATAGTTGACTAATTTGGCAAATTTCTTATTCAAATTCAGTATTAAGGATGTTCTGTAATGGGGTATTTTGCATTTTAGCTTGCTGTTTCGAGTAACATTAGCTAAAATTTTAGAACGAAGATATAGGAAAGCTACATTTTCCTTCCGGTACAGGCCGGAAGGACTTTTTTACTTTCTAAAAGACAGGATTACTGAATCTATGTGCTGAAGAAACTTTTATGCTGAGTAATTTTTATTTACAAAATCAAACTATGTTGTTTGAAATAATTGTATGGCCAATCAGTATTTTTGACTAAAACACTTTTCTTCTGAAATAAATTTTTATGCACTGTGTAACTATCGTATACCTAAATATTAGCAAATGTTTTCTGTCAGCAATGACTGGTAATTTTCCTTTGAACAAAAAAATACGCATATGTGTAAAGTTATCATGGATAAGACACAAATTCTTTCGATTTTACCTATGCACTTAACAAAATAGCAAATTATCAATTTTCTATATCATTTAAGTGATCCAATATTATAAATAATACCCATTAGTTCAAAAAAGTTTTATTATTAATTCATGCGGTAATTTTAAATAAAAAATAATAATCGATATACTGTAAATTTATTCTCATAAGCCAGCGCGTTATGAACCAAATAAATAAAAAGAGAGAAAAATTACTCATTTTCATTAAAATAACAATCTATAGGCTAAAAGTGATTACAGTAAAATGAAGGCTTAAAAACTTTTGAAAACCAGACCTACTAATTTAGTACACACAACCGGTGACATTCTCAAGCTCAGTAATGATAAAATAAACTATGTTCGCAAAAAATTGGAAATATGAACTTGATGAAATACGAACACAAGTTCATATTTCAAAGTTATTATTATTATTATTATTGCAAAAATAGGTTTTTTTTTTATCATTACTGATCTTGATAATGTTACTGGTTGTGTGTACTAAATTGGTAGGTCTGGTTTTTAACAGGTTTATAAGCATCCATGTTTATTGTAATCAGTTTTAGTATATGTTTTTTTTTTATTTTAGTGAAAGAGAAGTTTAATCAAAGCAAAATAAATGAAACAAAATAAAATAATTATGCATGTCGAAATCAACTCAAGTATATTTATACAAATCTGTATTTTATAAAATCTGTTATTTGCAACCGTGTACAATTTATAGTTTTATTATCATTTGAAATCCTTAGCACTTTATTTCAATAGTAGCTGTACATTTAGTCAAGGTATTGTAAGATTTCTGTTACTTTTATAAATAAAAGTATATCATCAAAAGTTCATTTTCCTTTGCGTAAGGAAATTTAACCTTCTAAGAACCACATAATAAGAACAACTAATGAGATTTCAAAATGTAAAACTGCTTTCAGAAAAGGAAAAATAATTTTATAGCAATGACATTACAACTACAAAATTCACATTCATAATTTTGGAATTGAAACTGCTCAAAAACTCTAGCATACAAGCAGCAAATAATGATTTATGAAAATAGACTGCGGCAACATAAAAGGAAAAAAAATGTTAAGAAATCATGTATACCGGATTTCGTATGTAAAATAATTATTTCCTTATTCCGTGATATTTTCTGAACCGGTTTTCTCAAAATGAAACTAACATGGACAAAATGTATGGTGAATAATATAAACGTTTAAAAAAAAAAAAAACTTCCTTGTCCTGATTTTAAACAATTATTTGGTTATAAAAACTTTCAGAGAGTATATGAGATAATGCATAAAGTAATTGTACCTTGAAGTTTAGTGTGAGTGTTAATGTAAGATTTTTTTTTTTGAACTGTAAGAATTATAATAATTTTTATTAAATGCAAAACCATAAAATGAAAATTTTAAGTTAAAACATTATAATTAAAGTCAATCAACAATGAAAATATAAAAATAATTTTAAATTTAAAAATATAAAATCTCATAATTTATAAAAACTTTTTTTTCATAATTCAAATATATGAATTAAAAAATATATTAATTTCATTTCAATGAATTTCAAGTTATTTTTTATTATAACAAACTGACTTTTAGCAAGGTGTCAAGTTAATGTACAAAACGTTTTGTGGATATATTTTTGAAACTTTATGAATACTTAAATATCATTGAAATCTCTTCAAAACACGAAAAATTATAAGAGTTTTCAAAGTTATTTATTAAAGTGTAGCATTTTTTAAAATCAATTCCTTGTAAGCGTTAATTAGATCGGAAAACATTATAACGTTTTAATTTATTATGTCGGTTATATTTACAAAATATAAAATTACAATTCCTGTTTACAATTCTTGACGTACAAACATGACTTTTCAGATGGTCTTTTCCCAAGTTCATATACAGATATATGAATCACTAGTAAAAAGAACTTATTCGTATTAAATGACCCAGAAAGAAACGCAAACTCTTTACCGTATATTCTGGTTTATAACGCACTCCGGCGCATAACGCGCATCTATGATTTGAGAATGTGTTTTTCTATTTTTAGGTATATTCGGCATATTGCAAGCTCCCCCTTTTTTAAAAGAAACCTGCATGAGAGATTTAGCATGAAAATACAGTAAAAAGAATTAAAAAATATAATAACGTAGTACAAACATAAGGAAAATATTCAAATGCAAAATGAAGACATACGCTACTACCAAGCCTTTACGTGCTTCAAAATCCCCACAAAGCGTTTGGGATCGAACCTCTCGTTTATTGAAGTAATCACGTCTTGTTCATTAATATAGAAATCTCAATTATTATGTTTAATTTTTATACCCAGAGTTTAATGTGCACCTGTAAAATTTAACCTATTTTCTTTTTTCATATGTGCGCGTTATACTCCAAAATATACAGTATTTTTTTTTTTTTTTTTTTTTTTTTTTTTTTTTTTTTTTTTTTTATGTACTGTATATTTTCGTGTATGCCGTGTGTTTCTCACCCCCCCCCCTTTCCAGCCCTTTTGAAAAATTTACTTTAAAAATCTAGGAGAGCAGGATAATGAATATTTGGAATTTGCCTGGCCTCTGTATATATATATGACCATTGGTTACTGCATAAAATCGTTGAGCGGATATTTTATGTTTAATTGTGCAAAGCCACGAGATTAAACATTGTTCATATGAACTGTAGAAGTACTTGTTAGATTTTAATAGAATAAAATATGTTTTAAATGTTTTGCGCCTATCTATATATCTTAATCAGTATCTTTTTGGTTAGTGCGTCACGCTAACATGCTACATGGCTACAGTTCGATTCCGGTCTGCGGGCTGAGTAAGGTTTATTCAAACTTTTATCCCTTCGGGATCCAAGTTTACTTAAAAACTAAATACTGGGGATTCCATGTTAGGCTGACCACCTGACCGGGATATATGCTGTATAGCATCCCAGGACCCTTCGTCAAGAGAAAATAGTCGGGCATTGCAGGCCATGATTCTTAGGGATTGTAGCAGCACGGAGTTTATGTATATCTTAAAATGAAGTATTAAAAGTCTGGAAGCGCTTGTTGCAAGAGATATACACGGAAAAATTCACAATTAAGTTAAACCGCTTTAGTGAGTACAAATATGTGGCATAAACGAGATCCATTTAAGGAGCAGCAATTTTATATCAAAATATACCATGATATTTTTTAGAATATTAAAACGTGACACTCATATGTGTACATTTCTGGTGTTAATTATAAAACTAACACCTTTTCGCGTAATAATGAGTAAAATGTGCTCCGTTCTTTTTTTTTTCCATTTACATACGCTAACATTTTTTGTAAATCCCATTTATGTGAAGGAAATCGTGAATTTTTAAAGTTTTTATTTTACGTAGAAGTCTATTTGTACACAGTAAAGACACAAGGGAAAGTGACTAACATCCTAAATGGATTTTTTTATTAATTTTTTATTCCATCTGCGGCAAAAACACACACTTGCATACAATTTAGATTTGAATGCAATGGAACTGCGATTTATTTTTTTCAAATATTATAATTAAAATACAAAAAATTCTAGAAATTTTAGCGTCTTATCTTCTATATTTTTAAAAAAGTAAGAAGTAAGTGATCCACAAGTCACAAAATAATTAAAAATTCAATATTTAAAAAAGTATAGACAATAAAAATATATGGTTTTCACAGTAATGCACAGGGATTAGACATGGAATTTTTTTTTTTTTGACCGCAGAAAAATTATTGCCAGAATAGAGGCAGTCGTCAACGACAGTTAGTACTTTAGGAGTTCCATTATCTAAGCTATCATGAGACAAGAATTAAGGCAGTAATCCTTTTTGATGCTCCATACAGTAACTTACTACATCTCACAGTGTGCTAAAATGACGAATTTTTACGACATACAGTGCGCCCCAAAAATTTATAGACAACGGGGTTTTCTTATTTTACAATTGAAAAGAGGAGTAACAATTTCAAAACAATTTATAATTATTATAAATAATATCAAGACAATAATAATACTATACAGAAATAATATTACCCAATCACAGACTTTGTGAGAAAAATTAAAACATAAATTTTACTGTCCCAAAAATTTATAGACAACTAATTTTTTTTTTTTTTTTTTTTTTTTTTTTAACGTTCAAATTTTTAGGCCGTCTTTTCTAAGCACTTCAAAAACTCGATCAAGCAAACTCAAAACAAAAGTTTGAAGAAAATCTGGCTTTAAAGAAAACCAACTTCATTCAATTTGTAGCTTTAGATCTTGAACTTTTGCAAATTGACGCCCATTATTATGTACGTTTGTCGCTAATATAGCGCAGAGGTTCTGTATTGGGTTCATGTCAGGACTTATGGATAGCCAGTCCATAACTAAAGAAAAAAAAATTGATTTTACAGTATAATACTTGCACCCCAACTCCCAGTATTATACCGTTAAATTAACAGTAATAAACAGTAAAATAAGCAGTAATACTGTTAATTTTACGGTAAAGTTATTGTTAATTTTACGGTATAATGTATCATAGAAGGAATATCATATGAGGTAAAGAAAAAAAAAAAGACACTTCGTCAAAATGTGCGACAATAGCTATTCTCACTAATAATATTCGTCAAATTGAGCAGTGCCGCTGTACAAGATGCTGACAGAAATGAAACACAACTGGTTGATGGCAAATGTAATCATGCTGGCCATAAAATTTGCTTTATTAGAAAAATTAGGGTACCCACTCCAGGCATCGCGTATCACAGAATATAGGTAAAAACATTTTTTTATTTTTTTTTTTAAATTGAAAACTACATACTTAATTATAACTAAATATTTTTACATTTAAAATATTTTTTTAGATTGCCCATTAAGGACATTAGAAATCATTTTTATATGAAAAATAGCAATTAGGTATTCGAATAAAGTTTTGAAATTCATTAAAAACGATACTTTTGTTTCAGCCGTATACCAGGAATCAATAGCCGAAGAAATCTCCAAAGATTTCGCTACTTACAGCAGATATTTTTATTCTGACAATTTCAACGGTTTAACAGTGTAGTTCGATTACATGTCTGTTAAATTTGTGTTTTATTTTTATTATTTATATTATTTTATTGATGACATTTTAATTTCGTTTTGGAAAATTAGCCAGAAACAAATTTTGAACTACTTATATTGCCTTAAGTGCAAACGTGTTAATCTTTCGTAATCGGGCTACAAGCGATAGAGATAGATTTGAAAAAATCATGCTAGATAATTATTTTTAAAAACATGAAAATCAGTAAATTGAGATACAATTTTCAAGAAATTGCATTTGAAAGAACATTTTTTTCCCTATTTGTCGTTGTAAAAATTAAAATTGTGCGATGTTTAGAAATTAAAAAAATTGCAATAAAAAATATTGGTTAGTCATCGTCAATATGACATGAGATTTACTTTCGGACATGTTTTTGCTTTATATATGTCTTTCTTTATGTTTATGTGAGAACCGCATCGTGCTACTCCCTAACACTTTTCAAATTATTGGATTTGTGGTTCTGTTATAACTTTTGGATTCCCCCCGTCCGTAATTAGGTAAAAAGTGCATATTGAAATATGATTATGAAGGTTTTTTTAGTATTGAAATGTGAGATGACATGTTCTGTACATAAATGGTGTTTTTTTTTTTTTTCTAAAACACAACTTTTCTCTGTATAATTGGAAAAAAGAGATTATATTACTTCATCTCCATTTACCTATGCGACAGATGTACTCTTAATCCCGTTTATTTGAAGAAAATAGTGACTATTTTCAGCTTCTACTTTACATTATTACGAAGGACTATACCATAGACGTCTATTTGTACATAGAGTAAAGGAATAAAGGAAAGTAACTAACATCCTAAATGGAATTTTCTAGTTGACTTTCATCTTTCATGCGTCTGTTTGTCATCGGAATTAGTTACTTAAAAGACTAAAATATCCGTTTCGTTTTAAACGAAGTAGGCACATTGTGATGTGAAAATACTGTGTTATTATTTGTTTTTAAGCTAAAAACTTATTTTTAGGCAAAAAAGCTGCTTTACTGAATTCACGTGTTTCTTAATCCTGATGCTTTCTCCCTCTGTTTAAGTTAAATAATTATGAAAGTACTGCATTTTTATAATCTACTTACATGCAAACTGAGGCTTTTAAAATTAAATTTGGAAGACAAATGTTTTTGTTCACATTAATTTTCAATGGCAAAAACACGTTTGAATGTAATTTAGATTTGAATGCAATGGGAGTGAGCTTTAGATTTAAAAATATATAATTTCCAAATAAATAAATAAATAAATAATAATAAATAAATAAAATCTAGAAGTTAAAACCCATAGCATTTTTAGTGCATTTTTTTATATTTTTATACTAGTAAAAATGATGAAAAATGTATGGGAAAATACACCTATTTTGGTGATTATAATTTTATTTTCGTATGCAAAACATTTCGTAGATATTTAATTTGTCGTTAGCGGAAACGAACAGATTGTTTAATACGATTAAAGAAATTAAACCCAAATTTAGATTTTTATTTAAAATGACGACAGAATAGGAAGCAAAACGGCAATTTTTATGTAAAATAGAACAAAAAACTAGAAAAAATCATATATATAACACTAAGAAAGGCATTTCACGCCAAATATCGAAAGAAAAAATTATTTCTCCAATTGTATCTAAACATTTGTATTTCAGAGTATTACAAAGAGCGGGAAAAGTTTTGTTGCATTAAAAAAGTATCATTTCTTCTCTTTAGATATTTAATTATTGACAATATATTGATATTATATATGATGATGCGGTTCTTTAGTTATGTTTTTCACACGCTCATTGACTTTTTTCTGTTGTTCGGTAAAAGGTAAAAGTTTGAACCAAAATACTCAAAAGACAAATATTGTGTCATAACATGCGCATAAATGTTTTGTGGACAAATGCAAAACTGCTTACAGTTGAGCAATCATTTCACAAACAAAATTAGAGGATAATTTCTGAATATCCCCCTTCTGGAGTGGACTAACATCAGCTGCAAAATTTGCTTTCCTTGAAAAACTGTATGGTGTTAAAATGAATCCAATATATATATATATATATATATATATATATATATATATATATATATATATATATATATATATAATTATAATATCTATGAATTTCAAAAACATATCAAGTTCTAATATCATTCTACTAAAATCTACAAAGAGATAATTAATGATAATGTGTAATCAGAATACCACATAGCTAATAATTAACTTGTGCAATCATAAAATTACCATATCATGTGCTTCAATGGTAATTAGCCAAATTTACTCATACCTGAAGAACATTTAAAAAGAAAGAGAGAGAAAGGGGAAAAAATATATATATAAATTGGAGTTGCTATTAAGTAAACACAAATGGATTAATAAATTAATTATGAACATTATTCAGTGGAAAACTGGACCACAAGAGAACCAATCAAGAATTGGATATGAAAAAACACATGTGGATGTACTCGTCAGCCTGGCTGCACCCACATGTGTTTTAAAAATAATTCAGTATTTCATAATTCTTCTGGCATGATGCTAAGAACTGTAGAATCAGCCAAGTATACTGAATTATTACCAGACAACAATTGGAAAAATTTAAAATTGGAAATATGTAAACTATTGAGTTTTATGATACCATAATTTTGCCTAGTTGGCATATAAATCACTTTGATTAACTTCTATATATATATATATATATATATATATATATATATATATATATATATATATATATATATATATATATATATATATATATATATATATATATATAAAGTCAATATACCCACAAACTGTGGAGCCATGGGTTCAAAAGTACTTCAGTTGTAAAAAAATATATATTAAAAATAAATTAAAAATAAAATAAATTATAAAATAAAATAAAAAATTGCACCAGCCTATCGGCTCAGAAACCAGATGCACCCAGGGACTGATTTCCCATAAGCCAAAAGAATTAAATAATCTAACTAAATAATAATAAAAAAATTATAATGAATATATTATTTAAAATTCAGCTTGGTATAGTAATAATGTCTTTAATACAGGATGAAATACTGACTGATATTTAATAGTTTCAACTATTTTCCTCTTATATAAACATAAATACAAACTGAAACTCATTTAGAAAGACTCTCCAGTCAGTGCACATTCTATTGATATCTAGCTCACTTTTACCAACACAAAAATATTTAATTTAATTTTAAGTCTCGATAGATTAGATTATTGAAAAATGGTATATTGTATTTAACTTGCATTTAACTAACTGGTATAAAACGTTGCACATTTTGTAATGCGTGAAAGGTGAAGGCAGTGAAATAACATGCACTTATGACACTCGAGGCAGACTTTTTTACATCCCTCTATGCACCTTTTTATTTCACGAAATTATTATTAAAAACTACCGTGAAATGATACAAATATTAATAATAGTGTATTTTATTTTATTTTATTTTTAAATTATAATTATTGACGGAAATTTGCATGTCTGTACATAAGAGCAGTTGACTCTATTTGCCGCTACTTTCATACATTACAACGTAAGGAGCCCCCAATGAATGCTTTTGCCCCATTTCTATAAGTCGGTCCCTGAATGTACCTATTGACATCTAATAGAAATACATCTAAATACGTATAATATAATACATCTAATAATAATGAGATGTCAATGGATGTACCAGAACTTTTTCCGCATCCTGTACTGTCTGTCATGAATCCAGCGTATATATGTAAGAACGTACACGTGCACTAACATTGTTTAATTGTACGTAGAGATAACTTTATAATAATTGAAAATTTATATATTTAATTTTGTCTACGAGTCTAGATCTACGCTTTGATTTTCGCAAAGTTGTTCAGCATAAGATGGAGTTTAAAAATGTAATTTATTAAAGGGGGACCGAATTTCAATCGAATTTTAAACCGAAAATTCATGTTCGAAGTTTGATGGTCACTGTGAACAATCTTTCGTAAGTCTTAAAGAAAGATTTAAAATGTTTTCTAGGCTGTTTTGTGTACATACATTTATATAGTTTTAAACTGTTATAAATTTAAATTATTTATTAAAAATCTAAATATATTATAAACAGTAGTTACAAGGCTTTATAGCGAAAATGATAGCTTCCATCGCAATAGATTTTGCACTAAATGGTTGTCTTCGAGACTATTTAACAAAAACAGTAAAAAATAATGAAATTAAAACTTTGAAAAATTATGTATGCAAAATAAAGTAATTACTCTAACATAAGAAATTTTAAAGAGCGCTGCACTAAAATTTTATAAATATATATTCTAAATATATTTTCTATGTGAATAGTTTCTAAAATAAATTTGTAATAGAGCCGATAAGACATTAATTAAGAAACATCTAACTATTCAGAAGTAATTTTTATCAATGTTAATGAGCACTGTAACAATGCAGGAAAATATGAAGAAAATTGTGTCTAATACAGAATTTCTGTTTTGTAAATTTTGTATTTCTTTGCAGAAATGAGTGGTAACAATAATAATTTATTGTGTGTATAAACAAATTTTATCTACAAAACTTGGGTAAAAAGCTCCTGTACTATAACCAGTGTCAGTATGTCAAACTATTTTTTCTTTATCTAACTTAATTGTTAAAAATATTACAACTATGCAGTGCAATTTCAATCAATCAATAACGAAATCCGTAGTATCATTATAAGATTTTTGTTTCTCTGATCAGTGTTCTTATTGCAAGTACTGTGAGTATGGTGTTTTCTAGATTTTTTTCTATCCTTTTGAAAAACAGGCATAGAAATCGAGTCATGTTTATGCTTGTAAGTTTCAAACATTGAATCTTATAGATTTTAAGTTCCAATTCCCTTTTTTTAAATGAAAATACAGGAATGGATCCTTTCCATTTTTTTGGAGGAGGGGGGGGGAAGGGGGGAGGTGAGGGTTCAGGGCGCTATCCACATCCTCTGGTTACAGCCTTGGAGTGTATATAACGAAAATAATTTCCGAACTTGTATTAAGTGAAATGGGGGTCCCGCCAACTACAACCGATATCAAAAGGGATCCTTGGAATTATAAAGGTTAAGAACCGCTGCTCTAGAATATAAACTATATAAGATGCAGTACAGTTATGTAATATGCAGGACTACGATGGAACAAGACTATAATTTTAATAAATTTTCTAAAAATTAAAAAAATGCATAGCTTGATGTGCACGTAAGATTTATCTTAAAAAAAAAAAAAAAAAAAAAAAAAAAAACTGGTATAACAGCTGTTTTCCAATGCTTAGAAAGTGCTAAAAGTTTGGGCTTAAAAATACACTTCTTATAAGAAAAAAGCTCTGAAATGGATGTTGTTATTTATTATATGAAGTGCAATTTATAATAGAAATAACAAATTAACCGGGTATTAATCTTAAAGTTAGTTAATTAGAAATGAAAGAGATTTATAAGGTTTGGGGTGCGAACCCTTTTTATGGATTCCTTCACGCAATAAGTAGTTGCCTGACTGAAGCTATTAATAAAAGGGCAATTTATCACAACACATTTACTAATGAATTAGGGTTAATCCATAAGAGATCTATTACAACTTGAAACAACCAAAATTTTTAGTTTTTAAATTCATAAAAACAAAAATTATACATCTAGTACAGGAACTACTCTGTGGCACTATTATTTGGAAGTGAAGGTACGGATTAAGAATTCTTTTATTATTATTACTTAAAAAAATAACGTAATTTAAAAAAAAAAACAATCACTCTGATTTGTTACTAAATGAAATTACTTTAGTTCAATTAATTAATATGGCTAACACAAATAATTTATGTTTCTTGAAATTATATGTAGTATAGAAAGTATATATAACAATTTTGATTACAATTTATGTATTTCTGATTGTAATATTTTGTTATTAACAAAAACATTATGATTATTTGTATAATATTTTTTTTTAAAAAGGGAAATATCATAAAAATGAAGTCGTTATTGAAAAAAGAAGCCTCTACTTTGAAATAATTTCTATAGAAAAAAATCATGAATATGATGATTATCTATGACATTAATAAAAAATAACTATCATGTACGAAGTGATTCTGACTGACCTTGATACTTCTGTCAAGATTTTATTTTGAAGTCTATATTTAGTCTGCACTGTATACTTTTCTTAACCCAGTTTTATCCGCGACTCGATTTAGGGATCTATTACTTTTTTTAAATACCCAGTTTAGATATTTCATTGATGTGAATAAATAAATGTATGCCAGACAGTCAGTTTTAGATATACTCTTACGTAGTTTCATGTACATGTTTTTTTCATCTGAGATATGGCAGATTGAATATAAATACAAAGATCATTCAATAAACAGACAAAACTGTATGTAAAACTTTATACAGAAATAACCAGAAAAAGTATATAGAGTTTGTAAATATAAAATTGGTCTAAAATTTATAAATAACGTTTCTATAAAATTTTTCGGGTTATTGCAGATTGAATATAAATACAAAGATCTTTCAATAAACAGACAAAACTGTATATAAAACTTTATACAGAAGTAACCAGAAAAAGTATATAGAGCTTGTAAATATAAAATTGGACTAAAATTTTATTAATAATATTTCTATAAAATTCTTCGGGTTATTTTGAAATGTATATGATAAACTTTTTTTTCATTAAGTTTTTGAAATTTGGATGTATTATTGGTATTTTTAGACTGAAACTTTCAAGAAAAAAAAAAACACCAAAATAATAAATAAATGGTATGGAATTTATTGATTAAATTTTTTGGGAAAAGGATTCTATAAATATAAATTTTAAATTAATTTCGAAAAGGTATTTCTAAATAATAAGTTTTTTTCTTTTTCCTTTATACCTTATTTTCGAATGTGAATGGAATTTTTTTATAACAATCATTAGATACTTATAAATAATTTTAGGGTTTGAAGTAAGAGTTATTGCATTATGCCCGTAACGATCTACCATGTTCTTAATGAAGAAATATCACATTTCCCGGCTGATTCAGAGCCAAGATAATTCATTTAATTTAAACTATCAATTTCATAATTTCTGGCAGCAGCAATTCACGGAAAACGAGTAACTCGAAAATAAAAGGCGCAATTTAAACCACAAAATATTCCACTGCTCGAGAAATTCTTCTAAAATAAACACCGACCATAGCATCCCATTTGCAGGTAAAGTAAAACCCCATTTACGTAGTGGAGAGAGAGCCTAGCAAAGCCTGCTTTCCAGGGGCATAGAAAACGTTTTTAAATTCGCCACCAAGGAAAGATTATTTTTCCTTAATAAGCTATACCCTGGGAGGCTGTGAGTAGGAGAGGGGGGGGGTTAGAACATAGGCGTTACCAATAAGCTCTCCTAGCAAGACTAAAATTCCTCGCGTCGCCTTCAATTACCTCAGAGGGCTGCAGCCACGGAATTCATACTCGCTTTTCTCCCTCTCTAGTGCGAAGTCTCTTCTTTCCCCCCTCTATTGCCCCCTCGCCCCAGATTAACACACCCACCTACACATCATGTCCTATGTGTATGTATGTGTGTATGTGAGGACTTAGAATGGATGGCTAGAAAATGCTAGGGGGGCTTGGAATCTCTGTTTTTTGTGTTTTTAACTTTCTTTTTTTTTTTTTTTTAATGTTTTTTTGTACCTTGGAAGTTTTCTTATCTGAGGGTGAAAGAAATGAGTACGTTTTAATGTTGACGTTAGATGTTATTGATTGCAACTTTGATATGGTGAAGGGTTTTAAATGAGATTTGTCAATAAAATGTGTATTTTACATTCTAGTTAGAATGCTTTTTCGTTTTGTGAACATAGGTGTTTTCTTGTTTTAACTCATGTATACTAGTAGAAAATATTTGTACAAAATATGTGTTCTGTATTTCTGTATAGAGATTTTTAGGTATCGTTTTTAAACTTCATATGATGATTTATGGTGAAGTAGGAATAAAACAGGACAAATTGAATATATATATATATATATATATATATATATATTACATTTTCTTTATACCTTAAACTAAATATATTTTACTTTGCCTCCTTATTTTATTTAAAATTTTATTAGAATTTTCTGATTTTAATATTATGTCATATACTATTGATTTTAATCAGTTTTCTTAAGAATTTCAAGTGCTCTAGCATCCAGTCTCTTCCTTTCTCTACATTGTTACATCCACATGTACATCATGTTCTCTATGCATGTATGTAATGTGTGTGAGGACTTAGAATTGATGGTTAGAAAATGCTAGAAGGCTTCTCATCTCTGTTTTTTGTGTTTTTAACCTTCTTTCTTTCTTTTCTTTTCTTTTCTTTTTTTTTTTTTTTTTTTTTTTTTAATCTGAGGGTGAAATAAAGGAGAACGTTTTAATGTTGACATTAGATACTATTGATTACAACTTATATGGTAAAGGGTTTTAAATGAGATTTGTCAATGAAATGTGTATTTTACATTCTAGTGCTTTTTCGTTTTGTGAGCATAGGTGTCTTTTTGTTTTAACTCATGTATACTAGTAGAAAATATTTGTACAAAATATATGTTCTGTATTTATGTAAAGAAATATTTAGTTATCGTTTTTTAATTTCATCTAAAGACGTTTTAAAGGATGATTTATGCAAAGTTGGAAAAAGTAGGATAAATTAAAAATAGAAATATCACAGTTTCTCTATATCTTAATCTAAATTTATTTTAATTTGTCTCCTTATTTTATTTAAAATTATATTCTGATTTTTAACATTGCTATAATTTTCTGATTTTAATATTTTGTCGTATGTTATTTATTTTACTCGTTTTTTTAATAATTTTGACTGTTCTAGCATCCAGTCTCTTCCTGCACCCAAATTACCACATCCACATGCATATCATGACTTGTATGTATGAATGTGCGTATGTGAGTATTTAGAATGGGTGATTAGAAAATGCTAGGAGGGTTTGGAATCTCTGGTTTTTTGGGTTTTTAAGTCTCTTTTCTTATGTTTTTTTTTAGCTTGAAAGTATTTTTTTATCTGAGGGTAAAAGAAGTACGTTTTAATATTGACCTTAGATGTTATTGATTAAAACTTTGAAATGGTGAAGGGTTTTTAATAAGATTGGTCAATAAAACGTGTATTTTACGTTCTTACTAGAATGCTGTTCCATTTAGCGAACATTAGCAGTCTTCTTGTTTTGTTAACATGTAGATTAGAAAAAAATATATGTTAATCTGTGTTTATTTATAGAAAGTTTTAGGTTATCTCTTATATATAGGGTGATTAGAAAATGAGTATACATTTGAAAAATTAATAATTCACGGAATAATGTAGGTACATAGGTAAAAATTGACACACATGCTTGGAATGACATGGGGTTTTATTGTAACCACACAAAAAAAAGACTAAAAAAAAGGCCGACAGATGGCACTGAACAGCAAAACGTCAGTGACTCTGCCTGAGAATCGTGTATAAAAGGAGCTGTAATGAGAGAGAGAATCAGATGCGCCAGCAATCGCAGCATGTTGACGTTACCAGAAAAGGCAATGTTAGTGAAGCTCTACTATCAAAATGGGGAATCTGCCGCGATCGACCGACATCAATAGGTATGCTAAAAGACAACATCCAACGCCAATTTCTCACCATAACTGCAGATATGCTGCACAGTGCCGTGTACAACATTGTCCTTCGGCTACAGCTTTGTTGCGGGATGACGGTGGACATGTTGAGCATTCGTTCTGAAGAACATCGTCTTTGCTTTGTCATAATTTGTTATGCTAATTATTGCTTTTCTTATCACACGAAGCGCCATCTGTCGGCCATTTTATGAACTTTTTTGTGGATACAATAAAACCCCATGTCATTCCAAGCATGTGTGTCAATTTTTACATCTCTACCTACATTATTCCGTGAATTATTAATTTTTCAAATTCTGTATTTACTTAATGAAATTTTCAGGATTCATTTTTAAATTAATAATTTAAAACTATAGAAGCATTTTATTGTGAATTATCTAGAGCAGCGTAAAATAGAAAAATAAATATTTTGATTAATAACATTTTTCTTTTTATCTCAAGCTAAATGCATCTTATTATTTTTTGTTTCTATCTTATTTTAAATTTTATTAGAATTTTCTTCAATGAAGCATGATTTTACAATTATTTTTTCTATTCTAATTTGTTTCACTTCCACTTAATTTTTCGGAATAATTTAACCATTACTTGTATGAAGCGTCTATTCTCTCGCATGAGACGCTGAGAGTAACGCACTCACTTAGACATAGTGTTCTAAATATGCATGTATGTTGAGTAAATAAGTGGCTAAAAATTAGGGAGAGGGTGGCATATCTAGTTTGTTGTGTTTTTACCTTTCTTTTTAAGCTTGAAAATTTTCTCATCTGAATGTGAAAGCAATGAACACGTTATTATGATTACCTTAGTTGTTGCGGTTTGCAATTTTTGACATTGTGTTGGCTTATAAATGAGATTCGTCAGTAAAATATGTCTTTTACATTCATGCTGGAATGCCTCTTAAAATTGTGAATATAGGTCGATTTTGTTTTATATGGATACTACTATATAATCCCAGTCAAAAATGACTGAATGATGATCTGCGTTTCGATTTCATAAAACTTCATACAAACAAACAGCATGAAAATTATAACATTGCTGAGCATTTTTTTTTACTCAATATTCAATTTCTGAAACAGTTCAACGATTGATCAAAACATTCAAATTAAATATATATAAAAAAATAATAATCCATGTGCAAATGTTTTTGTAAAAAAATGTGTTATCAATGAGTTTCTAAAGAGATTGGCTCTACACATAGATCATAATGGTTTAACGATTGCAAAAAAACATTAAAACTTTGATAGTTTTAAATTGTCTAAGTTAATAGTATAATAGAGTTTTAAATCATTGCTGCATTAAATCAGTAATTACAGTATACTCTCAAACAGCTTGGTATCCGTGACCAAATTAAAATCATTGCTTTGTTTATTTACATTTTAATTTTTATATTGCTAGTTGTATTTTTAAAATTATTTTAAATATTAAATGCTAATAAAACTCAGTATTTCTAATTAAAATCTATAAAAAGGTATCTATTTAATTGATAATTTTGACAAAATATAATTACAATTTATTATAAGTATATTTGTAGTATATTTAAGGAGTCACTCTCTTTGTCTTGCCCCTGTGTTTGTAGATGGCAGCACAAAATAGAAAAGATATAACGCTATCGTAAGAAAGTGTAAATTTCTGCAGTCCGGGGATTTTAGGTTGCTCATAATATCTTTCAAGAACATCAATAGTTTAAAGATTAACCCTCGAAACAATGTTTAGATCAACAAAGATATTTAAACACCCGTTGCCAATCAGCACAAATAATTTTGATGAACTAGTCTCAAAACTGAATGCACAGCAGTATTTATTGCTATAATAATAATAATTAGCGAAGTGACATACAATTTCCTAAAGATTTCACAAAACATTAAAATTAAATATTGAATGCGTTAATTTAAAAAAAATATATATATTATCTTTATGAAAATGAATGAATTAAAAAAATAAATGGCTCACCAAACCGTTTTCCGTTTGTTTAAACTATTTCAGAAAAAAGTGTTTAAAGAAAAAATTGTTTACAGAAATGTTGATATACATTTTTTATATTAAAATATGCTGAATAGACATGATTTACAGTAGAAGAAATTATCATTTAGTTGTCATATGTTAGCATATGTTTTTAATTAAGCCTAACATGGCCCTTAGCTACGGTCAATTCGCAGACCAGAGTGGTCGCACCCGGCATGGTTACCAACACTCTCCTACACTTGCATTTTATTATAAAGTAGATAGTTTGAATCATGTTTGGATAAAATGGGTGTTCATCTGGATTTAGTCGTTAAATGTCAAATATATCCCAATTAATTTTTTTTTTAAGAAAGTTTCTTATTGTGGTTTATGTTTGATGAAGTTCATAAGAAAAATAATATTAATAAGTCATCAAACTAATTATATTTCACCTTTTCATATTAATTGATTTTAAATCATCTTTAAATTTTACTGCATTAAACTTTATTTTATATATTATTTCCATTTTGTTTCATTAATCCTTATATTTTATATTTTATTTCATTTTTACTGCATTAAACCTTATTTCAGATTTTTACCTCTTAAAATTTAAAAAAAAAAAATTGTGTTTATTTAATCAGTTAAATATTTGTTTTATTTTAAAACGTTTTAAAATTATTTCTACGAATTGTATTTTTATTTAAATACTTTTTTCTTTACATCCTTCATTTTTGTTATATATACTCTGTAAAATAATAATAATAATTTAATATAAATAAATAAATAAATATATATATACCCGCTTCAATTTCCGTATTTTTACGAAATTTTCTTATTCCGATGAAAGTGATTTCGTGAATATGTCAAAAAGGGTGGATTTGAGAATATCTTTGACAGCTAATGCTAAATTTTCATTTTCTCTAAAGCTGTGGGATTTATTTTTATTATTACCATGCAAAAGAAAACAATCCAAAAATTTACGGAAATTGTACTGGTAAAATACGAAAATCCTTTTTAAAGTATAAAAATATAAAAAATCCCAAAGCATAAGCGTAACTGACAAATTAAGCACACTTTTAGCACTGTTATCTGTCAAGCCTATTCTTAATAACCATATCTTATATCAATAATATTCTTATATTCCATATTCTCTCCTGACTCATTCACGAAATCCTTTCATGGAAGAATAAAATTTCGTCACAATACGGACATTGTACTGGCAATCAACTTATTATTAATATTACTATTTATTTATTTATTTATTTTGTACAGTGTATGTAATATTACTTTTGTAGATCATGTAACAGTTAACATTTATATTATTTTTGTTCCTCATTTTTACTGTCTAATGAAACGGAAATCCTAGCAGTTAATTATATGGGATTATTTCGAAGACAGTTTTGGATTGATTAAATGAATGTAAAATCTTGTATCTTCCAAAACAGATCCCAAACGATTTTTATGTCTTTACAATAATATTTTTTGCTTCTCAATCTTCGGTAGCGTATTACTGCTTGCGCGGCAGCGTATTACTGCTTATTTTACGATTTAATACTGTTAATTTTACGGTATAATACTGGCAGCTGGGGCGCCAGTTTTATACTGTAAAATCAACAGTTATTTTTTGCAGTGTATAATTACGAAAAGCAGGTGTAGCATATTAAGCAATGTGTGTATCACATTCTTCTATACAACAGTGAGTATGGGGGAAAAACATTTGTAAACGAGTTAACAGAATTTCAAAAATCACATTTAAATATATTCATTAAATTAAAGAGAAAAAAAAAGAAAGACAAAATTACCAAATGCATCATCTTAGTGTGTCGCTATATGATCACTAAAGATAATTTATCAGTTAAAAATTCTAGACATGTGGTGTATGACAGAACAGATAGCAAATCGTGACATTAGGTGATGTTTAGTAGCTTTTAGAGAAATAAAACTATGCACATATTTTCTTTTGTGTCTTCCTTCTTACTAAATTACCAAGAAGAAGAAGAAAAATAATAAACAAGTTTTCTTTTTTAAAACTTAATAAAATAGCGATACGTGAATTTAAATAATGATAACAGCATCAACATATAAAATATTCATGGTAAATTTTTGGTATGTAACTGTTCACGTGATATTTTAACATATATAATTTACTATAATTTATTCGTTAAAATTATTTATTCAATCATTCGGTTATAAAATAACTAAAAAAAAAAAAGAAAAAAAACTTTTAAAATAAACCCATTTGTCTTGGATACGGACATGAACATTTTTAGCCAGTAAAAATATAACAAAACATTTTAAACTTTTTTCAGTTATGTTAACATTTTAATCATGTTACCTACTTCACTGTCTAATGTGTTACATTTTAAACTAAAAATATAGTTTAATTGTTGATGAAGCTTTTACTTTAAGCATCTGTAACTAAGAAATAACTTATAAGGAAAAAAAAAAAAAAAAAAAAAAAGTATATTTAATAGCTTTGGAATCGTCAATAAAACATATCATGTCTATTGAAAATATGAATGCAAATTATACGGATTTATCCTAAATATCACATGTTTGCTAAAAAAAACTTCCGACGAATTGCGTAGTCGGCAAGCATAAGCAAAAGTTAAGCGGGAAGCAGATCGACGTAGCCCATTAACCTTTGGCGATTAAGCGACAAGAGCAAGAAAACAATGACGAAAAAAAAACTTCAGGAGAAGAAAAAGATCACCTAATCAATGGCACAAAAACAACAGACTCCCCCTTACCTCTTTTACACCCCCTCTACCTCAATAAACGCAGAGCGGATGGGATGATGAAGAAGTAGGGAAAAAAAAACTGTGGCGGCCAGCCAATGGGAAAGTTGCACAGGCCAGCAGCGGGATTATTGAAAAGTTGGTGGCAACGCAGATAAGAAACAATGCGTTTTTAGAACTGAAGAAGTTTGGTTCCTAAACGCGAAGTGTATGTTTGGAGCTACTTATTCGTTCTTTTGTTCGAAGTATTCGCGGAAAAGGAACTGCCGGATCAATAGCAAGATGGGATTTTGATAGCTTGTTTGACCCAGGTTGGTTGATCTCCAAGATCGATGATCAGAATTCATCGAGATCTTTTCCATGCACCTGCAGGAAAGGGTTTTTCTTTTCGGCGAGAAGTGAGGAGAAAAATGACACTCGTTTTTAAATAGACAGTTCACTTTTTTTTATCTTTCAAAGAAGTAACCAAAGATTTTTTTTTTTTTTTTTTAGAATATCTAATGTAGATCGCTTATGCCCATTTGAATATTGTATATGGCATATTTTGTAATAAAGATTAAAATGCCTATATATATATATTCAGTGTATGTGGTCAGTTTCTTATGTTTCAATGGTTAAATTTTACTTAAAGTTTTATATATATATATATATGCATATATTTGTTTATTCTTATGTTAACCGACTACATTTTTTAAGTGTAGGTTGTTAATGTCAAAACTTGACGTGTCAACCAATTGTCTTTTTTTTTTTCCTCACTATTTTCTTTTTCTTAAAGTTCGTTTTCCAAGTGCATTTATGTGAATTTAATTAAGATGACATGGTGGCATATTTATATATATTTTTTTAAGAGCTTAATTGACTCAGTCTGGTTGATCACCAAGATTGATGATCACAATATAATCGATAAATAAAATTCATCGAGATCTTTTGCATGCTTCTGCAGGAAAGGGTTTTTCTTTTCGGCATGAAGTGAGCAAAAAAAATGACACTCATTTTTAAACAGACAGTTAATTTTTTTTACTCTTGCAAAAAAAAAAAGAAAACCATAGATTTGTTTTTTTCTCAGATTATGTAACGCAGAGCCGCGATGGCCACATGAATATTGCACGTGTCACATGTTATGCTATAAAAAAGATTAAAATGCCTACTTTTGTTTATTTATATTTATTTGTTTATTTATTTTGTTTTAAACACTAAAATTTCTTTCCTTTAAAAAAAAATGTACTTTGATAATTTTACAATTTAAGGAACTGCCAACAAATTTCTTTCCTTTTCTTCTTTTTCATTTTTCAAAGTTCAACATTTTTTTTTCAAAATGGACTCAAAGGATTTTTATTGAGGTGAGATAATGACGTGTCTATCTATTTGTTTTACATGCTTATTCGTTGATCCCCAAGATCTATGTTCAGAATTCATCGAGATATTTTCCATTCACCTTCAGGAAAGAGTTTTTCTTTTTCGGCGTCAATTCAGGAGAAAATGACACTCATATTTAAATACACAGTTCACTTTTTTCTCTTTCAAAGAAGTAACCTAAGTATATATATATATATATATATTTTCAGAATAATGTAGAACATTCGTGACCATCAGGGACTTTTATATGTATTATATGAAATACTAAAGATTAAAATGCCTATACTTGTTTGATTTTATTTATTTATTTGTTTCGTTTATTATTAACCGACTTCTCTACTTCTAAAATAAAAATATTCCGTTTGGTGTTTTTGTAGTGTAGATTGATAATGTCTCAACTTCAATACATGTGACAACCCCTTTTCTTTACTTTTTATTATTATTATTTTTTTGTAGGTTTAAGGATCGTTCCAAGTGGACCAATGGGGATTTTACTAAGGTGAAATGATGGTATTCCATTTTACAAGCTTCTTAGATCCAGATTGGTTGATCTGTAAGATTGATGATCAGAAATCATCAAGATCTTTTATATGCATCTACATAAAGGTATTTTTCTCTTTCAGTAAAGTTTCTTTTTCAGATTGACCATTTTATAAATAACTGTGTAAATAATCCATTTTTATTTGTATGTGCCGGTGCGTGAGAAACAGTGTTTGGTATCTGAGAGTTCTCGCGTGGAAATTCTAAAAGAACGTTTCTAGCATATTTTCTCATACCGGCGTTACTTTGAAATAGAGGCAATCCCGAATTTCTTTTGCGAACTAAAAAAAAACTTTAGAATTATAATTGATAGCATTGACCACACAGGATGACGGGACTTGCTTCGCTGGTGGCCTGTCTTTGTGAGAAAAGAATCTCCGTGAGAAACCAAAGTGCAACTACTATATATCCCTTCTTTAGAAAGGAACCAATAACGCACTCGTTTGAAGGTGATGTCATGGTCCCCCGCTACAAGTGGCCCTGATAAGCTCCTCCTCGGACCAAATCCTTTCCCACTGTGAAAACCACGAGCAAGATCATTTTAATTAAGAGTTCAGATCAAGAAAAAGAGAGAGAGAGATGTCAGACCTCTGCTCAAAATACAGGGTACGCCAAGCATCCAGGTGACTGCATAAGACGCTGAGGTGCCAGACCTCCATTCGAAATAAAAAGTGCGCCAAGTACCCGCGCTACTGCATGAAAATCCGGCCGCAAGAAAATGTTAAAGAAACCTTTTGAGATGCGACCTATGTTCTGGATAAAATCATACTGAAACAAATCTGACTGTCAAATATAGTGAACTGTAACGGACATTGATGTCTAATCAGCCTTAATTTAAAATGTGTGATCAGCATGTCGAACGAACCCATAAACTTTATTCAAAATTTTAAATTGTAATGCCAAAAGTTTCATGTACAAAGAAAATCTTTGTTTATGCAATAAAGTGATCTTTCAGGTGTAAAGAATTATTTTCAAAGCTTAGTCCTTCAGCTACCAAATCATTACTTCTCGGATTATCTTTGAAAGGGCGTTGCAACTGTTGAATTTTTAACGTCATTTTTTAAACGACAAAACAATACAAATTAAATGATGGATTAATGCCAACTTTCAATCAGAAATTATAATTTTAGGTATATTTTAAAGTTGTGCTGTAAATGTACGTCTAAATTAATTTTTTGTAGTAAAACTTTTACAGAAAATTAGTTCATTCAAGTAGTTTTTTTTTTCGCAAAAATGTTCGTAAAAACTTCTGAAAAGAGCTAATTATGTTTAGATATCAGTAAATATTTGAAAATGCCTTTAGATATATTCATGGCGATTTTTGCTTCTTAATATCCAATAAACTATGATTAAATTTATTTAGATCTATTTGAGCATAAACAACTTTTTAAAATTCAATTTAGGCGCCATCTGGCATGCTAGTTCCACAAGAAATGTAATGTCTCATTTCCTTCTTCTAATAAAGCATAGATACAATTGCTTGGCATTAAATTAGAGCATTAACTTATTAATAATGTACCTATCGATAGCTTCCTTTATTATGTAGAGAGCTAAATTACAAAACGAATGCAAATTTTGAAATATGATTACAGATAATCTTTAAAGCTTCTAAATTTCAAGAATGCATAAAAAGCCAACTCAGAAATTCTGCAAGTATAAGATGCTTATTATTAAGAAATGAAATGAAAAGTTATTATTTAATGAAAAATGACATAAAGGATTATAATGAATCAGCGAAGCTCTGTCGTAAATATTTAACACTGTTTCGTACAATTAACGTCTTCGAATGTAATTACTAGAAAAAGATTCTTACGACCTTACAGGTTGCTAAAATTACAGGTTATAGATCCAGTACGTTCTAATAAACAGGTCACAGGATTATTCTGAAGAAAAGCGATTTATTTTATTTTTCTCTTTGCACATGAGAACAGATGTGATAAAAGCGAAATCTTACTTGCTTTTGAATTCAGGCATTGATATCAACAATTCATTAAGTTTATTTCTCTGACTAATGAACGCAAAGCCGAAATAAGTAATGCTTACAGTCTGCGGCACAACGACACGTTATTGTTATTTTGAAATTATACGCTCTCTTTCAGAGATTACTTTGTTTCCTTGATCTCTACACCATTCCTCTCTTCTTACAATATTACTTATTGTAAGAAGAGCGATAATAAGGTGATTACACGTTTCTCGTTCCTATGGAATTTTTAAATTTAAATAAGTGGTAAATATAGCATTTTGAAAGACATTTAAACAATTATTTTATTTTTCTCTTTGCACTTGATATCATTTGTGCTAAAGGAGAAATCTTACCTGCCTTTGAATTCAAGCATTGATATCAACAATTCATAAAGTTTATTTGTATGACTAATGGCCCGAGGAAGAACAGTCTGTGACACAATGACACGTTTTTCGTATGAAATTATACGTTCTCATTCAGATATTACTTTATTTCCAGGATCCCTACAGAGAAATATTACTTATATAAGAAGAGCGATAATAAGGTTATTAAACGTTTCTCTTTCCAAAACATTTTTATATTTAAATAAATGGCAAAGATTACATTATGACAGATATTTAAATAAGTCTTTTATTTTTCTTTTTGTATATGATAGCAGATGTGATAAAGGTGAAATCTTATCTGCCTATGAATTCAATTCAAGCATTGATATCAACAACTCATTAACTTTATTTTTGTGATTAATGAATGCAACGCAGAATTGAGTACTGAATATAGTCTGTGACACAATGGCACATTATTGTGACTTTGAAATTATACGTTCTCTTCAAAGATTATTTTGTTTATCAAATCTGCTCGGAAAACTATTACTTATTGTGATAAGTGAGATAATATTATTATATGTTTATATTTTCTATAACATTTTTACATTTAAAGAAATAGAAATATAGAAATTGAGCTTTAAGACCATTTTTAGACCGTAAGCAATAGAGCTTAACATGTTCGCTGCCATCTACGAGAATATTCGTAGTTGGCAAACTGAGTTTTCTTTCCAGCTACGAGATAACTCGTTATTGATCCTTATCTAAATCATTATCATTGATCACGAGTATTGCTGTAGGAAATGCATGCAATGTTTATACAATAACTAAATGTTTAGAACGCAAAAACATATCTATTCATAATATATTTTTAAAAATACAACAAATAAATGCTACTTTTTATATTATGTTGAAATTTTAATATTTATATGAAACAAGATTATGTATGATAAGTTTTAAAACAATTTTCCAATCTGTTATATATATATATATATATATATATATATATATATGTATGTATATTTATTTAAATACTAATTAAACAACATAAAATAATTAAAAAACTTAAAAATGCAGATATCATCTTGGCATGTGTGAACAGATGCAGCATCTCACATTTGGCAACGACCGTGTTAAGAAAGTAACATATTTGTAAATGTAAGATTTCTGGAATCTCGAGGTAGGTTAAACATAAATTTCTATTCATGTACTAAATTTAACTGCTTGCAGTGAAATACTTTTAATGAAATTTAAGAAGCATTCATGCTACCTTGAACATAAACAACTTAAATTTCTATTTTTAAATCAGTCATATTAGGTGGGAGTATGGACATAGATCCATTAATGTAGTTTTCACTTTTGAATTATCGAATAAACATGCAAAGAAGAAAGCACGTAAAATATTTAAAAAATACAAATATTTTTAGGCCTACATGGTTGATGATTATCCACAATTACAAAACATTCATTTCTTTCTTTTTCTGTTTTAAATAAATTTGTCCTAGTTATTAAAACAAGAAGTTGAGAAAGTCATAAAGAGCCATCGGCTGAATTCCAAAATAGAGAAACTGACTAAAGTGATTGTTTTATGCATTATATTTGTCAACTGCACAAAAACTACAGCTCAAAATTGTTAAAGAAAATCTACTTTTATCAGCAAATAAACTGTTGCCTATACGCAATTTGTCTCTCAAATGCATCATTATATTTTCAACCATAGAAAATGGAATAGTTTAAAAATTATGAAACTGAAAGAATAGAAATGTAGAAGATGACTGAAAATTAATTTCTCTTTACGGTGAAATAGATAAAACAAAATGATATGCAAAACTAGTTGAAATAATCATATATATGTACGTAAAAGATGATTGAAGATTACTTTCTATAATTTGAAACAATTTAACTAAATTTTAGCTAACGTGTGCATTCTACAAATAAAAATTATCTTGCAATTAAAAATAATATGGGTTTTGACGAATCAAATTTAGGTATTTATGAATGAATTTGGGATTTTCACATTGAAATAGGTGAAATAAAACGACACGCACAGTAATTAACTGAATTAATCTATTGTGCATATAAGTAAAGATGAATGAAAATTCATTTCTGTAATTTGGAACAATTTAAACGTAGTAAGCACAATTTGGCTCAAAAACATTAAATTTAAGCTCTTTGTCTCCTGCACATTTAGTAATGATAGATTAAAAATAAAATTTCTTTAAGAACAGATTAGTTATTTTATATTTATGAAACTAGAAAATGTAATTTCTAATTGCAATCAGATTCAACATGCCATCTGATAATGTCGTAATTTAAGCAAATGGGACCTAAGGGCAAAATAGTATTTCGATGTTCTCTGAAAACGAAGATTTGTTGTTACCGATTTTAATAGAAACTTCCTCTTCGAACAAAGCGGAAAAGCATGTTTATATACGCCTAAAGGTACTTCCATATACCAAATATGGCATTAATATAAAGAGTTAAATCGATTTTAAAATGGTTTGGTGAAAATATGTCAAGACAAGAAGATTATGAACATGTCTAGACTGAATGCTTATTTTGCCAATCGCGTTTCGTCAAATTGGCAAAGCAGTTTGTATGCTGATAAGTGAATCTGAAATTTTAGTAATGAAATAAGCATAAAAATGAAATTGTATAACTACATTATTCAGTTTGTTCCTTCTTATTGCTAATTCCTAAACTGTCAGAGGCATATTTCCAATTACAAAAATATTTGAAATGTTGTTCATCATAATCTGAGAAACCATATAAGTCAAACTATTTATTTTTGTAAAACTTTCAAAATTTAAATTTTTATACGATCCTTAATTGAGAATTTTACGGAACTAAAAACTAAACTTGTTTTCCCATTTTTTGCACCAGAAAATGCTGAAAATTCATAAAATTCAAAGTACAAAAATGTTTTTTTAATTTTTTTTTACGTATATAGAATGTTTTTTTAATTGTAATTTATAGGATTTAACCATTGGAAAGTGATTAGAGGACATACCCTGTAGGCTTACGGCATAAATTATGTTTTTTAGAGTTGTAATATATTGCTAGAAATCTTCGTTCTGTGGACTCGATAAAAAATGAATTTTTGATGAGCATTTTTATATTTTCAATTTACTTCTGCAACGTACACTAAATAATTAAATCTATTATAATGTGCACTAAAATTTCCGCTTTCTTCGTTCAGAATATTACAGGCTTACACAAAAGTTTAGTCATAATAAAAAATTGTGTGTATCAAAATACTATTAAGACTGAGTAATATATTTTTTATTATTTATAATTATTGACACATATAACATGCGAAATAAAAACAGAAAAGCACAACTGTAGCGATCTTGATGCTGCAATTTAACTTAAAATGATAAAACTGTGCGGTGCAAAAGTTTCGCCTAAATATAAAATTTAGCATTTTAATAAATAAACGAACAATTTTAATAATCGATGACTCCGCAATTAATTTTTATTCAATAAAACACGCGGTCTTTCAATGATATTACAAGTTTTTGAATGCTTTTTGGTTCAATACTAAACTACGCCTTTTCTATTGCCTTTTAAAGTCTGAAACCGAAAAATGCTGTGTCCTATTCAGTATAGAATATTTGTTAGAATGTCCCATAAAGATTAGTGTCAGGATTTAGTGTAGACAAACCAAGAAATATAATATTTTTAGACACCTCGGCATCATCAACCACTGTTTCGTTGACTTGGATGTGAGGTTAGACGCATTATCTTGTTGGAATACCCTATTTGGTCAAAGTTTTCTAAAATATAGTTACTGATTTTCAAATGTTTCCTGGTAAACCACGTAACCTTGTTTTCTGTTCAAACACGCTAGAGAAGTCTCTTTGTCGTAGCCAAATTACCACTAAACCATAACTGAATCTATACTTTGACGTCTGTTGAATTTTTGTAGATGTTGCCAGTAGTGCGAAAAACCATCTTGGACCATTAGATCCTTGGACTATTAGGTTCCATTTTTTTCGTCATTTGGAGTCATTCGTCATTGTGTGATATCTTGTATCAGGCCCAGTTCAATCTTGTTTTTTATGATTCTAATTGCAATCTTAGTTTGCGGAGTTTTTAAGCAGGTTTTCGTATTTGTCTATCATCCTGTTTGCTGGTCACTCAACGTCTCCCCCAAGTCTTCAAAATCTTGTTATTCAGGAATTGTGTTCACTTCGACATGTTTATAAGCATTTAAAAGACTACTTCGGGGAATACTAAACAACTTTAGGAAACACCTCTTTGCTCATGATCAATTTGAAGCTTCAATTTGCACAAATCTCACAAATCTGCTTAATTTTTTATGACCAGAGAAAAAACAATATTCCGCAGTTAGAAAAATTTATTTTAATAATTTTTGTATACATTTTTCCCATTGCAATTTACTACTTTTTTCGGATTACTTATTTAAAATATCATTGAAATTTAATCAAAACTTTTGATTGATGTTGCGAATTTCCCCAATGTCTAAACTTTAGTGAAGAATTGTTTTCCTCTTAAATAGCATATGGATCTAACTGAATATAAAAATGTGCTTTACATTCAACACTTATCCATAGCTGATAAGTGTTTTTGCTGTCTAGAGAACTGCTTTGCTGTTGGAGTAGTTTATCTAATGTGTTATTAGCATTTAATGTATCTGAAAATGAAATATGTTCTCAATTTATTTTAGAAACAATTTTTAAAACCTATTATGTATATTTTTTAAATTATAAAACTTTTGTTTAATATTGTAGATATTTATATAATGCACTGTACAACCTTTCAATAAAATACAGTTTATTAACCCTGTCATTCAAACCTTGCCAAATATTTCAAAAATATTCCAAGCACACAGTGCACTTTATAGAAACTTTAAATTTACAAGGAAAAAGGCAGAAACCGTTAATATGATATTACTGTTATGATACAACCGTTAATATGGTATTGCAATGCAATTTAATACGCTGAGCTCATCAGGTAAAAAAAAATGCCTTACAATATTTGTGACTGACAATTTTTATCTAACATTTATCCCCTCCCCCTAATGAAACCTTAAAAAACTCTGGAAGAGGGGGATGTTTCCTGAGATTTCGAAGCTCTAATGTTATTGATTATTTTAATCTGTATATGTTAACGTAAGCATCGAGAAGTTGAACCAATATCTATGTTTAATTACAATTCTACTTGCGGAAATTTAACATGTCTCTGTTGAGATCCAATTTTCATGTTTTTTTTTTTTTTTTTTTTTTTTTTTTTTTAATTTTCAACAAATTTTCATATTTTACGATAAATGACGTAATTAATATTTCAATAAATCATCAAATCATGTTACAGTTTTGAAACTAACCTTATTTGAAACAACTTATTTTCTTCTATTCGATGGAGAAAAAACTGAAAATAGAAACAAAGTTGTGACACCGGCAACGGGCGTGGCGTATGGCCTCAGTGCCCAATTTCGTAGACATGACTTTTTACATCACATCGTGACAGTGTGCGTAGACAGACAAACAAACTCTTTCTTTTATTAATCGCGATTTGTATATCAAAGAGCGTACCTTTTCACTTTAATAAAGTAAGATTTCCTTATTTAGAAAATAAATTTCTAGAACACTATTAACTGAACGCCACTGAGATAATTTCAGAAATTTCAAAATGTATTTTAAAAATAAATAAGTAAATAAAATAAAATAAAATAAAATAAAATAAAATAAAATAAATATATAAATAAAACAAATCTTCAGATAATGTTAAGTAATCGTACAGTAAGGCACTAATTATAACATAAAATAATGGAGATCTGTTTCGCAACAAACATATGTGTTACAATTTTCAGTACGATTCATCCCAATGAATAGGAAATTATCAAATGTGAAAGAAAGTGAGAAAATACCTAGAACAAAAGTTCAGTAAATAAATATTTTCCAATTTTATTTAAACATTTATAAATCCATTTTTTTTAAATAGCAAAAGCGACTTGGCCTCTTTATGCTTCATACCCCTTGGCCTCCGTGCCCATTTTCGTACTTTCTCGACCACGTCGTGAGAGTGTACGTAAGCAGACACACAAATTCTTTGTTTTATTAATATGTATTTGTATATCAAAGAGCATGCCTTTTAATTTAAATAAAATAAAATATCTTTCTTTCGTATATAAATTTCTAGAATTGAAACCTTGTTAATTTAACGCTACTGAGATGCTTTCAGAAATTTCAAAATGTATTTTTCAAGTAAATAAATAAATAAATAAATAAAACAAATCTTCAGATAATGCTAAATAATCATACAGTAAGACACTTATTATAACGAAAAATAATGGAGATGATCTGTTTTGCAACAAACATATGTGCTAATATTTTGAGTGAGATTCCTCCTAATGAATGGAAAATTATGAAATGTGAAAGAAAATGAGACAATACCTAGCACAAAAATTCAGTAAACAAATACCTTCCAAGTTATTTTTTTAAAAATCTAAATCAATTTCTAAAAAAATCGCAAAATCGTTTCGAGGTATTCGTCACCCCCTGGCCTCCCTGCTCGATTTCGTGCATTCTCCATCATGTCGTGAGAACGTACGTAGACAGATACACTCTTTCTCTTATTAATATGGATTTGTATATCAAAGAGCATGCCTTTTCACTTTAATAAAATAAAATTGCCTTACTTCGTATCTAAATTTCTAGAAACGAAACCATGTTAATTTAACACTTACTGAGATACTTTCAGAAACTTCAAAATATATTTTTCAAAATAAATAAATAAAAATAAATAAAAAAAACTTTATATAATACTAAATAATAGTACTGTAAGACACTTATTATAACATAAAATAATGGAGAAAACACTCTAAAGACGGCATTTTCAAAACTGAGCAAAATATACTCAAATCTGAGTATGTCGCACAGTAAAAATGGCTCCGAATCAAAATTATTCAAGTTTGAAACATGTATATATTCATTTCTGAAAACATGCACACACTCAAGAATAAAACATCATGCGCTCATATTTGAGTACGTCCATGTTTCAAAAATGAGTATGAACTGACTTCTATTTGCTCATTTTTGAGTATTGCCATGTTTCAAAAATGAGTTTGGACTGATTATTATCATTTTTGAGTATGCCCATGTTTCAAAAATGATTATGAACTGACCTCTATGTGCTCAGTTTTGAGTATGTCCATGTTTCAATATTCTGAGTATTTCTGGTATTTCAGAATTGAAAGCATTGGGTCGTCCTATTTGAAATAAAAAGTTTCATAACAAAATGAAAACATCGATTTACTCAGATTTGAAAGTGTCATTTTTCTCAGTGAATGTGTTTCGCAACAAACATATGTGTTAATATTTTCAGTGCGATACATCTTAATAGATAGAAAATTACCAAATGTTAAAGAAAGTGAGAAAATACCCAGCGCAAAAATTCAGTAAATAAATACTTTCCAAGTTATTTTATTTAAAAAAAATCTAAATCAATTTCTGAAAAAATCGCAAAATCATTTCGAGGTATTCGTTACCATTTGGCCTCCGTGCCCAATTTCGTTCTTTCTTTATCCCGTCATGACAGTATACGTAGACAGACAGAAAGACAAATTATTTCATTTATTAATATGAATTTGTATGTCAAAGAGCACGCCTTTTCCCTTTAATAATATAAAATCTTCTTATTTCGTATCTAAATTTCTGGAACTGAAACCATGTTAACTTAACACTGCTGAAATACTTTCAGAAATTTACGAATATATTTTTCAAAAAACTAAATAAAACAAATCTTTAGATAATGCTAAATAATCGTACAGTAAGACACTTATTATAACATAAAATAATGGAGATGATCTGTTTTGTAACAAACATATGTGTTAATATTTTCGGTGCGATTCATGCTAATGAATAGAAAATTATCAAATTTAAATTTATCACAACCTCATAGTTGCTTTGAATTTTACTGAGAATTTTTGTTTATTTGTTCTTCCGCAATCTTACGTTCGTTGCTGAAAGAATGAGAAAATTTCGTTCATTTTCATAGATATAAAAATACTTGTTTCGTTAGTATTACGAAAGTCATTGTTAATAATTTTGAAATATAAATTAAACGGAAACTGTACAAGAATTATTAAACGAAGGATCTCGGTGACATCAAAGTGTAATTAGTGAATGGCGAAATTAAAGTATCGAAAAATCCAAACTCATTTATAGTTGCGGTATTAATGAATGGGAAGCAATTAAAAAACGAATAATTTTTTGTATTAATTTAACCAATAAAAGCCGTTTCATGACAAATAAATCTAAAAGTAAAATTATACTACCGTAAAAATCTGTATTGTGATTTTTTTTATGTATTATGGCTAAATCCAGAAAATTAAATAATGTATATGTTACCTATATTACAAGTTTTAAAATATCTCAGACATGTATGAATGTATAAACATTTTCATTTATTTTTTATTTTCAAGCTTAAGAAAACGAAATTGAAACTTTGATGCCTATTATGCTGAAAAGAAGTAAGTATATATGATATTTCATACAATTTGGGTAAGATTATATTTAATTAAATTAAATTTCTCTTTTAAAGAACAAAGTTATTCAAAAACACATATTTTATTTTTAAATGTTCTAGCATAGTCCTCAAAGGCTCTTTTTTCTTAGCCGTATCTTAGTTTATTGATGAGAATTACAATTCTTACGGTATTTTACGGTTTTGATTCAAATACTAGAGTAATTTATTTGTCTTTTAATATATTGTATAGTCTGCATTATTCCACATCAGTTGCATTCATTCAAAATTAAGTCGGACCATTAAAAAGTTCCCAAGAAACCACATTGGTCCGTAGTTTACTGGCTGAGAATCACTGACGTGTGTTATATTAACAAACCACATATAAAAAGTTATGTGTTACAATATACTACATAACCTTTAAATAATTAATATTTTTCGAAGAAGAATTGCATTCAATTTTGTGGATTTATAAAACAAAAAAATTATGTATTTTTTTCGAATTCGCTTTTTTTTTATATAAAGCCCTTTTATTCTTATTAGGCTATCCAGAAAAAAAAAATGGTGCAGGATAAAATCATGTCAGACCGTTCAAAATTTCTATGAACTGGCACTTCTTCGCAATATCAGAGTTGAGAAATACTGGTCTATATAACATTTATAAATACATATCATATATACATAAACCAGTCCAATACATTCAAAATACAATTGAAAAATGATTATTTTTCTCAAACAATTGCATTTAAATTTGTATATTTTTTAAACGTAAATTTCTATAACAACCATTTTCTCTGAATTATTGCGAAAACCATCTAAAAACCCTTTTTATTATATATGAAATAATTTTATAAATTTTATTTTTGATTGTAAAGAGAATTAATATATATATATATATATATATATATATATATATATATATATGGTTAAATTTTACTTAAAGTTTTATATATATATATATATATATATATATATATATATATATATATATATATATACATGGTAGTTCATTTGGACAACGAGTTTCACAAAAGGATTGTTTATTTTATATTATTTTGTCCTACAAAAAATATATTTTCGAAATAATTATTAATCGAAATAACTATTGCTACATTTGCATAAACCTTCTATATACTATAAGTGAAATACAAATTAAAGCGTTTATAAATACACGGAAAATTCATCACAGACGATTAAAAAAAAAAAAAAAAAAAGAAAGGCACATTACTAGGCCGCATTTTTGCCGTCTTTAACTAAAAATCTTGTAAAACATACCACTTAGACTTCACCTGATGTAATGATGCCAAAAATAATCACAAAAGAAAGTTCAACACTGGAGTGATCACGGACGCTCAGACAGATACTCAAGTCATTCTTCAACAAGGATTTTATATTCACAATTTTTGTACAGATATACATTTTTATAATCCTTCAGCATTTATATTTTAAATCAAACTCTCATTTCTCCGTATCTCTATTGAAAATTTTTTCCAACGTAAAGCGAATATTTCTGTAATAATAGTATTCCATTGCAAATTTTTTCAGTGTAAAGCCAATATTTTACTAATATTAGTATTTCACTGGAAGATTTTCTAAGGAATACAGTTGATTTAAGTTAACTAGATAAAAATGAATGATGACATAATGTAGCTGTTACATGAGTACGGCAAAATACTTTTCAAACTGTTAAGAAAATTTCACGGATCGGCACTGGTATGCGTTATACCGGTTGCGAAACACTGTTATATATAGAATTTACAAAATTATCCACGTAAACCAGTTAAAATACATTAAATATCTAATTCAAGAACGATTATTTCGTCAATTCATTCATACAACAATTTCTCCATCTTCACTTTGAGTGTAATGACATAAAAACATTTAGAAGGACACTTAAATTCCTCATAGATGCTAAAAAACAAAACACTACATTACTTGGCAACGTTCTTGACGTCTTTGAGCAAAAATCTCGCAAAACCATCTACCCAGACATCGCCTGATGTAATGACCCCCGCTTCCCCCCCTCCCTCTACCAAAAAAATAAATAAATAAATAAATAAAATAAAATAAAACACACTGAAGTTCACACGGGTGTTCGCGCAGATCTTCAAGTCATTCATCACAAAGGTTTTTGCATTCACAATTTTTATACAAATGTACAATTATTTTCTTCTCGCAAATATTTCTGAAATATTTAATCAATTTTATTTGATGCATTTCCAATGACTGCAAAGTCAACTTAATATTGGGCCGGGATATAAACAACATAAACAATATTGGTTTGCAACGAGGGTATGATATAATAATGTATCTTTTAAAATTATGTTTTTAAAAATCATATTTTTTTTAACATAATGCTACAGCACTTTAGTCCTCACGGATGCTCACGCAGATCTTCAAGCCATTCTTCAGCAAGGTTTTTGAATTCGCAATTTTTATACAGATATATTCTTTTTTTTCTTCTGCAGCATATCTACCTCCCCGAAAACATGATTTATCATTCTTTTTTTCCCACAGACGTAGATTAAATAGCTGAAATATACTATTTTCTTTGGTTAAATTTAAGTAAGACTGAACAGACGGTCCATTATATACCTACCACACGATTGGAGCAAAATTTTAATTTTCACGTTCGGAACTGGCCTTGTTCCATACATTGAAAAGCATGTCATATTTACAAAACGCAAATAACCACGTAAACCCTATCAATTCAATTAAAAACATTTGAAGAATGATTATTTTGGCTTCCAACTAAATAATTTTGCGAATTCGCAAAAAGTAAATTTTCTAATAATCAACATTTGAATTATTTCATCAATTTAAAATTTTTGTTATGAATAGTAATATAAATGAAAGTATGTAGAAATACACGTAAGTTCCCCATTGTCGATAATAAACAAAACAGGACATCATTTGGCAGCGTTCTTGCCATCTTCGTGTAAAAATCTCACAAAATTACCTATGTAAACTTAACCTGATGTAATGATCTCAAAGCAAATCACAAAAGGATACTACAACTCTGTAGTCCTCACGGATGTTTGCGCAGATTCTCAAATCATTCATCACCAAGGTTTATGCATTCGCAATTTTTATACAGATGTACCTTTTTTTTTTCTTCTCCAGCATATCTACCTCCCGACTGCAAACATTTCTAATATGTAGCCAATATTTAATCAATATAAAGATTTCATTTGAAGTATTTCCAAAGAATACAAAGTTCACCTAATATTGGGCAGTAATATAAACATCATCAATATTGGTTTGCAACCATGATATGATGTAAAAGTTTTTTTTAAATCACATACTTTATTAATACTTTGAATAACATAACAATGATGTTTCCATTATTTAAATTTAAGTAAGATAGAATATACGGTGCATTATATAGCTACCACATGAGTCGAGCAAAATTTTAATTTCCACGGGTCGGAAAAGGCCGTGTTGAAAAGCACTGGTCTATGTAATATTTAAAAAACGCAAATAACCACTTAAGCCAAATAAATTTAATTAAATGCATTTGAAGAATATTTATTACCTACCAAGGATCTTATTTAATTTCGTGAATTTACAAAAGTAAATTTTGTAATAATCATCCTTTTGAATTATTTCACCAATTTAATTTTTTTTTATATAAATAATAATATAATGAAAGCATGTAGAAATACACGGAAGATAATCAAATTCAATAAAAAACAAAACAGGACATCATTTGACAGCGTTCTTGCCATCTTTGTGTAAAAATCTCGCAAAACCACCCACCTAGACTTCACCTGATGTAATGACCCCAAAACAAATCACAAAAGCACGCTACAACACTGGAGTCCTCACGGATGCTCGCGCAGATCCTCAAGTCATTCATCACCAAGGTTTTTGCATTCGCAATTTTTATACAGATGTACCCTTTTTTTCTTCTCCAGCATATCTACCTCTCCGAAAATATGATTTATCATTCTTTTGTTCCCACAGAAGTAGGTCAGCAATCTGCGATTCGGTTTTTCGGATTGTTTTCTTGCTTGTTTTCTCTAAGAGAGGGATATTGTGCTTGAGTTAGAACTCGTTATTGTCCTTGAAAAGTTGTTTTTTGGATATTTCTCAACTCCGTGGGTGGCTAGTGGTCGACGTTTTAATACAATACAGGAAATGATGTTTTTTTAAAAACTGAGAAATCACCAGATTTCACTATTATGATTGTTATTTCTGTTATTGTTGTCGTAATTTGACTTATCAAGGCACACGATCTGTTTAAGGAAGGTCTCGGGAAACGTCAGGTTTAAAATATGGAATTATCTTCATTTCGCATAACTTATAATACCCGTAAAGTTAAATTGAAAAAGTATAAAAGAAAAAAACACACTTTTTAGATATGTAGGTCAGTAAAAAAGGCAATATGATCCTACTACCTGTGATGCTATATAAATAATTAAATGACTTTTATGAGGAAAAAAAAATGACATTTTATGGTAAACTAGTAAGCTACGCCAGCTGCGCTGGTCGGTTTCTACAAATGAACCTTGAATCAAACGAAATATCGTTTTATTTGACCTTGTATTTGAAAGCAATCTGTATATTTACCTGGAAAATCCTTCCACATTACTGAAAAATGACGTCATTCCGATATTATATTTTCTAATGTGCAGTCAAAATTTTAGCTGGTAAGGACCAACTCTTTTATTTGGTCATTTACAGTTAGGGTTCGTTAAAGAATGGTAAAACTATATGCAATATACTAAAACCATCACTAAAAATTATCGAAATAACAATGCAAACAAATTAACTAACAAAATCCATTCAGTAGAAGTTTTTATAAACTCTAATCCTTGATAATCAGGTTCATCTGATTATAGGACTTTTCCACATATTTCTAAAACTAACAGAACGATATGAAATATACTAAAACCATCCTTACAAATTATCTACTTAACAATGCAAGTCGCAAAAAATACTCCCAGTAAAAACTTTCAAAAAGGCTAATCTTTTGGAATCGGGTTCACCTGACTATATAACCTTCACACATAACTGTTTGACTAAGCAACATAGAACAATATGTGGTACACTATAACCATTCCTGAAATAGCAATATAATTCTCATCAAAATCCGTCCAGCAGAACTTTTTCAGAAAGCTAATCTTTCATAATCGGAATAAAATATTGAAAAGGCTAATATTTGATTTTAAAAAAATGGTCACCCGATTTTCGAATTTACCCCTATAATCCTAGAACTAAGCAACGTAGAATGATGTGTTATATAATAAAACTTTCCCTAGAAAGTTATCTAACAGTGTAGGTTCCATCGAAATCCATTCGGCAAAATCTTTTAGCTAATCTTTCATAATCGGACTGATCTGATTGTAGAACTTCCCATAATAATTCTATAACTAAGCTACGTAAAACGATATGTTATACAATAAAACCTTCCCTGAAAAATTATCTTACAGTTTAAGTTCTACGAAAATCCATTCAGAAGGACTCAAGTTATCAGCAGCCGGAACGAAATTTCATGTATGTAGAAGTAAATAGAAGTATATTGCCATTAATATAGTTTGCATTTGAATAAAAAAAGGTACTTTTCGGTTAGCCGGGCGCCAGTGATAGATGTACATATATATATGTATATATTCATACATATAAGTGTATATATGTATTTGTGTAGATATATGTATATATATGTGTGTGTGTATATATACATGTATATATCTATCACTGGCGCCCGGCTAACCGAAAAGTACCAAAAAAAATACTGCAAAAATGCTGTCGTACACTTGAAAAAACACCTTTTGGCTTAAAATCTCTCATCCAAACTGTTTTTCTTTTTTTTTCTTTTCTTTCTTTTTTTAAATAAAATTAGTAACCGTTTTTCTTTTATTTTTCCAGATGTATAGCCATTTCAATTCTTTCTGCAACAAAAAAACACCTTTTGGCTTAAAACCAAATTGTTTGGGGTCAAAAGTAAAATCAAAATCGCCAAAAACAAAAGATAAATCGCCAAATTTTGTGCAATAGCAATCTTGCCTCTTGAATAATTTTTTAAGCATTACGAACATTCCTAATCATGTTTAAATTAAATATTTTCTTTTTATAATATTATCTCTCATCAAAACTCTTTTCTTTTTTTTTTCCTTTTCTTTCTCTTTCTTTTTTCTTTTATTTATTATTATTTTTTTTAATAAAATTAGCAACAGTTTTTCTTTTATTTTTCGAGATGTATAGCCTTTTCATTTCTTTCTGCAACAATAATGGTCGCCAAAAAATTAGCAACGGTAACCTTTTCGGCCAAAATAACAGAACTTTCTATCACAATTTTGTAACTAATGTACGTAGAACAATATGTTATATACTAAAACCTTCCATGAAAAATTATCTATCGAACAACGCAAGTTTCATCAAAATCCATTCAGTGGAACTCGAGTTATAAAGGAACGGAACGAAATTTCCGTTTGTGTTTTATATATATAGTAGAAGATAAATATAAATTTAGGGTCTTTAAAAGCAATAAATAAATTAAGATAAAAAAAGATATTTCAGTAAATGTTAATGACAAATATTCTATTTTATATTTATGATTATTAAGAAACGAAAAATTAAAAAGGAATAATTCATAACTTATCTTCTAAAAATGATCCACGTTTTAATACAAGAAATAAAGGTTTTTTAAAAAATTGAGAAATCATCAGATTCTACTATTTTGATTGTTATTGCTGTTATTGTTGTCGTAATTTCAGTTATCAAGAACGTCAGGTTTAAAACATGGAATTATTTTCAAACATAACTTATAATACCCGTAAAATTAAATTGAAAAAGTAGGAAAGAAAATACATACTTTTTAGACATATAGGTCAGTATAAAAGGCAATATGATCCTACTACCTGTCATTCAACATAAATAATTAAATGACTTTTATGATAAAAAGACACTTTAGGGAAAAAATATGTTTTTTTTTAAAAGCAATAAATAAATAAATAAATAAAGATTAAAATAAATAGTACAGTAAATTTTAATGGAAAATATTATATTTTATATTTATGATTATTAAAAAACGGAAAGATAAATTAAAATTACAATTCGTAACCTATATTTATTGAAAATGTTTCATATTTCAATACAATACAGGATATAATGCTTTTTAGAAAACTGTGAGATCACCAGATTTTGCTATTTTGATTGTTAGTGCCGTTATTGTTCTATGGAATTATTTTCATTTTGCTCAATCGTTAACAATTTTAGGGTAAAAAATCCATAAAAAGTTTAGGGTCTTTAAAAGCAATAAATAAATAAATAGAAAAAGATTAAAAGAAATGTTTAAGTGAATGACAATGGACAAATATTCTATTTTATATTTATGATTATTTAGAAACTGAAAGATAAATTAAAATAAACAATTCGTAACCTATTTATTGAAGATATTTCACGTTTTAATACAATATAGGAAATAATGCTTTTTAGAAAACTGCGAAATCACCATATTTTACGATTTTGATTGTTAGTGCCGTTATTGTTCTATGGAGTTATTTTCATTTTGCTTAATCGTTAACAATTTTATGGTAAAAAATCCATAAAAAGTTTAGGGTATTTAAAAGCAATAAATAAATAAATAGAAAAATATTAAAAGAAATGTTTCAGTATATGTCAAAGACAAATATTCTAATTTATATGTATGATTATTAAGAAACTGAAAGATAAATTAAAATCAACATTTCATAGCCTATTTATTGGAAATATTTCATGTTTTAATACAATACAGGAAATAATGCTTTTTAGAAAACTGTGAAATCACCATATTTTACGATTATGATTGTTAGTTCTGTTATTGTTATATGGAATTATTTTCATTTTGCATATTCTTTAATATCTACACTGTTACTGTGAAAGCTTCATAAGCAAGATAAAGTAAGAAGAAAGCATACTTTTTAAATAAGTAGATCAATATTAAAGGCAATTTGATCGTATTACTTGTCATTATTTTGAAAATAAAGAATTAATTGATAAATAAATAATTAATTGACCATTGTGTTAGAAGAAAGTTTTTTTAAATGAAAAAAATGGGGTTTTAAAGAAAACATTATAATTTATAACAATTATATAAAGATCAATAGAAATTATTTAATGAAATACTAATGAAAAATATTTTATCCTCATAGCTACCATTCTATATTTATTTAACGCGGAAAAAACCTAAATGTCGGCAGATATGTGTTCCATATTGAATTTTATTAAGATATAGAAAAGTAAAACTAGATCCTCAGCCAATAACCTATTTATTGAATTGATTAAGAGTTTTAATATAACAAAGAAATCAATGGTTTTTTAAAAACTGAAAAATCACCATATTTTACTTTTATAATTGTTATTATACTTATTGTTTCCATGATTTAATTTTTAAAGGTGCACATATGTTTAAGTAAGATCTTAAGGAATGTCATATATTTAAAATATGGAATAATATTCTTTCCATAGAAGCTCTAATATGCAGAAAAGTAAACTGGAGGTATTTCATAAGTGAGGAAAATTATTAAGAAATAATATTTTTTAAGTATGTAGGTTAGTTAATATTAAATGTTATTTGATCTTAGAAGTTATACTTATAGTAAATCCAAAAAATAATTAAATGAACATCAAAACTTTGAATTTATTTTGTAGTTTTCTCTTTTTTACTTTTAATTTTAGGAACTTGTCTTCGCACTTGTTCTTCGGCATATTTGTTTCCACAAGTCTTACGGTAAAGTCGAACTCTGTTATACCGAGCGTGGATGTTATGAAAATCCGGTTTTAACAAGCAAAATAAATAAATGAATAGTTGGCCTAAATGAAATATATAGCGGGAAAAAAAAGGTTAGGACGAAAGAAACTTGGAGATGACGATTAAAAATCTATTAAGAGATTATTTTTGTAAATTCCTCTAAAATTACTAGCTTTCCTCGCTTTTCTTTAAGAGGGTCCGGGATCAAAATTTTATTTTATTTGTTTATGGGCATATTTTATTGGTTTTCTTTCCCGAAATGTGTCGTTCTATAAAGATTATTTTTCAGATAAAATGTTTTCGAAACTTTTATTTTTTTAAATTAAAATTTTAAATTTTAAACTTATTTAATTTTTTATATAATTTACGAACCACTTGTCCGATTTCATTACTTTTTCAACTATTGAGTGCAGAAAAGGCTTCTTGTTAATTGGTCTTCCGGATTTATAAAAAAATTACTTACAAAATTTGTAATAAAATTAAAAGTAAAGTAAAAAAGAAAAAAAAAAAGAAAAAAAAAAGAAAAAAAAGATGATTTTTGAGACTGATTTTTCCTTTGAGGAATATATTTTCAAAATTTTCACATGAAAATATAAATTTTGAAAACATTTTGAAAAAAAAAAAAAAAAAAAAAAAAAAAAAAAAAAAAAAAAACATAGCATAAAGACTGTACAAAATTTCATACGGATATCTTGCAAGAAAGTTTAGATACATTCTTTTAATGATGACAAATTATAACAATAATAAAAAAAATCCATTCTGAGAAAAAAAAAAAATCCATTCTGAGATAAACGGAGTTAAGTTTTTGTTACGGTCGGTGCAGGAGATATAGTACAACACAAAAATTGTATATCTGCGGATGGAATCATGGTATAAATATGCGGTTTGCTTTATTTAAATTATTTAACATTGTAATATTTTAATAGCAAAATAAATAAATGGAGCAATTTTTTTTTTTTTTTTTTTTTTTTTTTTGAGAATTTTGACTCCGGGGACTCTAAGAAAATTTATTTTCTACAGTTTTAATAAAATAAGATGAAAAACATCGAAGATATTATCAGTTATGCACTTATTTCTTTTACATGCCTTGGTTCAGAAGCAAATAAATGGTACTGTTTTTCTCTTTCAATGTTCGTTGAATTTTTAAGAGGGGGGGGGGGAAATACAAGATATAAATGTGGCAAAAAAATAAAAATAAATAAATAAATAAATAAAATAAAACTTTGAATAGCTTATTTAAAATAATAAATAAATGGTACGCTTAGTTCCTTCAATTATTTTTGTAGAATTTGTAGTATTTTAAATTAACAATATTAAAGTAGATTAATATTCATTTAAAAAATATAAAATTATTAAATAGATCATTATCTAGTTATCCTTACTTTAATTCTGTTAATTCATAAATGCAAAACTGCCTCATTCTAATGTAATCCTTTTATAAATTTCAATAACGTGACTGAAGTTTTATATATATTAGGGTGAATCAAATTAAGACAGAACAGGAACCACAGAATGAAATGACCTAGTTATTTCAAACGTAATCTCCAAAGCTACACAAGTGAACTTGTTTCACTGTTTCACTAAGTGGTGCACACCTTGCTCGTAGAAGTCCTTTAGCTGAAATCGGAACCAGTTTCGAATATTGTCCATGACTTCGTTATCCGAGTAAAAACGACGACCCTTTAATATCTTTTTAGGGAATCAAAAATGGGAAAGCCATATGGAGAAAGATCCGGGCTATACGATGGATATTCCTACACTGTCCACCGAAACTTCACCATATTCCCTCGCGGAAGTGCTGGTTTGCATCCTGCGCATGAATCAATGACAGTGCATGTTCTCCGTACACTGTCTTCATTCATCGATGCTCTTCACGAAATCCAACTTCAACCACTAAATAACAAATAACACTGGGTTGCCCTTTTTTATTCGTAAACATTTGCCGAATGATACTGTTGACCGACCACTAGCGCATAAAACGTGCTGCTTATATTTGTGTAGTGCAAGTCCATTTCCGCAGTAGGGGTTGTCTTCCTTATCTCCCGCTCAACTTTTTCACAAAGTTTCACCACACTCATACGAAAATAAACCAAATTATAGTCACTGTTCCGTTTTCATTTGATCCACCCTTATATTTCCTTACATATGAAATCATAACCTTAGTTATTGAGAGAACTTTGTTATAATGAACATATGCTTCGGACCCTTTACTCCCATTATTACAGAGTTCGGCTGTACAGTATTCGTAGCATACAATTTACTTTGCTATATCGTACAATCGTAAAACATTAGTTATTACGACATAGAAACACCGTAGTTGAAATTGAACACTAAAATAATACAGGCTTGTGATTTATCATAAAAATACAATATTTTTAATTTTGAAAAACGTTACCGGTAGCAACAACTAAAAAAAAAAAAAATTGCTTAAAAGAAAGTGAGAACTTCATAAAATTACATATCATCCAAACACTTATGACTGGAGTGTTGAAACTTGAAAATTAAAAAATGCGTAATAAAATGTGACTATTTGTTTCAAGTATCATTGTAGTTCGTAAAAAGCATCTTTCATTATATTTTGTTATTCGTGCAAGTATGATTCAAAAAGTTATCAGAAGTTACTTCGCCGTAATTTCTCTATATCAACCGAGTTTTTTACATAATTTTGAAATGTTTGGAAAAAGTATATTTTTACAATAGAGGGTATTTATTGTTTAAGGCAGAATTCCATTTTTCTTCGATATCCTAGATTAAGCATAGCGTAAAATACCTTTCTCTAAAATGTGAATGTTGAATTTTTAGGATTTCACAAATTATATGAATTTTTTTCTTAATTTAGGTATTAATATTGCATTGTACACATTTCTGGTAATTATGAACTTTACACAAAAATTTTAGCGTTAGACTTGCAGAAAGATACATCTTTTTCACAATAAGTAATGGTTATAGTTTTATTGTTCTTGTGATAAGAAACAAGGTGGAAATTGTACGTTAAACGGTGACAAATGAGGTGCGTTTGTACTATAGCCAGTTATACAAATATTCATATCTTGATTATTTTTAATTCTGTGAAATGAATTATATCGTCTGCAGTTTAATTTCTGTCATAAAATAAGTATCTCGGTCGCTTGACGATTAAACCTCGGAAGCTCCTATAGCAAGAAAGCACCGATTTTTTTTTTCTTTTAATTCAAATTTCTTAATAAATATTTTTATTAATATCTCCTAAAGTTTTGATTCGATTTTCATAAAATTTGAAATGTCTCGACAAAATTCTGCAAAGATAATATATCTTAAATTTCAAACCATTCGGTTGGGTAGTTTTTGCGTTGTTATATGCGGACGGACGAACAGACAGACGGACGGACCAGACGACGACAATAGGTGCTACGTATTTATGTAATTACGAACGCACCTAAAAACTGTTTTATTTTTGGAGGCAATTATCTATATTAATAAAAGAAATATATTTGTGTGTTTGTCTGCATGTGTGAGCGTGCACGCCATGGCTAATTAAATCTATTGCACTTGGTAATCTGCAAGTTTGGTTCTGGATAAACGAAGTTAGGTGGGAATGCACCTACCTCTCAGATTTTCGATATTTAAACAAGATATTTTTAATTATTTTATATTAAACAGAAAATTTCACGCTTTTACCCGAAGTTCGCCGGTGATTTTGATTCACTCATAAAAGCATTCCAAATTCAATCTATTAGTCCAATAGAATAAACTTTGTTCTCTTTTCAATAAAGTTTATTCTGATATCGCACAGCAATTTTGAATTTTTTGCGATATTTTTTAAAAAGGCCCCTTTTTGTCGAAAATGTGACTATGTTTTTTATAAACCGTTTCTATTTGATATTTTAGCTATAAAATGTTATATTTTATGTTCCTGTATGGAGAAAACATTTAAGAGTCATTTAAAAAATTTGAAAAAAAAAGGTAATAATTTTGAATTTATACGATATTTTAAAGACAATAAGAAAATGTGGAATTTCTGAAGATCGGAATAAAGCCCCACGGGGAAATTTTTCCGCGTTGGTTTGCTACAGCAAACTTTTATCGCATTGTATTGCCTTGTTGATATGACGACGGGGTTCCTTCGTAAGGGAGAAATAAGTGATTGAGTCATGTGACCTTACAGCAGTCGAAATTTTCAGGTTTTATTATTATTATTATTATTATTATTATTATTATTATTATTATTATCATTATTATTTTGTATGTGCAGACAATTTTAATTGTTTATTTCTATAAAGATATTTTTTCGATTTTGTGTAGTCAGCGAAAAGGAAAAATGAGCCGGCCTCATTCGACCTGCGTCGGGCCCAGGCTTGACTTTCCTCGGCAACTCGTGACGGGAGGGTCGGTTAGTATTACATAAGAAGTAATCTTACCTTTTTAATCTCTTCTCTACCCCAAAACATTTTATTATTATTTTTTCTATAATCCACAAGACACACTACGAGTTTTCTATATGTTTTTTAAATTTAGCTATTTTTATGAATCAATATAAAATGTCACTTCCTTTATTATAATTTTGCTGTTCATTAGTAAAGATTGTACGTAACAAATAACAACAGCAAAAAAATAAATAAATAAAAATAAAATAAAATAAAATAAAATAAAATAAAAATAAATAAATAAAATAAAAATAAAAATGAGAAAAGAAAAGTTTTCTGAAACATATTGCAAGAACGCGAATAAAAGAATTTTTATCCCTCATGTTGGCTTGTCTTATGTGCCCGATCATGCACTGGTGAAAAATTTTCGCATTTTTTGTTTTTGATGAGAGTTTGTAGCAAGGAATTTTTCCTTTATTTATATATCACGTATATATAAGGTAAAGCTAGGAGAGTCTGCGCACAATAACAATAAAAAATCTAAATATTAATTTTTTGCTAAACTATTCAAGAATAATTTTTACTTCATTTGTTTTTTATGCATTTCCATTGCTATTTTGTTGTTATGTTGCAATTTAATAGAACAGTTGTAATAAAACTAAGAAAGTTATTTGCGCAATCTGTCCTTACAGGGTTGGTGTGATTACGCACATGGGTAGGATATATTGTTACTAATAATAACTACAATTAAAACAATAATAACGACACTTAAATGACATTGTTGTAAGGTTTTTGTGAACAAATATTATTGTATTAGGAGTGACTATTTCAACCTAATGATTAAAGAATCAGAAAAAGGAAACAATTTTAAAAACGATTAAAACATTATAATAAAGGAAAAAAATTAAAGAATCAGAAAAAGCAAGTCCAGATAAGATTACAAAATAACATTAAGTTACTTGATAACACGGTTAACTTAAAATTAGTCCATTTTCAATTTTCACTTTTATGCAAATTTACCAATAAGTTGCGTAATATCTCCTAGCATGGAAACTAATGGGAACAATGCGCCATCTCTCCTAAGTAGCAGATGCGCAAACTCTCCAATTTCGGTAGGAGAGATTGCGTGGCTTTTTATTTAAACATGGTCGCTACTAAAACGAACCGTTGATGTTCACATTGTTAGTCTAGATTAGTAGCTTATGCGAAATCGTTTAAGTTAAAAATATTTTGTACTACTGGCATTGTATAGAAATTCTGATGAATAGCTATGAAAATTCAAGCTCTTACTTTGGGAAAACAAAACAAAATAGCAATGCTTTATCTTAGACGCTCAAAACAATCAACGTGCACTTTCAAGTAGACACTCCACTACTGCTGTTGTACAACTACCTGGAGTCACTGCGCGCTCACTCTACTCCTTCCCCATGAACCTCTATGTGCGCAATCTCTCCTGGCTTTACCTTAAATTAATACACTGGAAGTATTATTGGTATAATAAAAGTATTTATAACATTTAGGCTCCAGAATAGCAGTTTCATTTCATTATTAAAGATCAGATATATTTTAAAGTTCGTTTAATGATTAAAAAAAATTCACAATCAAATGAGAAATGATACAATCTACAGAAGAAAAGTATATGTATGACAGATAAATAGGCTAGATTCGTGGAATGTTTTTATGTTTTAAAAGAAGACCTTTTCTATAAACAATATAGGAATTTTATATTGTATATTAAAATAATATTTTGAAGAAGTTAAAAAATTAAATTTGTAAACGTTAGACTAAAATAAGAGACAGTATTGTAAATAATATTTGAAAAATGGCCTTATATGTTAATTTTGATATAATTCGGGAAATTTAAGGGCACAGATTACTTTCCTGAATAATTAATATTTACACATATCTTGATTTAAAAACTTAACGGATTTTTAGACATATATATTTAAAAGTTTGTATAGGTATAATTTAACTGATAAAACAAATATAGAAAACTTGGTACTTACATGTAAGAAAGATGTAACAAATTAAAGGTTTACATTTAAAGGGAATAATTTGCAAAAACAGATTTCAAACACTGCTACGCAAAAACAATTTTTCATTCATTTATTTATTTATCAGCTCATTTTTATGCACTGTTTTTATTTTAATAAAACTAGTTAAGCACGTGTATCCCGGATCTATTTTTACGTTTATTACCCCTTTAAAAAGCTTTATTTCTTTGTGATTCTAAACACTTGATACATGCATCTGGATCATTTAAAAGTAATCTTATTTACGGTTCCATTAAAGGACAAATATTTTTGTTCTTCTAAGAGGGTTGCGTTTTTATTCCGTGCATTAAATGTATATTTCAGCAATGTACCAAATAAATTTAATTATTATTCGTAAATACGTATGTAATGCATGTTCATTTTATTGTACACGCGTGATTGAATATTGAATTCAAGTGGTATAATTGGATAATTTTCCTTGGTTAGTTGGAGAAAATGTAATATAAAACCAAGGCATAAAAAAATACGTAGGAAATTATATTAATCGTTATTTTAAGAGTCCATTAATGAAGCAAAAATATTTAAAGATTTGTTTAGATTGTTTAAAGGAATATATTTTCGCATGTTTACAGTTTCATATTGTGTTATTGTGTACTATCTTATATTATGTAGCAAAAACATGTCCGTGAGTAACGCTGACGTCATATCGGCGGTGGCAACGATTTAAATAATCCATTTCCTTTTTTTCTTTTGTTGATTGATTGCATTGACTAAACATTGCATAATTACAATTTTTACACAGTCGAAAAGGGGAAAAAATGTATACTTTCAAATGCAATTTTTTTGAAAACTGTATGTTAATTTACTGATGTTTTGTGGTTTTAAAAATCATTTTCGGCATGAATTTTTCAAAAAATCTATCTCTATCGAGTGCAGCTCGATTACGGAAGATTCGCCCATTTGAACTTAGAACAATTTAAACAGTTCAGCATTTGTTGCCTGCTAATAATCCAAAACGAAATTAACACTTCATTAATAAATAAATGCATAAACTAATATAAGTAAAACGCATATTTAACAGATATGTAATCGAGCTACGCGCTTAGCATTGAAATAAACGAATAAAAAAGCTGTTGTAAGTAGCAAAACCTTTGTCGATTTCATACGGTTATTAACTTCTGGCATGCGATGAATACGAAATTATTGCTTTTAATAAATATTAAAACTTTACTTGAATGCTTAATTGATATTTTGCATATACAAATGCTTTTTGGTATTGTTAATATGCAATCTAAGAAACCTATTAAATGCAAAAATAAAACTATAAGAGTTTTGTTTTTTTAAGTTTTGCGAATAAACATACGTGGTGTGCACCGAGCAATATGTTCTGTAACGCGTAAAGCTCGGGTTAGATCCCCTGGTTAAGCGTAATTACAGAATTTGTAAGTTGCATTTCAAATCATAGTATCGACTCTAATAAATAATAATGCTAGAAATGTGAGAATGAAAAACACATAGTATTACAAAAAAATAATAATTATTATTAAAATGTTCTGAAAATAATTAATAATAAATAATTCATAGTTAGTATTTAAAACATTTTAAATAATTGTACATTTTTACAATGTACCAATTGTTATTCTTAAATGCGTATAATGCATGTTCACTTTGTTGTACATGCGTGATTGAATATTCTGTTCAAGTGGTAAAATTGGATATTTTTTCTTGTTTTTTTTTTTTGGAGAAAATCGGATATAAAATCAAGGCATATATATATTTTTTTAGGATGGTAATTATATTAATCGTTATTTGAAGAATCCATTAATAAAGCAAAAACATTTAAACGTTTGGTTAGATTGTTAAAGGAAATATATTTTTATACGTCTTACAATTTCATGTTGTCTAATGCATTTGTTATTAATATTACAAATAGTATTACTATTAGAATATTAATTATTATAGATTATTAGATTATAATTAGTATTATTAATTATAAAATTTGTAACTTACATTCAGCAAGTCATATTATTAATGTCACACGATATTTACATTTTTTCTTTTATTTAAGGCTACAAATATGCATATCAAAACGTGTAGAATTATTCAGACAAAAACAATTTTCGAAACAATTTTACAAAACAATTTGTTCTGAAATTAATTAAAGTTCCCAATAATATTTTTTCAGATAATGTGAATATATTTTCAACTTGCAAATTAATGTAAATTTAACTTCAATAAAACTGCTTTTGAGTTTTATAGTTCAAAAACCAACAATAATTCTAAAGTTCGTAGGTGATACATGAAAGATTAATTAAAAATCCTAACAATAAAATTCAGCTTATATTTAATTTGTCCAGTACAGTAAAAATATATATTATGCAACGGAAAGCTATATAAAGAAATTTGAATGAATGTTTAATATTGTATACAAAATTAGCGAATAAAAGCAGAACAATTTTTAGAGAACCTAATTAATAAAATATGCGTGCTTGCCAAAATTGTCCGGCGTTCATATGGAATGTATAAATAATAATAATAATAATAAAACATACAAGATTATTTTGTTTTTACTCTTTGTAGTTTACTTTGGATGAAACAATTTTGACTGAACATAAAAAAATCCCGTAATTTATTTAAAATATCAAACGTGCAAAATTTGAGAAAAAAATGTAACTGCAATTATTTTTATGCAAGTCTAGAATATAACAGTACCCCAACTAAATAAATTTAGGTAAATGTTTTATTAAGGCATAGACTAAAAAGAATTTACGAGGGATGAATTTTTGCTTATGCTATGTATGGCTTATTTTGAAATCGAGTTTTGAGTGCACAGCAAGAAATTATTTGGGTGAATTTAAATCATCAAGCATACGTTTAAGAAAAATAAAAGAACTAAAATAACAATAAATAAACTAATAAATAAAGAACGTACAGAAAAAATGACAAAGAAACCAACAGAAACAACACCCTAAACCACATTTACATTTTTATAATTATGATAAATGTCTAATAGAATGATAAGTAAAGGGATTTAGAAATGCGTTATTCTTTTAAGACATGTAGTTAAAAATTAATAAAAATACATTATATAGTTTTTGCTTTCAATTGTTTGGCAGTTGTTTACATAAGAAAATTGAGATTTGATTACATACCAAGAATTTTTTTGACGAATTTAAAACGTCAAAAATATGCCCACACCCCCCTCCTCTTCCCAATTAATGTGAGAAATATAAAGTCACTTCCATGTTTTTCTCTAGAAAATGTTTATTAAAACACAATTTAAATAAATGCTGGTGCATGTTGCTTTTTCAATTTATGCACCAAAATCTATTCCATAAATGTTTGCTTTTTGTTTACGTCAAAAATAGAGTTTTCATTAGACATGAAGAAATTTTTGGCGAATTTTAAACGTCAAATATTTATTTAGGGAAAAAATGTAAGATGAAAAAAAAAAATAATGGAATTACAATAATTTTTATTTAACTTTGGAAAATACCATTTGGAGCTTTGGAAAAATGCTAAGTAAATAACTTTAAACGCACGCTATTCTTTCAAAGCATGCACGAAAAAAGTAGTTCGTTCCATAACTTTTTGCTTTATTTATTTATTTATTGCTATTTGTTTACTCCGAAAATCGAGTTTAATTACATAACACTTTTTAAAAATACATTTAAAATTTAAAAAATGTATTAAAAAAACACAATTATATTGTTTTATAACTTTGGTAAATATTGAAAAAAAAAAATCAATGTTTTGGTATTTGCTGCTACTGATACTACTACTACTATAAGACTTCATATATAAGACTTTATCTAAGACTACTGGGTGAATTATACTTCTACTATACTTATATTACTTCTAACTATTACTTCTACTATAAGACGTCATATAAAACTTTTTATCTATGTAGTTAAATCAAATTTAAATACATAACATAAAAAAAATTATATATTTTTTATTTATTTATTTATTTATTTATTTTTTAATACTACTATAAGATTTTATATAATACTTCTATATAAGACTTTTTATCTAAGTAGTTCAATCAAATTTAATTACATAACATTAAAAAAAAATATATTTTACTTTTTTTTTGACAATTTTTTTTTTATAATATTACTATAAGACTTTATATAAGACTTCTATATAAGACTAATATAACTATATAATACTGTAAGACTATACTATAATACTATATACTATACTATATACTATACTATACTATATACTATACTATACTATATACTATACTATACTATATACTACTATAAGACTTTTTGTCTAAGTAGTTAAATCAAATTTAATTACACAACATTTAAATTTTTTTTTTCACATATATTTATTTATTTATTTTACAAATTTTTTTAAACTTTTTTTTTTTTTTTTTTTACTTCTACTATAAGATTTTATATAAGACTTCAAGATTGATATAAGACTTTTTAGCTATCTAATTAAATTGAGCTCAATTGGATAAAAAAATTTTAAAAACAAATTCAAAATGTTAAAAATATGTTTAAAAAAAAACAATTATTGTTTTATAACTCTGGTAAATGTCGATCGGAATGTTAAGTAAAGAAATTCAATTCAGACGTATGTTGTTCTTTCATAGAATCCACGGAAAAAAAAAATCCATTCTTCCAACTTTTCGTAGTTGCTGCTACTGTTACTACTACTTCTACTTCTATTACTAGTACTATTACTACTAGTAGTTTTAGCATTATTAGCAAATCTTTTTGGAATTTATTTAATATTATCAAGCCAATATTAAAAAAAAAAAAAAAATGTTACTGCAACCACAACCACGTATATAAGTCTTTTTATCTAACAAAATAATTAAAATAAAAAAAAATTATTAAGATATTGCTTATTTATTTACATATTTACCTATTTTAATTTTTAATATTTTAATGGATTTTTTTTCTTCTTTCAGTAAATTAAATAATGAAAAATGTTAAATAAATATCTATAACTATAGATGATAAGTTTATGTACCTTGTTTAATTTTCATCAATATATTTATTTGAAAATATTTGAAAATAAATACATTGAAATTAAAAAATGCATAACAAAGAACTAGGATAAGTTTTTATACTCTATGTTCGTTTAGATTCATGAAACAATGAACTCATTTTCACAGTAAAAACAATGTTTACAAATGTAACGATTTTAAAGCGGTTTTTTTTATGATCTTAACATAAATCTACAGTCAAAAGCTCCAAATTATATATTTCATTAACTTTTTTATACATCCTTTGTTTTAAGAAATGAAAAAAATATATCATCCTTTGTTTAAAAAAATGTTTGTCTTTATCAAGACACGACAAATATAATTTTTTGATCTTCTAAAAACATTAATTGGCGGTTTTTAATAACAAATGAAGCTTTGTTTTTAAATAAAAACCATTGTAATTTCTTAAGCTGTGAAACAACAACACTAAAGAACATTAATTGAAATGGATTAAGAAGTGCTATACTTAGTACAAAAACCTCTAAACGTCTTGAGAATTGCATTTAATAACGTATTAAAAAACTTTGTTTTTTGACGTTAAACAAAGACTCCTGATACTTAGTACTTTAAAAGATTTTTATTAAAATATTTTTGTGGTGTTTAATGTAATACACATTAGCAAACAAAGTTAAATTGTTAAAAAAATGCTTCCGTTGGATGATTATTAATGTTTTGTGAGTTAAAATATTTTTTATTTTATTTTTTTGGATGAATTAGCATTGCTCTTGTGTAAAATGCTAATAAAGAATGGATTATATTTTGAAAAATATTATTTGATAAGATAGTAAACAAGGTAAAATTTTAATGGAGTAACGAATTTAAATATAAAAAAACTTTAAAATCTGCTGTCTAAGGTGAATAACTTTATAATAATATGCATCAAATATTGAATATAATACATTTTGTCAGTATAGGACAAAAGCGTTGATGATTTCTGTTTTCTATTCATCTGTCTGAAAAAGTTGAATCATCACAATTAAAGAATATTAATTGAAATTGATTAAAAAGAGCTAAACTTAGTAGAAAAACATCTAAATATCTTGAGAATTGCATTTAATAAAAATGCAATAACATATTAAAAAACTTTGTTTTTATATGACTTGTGTACAATATACAAATAAAATACCCATTTTAAAAAGATTTTTATTCAAAAAATTTTGTTGTGTTGAACATTAGAATACACATTAGAATACACATTAGCAAACAAAGTTAAATTGTTAAAAAATGCTTTCGTTGAATAATTATTTGTATTTTGTGTGTAAAAAAATAAATCTTTTTTTCTATAAATTTGCTTTGTATAAAATGTTGATAAAGGAAAAATTATATTTTGAAAAATTAAAAATATAGTAGAAAACATAACATTTTAATGGAACAACAGATTTAAAGTTAAAAGAATTTTGACATAGGCTGTCTAAGTAAATGAAAAATTATATAATAATATAATACATCAAATGTGGAATGTAATACACTTTCTCAAATTCTTCCTCTTTTAATAGGACAAAAGCGTTGGTGATTTCGGTTTATCTATCCATTTCTCTCAAAACGTATTTCATTATAATTTATTAAGCTGTGAAACAAAACACTAAAGAGCGTTAATTGAAATGGATTAAGAGGTGCTATACTTATTACAAAAACATCTACATGGCTTGAGAAATACATTTAACAACGTATTAAATAATTTTGTTGAATGTAATGTACATTCAACATGAAAAAAATTATGTTTTCTACTATATTTTTAATTACATTACATTCAACAAAATTATTTAATACGTTGTTAAATGTATTTCTCCAAATAAAACAACAAAGTAAACAAAGATAAATTGTTAAAATATGCTTCTATTGAATAATTATTAGTATTTTGTGTGTTAAAAAAATAATCGCTTTCCTTAGAGGAAGTTACTTTGCTCTTATGTAAAATATCTATGGAGAAAGAATTATACTTTGAAAATTATTACTTGATAGAAAATATAACAGAAAAATTAACATTTTGATTTGTATTCATTTTAAATATAAAAGAATTTTGCAAAGAGCTGTCTGAATTGAATGACTTAAAATTTTAATGAATGCATAATGTCAGGCTTTGTTAAATTATTTCTCTGTATTTATAGGGCAAAATATTTGATGTTTTTTGTACTTCTATCTATCTGCTTCACAAACATAATGAATAAAAACCTGCTGAAACAGAATCGCACTTTAGATAGATTTACGTTTAAGCAGGTAAATAGCCCTTTGCCATAGTATTTCTTTAGCCGAGACCGTGATTTTTTCAGTTTATGGCTGGCATCCGTTTAAGACAGATTTTGTATTTAGAAGTTTTACTGTATTTTTCTTCAATTTAACTTATAATATTTAGATTGCAATGAACATGAATCAGTTAATGAAGTAGGTAGACTGATGCACACTGTAAAAAATTTGCAGCAAACTGTCCAGTCATTTGACCGTTTTACGGTTACATAACCGTAATTTAACTCCCTTCTGACCATAATATAGGCAATAATATGGTCAGAATAGACTTAAATTACGGTTATGTAACCGTTTTCTATAAAAACAGTCAAATGACTGGACAGTTTGCTGCAAATTTTTAACAGTGCACGGTCTTTGATAAGAATAATCATTCAATCATAAATGTTCCTGTTTTTTCGCAACATTAATTATTAGTTACAAAATGAAATGATTTGTTGTCGTATTAACCTTGTTTATATACTTATTATTATACTTATACTTGTTATTATATACTTACTAAACTCAGCGTGTTTTTCTTTCGAAATATATGATTTTTTTTCTGAAAAGATGATCTCTCAAATAAAAAAAAATTACAAAAGATAATATCAACGTATTGGAGTACGCTGTCATGTGTAACAGTTTTGTTTGAATTTCACATGAAAGTATTCTTTTTGAAAAACAAAAAAGTAGACAAGAATATGAAGAAAGTTTTCACGAAATTTACCTTCAAAGATAATTTCTTTTACGTAGCAGGGCTTCTGAAGTGCACTGAATTTTTGAAAAACGTTGTTTCTTATTCGTGGTTATACCTTAAATATTTCTAAGTGAAGTTAACATAGGTCAAAATCAATAAAGTTTAGTTAGTTTTTCAAATAATCAGCTGAATAAAAACAATCGGTACATTTTCAAATAAATTTACTTAATGCGGTGCAGTATAAAGTAGTAAAATGTAGCATAATACATATGTAATGCATGATTTTTATTATTTTTCGTATCATTTCATAATTTACAATCATCGGCTTTGTCTACATCTAATAAGAAAAAATAAAGGAAAGAATGGTGAAATATTTCATTGAATTTTAAATGATATGATAGAAAAACAAAGAAATTTTTATTTGTTTTAATTTTTAAAATTATTAACAGATGGTTTGTTCAAAATTTCGATTAAAAATACGATTCTATTAAATTAAATATATCAGATTTTAACACAAATATGTGCTTAGAGGAAATCTTTGCTCATGTTCTCACTGTTATGTTTCCATCGCGAATAAAATTTTGTACATTTCATAATTTACAATTATCGGCTTTGTCTACATCTAATCTAAAAAAAGAAAGGAAATAATGGTGAAGTTTTTTATTGAATTTTAAATGCTATGATAGGAAAATAAATTTTTATTTGTTCTAATTTTTAAAATTATAAACACATGATTTTTTTCAAAATTTCGATTTAAATACACGATTTTATTAAATTAAATATATCAGATTTTAACACAAATATGTATTTAGAGGAAATCTTAGCTTATGTTGTCACCGTTATGTTTCCATCTCAGATAAAATTTCGTACAGAGAACATATTCGCTAGCAGAGCCTGGATAAGATGTCATTACTGTTTTCGGCCATTAGTTGAAAATGCGGAAATGAAAAGTATATCCTGAGCAATACGGGGAGGATTAAAATTCGAGCCCTAATCCATTAGTGGCAAGCAGGGAGAACCATGCTTTGGGAGGAGAAGCGATTAGAACAGTTTGCAGCGGGCTAAAGTTTGCATAAATGCTCGGTGTTCGACCATTAACGTGAATTTTTCAGTAATGAATAGAAAAAAAAAGTAGTCTCGATAGTTAAGTAAAATGTTGTAGTAGGTTAATCCATGATTTAACGATTAGTGGATATAAATTATATTGAAACGTCTTAATAAGACGTAAATTAATATTATGACTCAATTAAGCTTTTATTTTTAAAATATCCCTCATCGATACAGAACATTCAGTTAATGAATAAGAGTGTTTATAATTCCGATTATAATTTCATATTTCATATCTATGACTCCTGCTGCCATTTATTTATCTGCGGGAAATATAATCCAGTGGTTGGAATGATGCAAGTATGAAGCTTTCTAAAATATTATTAGATGTCGAATACTTTCGATATTCCTTTTGAGGGATAAAGGTGGCGCAAATTCCCGCGAAGTTTTGTAAATCATTACCTTTTCAAGACGTGAATACTAGACATAACCATAGTCATAAACTGCGAAAACTTTACATAAAAGAACAATAGCTGAAAATTATTGTACAAACATGTACACTGTAAAATAATAATAATAATAATAATAATAATAATAAAACTCGTTAAAAAAAAAAACAGAAAATTTACTGGCAGCAAATTTGACGTCTATTCTCTGCTTTTCCAGAAATCTTCCGTTTTAGTATTCCCCCGTTTTCATAATGGAAATTTTACGCTTTTAAAGAGCGGAAATTCCTGTTTTTAGAAATAAATGTGAGCAATAGCGCAATATTAAAAAAATCTAAATAGTAATTATATATATACTGATTTATATTTACACAGAACAGCTATGTTTATTGCATATTACCACACCCGACTTTTACCGCCATACCTTCTCCGGTTTCGAATCTCGGTACTCCCTATTATATAATGAATGTTCTGTCTCCTATACCAACTGGCCATATCTAACGACTTGGTTACAGGCCAAAACATAAATTACGGAAATTTTACTGGAATTTTTCCGTTTTCGCTAAATTGAGAAGGAACATTTCCGTTTCTAACTTTCAACGAGTAAAGGATAAAAAAAAAGAAGTTTTCCATTTATTCCGTAAAAAAATTCCATTAAAAATAGAAAGTTTCCGTTAAAAGACAGAAATGTGACATAAAACCATTTGTATTTATACGGTATTTATTTACAGAGTATATGTATGATTAAATTAGTTTAATGTGACCAAACGACATCAAATTTAGAAACCGTTACATCACGCAGTTCCCGCAATTTCAGATTTAAAACACTTATTACATTTTCAGAAAGTGATAAATTCCAGGGGCAAAAATAAATATATAAAACTTATAAAGATTTAAATTTTAAAGTTATGAAATCTTAAAAAAAAATATTATTATAAAATTATTGCAAAATTTGGTTATCCTAAATTAAATGAAAGTCTATAAGTAATGGTAGGATATCAATAATTCCTATATGCTGACAAAAAACTCATTGGAAAACATATATACGTGTATTTGTGTATTAGTTGAAAATATGGAAATAGAAAGTATATTACTAAACATTACAGGGAAGATTAAAATTCGAGCCTTAATACATTAGATGTAAGCAGGGAGTACATGCTCAGGGAAGAGAAGCAATTAGAACAGTTTGCAGAGTTCTAAAGTTTGCATAAATGCTCGGTATTCAACCATAAACGGGAATTTTTCTGTAATGAATTAAAAAAGAAATTAAAAAAAGGGGAACAATAGCTAACATGTTGTGACAGATTAATCCATGATTTAACAATGATATAAATTATATTAAAATTCTTAGTAAGACGTTAATTAAAACTACGACATAATTAAGTTTTGATTTTTAGAACATCTTTCATAGATATAGTGCATCCAGTCAATGAATGGGAGCGTTTCTAATTTCGATTATGATTTCTTACTCATAGATTCGTGCCACTTAATCTTCAAAAAACGTAACCGATTGGTTACAGGGCTGGTCTCAAATATGAAGAATTAAAAAAAAAAAAATAAAGAAAAATGAAAAGAAAAAAAATCAATTAGTCATCGACATATTTTCAACTACACTAAAATGTGGAAATGTATTACAAAGATTTTTCTTTTGCTGAAAACGAGGCTTCGAATTATTGTGAAAACCTGTAAATCTTACGCAGATATCCCATTCATGCCATGAAACTCTGCTGTGATCGATCCCGTGAACTCTTTCTCTTTGTTATAAAGTTTCTCAGACTTTTGGAAAGCATGCAAACCATAACTCTGGAAACAGCCCTTGTTATATTTTACCTTGTGAACCTCACACTAAAGCGAATTCGCACTGCCCAAATTTTCAAATGTTCTCATTTTTTGAAAACTTGCTTTCATTAATTTGCACTTTTCACTAACAAAATAAAATTTTTGATAAAAAATAAATATCACGATTCCATTTCCGCATTAAATTTCATATAGGGATCGTGTGTTATAGTTCATTATATTGCCAACCATGTTAAACGCAGTTGAAGTTACGGAATCCCAAATTGCACTAGTATGGCGTGCGCAGATTCTGAACCGAAGTGAACAGCAATCCATGGGTTACAGAATATGCAAATATTTTATGTAAGTTATTTTAAGAAATCTTTTATGTACGAGTATAATTTTGTTCCCCAATGTCATAGGTACATCCAATCATTTCCTATAATTTTTTAATACGCTTGAAAGGTTTCTAAGTTTTCCTCCCCCTCTCTCTCTTTTTACAAATGGCATTTATTGCTGAGAACATTTAGAAAAATTCACATTGCGACCAAAGAGTCCATTAAGTACATTTCAAGTACAAGTTGCTGCTATAACGAGTCAAAAGTCCACAATTACAATCATTATGTAAATAATTACCAACTCGAGGCAGAGGCAGAAGAAGATCTTTTGGATCTGATTTCTTCGCCCCATGTACGCAAGCATCAATTACGTATACATGGTGACGTTGAATGATCGAAATGTTGAATGTACGCTAATTTATGAATGCTAGGCACTGAACATTTGTACACTGCGGATGCTTATCCCTTGAACAGTAGGCTAGAAATTATATTAAAATTCCTGTACAAATAAAATGGCTGAAAAAAATCTATCGTGTATGGCGAGATTTTATGTATTGTTAACTTTTGACAAAAATAATAATAAAAAAAAAAAAATTATAGTTTAACAATTTACAATAACCATTGGGAAAATGTTCCGAAAGCTTAAAATACAAAACAAAACAAAACAAAAAAAGTTATTTTGTGTTATAGCGGCTCTCACAATTATGATTATGCCAAAGTTGCAGTTATGATTTTGCCAAGATCATCGCAAAGCTTATATATGCATCCTATATACGCAACTCCTACATGTGCCATATACGTCATTTTACACATATTATTTACGTCTTATATGTCGTCATATACATCATATACACATGTCATATATAGACATCATATATGACTATAACTTGGCCGCATACGTCAAGAAATGTTATATATATGTCATATATTATTATAATGTCATACACGCTTTATAATTTGGCGATAAATCTTGGTCGCTTGGCAATTCATCCTTGCGGGCCGCTATAACACGAAAGTACCAAATTTACAATATGTTAATAAAAACAGAAGTAAAAATAGTTTATCGGGTCCTTCCTACGATAACTTTAACTCTTGTTTAGATTGATGTCTGAGCTAAAGGTATTTTGAGGAAATTAAAGTTGAAGACCACGTTTTTTGCTTTATAAGACGATTTCTCATCCGACGTCAGTTTTTGAATTTGGCTTTTTTTCATATCTGGTAGTTTGCATCTATCCTTTTTCTAAGTTTAACATTTTTGTAACTATTTTATGCATTTCCATTGCTTATTCAAAGAAAAATTCTTCTAAAGTTACAGAATTTCGTTAATAAAAATGGTAAAAATAATAAATTGCGACTATCAAAAAGTCCATTCTCGACCGAAAACAACAACCATTTTCCCAATGGTTAAAAAGAAATATGTATGTGTGAGTATGCGTACTCTTCGTGTGTGAGTGTACTTCAACGTGCGAGTATGCGTGAGTATGGCTCTTCATTATAGTCGTATCTTCCCTATTAATACTCAATAAAAGTCCCGTAACATAAGAACAAAGGATTCAAAACTGCCGAATTTCTTGAAGAAAATAATTTTGTATTTAAACGTTTTCGCAAGGAAAAAAAAAAAACATAACTGACAGGCAGATTTATGCTTTTATTGTGTTTGAACGATGTAAATTCAAGGTGAAAAATATTACGATTCACTTTATAATACAGAGATGATGAGTTTTCTTAAGAGCCTACGTTAGTCACGTGCAGACACTCACAAGCTAATGTTAATCCTTTGGGAACGTTCTTTACAAATTTCTCGGTTGTATTTAAATATTTTTAAATGATATTTTTGTGCATAGAATAGCTCAGGTCAATCTCTAACCGGATTTTCTTTTGCTTTTCGATTTCGGTTGTAGACTTTTTTATTGAAATTATTTCCACTTTCGAAACAAGTTCCGAAATAGAAAGCGACCTCATTAATATATATACATATATATATATATATATATATATATATATCTGCAACCAAAATTGGAAAAAAAAAAAAAGGTTAAAGATCGACTTCAGCAATCATATGTAGAAAAAAAATGACTTAAAAATATTGAAATGCAAACGAGAAGTTTAAAAGAGCACTGTCATTGGTTTAACATTAGTTTGCCAATGTCTTCGCGTGTCTAGTGTAGGCTCTTAACAAGCTTTAGATAATTAAATTGTTATTAAAGACTGAATACATGTATATATATCTATATCTCTATATAAAGAAAAATGATTTTTATCATTTCGAAATGAACTCCCAAAATGCTATTAGAATAACTCTTATAATTAAGAAATTTGTCATTTCGTCCTCCAAATATTTGTCCTCTTAAAGGACAGGAGGAAGCGACTGCCTCTAGTCAATGAGTTAGTGAATGAAAACGGTCGCCGTGAGGTCTGCGGGAATTTGGAGAACGGCCATACTTTCCTGGGCGGAATCTCATTAATTTTCCTCTAACTGATGTCCAGTGATAATGGAGATCATATCATTAGTCAGATACCTTGTTCTTCAAAACAACCACTCTGACCTGTTCTCCACTGTTTTGTTGGCTATAAATTCCGTTGGTTTTAACCTTTTACTCTCCGAATTAAGATCCAGGTATATTTTAAATCATTTTTTCCCCCATATCATTAAAATGGGGAAAAAAATATGCTGGAGTTTTATGATTTATTTTTATTGACATCACTTATTTTTAATCAATAACGGTCATACGCTGTAAAAAAATACATAAATGTTTCTTAATCTAACCACGAACGAAAATATACAATAATCTCTTTCGAATAACTCACGATTCCGAAAAGCGTTACTTTCTTGAGAAACCCATAATTTTCGAGATTTAAAGAAGCATTTATAAAAACAATTTTTTTTTTCTGCCACTGATTTTCGAAAATGTTTTCGAGTATTTTTTATAGAGTATTAATCAGTTTCCTGAAACCTGAATATGTTATCTGTTCTCAAGTAAACATTTGCATGTTAAACAAACATGTTTTTAGACAAATAAAAATATTATTTTATTGCTCGTGCATGTATAAATTCAGTTACGCAGCTGAAAAGGCTTATTTAAGAATTGATAGCAGCCTAAAAACTGATATTCTGATTTGAGAAAGCCGATTAATACACTTTAAAAACTAATCGAAAACGTTTCCGAAACTCAGTGGCAGGAAAGAAATAGATACTTCTCTAAATCTCGAAAATATAATCGTTAACATGGAAGAGGCTAATTGTATATTTTCGTTCAAGGTTATATTATATTTTCGTAGATTAAGAAACCTTTGTCTTTTTAACACTTTGCAACCTAGTTGAAAAGTGTTTATGACTTCGGTTTGTCTGTCCGTCTGCCGTCTGTCCGTTCTTTAACTCCCGTAAATATGCTCGGATTGCCCTGCAATTTTATATGTTATTGTCGTTATCTATAGCATGTTCCCTATTTCAACTGAAGTGTGTAGCACTTATAGTTTTTTACAGGGACACTCAAAAGAATTCCGTTACATTACGGTCTATGGGGAAAAATCATTTGCGGTTTATTTTAATGATGTTACACAATTTCAAACACATTGTAATTGATATATATCACTAAGGTGCATTACAAGAAGCTTAATATGGAATATGCTGTACATAGCACTTATAGTTACTTTACAGGGACAGTCGAAAGAAATCCGTTACATTACGTCTATGTAGAAAAATTGTTTGCAGTTTAATTAAATAATCTTTCACTATTTTAAACGCATTGAAATTAATATATATCACTAAGGTGCATTACAAGAGGCTTACTACAGAATATTGTGTGTATAGCAGTCATCGTTCATTTACAGGGACACACAAAAGAATTCTCTACTGTCTGTTAACAATAATTCCTGGAAGTGCGTTTTAAGTTGCTGAACGCGATTTTAAATTTAACTCACTTTTTGTCTATTACTTGGTGTGTATAAATCCTGTAGATCATATACAGGGCAGCACAAAAGTTCGCGAACACATTTCCGTTTATTGACAGAAACTCCAGAAGGAGAATTTTAAACTGCGTTACGCATTTCCTAACTAAACTAAAATTTAGCATCCTATGTAGTACATATACAAATCTAAAGATCATATACAGGGCTAAATAAAAGTATTCGGATAATTTTCCGAATATTATATATGTTGGAAATTCCTGAAATTATGTTTTTAAATATGTTATGCGTTTTCCAAATTGTTTACTTAGATGGTTTATTTCCGTCTTAAAAAGTGAACCGCTATTCAGATATAATCTTTCTTAATTATCCATTTAAGGCAGCATTTCCTTATAAAATCATTGGCAAAATTAAAGGTAAGTGAATTTCGGAAAATTTAAAAATTACACATATACAATTTTTTATGATAATCACATTAAAAATTGTATTTCATAAAATATCTGAAGATCATGACTGAGGTCCTATTTGTGAATTTAAGTGAAACTTACATTTATTTCATTTACAGGACAAAATGTGCATTGAACAATGTGACCTTATACTTTAAATCTAATATCAGCAATAAAACTTTATTCTGATTAAAACAGAACTGTATTTATGTTCATATTCCGCAATAAGTCTGACAATATTAGTTGTTCATTTTTATAGAAATATATAAAAAAATAGAAATAATGTTGTTTATATATCAGTTCAAAGTAGTAAAATTACGAGCAATAGCAGCTTAAAAAAAATGAAATTTGAAAAAAAGGGGAGGAGGGGGGAGGGGCTGTTGATTGTGCGTCAGAAAACTTTTATCTGTTAACTTAAGAATACATTACAGAATAAATGTGTTAAAAAAATCAAATTTTCATCTTTTATATTAAATGAAAGTGATCATTTTTTTTTCTCGTTTTACGTATAAACAAATAATGAACTCGTTTACATGTTTTCTTTTAATTAAAAAAATTTGAACGTTTATAACTTGGAATACAAATTTATGTTATTTCTAGAACAACAGCTTCCCACTCTTAAAATGAAAATATCTAAAGTTTTCCAACATTTGTAAACATATTATGTGTAAAACGAATCGAAATATTGGACGTATTTTAGAAAATATAAATGTTATACCCTAAAATTCTTTAAAAAAAAATATATATCAATTTTTAATTTTCTTGTATGAATTTAGAATTTATAATATTAAATATATATTTATGTAAAATATTTTAGGTTTAATCTGTAAAAATTATAATATCAATTCTGAAATTTCAAAACATTTCTTAAAGTGGCTATATATATCAGAAAATTTTGCTCGTAGTATCAAAATTAATATTTCGAGATAAAAGTGCATAAAACTTTTGAATTAAAGGAAACCGTATAGAAATGTCTGCATAAAATTTGAAATAAAATGACATAGAAACTTAAATTTCCTATCAAAAAGCTTGGAAATGAAATTGTTTTCCTTTGATATAAAAAATAAATATTATTGCTTTAAAAGAAGAAAAACTGCAAAAGCAATATCGACGCATTTTTATGAAATTTGAATAAAATTCTAATATTTGATTGAGTATATAAAAAATATGTTTTTTTATAACCTTAAATAACTAAAAAAGCGACAAAATTAAGGATAATACATATATCACAAAGTGTAACTCGATGGAACGAACAACAGTGCTTTTCATTATTTAAGCGGATTCAAATAAAAACATTAAAAAATTTTCTTTAACTAAATATTTTACAAACTTACATTATGCAAGCAAAATGCATAATGATATAAAAATGTAGTAAGAAAACAATTTTCACCGAGGAAAAATATGCCTCACATTTTTATTATTTAAAGGTATGAAAAATTCATATCCTCTCATGTAAATTTTCTAGGAAATATGCTCACTGAAAATTATTCGAAAAAATAGAAAACTGTTTACCAACAAATTTTTCACGCAAAAACACAAGTTCATAAGATGCGTAAAGCTATTCATATGCAAATTTTGTCTTACGTATCTTATGCAGTTGCAGTAGGTATTTTTTTAATACTTGGTAACTATAATTTTACAACCTGATGAATTTATGAAAATTTAGTCGTATAACTGAAATTTCAAGCGTCGGAGCTGCATATCTTTGAAACATTTAACATTTATTCAAAATACTATCTAAAGACAATTTTGTGAAAGATATGGAGAATATTACATGTTTCTTGAAAATCCTTTTTTTTAATGGTGGAAAAAGTCTGATTTTTTTCCATTCTAAATATGACTTTCGAAATACAATTTGACAGTGTTAAATTAATTGCTTTAATGCGTTCATGATGCCTTTCATGAAGATGTAGGAAAGATTGGAAGACAAATGAAATCTCGACTTTTAGCATAACAAAATCTTTTTTGCTGTTACACGTGAATAAGTTTGTTTTTCCCCCTTAACTGGTTATGAAACTTTGCAACTTAATTATCACAAAAACTGAAAAAAATATCAGAGCTATTATGCTAATTATCATCTAAAAACAAAGGCATGCAAACCGTAATCCTTAAAGAACAGTTTCACCAAATTATCGTTTATGCTTCTGATTTCTGCGTTTTTTTATTTATTTGTTTATTTATTTATTTATTTATGCACTTTTGGTTTTGTTATATTTTAATAATACGGTACTTAATTTATTAGACGTAAACAAATTGTTAATTTTAATTATGTGTTTTTTTATCCAAAAATTTTGATTTCGAGATTAATTCTTGAGAAAGAACTATAGATCAAGCTCAGTTTCTCTATACGCTTTTCTTTTAATTGTTTTTCTAATAAGCTTGTTTCTTATATATTTATTGAAATAAATTTTTAAACATGGAAATAGCCGACTTTTAAGCATTCTATGCATGGTTTTAAAAATGCATTTCTACTGTATTAAATTATGCTTTAATGCTTTCAGGAGGTCTTTTATAAACATGAATGAAAAAGTAGAGCGACAAATGTAATCTAAAGTTTTGGTTTAACAAGATCGTTTTTTATAGTTAAATGTAAATATGTTCTTTCCTCTTCTTATCTGGATATGAAACTTTGTTAAATATATCACAAAAAGAGAAGAATATCAGTGTCTAACAGTGCTAATTATCATCTCAAAACAAAGACAAGCAAGATGTAATCCTTAAAGAACACTTGCAGTGAAGTACTGTTTATATGGTTCTTACGTTTATGTTTCTTTTCTTTTTTTTTTTTCATTTATACGCTTTTGAATTTGGTACATCTTATAATATAACGTTTTGTTTATATGACACAAGTACACTTTAATCTCCTTTATTCGTTTTTAACTCCAACAATTTTGATTCTCGAGTAAGAATTTTGTACAAGTTTCGATTATCTATATGCTTTCCTCATAATGTTTTTATTTTATTTTATTAATTTTTTTTTTTTATAATTTCTCACTTGTTTCAATATGTAAAACATATAAATAATCAAACTATATAAAAGTGTACTTAATTATTATTTACACTGGATATCAAGCTAAGAATTTTTCACGTATTTAAATTTCTCATAACTGTAAATAATTAGGGCAAAGTATGTTTAAAAACACCGAAAATAATGTTTAAAAATACCAAAAATAATGTTAAAACGCCGAAATATATTATTAAAATTTTATTATTGTAATTAATTATCTTACCATGCATTTAACATTTTAATTTAAATACTGAGTTGTTCATTTTATACATTTTATTTATAGACTTTTGTTATTCGGACAAATAGTGATCTGCAGTACTTTTAAATGAGTTTTGTTTTTCCTTATTTTTTATGATAGGACAAAAATGGCGTTATCACTTTTATCATTATTTACAAAGGAAAAAAGGAATTAAACATTTTAGTCACATGATTTTAAACATTTCAACTGCAATTACTAAAAAAAGATATATGTGCAACAAGATTGAGCGTAAACTGGATGTAACTTTGTGAGTTGCAAGTGACACCGTGCGGCATAGACGCCACGTTGCAGTGACGTGGTTATAATGTTACTAATTTTTAAAAACTGATTTGTAATATTAGCCAAAAACACGTACTGCTTCGAAGTGGACATCTCATTCTGCTTTAGGGAAAGGTTTGTATAAACTTAAAATCTGTAAATGTGTTAGCTATATATTTACCCTTATTTTAAGTTGCAAATAAAAAATTCTACCATGAATAAAATAGCACAAAATATGTTTTAATTAAATAAAGTATGTGAAATGTTTTAACCGGTTATGAGATTTATTTATTTATTATATATATATACTTTATACTAAATAATAACTATACTTTAAATAAATAATAAATGTACTTTTAATGAAGTTTTGTATTTTATATTTAAGGGAAATTAATAATAAATTATTATCTACAATTTTCTGGTTAGACTAATACTATGACTGATATTATAATGATTTTCCAAGTCACTGTCAGAATCAGTTAATGCTAATTAAGAAAAGTATTTTTTTTTTGTAAAAAATCCAATTTTTTTTTTAAGTTTATAAAATAAGATAAAACTTACATATATATATATAATATACATTTGAAATAAAACAATAACTTACAAGATCGTATGACAAAAAGGACAGAATCTCTTATAAAGAGAGATGGCTATATATATATTATATATATAAATTGTAATAATATGTTACAATTATTATTATAGTATATATATTACAGTACAACTATTGTATATATAAATTGTAATAATATGCTATATATATTATATATAGGTTACAGATTACAATTCAATTCTTTTTTCAAAAATTTATTAAACAAACTTTTTTTAAAATTATTTTTTGTAAAAAATAAGAATTGTAACCTATGAATTTTTTAAGAGAACTCGATTTCCATAAGTTTCAAATATGCGAATCCAAAATTACATATCATTCCGCCAAGTAGTTTTTTAGTTACGCTTAAAAAACTACTCGCATTGAAATCTGTTGTGCAAAGATGAAAGCGAGTTCCAAAATTTAAGCCTTTTGTTTGATATCCGAAAGTAAAAAGTAAAAACTACAGAAAAATCGAAAAATCATGAAAAAATTAGGCGTAAGTACTGCTTTTGAAATTTGGTACAATTTCTATATGAGAGGGTTAGAATGACAGTAAAGTAAGTCAATATTTAGTAATTTGAGAAATGAACTGTTTTGTGAAACTTGTCGTATTGCCGTTGCATTAAGTGGTCCAACCTGTTTAACCCTCTAGCGACTCCCCAAGTGAACTATGACTTATTTGACTGTCACACTGAACAGAAATTAATATACGTTCAATAAAAATATGGTTATCTAGATTTTTCAGTTTTTTGACTTACTCCACTGTCATTCTAACCCTCTCATATGTAGGCGATCGCCATGCATTAATTAGTAGATGTTATTACTAATCGACTGGTACCAGTTACATTTTTATAGAATGATTTGCGGTAGAGTTAGTAGGGGATGGTGTTTTTTTCTTTTCGAGAACTGTACATAAAATCGACTGCAATTTTATCAAATTTAATGAGTTTCTGTATCTTCATATTCTTATCACAAATGTCATGTGACAGCATGTTGATGATATATTTTTCCTAAATGTCGTAGTAACATGCAAGATTTTTTTGACGTCTCAACAAGTCACAATTATCACTGTGAATTTCGTGACTTGCATTGCAATCAAAACAGCGTCCCTGCTCCTCTGTAGGGATACTGATCGTAAGAGATTCAGCAATTTTTTTTTCTTTTTTGCAAAACTACCAAGAAAACGATTACGATGGCTTAGAATCCTCAACCCTTCCGTTAATGGGTCAACTCTCGATAAACCGCTAAAATAAGGGAATTGCTTGCAGCGATTAACCAAATCTCAGCAAAGCCTTAAATCAGAAGGTATTTTTAGAGTTTACGGAAGAAAAATGCAAGACGACTGATTTTCTAACTTCTACCTATTTAAATTATCGATATATAGATATTATAAGAGAGAGAGGGTGTAAAAAAGAAAATAATAAAAAATTTAGTTTCTTATGTACATACTTAGATCAATTTATACTTTGTCGCTAAAAATAAAAGTAAATGTTTATATAATAACAGATGTATTTTTAAACATTATATTTTATATTATATACTGTATATTAAGGAGTGTAAGACGCACTTTTGAAACAAGAAAATTGATCAAATTTTATAAGTACGCGTTATACGCCGGGTATAAAAGTGAAAGGCTTAGCACAGTAGAGTATATCCTGGATTTGCATTTGCTTATTTTCTTTAAATTTGCATTAGTTTTTAGCTCACAGACTATCAAAGCCTGAGAGCTAATGTGCCCGGAGGTTCTGTATGTATGTAGGTATACGTAACGCGATAACTCTTGATAGACATATCCGATTTGCTTCAAATTTTGTATATACGTTCATTCTGATAAGGCGCTTCCCTGATTAGTTGTGGAGGTTCATTGGTTAAGTATAAAGGGGGAGCGGAGGGCTAATTCCCACCCCCTTTATTTAGATAAATGGGTTTTTTGCACTTTATGACGCACCACGCACCTTCTTGTATTACATACTACACGTCTCACGAAAGTATCTTTGCAAAAAAAAAAAGGGACTGAGTATAATACGGTGAATATACCTAAAATACGAAAATTTAGTCTCAAATGTTAGGTGCGCTTTATACGCCGGAATATAAGGTAAATTTGATTTCTTTGCGAATATTCCTTCTTTACCGTAACATTGATTTTACGCAACATGTTGTATACGCGTGTTGAGTGTACTTAATCTAAAATGCTCGAAACAGTACCCAGGAATTTACCGAAATACTGAAAAAACTTTGATCTAGTAACTTACATAAAGTTAATTTGAAGTGTGAAGACAGTGAAGAAAAAAAAAGTTATCTAAATAACTTTCAATCTTGTGTACTCACACGTACCTCAAATTATAGTTAAAAACTAAAAGTTGATAAAACTAAATGTTGATACATAGTAGTAGAAAAGTCTTATGAAAATATGAATTTAGGTTTGTTTTCAAATACTTATATTGCTTTAAACAGAATTCTTACTACACAAGCATTTAGACAAGCATCCGTTTATGCTTATTTACAGCTGGAAATAAAACGCAAGAATTTAATGGAATGTTGTGAATATAGGCTTAGTAATTAGAACAAAGTTAATTTGCATACTCGAAGGTTGTATCTTTTGCTTTTGCATTCTTATTCTTTTTTTATTTATTTATTTTTTGTCAATGCTTTATGCTTGTTTTAAAAATGATCGAGAATGGGTCGCATTTGCAACGATTCCTTACCATTAAAATAAATATGTTTGTTTTAGAACTTTAGAAATGCTCTGAAAAGAAAATGTTTCACAGACTTCTTGGCCCTGTTTGCTGAAGAGTTACCTAATTGAGATTAAAGATTAGTTTGCTTATAAAATCCATTCTTTTTGTTAAGTTTAGTGGCTCCTAATTTAGAAAGGATCTCGGGAGATTTGCTTGGAAATCTAATAAAGCGTTTATCAACCCCAATTAACTCCTTTCCTTGCAAATGAATTAAAACAGATTTCCCTTAATAAGAAGACATTTAATTCATTATTTGACGAGGATGACCGACTAGAAACCCATAGAAATACTGTTAATAAATGTTTAAGATTGGCACTAATAAAAATTATAAATTTTATCTAATTACATCCTATAAATAATACAAGTGAAAAAAATACCAATAACCAAACAATTTACTGTAAGATTTTAAGTATTAAGCAAAGTTAATTCAGAAATTTAAAGACCGAGGAAAAAAAAATGCATTTTAATCATTTGAGATATTCTGTACTAGTTCAAATAACATCTTGTAGTTTAGGATAACACTAAGCGTTGGAATAGTAGCACAGATCATACTGTAAAGAATAAATTTCTTTAATTTGAAATAAATTTTGGTTTGTTTGCAAATATCATATATTATTAGAACAGTCTTTTTATAGAAGCATTTAGGCATGTATTTCGATATACTTTATGTAAAATGCTTTCAGATGAAATTAATATCAAACGGAATACTGCCGTTTTAGGACTAGTAACTTCTGCAAATCTAATTTGCAAATTTGAGGGTCTTAACATTTGTTTATGTATTCTATTGCATTTTTACTTTTCTTGTTTTTCATCAATAATTATTTTATATTTGTTTTAAAAATAATTGAGAATGGGCCGCATTTGCTAACGATTTCGTGCCATTAAGATTAAGATGTTTATTTTAGAGCATTAGAAAAGCTCTGAAAAAGAAAATGTCTCACAGAGTTCTTGGGTCTATTTGCTAAAGAGTTAGCTAATTGAGATTAAAAATTAGTTTGCGTATGAAATCCATTCTTTTTGTTAAGTTTAGTGGCTTCTAATTTTGAAAGGATCTCGTGTGATTTGCTCGTTTAATGAAGCGTATATCAATTTCAATTAACTCATTCCCTTGCAAATGAATTAAAACAGATTTTGCTTAATAAGCAGACAGTTAATTCATTGCTTGACAACTAGAAATCAAGCGAACCTTTTTGACAATTATTATTTAAAATTGACAACATTGAAAGTAATGATTTTTGCTCTCTGTTCAAGAAAATCAGGAGAGAAAAACATTAAAAAAAAAATTTATCCATTTTTGCTGTTTTTATTATATATATTTATAATTATTATCACTATTCTTATCTTTTAAAAGACTGTCTATGTAAAGCCAAATAAATAATTAATAGGGCTACACTCTCGACTCTTGTAATTCTTATCATTTAAAAAATATTTTATGTTATTGTTAAAACAGTATCATTAGAATGTGACACCAGAAGAAATAACGATGAACAATTATTCAAAGAGAATATAAGCAAATAAAAGAATATTCGAATTTTTTTGTACCCAAATATTCGGTATAGAGTTAACATATGGTTAATTAAGCATATTTTCTGACAGTTAAGTTTTACCATTCATACTTTTATAGCAACTTGTTTGTATAAGTTTTTGAAACTTATCTGAAATGTTTACACGTATTCACCAATAAGCATATTTTAGGCTTACACGGCAATTAAAGTCTATAAATCATTAAGAAATACATATTCAATTCAAGATGGTTTTTGTATCAATTGTCTTCTTGGTAATGATTACATACAGAACTAGCAAACTGGTTTAAAATTTATTTAAATTATACTATACTTTTTCTTGGAATTAAATTCTATGATTCAATCAAATTATTTTGACAATGTGAACACTAAATCTTTATTCATGTAGGTCTGGTAAAAGTAAGTATCTTGAATTTAAAATGATATACGCTGTTAAGAATATATATACATTTTATACCGAAAATGTATAATTTAGAAATGCATGAAGATTTAAAATTTTTTAACTGCCTGTCTTCAAAAGTCTTTTATGTTTTAATAACAAATAGAAATCTTAAAATGTAAGTTAAAATTAGCTATTTCTTTATACATGTAGTTTTGTAGTATGTTTTGAAGATATATCAAAATTTGAAAACTGAATAGCGGTATGAATGTGGTATAAAATGCACTCCAGTTAGACAAATCAGTTGAACAATAAAAATAAAAATAAATTAAATAACAAATTAAAGGTATGAGAATTACCTGAACACGTGCATAAAATATAACATATCTTTGATTTTTACAAATTAGCTCTTACGTTTATACTCGCTTATAACGAGCCCTTATTTAACGAGAACCCGGATATAACGAGGAAATCAGAAGTACTTGGTTGGTACAATGTTAAGTCTATGGAAACATAACTCACTTTTAACGAGCAAACCCCGGTTACTACGAGCAATATTTTTGTGATTCATAAAATTTCTATTGATTTCCCCCTCTCCAGCTCAGCTAATCGTTTCTTTGAAAAATTCCTTTAACATCCCGAAGTCTACCAAAAGTTAGTGATAAGTCATAAATCCTGAGAACAAGCCAGTCATCAGAGAAGGATACACAAAAGATGACATTTATAATGCCGATGAAACAGGCAATTTCTGCAACTTAACCCCACAGCAGAATTTTAAGTTCGAGGGTGAAAAGTGCGTCGGAGGCAAGCTCTCCAAATATAGATTGACAGCTTTAGTGTGCTCTAATATGTCTGGCACTGACAAGAAGAAACTGTCGGTTACTGGAAAGTCCAAAAACCCTAGGTGCTTTAAGTATGTAAAAAATCTTCCTGTTGATTATGACCACAACTGGGATGCCTGGATGACTGCGGACATTTTCACAAAATTCATTTCAAGATGGGATATCCAACTAAGGAAATAAAAGCGTAAAATTCTCCTTTTAATTGAAAATGGTTCCGCGCATCAAGAAATCCCTTACAAACATCAGGATTGAATTTTTACCATCGAATTCTACAAGTGTTATCCAGCCTATGGACCAAGGGGTCATCAGAAGTTTGAAATGAAACTTTCGTAAGTACTTGATTTTGATGCTTCTCGATAGAAGAGAAAAAATAGGCACAACCTCAAATGCTAATGTAAACATACTGGAAGCGATACGTTTAATGAACGATGCAAGGGGAAACGTTGCATCAACATGCATTACCAATTGCTTCCGTAAGGCTGTATTGGCCATTTCTCAAGAGGGGCAAATGTCTGAGGCAGAAGAAAAAGTAGACAACTTGAAAAATTTGGAAATTAGTAGAGAAGAATTTGAAAATTATGTATCTGTTGACGCCAATGTTATCACTTCCGAGATACCTACTCCCGAGGATATTGTAGCTGAAATTCAAGCTAAAGAACATGACAAAAATGATGAAAGCGACGATGATAATAGCGAATGTAAAGAATTTCAAGCTGAACTGCCCCCAACATACCCAACGGCTTTTGAGTGTGCAGAAAAACTTCAAACATTTTACGAAACCAGGGTGCAAATGACGATGTTTTTTGGGCCATGAGTCTTCTTGGAAGAACAATAACACAAGAAAGAGATAATAAGACAGTCCAAAGCAAATTAACTAACTTCTTTTGTACTGTACAGAAATAAAAAATAAAGTATGTATAATAAAGTAAGTATGCGTGAATTTATATATATTTTTTATGAACCTGTTTTTTACGAGCACTCGGTTATAACGAGCAAATATCACGGTCCCTTCGCGCTCGCTATAAGCGAGTTCGACTGTATTCATATCTAAATTTTAACATTGCATCACCTGAATTCACCCGGTACACTCCTTGGAATTTCCAAGGAGCCTGACACTAACTATGTAGGATTAGAAAAAAATACATTTAATATTTAAATCGAGATTTTGCATTCGCCATATTTCCCTACAGACTTTGTAATATTTTTCTACGATTGAATAAGGAAAAATGTTCTATTACAAATTTGCGGGGAAATTGTACGCACTCTGGTATAGTCATGAAATAAGTCTTAAAATATTTAATTTAAATATTAAAAAAATAAATATGAGCGCACATATGTGGAAAAAGAAAAAAAAATGACATATTCACATCACCAAACGAAGTTCAGAGTATAATCGGCAATAATATGTCATATTCTGCTTTAACTCGGCAACATTTATACGTTTATATCCGGTAAGTGTGTATGCAACTTTAAAAAGGTTTTGCCTTTTTCCAATTGATTTAGATATGTTCTAAAATGACAAATTTACAACAGAACATAATAAAGTGCATTAATATTTTGGGAAAAAATAGCAACTTATTTTTCAAAACGCGGTAGTTGCAGACCAATTAGAAGATTAGTAGAATTTTGGATTGCTGAAGAATATATGGCAATGATTTTTGTTATAATTATGTAAAAGCCTAATGGCCTCATTTGTATTTTTTTTATAATAAACCTGCCGAGCAGGGCTCTTAGAGCTTAAGCCATATGATAAGCCTCCCTGTTTGGTTGAATTTGAATTTGAATTTTTTGACAAATCTTACAGTTAAAAAAAATCCGCGTTATTATGACAGATTGGAAAATACCTTAATACGTTATAAATAACATGAAATGATATAAAAAAATTCTAAAATGTAAATATGCGTACATAAATATACGCATCTAAAATCTTAAATGTATGCACACAAATGTTCAATGAAAGTAGAAATTACATTTTCTTACACTTGAACAAATGAATACACAAACATTTGTTCGGCTTTAGTACGTTAGGGGTATATACACCCTAACAAATGTATTATATATATATATATATATATATATATATATATATATATATATATATATATATATTTAAAACAAAGATAACATTGTTAAAAGTGAGTGTGAAATGTCTTAATATTATGTAAATGATATGAAATGAAATAAAAATTTCTAAAATCTAAATATACGCTTAGAAATTTAAGCATCTAAATGTGTACATCTGAAATCTTAAATTAACACATACGAATGTCAGATGAACTCAGAAAAAAGCTCTCAATGCTCTCACCAAATGAACACCAACATATACAGGTACTTAATTCGGTAAGTGGGTACGCACATTAGCAAATGCTTTGTGTAAAAATTATATATAAAAAAAGAAACCACGTTATAAAGACATAGTGAGTCTTAATATTATATATATATATATATATATATATATATATATATATAATAAAACTTTTGTTAATAATAACCATCAAATCACATAAATAATCGACAATATAAGAACCGATAATTATAATAAAATACAAAGAAATTTATCCAAAAATGTGAGATTCTCAAAATGAAATAAATAGAAAAAATAAAATTATATGAAGAAAAAATCCAATGTGCATACGGTGCAAAAAAGGTCAAAAAACAAATTGAAACTTATATCGTGGAACACTTTATTAAAGGCAATATTCCACAAATACAAGTAAAACGTAATTGATTTCTGTTTGAATAAATAAGCCTAAGCCAAATTTTATTCATTGAAATTGCCCGATCAATTATAATCCAACAATTAAAGAAAATTGAATAAAAACGAACAGATATTAACTATCTAAAGATAATAGGTGTAAAAAGAATTATAATGTAACATTATTAATATACATGAAGAGATTTATTGAAAAATGATAAAACAAAATTAAATATAAAGAATCAAAACGTACCCTTTCAATAACATTTTTCAATGTGTTAACAAAACGTTATAAGTAGCATATGTATCTACTGTACCATTTGAAAGTTACAGTTAAAAAAATACATAGATCAACGGTTTTAACACATTGAAATATAAAAATATTGTATTTAAAAACTAAAGATAATGTTAATAATATAAATAAATTTCTTTAAAAACTAAAAGATAATTATAATAATAAATAGTAAATTTAAAATTATTACAAAGATATATTATTTTATTAAACGATACGGTATTGCAAATCGATTAAGATAGGGAGTTTTCATACATTTATATATATATATATATATATATATATATATATATATATATATATATATATATATATATATATATATATATATATATATATATATATATACATATATATATATATACATATAGTCTACGAAAATTATATATATTATATATATATATATATATACAATATATTATATAAGTCTTAATATTTTATAAATAAAATGAAATTAAGTAAAGAAGTTTTATTAAAAAATATCTTATTATTTGATCATTTTGTTCTAAAAGACGTGTATTACGAACAAATGGCTCTGAAATAATAAAGTCTTTTAATATTTCAGAAAAAAAAATTAGAGTGTAATTTTATTAAATCTAAAAACTTAAATGAACACTCACAAATGTTGCATGTACAGAAAAACCTCTTGGAAACTCACACCACTAACTAATAACACCACATTTATACGAGATTAATTCAGTAAGTGTGTACACTTCTTATCAAAAGCTTTCGGTAAAACTTATAATTAAAACAAATATAGCATTTTTTAAGACAGCGTTTTAAATATCTTTATACTTTATAAACAAATTAAAGATTTTTAATTTAAAAAATATTTACGGATTTTTGTTATAAAAGACATGTGTTGAGAACAACAGATAGGCTTTGAAATAATAAAGTATTTTAATAAGTCAAAAAAAAAATATCTTTTAAATTTCAGGTAAGTTTTCATATAATTAAAATAACTGAATTTCAACAGAAGAAGAGAAAGAAAATATATATAATGCATAGAAAGTAGATCATTTTTTTAAATTTTCACTCTTTTGACTTACTGGAACATTTTTCACCATTTCGAGATATATGGTGCATTTATCCCTCTTCATAATTGATAATAGTACGGTTTCAGAATTTTAAATAAGTAAGGAATATTCAGATATCTATTTACAATAGTCGAATTATTTGAAATAAACAGACGAATTATTACAGTATTGGAAAACATTATGAACTATTGATAAACGATAAAGTAGTTTAATCAGAACATTTTAAATATAATTTCAGTTTAAGTCTATATTAACAAAACATATCACAATGAACGTCAACTACTCTGTAAAAGCTGTTTAATATTAAAATTAAAAATAGTAAACAAATAATTTTTGGAAACATTTCGCTTGTGAAAGGAAATATATGTAGGATGTTGACGTTGATCGTTGCCCAATAACTAATTACTAACCCGTTAGTTCCAGAGGTGGAGTCCTGCACGGGCAGGGTTGAACCCGAAAAGTCTGCTTAAAGTCAACCCGAAACCCAACAGAAAAACTTCGTCAACTAGAAGCCCAACTCGAGCCCGACACACTTCAACCCGAAACCGGTCAGAACTGAAACATTCAAACACAAATCTAACCCGAACTCGAAGTGTATAAAATTAATACATATTTTAATTCAATTATGGGAAAATAGTCTACAATTATATCTCTAATATCAATTTGACTTTTTTCGTATAAAAATGAACATATATACGGCCATTAATATTCAAATATATAGTTTTTTTAGTTGAAAATTATTCAAGACTTTCTTTTGAAAAATCGAGTCAACTTGAACCTAAACAGTAACATTAAAATCTCAACCCGAAAATTACTTGAACGCGAAACATTGAAAGTCAATCCCACCCGAACCCGACCCGCAATGAAAAAAAATAGCGTCTACCTGGCCCGAACCGCGGGTTGGATGAAAAATCGGGTCAACCCAAACCTAACCAGTAACATTAAAATCTTGACCCAAAAATTACCTGAACCCGAAACATTGAAAGTCAATCCCACCCGAACCCGACCCGCAATGAAAAAAATTAGCATCAACCTGGCCCAAACCGTGGGTCGGATTGTGTTCAGATAAAATCGGATTAGCTGGCCCGATGCAGGAATTTATCCAGAGATATAGTTACAATTGAAAATTGTTTCAGATATTGTTCTTTATCATTTTAAAATCTCTTTAAGTCGAAATAGTTATTTTTCTTAAATTACGAAATTAAAATTTTTATACGGTTTCTGGGTGATATAAGTTATATTTAGAAACACTTTCTTCATGCTCTAATAAGTAAAATAGTAAAAATTTTCTTTTTGTACAAATATAACTAAGTGAGTTGAATTTTATAAATTTTCAGCGTTTTCTGGACCTAAAAAACCGTTTTTCTGTTTGTTACATTATGCAATTCTCTTCTACTTTTATTTTATTAAATTGTAGGGGTTTTATATCGTAGAATAAAAGCGGACATTTATAGATATTGGCAGGTGAAAGCATATAAATTGAAATTTTTAGCACTATGTGCATTTATGAATTAAGTACGTATTAGTGATATGTTCTTATTCAAAAATAAACCCTGTTTTTCTACAAAAAACATTACAACAGTACGGTAAACTAATTTCGCTTATGATCTCTTTCTTACGTAATAAAATAAAAGCATATTAATAGACATTGGTAGAAAGATTGTATAGGAAATCTAAGTTATTAACACTGATACTCTCTTTTTCACATAATTTATATTACTCTATCTTTCAGCAGACAGTTCTTTTTCACTTTTACATTTGTAGAAATACAGCACAGCCTCAATATCTCAAATCTCTGGAAAGAGAAAAAGAAATCGAGATAAAGAGTTTTCGAGTTATTAAGGTCTTTATTATATAAAACACCAATTCCACAAACTAATTTTGGTGGCTAAAAATATGATTGATCAGAAAAGTAAGCACAATCAGCAAATAATTAATAAATTTATCTCCTCAGTGTTTTAATAATTTCAGAATTAAATTAAACATACCACGTTTTGACCTAATATGATTCAACGCCATACAAAAATATATAGTTTTAGAAAACATGCTCTTATGTAAAGTCTCACAAAATGTTTTTTGCAACTGCCCGTTACAATTGGTATTATTTTACCCTTAATTTTTAAGAAAAAAAAATGTCGACTTAAACTTATCTCTCGGGCGCAAATTTCGATACATCAAGAATTTTGAAAAAAAAAAAAATTTCGAAATAACTCGAAAATACATAAGAATACTATATGGAAAATACATAAGAATACTATTGAAAATACATAAGAATTTCGACAAACATTCTGGGGAATTTTTTTAAAGATTTCAAGGGTTTCGAGATATGGAGGTTTGCGATAGCAATGTTTGATAGTGTTATTAATTTTTTAAATTCTATTTTTTAAAGAAATGTTTTTTTTTTTTATATTATATATTCTCCTTGAAATTTTACAGAATTGCGTAAAAATCTTTGTACGAAAAGTTTGTTGAATAGAACCATCCAACATTTGGGTATTTTAGATTTTACACATCATATTTCAAATTGAGCTGCATGAAAAGCAGCTGCAGTTTAGATTTTCGGACAAAATAAGGATTCTCCTCCCGGAGAAAATTTCGGGATCTTTACGGTCTGTCTAACTGTATGATATTGGGTGAACCTTAATAAAATTAAGAAAGGGTCGTAAAACAGGTCGTAAAAGGTTTAACCATGGGCTATAATAGAAAAGTGATACGCTTGACAAAAAATGGCAAAACTGAAAACTTTTTTTGCCTGTTATGAATGAGTAAGAAATGGTGTTAATTTTTTGAACGAAAAGATAAGGTCATATGAGTGGGTTAGAAACAGAGAGGAACAAGAGACATTTTATTTATTTATTTATTTATATATATACGAGATAAGCGCAGTAATAGAAGCTAGATAAAGTAAAAAAAAAAGGTTTTGGCAGAACTATATAAGAGATTTCGTAGGCAGTTTAACACTATGCGCTATAAAAAACAAAAATTCCGTTTATCGCCAGTACAATTTACGTATTTTTATGCAATTTTTTTTCGATAAAAGGGATTTCGTGAATGTGTCAAAAAGTATGATTTGAGAATATCTTTAATAGATAGTGCTACATTTAATTTTTTTATCTAAAGCTGTAGGATTTATTTATTTATTATACTGAAAAAAATAATTCGCAAGAATTAGGAAATTGTACCGAGAAAATATTTTTTTTAAGAGTGTAAAAATTAAAAGAAAACCCAAAGTCTTAGCGAAAACAATAAATTAACTAGACTTTAAGCAATATTATCTGTTAAAGATACTTATTTTAAATCCATATCCCCTAATTTCTGACACTTTCATGGAATCATTATAACGGAGGAAAAAATGCCTTACAAATGCGGAAATTGTTCTGACAAGCAACGGATTTTTATGACCATTACAGTGTACCGCAATAAATGGAAATAAACAGTACAATAAAAAATTTTCCTAGTGATTTACTCAGGATCGCCAATATGCCATTTGTGCTACTGGTTGAAATTCAGTTATATTTAAAATCAAGTGTTCAAATTTAAGTAGATATCTTGTTAATTTTAAGCTTTTTCTAAATGTAAAGTCATATAGGTAAGATGTTTGAGATTCTACTGAGAGAAAGGTTTTATTTTTGAATATTATTACTTGATAAGAATTTTCGATACTACTCAAAATTTCAAACGAGAATTCTTGTAGTAATATGATTTTTTCAAGCTATATGTATAGTTTGAATACTTAAAAAAAATTTATACATGTATTAAAATTTCAGAAAAGTTTGCTAAAAAACGATGTCACATTCTAACATAATGAGTGAAATGGGGGCAATGCCTTAAATAATGATCCATTTTATCTCTCTGGACTTTATTCAGGCTAATTCAAAATTCGAAGAATTTGATCAGACAAACTTCTATAAATTATTCGTCAACTTATTCCTTATTACAAGTTATGTATATAAGAAAGATGAAGAGACAGAGTACTTGTAGAAAAACAAAAAGAAAACGGAAATTTTAATTAAATAAATTCATTTAGGGAGGTTTTATCCCATTTTCGTCAAAATTTTAATAAGAAATATATTTTTTAAAACAACTGCATCTCTCTCTCCCTCCCTCCCTCTCTCTCTCTCTCTCTCTCTCTCTCTCTGTCTCTCTGTCTCTCTCTCTCTCTCTCTCTATATATATATATATTTAATATATATATATATATATATATATATATATATATATATATATATATATATATATATATATATATATATATATATATATATATATATATATATATGCACATATGCTTATAATGATTATATAATGAAAATGCGATAAAACCTCCCTAAATTAATTTATTTAATTAAATTTTCCGTTTTCTTTTTGTTTTTCTACAAGAACTGTTTCTTCACCTTTCATATATATATATACACATATGCTTAGCAGTTATGGAACTTCATTTTTAAACTGGATACGAATATAATGATCTCAATTTAACTATATGCATTTAAATTAACTCTCAAATGAAACTTTATAATATTCTTTCTTTTTAAGCTGTCAGAGTGGTTTTATAGTGTTTAAAAAGGTAATTTCGATACATTCAGACGTAAATTTATTTTTCTCTGTAATGTTAAGACAACATGTTCGCATATTACGATTTCTTATACGTGCAAGATAATTATTCGGAACATTTGCTAAGTGATTATCTTGAGACATTGTGAATATTTAGACATATGCGTGTGGAATAGATTACCCAAATGGATTTCTACATACTTAGAAAATAAAACATTTATCTTTACAAGATATAAATTTAATAATTAGAGAAAACGATACAAATGCGTAAACTTTTGAGTATATTGTGAATGTCTAATTCAAAAATACATGTGAAATCAATAAAATTACTTAAAAAGAAGGTAAGGAGGATTATTGGAAACTAAGGGATCAAATTTTCCTAAATAAAGAATACAAATAAATAATATATATAAAATAAAAAGATTTATATATGTCGCATATATTTATTAATTGAATGACACATACATATACATAAAAAATAATACATTTTCGAAAAAAAAAATATTTTTTTTGTTTTTAATTTTTTGGTAAATCAAATAAATTCTTTGGACTGTTTTATTTTTCAACCTTGTGTTTATGTATTTTATGCTTTTTATTAGTATACTTTATAATAAAACAAATTAAAAAAATAAATAGCAAACAGCGTTTAAAGGTACTAAACATTAGGCATATTCATTAAAATTCAAGTTAAAACGATCTATATAGTCTTTTTTTCTATAGCTAAACGGGCAGTTTTTTTTTTCTCTATGATAATAAGTTTTTGTAAATGAAACAAGTAGCACTACTATGAAGTATCTTATGGAAAACACACAATCTTTTTCTAATTTTAAACATTTATTATGCAATATCACCATTATTTTCAGATGCCTTAAAAATTTTCTGGTATCTATATACTGCGAGTTTTCTTATAATGTGAACATTTAAAATATAAAATTATGGCAATCTTTTATTCCGTAATGTATATTCATGTTACATAATAATTAGTTTTTCAATAATTAATAATATTTTAATACACATTTTATAGGACGTCTAAAAGATTATAAAAGAACGTTTCAGAATTTAATTTTTATTAAGACAAAAAAAAATTAAGCATAAACAGGTCACATTAAGTACAACTGAAACAGAAAAGGTTTAGAAAATGTAATTTTTTTAAATTAAAAATTTCGAAGTCTTTTTTTCACATTGGGCATTAATGAATTAATGGACAAACTAGTAATGAGTTTCAATAGAGTTATTTAATTGTTTGTTTTTAATTTACCTACCATAATTTCCGACGTATAAGTCGCGTCTCAAATATATCTGTTTCCCACCAGAAAATTTATGTAATAAAATGTAACTTAGTTCGACTTGGTAGTTATTTTACTTTATTTATAAAATAAAATTTCTGCTTTGAATAAGATTTATTTTAACCACGGCTTATGCACCGGAAATTACGGTAAACTACATTTAAAAATCTCATATGATTTATGAATATTTCATCAAATATCGAATAGTTTATTATATCCACAATTCTGAACACTGGACAGTCTACGAAAACTAATATCTTGATATGAAACAATAGTCTCTATATAAAACATTTTCGAAATTTCAAGGAAAAATATTGTTATTTCTAAAATACATAGACGAAATCTACATGATTTTCTTTCAGAATAACACCAATTTTTTTTCGATATGATCGGATGAGCACATCATATGTCACGCTCAACATCTTCGGAAAGAAACGGAAAGAAAATGATCTACAAACTGAATTGAATATTGTTACACGATATTCATATTTTTATAGTGATCCCAAAGATAACATTTAGAAATATTTTGAAACCCAAGACTGGTACGATAAGTGTAATTTATCTGTTATTTTAAAAAAGAATATTATGAGAAGCTAACGAAAAGAGTAAGTTTTATCGTAAGTACCGTAAAGTTTTTAAAATTTAAAGCATTAGGTATAATAGAGTTTTTTTTAATATATATATATATATATATATATATATATATATATATATATATATATATATATATATAAAGATGAGATTCTTTAAATAGGAAAATAACCCTGTCTTATTGAAATTTTAACATGCGTTTTTTGTTAGTTTATGAACGTTGTTTATATAAATGGGAATATAAAGATTTTTCATTGCATAAGTAAATCAAAAGAGCAACTTTTTAAATGATTTTATTGAAAGGCTAGATTTTTATTTTGGAATCAATGAAAAAATGCGTATGTTTGTCAGATTTCGGTAGGCGTTCATTTAATTGAAAAGTAATATCATGTGACAAAAATTGTTGAATAATACACGATATATATTTTTTAAATAGGAAAATCACCCTGTCTTACTGAAATTTTAACATATGTTTTACGTTAGTTTATGAACGTTGTTTATATAAATGGGAATATAAAGATTTTTTCTTGCGTAAGTATATAAATCAAACGAGCAATTTTTTAAATTATTTTATTAAAAGGCTAGATTTTTATTTTGGAATCAATGAAATAATGCGTATGTTTGTTAGATTTCGGTAGGCGTTCATTTAAATGAAAAGTAACATCATGTGACAAAAATTGCTGAACAATACACGATATATATTTTTTAAATAGGAAAATAACCCTGTCTTATTGAAATTTTAACATCTGTTTTACGTTAGTTTATGAACGTTGTTTATATATATGTGAATATAAAGTTTTTTACTTGCGTAAGTAAATAAAAAGAGCAACTTTTTAAATGATTTTACTGAAAGGCTTGATTTTTATTTTGGAATCAATGAAATAATGTGTATGTTTGTTAGATTTCGGTAGGCGTTCATTTAAATGAAAAGTAATATCATGTGACAAAAATTGTTGAACAATACACGATATATATTTTTTAAATAGGAAAATAACCCTGTCTTATTGAAATTTTAACATCTGTTTTACGTTAGTTTATGAACGTTGTTTATATAAATGGGAATATAAAGATTTTTCCTTGCGTAAGTCAATAAAAAGAGCAACTTTTTAAATGATTTTATTGAAAGAATAGATTTTTATTTTAGAATCAATGAAATAATGCGTATGTTTATTAGACTTCGGCAGGCGTTCATTTAAATGACAAGTAACATCATGTGATAAAAAGTGTCGAAAAATACACGATATATTTTTAAAAATAGCTGTATATTTCTTTAAAAATGAAAAATAAAATCAGTTGTATATTTTATGTAAATAAATTAACAGAAATAGTAAGTGACTATTTTACAGAAGTGTTTTATTTGTATTGATTCACGTGAAGGAAGTTTCTGTTCCTCACTTATAATAACGTAGGAGAAAAATAGCATTTCAATGGAGAATGGATAGTAACAAAAGTGAAAATCTGTAGAAATTCCATGAAAAAAAATGTTTTAAACAATAATTTAAATGAAGATAACGAAAAGAAGTACGGTGAAGTCTTTAAAATTTAAAGCTTTAAGTATAGTATTTTTTTTTAATATAAAAAGACTCGATTCTCTAATAGAAAAATATTCTTTTTTTCTGAATGAGATTTCAATATGTGTTTTGTAGATTTTTTAAAATAAATGTTGTTTATATAAATGTGAATATAAGTATTTTTCCATGCGTAAATAAATCAAAAGAGCAACATTAAAAGGGCTATTATTGAAAGGCTAAGATTTTTTATGTTGGAATCAATGAAATAATGCGTATGTTTGTTAGCTTTCGGTACGCGTTCATTTAAAAGAAAAGTAATATCATGCGACGTAAACTGTTAAAAAATACATGATTTTTTTTTTTAAATAGCTGTATATTTCTTCAAAAATGAAAAATAAAATCAGTTATATATTTTAAGCAACTAAATTAACAGAAATAGTGAGTGACTATTTTACAGAAGTGTTTAATTTGTATTGATTCCCGCAAAGGAAGTTTTTGTTCCTTACACATTGTAACTTAGGAGGAAATAAGCATTTCTATGGAGAATGATTTGTAACAAAAGTGAAAATCGCTGGAAATTCCATGGAAAAATGAATGTTTTAATAAACGATTTAAATAGCTATCGTTGTTTACTTTTCAAGCGATTCTGTTTATTCACAAATATTATAAATAAATAATAATTAAATTTTTAATTAAATCTTAATATATAAAATAAATAATTATACAGCTTGACATACTAAATCAACAAATAACTTTAATAATTTGTTATTTAAAAAAAAAATCAACATAATATTATTTATTTTTTTATACTTATTTCTAAATTTTATTACAATGAAAGAGACATTTGCAAAACAAACACTGTAAAGTGAAATAAGCTTCTGAATAAAACTTTACATTTTTGTAATACTAGCAATTCGCCATTTTCGCAAGTCTTTCAATAAAATACTTATTTTTAGTTTTATTTGATTTTTAACATAAAAAAATCGCAAAATCTTATTATTCCAAAAGGGGGTGAGATGTAATAGTACTTTTTTATATTATGCAACTACTTTTTTTTTCTTTAAGTATGAAATACATCGGAACCTTTGCTATTTTATGTCAGAAATGCACCAGTACAATAACTAATTTACAATTTTACAGGGAATTAATTCAGAAAATTAACTTACACGAATGTTTTGCTTAAATTATAAAATATGTCAGAATAACAAACGGCTATTTTCTAAGAAAGAAGTTACAATTTTAACGATAAAGCTTCAACTGAAATGTTTTCAGAAAATTAAAGGAATTCAGCATTTAACATATAAAAAAAAGAAGAAAAAAAAACAGTTAATTTTTAATAAAACAGAAATATATCAGTAAAAACGAATAACTGACAATTTTCAAAGATTGTTTTTCCTCCTCAAAAAATAACTTATAGGAGTTCCCTGATTAAAAATGTAAAATATGTTAGCACAATTGTTAACGTTACAATTTTAGAGGAAAGCCTTGCACAAAATTTCCTTTAGTGAAGATTTTGTTTAAACTATGAAATATATAATGAAAACACTTCAAAGGTATATCCAAACTAAGTTAAAACTTACGATAAAGAAAAATAATAATAATAATAATAAATTGGGAATTAGCTTAAAAATTGAAAATCTAAAAATATCCAGGAGACTTTCAAGAGAAAAATTCATTGCTATATGATAATGAAAATAAGTTAATCTAAAATACAAACATGTATTTATAATTTTTCAAAATTTTTGAAATTCTGCATTCATATTTTATGTCTATGGTCCTTTAAACGGGCTCGAAAATAATGGACATTTTATTTATAATTTTAATTATTCATGAGTTTTCTCAATATATATTTATTTTTTTTTCTTCTTATGATTGCAAATCAATTAATTGATATGCTATTTTTTAAAAACTCTCTAATATGATTTTCATTTTGAATTAGTTCGTACTATATTTAAGTAAGCTCATAACTAGTCATACAAAGTAATTACACCACTTTTAAAAATAAAATATTTAATTATTTAATTTAAAGTATTCGGGCTCAGGTAATTTTTAATTTTGAAAAAAAAAAACATTTTAATTAAATAAAATGTAGAAGTATCAAGTCAAATGGAAAAAATAAAGGTTTACTAAAATTTAAGTGTTAATATTGCAGAAAAGTTATAAAAATATATTTTAACACATCTAGAAAACGGAATAGTACAGCAAGATTCAATAGGCGTAAGGAAAGTTCAAGTTCCAGAATTTTTTCCCCTTAAAAAAAATCACAAATCATTAGTTCGGTCAAATAATCTCTATTTTTAAATTTAAAGAATGAAACATTATGTTTGAAATATAAGTCTCAGCAACGGTGTATAAAGCTTTAAGCGAACTTTTTTGTTTTATTACTAAATGCTGAGATATAAATGAAGTAATTACAGTAAAGGTAAAGAAATATACTACACAGGTATAAAACATTTACGTCTGTGAATTTATTTTAAAAATGTATACTCTTTTTATACATTTTTGTGATGCTTATTCCAAATATGATTTAATTTTTTTTTTTCTATCACGTACAGTTTTTTCGCAATCTGCATCAACATGTGCTACATTGATGTCTACAGTCTGTTGAACCTAATTTAGCAAATAAGTAAAATAGAGCAATTTTATTTGGAAATTTATAAATATATTTACATATGTATATACAATTCTTTAAAATAAATTTAAATTCCTTTATTTTTCTTTAAGGTCTTATACTGCAGTTTTGTTCTTGCCGGTAGCGTTGCGCTTTTTTATTTTCTGTTACGGAATGATTCCCATTATTACGATTAAATATCCAGAAATAATCGGCAATCATATATTCCACTGACCCTGGTACTATAGGGGCAGAGACATGTTTGTTTCCATTATATAAAAGAACAGTTTCAAGACTTCTTTTGTTGTAGTCAGTCTCAAATCCTTGGCTTTATATTTAACATCAATCATGCGCATCAATTTATAAATATCCTTGCATTAAACTTAGTTATTATCCTATAGAACGTAAGTGATAAATACATGTTCTCTGGTTATATACCAGTTGTATATGTTTTTAAGTGCGAACAAGTTTTTCCCTTTAGTCTGAAACCTAAAATTTCATCTACAACTGCAAATCTCTGATTAAATTGGAATGTTCAGATTGATTGAATAGTTAAGGAACTGTATAAGCATAGTCTATGCTATACAGAAAATAATCATCTTCAGCATTATCTGAATCAGAATCAGGCTAATCTTCAAATATGTCTAGTAAAAGATGGTAAAAAATTTGGGGATTGTGTAGAACAAGTCGCAAAGCTAAGGAAGATTTAAATACATAAAATACTTTTTTTGTTTTTAGATTTATAACTACTAACATATATGAGAAAACATGAATATCATCAGTGTGGTATTCAAGCTATCTCCATACCAATGTGATATCATGCTTATTTTTACCTTTACACGACATTATTAAATCCTAAACACGAACATAACAAACGTAAACTTGTGCGGAGACCATGCTCTATCTTAATCCCAAAATTCCACTCTAAAATCGGTGAAATATTTTTTTCTAAATCTTCCACATATTTAATTTCTGTGGAATTATAATTTATTTACCATTTCATTTGAATTAGTCGTTTTAATTGCAATAAGCAGATTGTAAGACCTTTTACATATCATAAAAGTCAAATTTGTGCAAATATGGTATGTGATACATCATTTGTACTGTGATTTTCAAATTCGGCAACAAACATTACATTAACAGCTAAAATTATCACAAAGTTTTTTTTTTTTTTATTGTAGATCTGTGCTATCATTAAAACAAACAGATAAAATTAAAAGTAAATGCAAATACATGTCTTTTATTAGAACGCCAGATGCGAAAGGGTTAAAATCTACTTATGACTTACTACACTTTAATTACTTTACTTATGACACTTTACTTATATGTTAATACTTTTCTTATGAAACATATGCGAAAAAAACATATTTCCCTTATATTAATGTCTTAATATTAAGTTTTCGTATTATTTCTAAGTTATGTTTACGAAAACTAAAAAGTAATTTGATTTAAACAGTTAACTTATACTGCAGTTTTACATATCAAGCAAATATGAATAAAAAATGGTGTTTCCATATTTTAATACATATGTTTAAAAAATAAAACTACAGAAATGATAATCTTTTAAGATAGACATGCAGGCCTCTTGATATGACGATCAAGTGAATATGTCATATGTCAGATGTTACATCACAAAAAGTTGAAAAGAGCGAAAAACCTTAACGGCACCGAAACTGACATTATTGATATTCATACATCCATGCTGATCCGAAGATAAAGTTTGGAAATATCGTTTTGCTGATAACTTTATTCACGATGTAGTTTGGATATAAATCATATTAAAAAAAATCATCTTTTTCGCTTACTATTATTTTACTCTAACACATATTTGACCAGTGTCCTCTGATGGCTCAGATTCATTGAATTTTCCTAAGTAATTAATATTTTTTATTTCTGCTTCACTCTTAAAATAGATTTTAAGTTTGATAAATGTTACTTATAATCATTTTAAATTCAATTTAAATAGTTTATATTTCTATTAGAGTTTTAAATTTTGTTATTTTTTATTATTTTATCTGGTATGACTTTTTTTTTTAAATTTAAATAATTGTGCGTTACAAAATATTTAATCAAGACAAATCTTATATATAATACTGAGTAAAACTGAGTAATACTGGCTGAGTATGGAAAAATGTATGTACACAATTATGCGATTTATAGCATTATCGGAATCATTGCCCTATTATAGCTAATTGTACCATGGTTCTATATATAGGACAGTTTGTAAAAAGAAAATCAGTAAAGTTTCAGTAAGTTTTTGATTTTTAAATTTTCTTTATAGTCTCATTAGTCTCTAATAGCAAATTTTGCTAAAATAATATTTGTTTATGTGTGGTAAAACGTAGGTTAACCCCCTAAGGGCAAACAACTCCCCTTGTTAAAATGTTCAAATGATTGAATGGCACCAGGATTTAAGAACAAACTTATTTGAGCATAAATAAAAGCTTTTCATTGCGACTTATCTACAATTTTCTTTAAGCTTTTTTTTTTCTTGTACCGTAATTTCCGGCGTATAATCCGCGGATCAAACAATCATGTTTAAACCCAGAAATTTTATTTAATAATTGAAGTCAAGCATTTACCGCGAGCTAATAAGTTAGATTTTAAAAAATAAAATTTCTGGGTCGTAACATGATTGTATGATCCGAGGACTATACGCCGGAAATTACGATACATCATAAAAGCAAAATTGTATTCCAAAATTCTGGTGCCATTGCTACATTTGGGGACTAAAATTGAGCGGGATATATAATATCCCACCGTCTTCCAATGGATTAAAATAGAGTAAAATGCATGTGAAACTGCATAAAAGTACTTGTATTCAAATCAATTCATTATCACGTAATAAATACGACATAAAAAATTGAAGTGGTCATGCAATTTACCAGGAAATAAAGAATTTTACGCTATGAATGACGTAAGGAATACGTAATATGTATAAAGGAATCTTGAAGCGATGGTGTAAAAGCCGTCAAAAGTCGTGACTGAAAACTTACGCTCATTCAAGTTTAATTTTTGAAATATCGTTTTGCAGCTAACTTTTAAAAACACGTAGTTTGGTATGAAGTATCCTAAAAAAAAAATTCACCATATTCGCTTGCTATTTTATTACTTTAACACATAGCGCTGTGCATGTATAAATACAAAAAATAATTTTTCAAAGAAAATTCATTATCATGTAAAAAAAAATAAATAAATAAAAAATAAATAAATGATAATTTGAAGTATTATGTAGTTTACCAATAAATAAAGATTTTTACGCTGTGAATACTTACACATAATATTAAGTGTATTTGAAGCAATGGTGTAAAAGTCATGAAAAGTCATCACTAAAAATTTTCGCCCATCGAAGTTTACATTTTAGAAATGTCGTTTTCATCTAATTTTGAAAAGATATAGTTTGGATATGAAGTATGCTAAAAACATTTTCCTAATTTTCGCTCACTGATATTTTACTTTAACATATAGTACTGTGCATATAACTAAATAAAAGTAAATGTTTTAAAAATATTCATTATCATGTAACGAATACAACACAATAAATTAAAATGTTAACGAAATCGGCCAAAAATTAAAGAATTTTAGGCTGTGAATTCTTATTTGTAATGTCAAGTATACTTGAAACAATTGTTTAAATGGCGTAAAAAGTCATGAGTGAAACGTTATGACTATTCAAGGTATATAAATTTTGGAAATATCGTTTGGAAAATTTGTTTTGCAACTTTTTCAAGATGTAGTTTAGATGTAGAGCGTAAAAAAGTTATTTTTTTTATCATTGTCGCTTACAGTCGTGCTTAACATAAAATGAACAGAATTTTTATATAATTGCACTTATATAACTACGTAAAAATACATATTGAGTTAAGTCGATTAGACATAAAATCGGTTATGATGTAACAAAGACAACGTAATAACAATGAAATGAGACATATAAATTCAACTGAAATACTAATTTAATTTACAATATATATATATATATATATATATATATATATATATATATATATATTATACTTTGTATTTTTATATTTAATATCAAGAATACAAAAAGCAAGGGTGGAAATGGACAGAAAGGCGACTGTAAAATTCACGCTAATCCAAGTATAAATTTTGAAAATATCGTTTAGCTTATCGTTAAATAACTTTTAAGTTGACTTCTAGATATAAAACTCAATATATATATATATATATATATATATATATATTTTATTAATACTCATATAAACTTTTATAATCAATGTTTATAAATTGCTTAACTTTAATTGAACAAAGTTAGCAAAATGTGTACATATAACCCCTATACTTTTATAAAAATAATAAAATATTCTTATTTACGTTTCTTTGAAATAAATCGAGCATATTTTAACGAGAATGTAACACGGGAAAAAAAAGTTAGCAAATTAAATTAAAAGAGCGCGAAGAATCAAAGTAGTTGAAAATAAAATGTGTTCAAAACATTTAGATATAAAGTACTCAATGCAGGAAGTTAAAAAGCTTTAGAAAGCATCGGTGAAAAGAAAATTTATGAATTAAAAATTATGTTTTACAAATGATGAGAAAAAAAGAAGAAGAATTTTAAATTGGCTTTAAAACTATGAAAAATAATAAAGAATTCAGAAATATCTTCGAGTTCGCTTTATAAGGTTGGAATCCACTATATTTCATTTTTAAAAGTTGCAAATATTTTATTCCAGCACAATAAAAATGTTATATTTTGGATTTAATGTGCTTACAAAAGTTTCCTTTCCTTTTTTTTTTAACATGTCTTTCTGCAATTTAATGTACAGTAATTTTAATTAAAAATATTTACATAAAAGTACAAATTCCTTTTATAAAAAGTTTAAATCCTTCAAACCAAGTCCAATAAATCACAACTAGAGAAACGTGCTATCAAAAATGATTTTTTTTAAATATTTTTATTAAAATTTAATTCCGTTAATCCATCGTTCTACTAATTAACTCATAAAACAATCTTTTGCTGTACATTATGTTTTCTTCATCATTAACGTTTAAATAAATATCTTTACCTTAATCACCTTTCATGAAATCACAGATGAAAACAAACAAATCTCATTTAAAAAATAAATAGTCTAATTAAACAATTCCAAGGAGTATTTAACAAAGACTTATAAGTAACTTTCATTTCGTCTAATTAACAAAATCTCCTCTAATTTCGAATGAAATGCCTTCAGTTTAATAAAAATAACGGGATATATGTGCTCTTTATTCTATTGATAAGCTTTGTATTTAACAGACATTACTCAAAATTGTTCAATTTAATACAAGATAAAATATTTAAAATTGTTTTACGGTGGTAAAAAATAAGAAAATGTCTTTATGAGCCTAATTAGAATAAATATTTATCGATGTGAAAGTGCCTAGGCAACCTTAGACATCATAATGAGTATTTTTAACATTGAAATTGCATTGTTAATCGAATATTCATTACTAGAATTGTGATATCTATTAAAAATAAATAAATATAATTGACAGAATGTGTGACAAAGATTTAGAAATATAACGCAATTTTCATTGAAGTCGCATTTTAGAAATTTTTTAGACATTCATGTGAAATAAAACGCTGCGTGAATACGTTATTAGAAAAATAATTTGGGATTGATATAAAGTAAGAAAGATAAGCTATGAGTAATATTAAACAGATATAACTCAAAATTATTCAATTTTATACTAAAAAAAAGTTTAAAATTATTTTACGATGATAAAAAAAATCAAATATAATGTGTTTATAAGAATAATTAGAAAAAAAATATATATTATTAATGTGAAAATGTCTGAGAAACCATATAATGAGCATTTTTAACATAGAAATTGCATTGTTTATCGATTATTCTTTACTACCATTGGGAAATACACTACATGAAAATAAATTCACTAGACAATATGTAAGATAATTCTTTTGGAAATGTAATATGATTTTTATTGAAGTCTCATTTTAGAAATTTTTAAAAGATTTTTAATATGTTTTATAAGGCATTCAGGAAAATCAAACGGCATGATTATATTATTAGGAAAGTAATATGCAATCCATATAGAGTAGAAAGATAATCTTCGTATTAAAGAGATAAAAACTTATCCAATTTAATATCGGCCAATAAATAAGTTATTCTATGGTGAAAAAATATAAAGCTAATTTGTTTATTAACTTAATAATGATAAATTTATTATTGATGCAAAAGTTGCTAAGCAATCTTATTATGATATTTTCGAAGTCGACATTATATTGTTATCAGGATATTTATTAATCGCATTGGAAATTCGATAGAGGAAAATAATATAATCGACAACATGTGCGTAAAAGTTATAGAAAATAACGTTTAAACTGAAATTCCTTTCTGCAAAAAAGTTTTAAAAAAAAATGTTTAGATATTATTGAAAATCAAACGATGCTTGATTATGTAATTATAAAAGTAATATGTGATTGATACAGTTGATATAGTTGTGTTCCAATAAAATTAGTAAATATTAGGTATATTTTACGAATATCTTTCTAAAAATATTTTATGTATGTTTTTGCAGCAATATTGTTGAATCATATGGTAAATATTAAGTAAATTTTGTGCAGATAAGTTAATCTTTATATGTATTATGTGTGTGTGATTTTATGTATCAGTTTACACTTTTTATTAAATTTTTAAAGTCCACTTTTGCAAAACTTCCTCAATAAGTTTCGCAATTCTAATTAAATTTGTTTTTTAATAACATGTATAAATCCATTTCTTCTTATTACTCGGAGTTTTATTTCCCCATATTCCTTTCATGAAAAATTTCTTATCACTTCTTCCATTGCTGTCATCCCAAATAAACATTTTACGAAACAAGTAAGGTAGGCAATTCCTTACCTTTATCTCGACTTCCAAAAGTTCTTTTATTTTCACAATGACTAATAACAAGTCAGCTGATAATAAATTTAAGTGCCATGTGCTGTGCTTTACTTGGGCACTATGCCAGTCTTTCACTTTGTTTATTTACACTGTTCTGGCATGCGTCTATTATGACAAGTTTCGTACCACACAGATAAATACTTATTGTACCTACCAACGCGGGAGGATTTGACCAACCACCCACGTGGCTTTACCTTTCTGCTTCCGCGCCGATCTTTGGTCGGAAGGAACGGAGAGTTCAGTTCCCGCTTCTGATGTGAGCAATATCTCGAACACGACTGGAGCTCTTTCTGTTCTGCGAGTCCTCTTTCCCACTGCCTCAGGCCTCTCCTCTCTTCCCTCTCTCCCCTCTCTCTACATCATTCGTTCACTCGTTGCGTCCTCTCTTCGTTCTATCCTACGCGTAATGACTTTTATTGATCCTCCTTGTGCATTGGCTGCCACCAGAAGGAAAAGTATGGGGGGTAGCGAGAATGGGGGGTGTAGTGCCTCGAGACCTGGAGCACCAGCGCCACCAGTTCTATCTTTTCGTTTCTAGGGCACAAAGAGTTGGCCTGTTTTGTTTACCTCCGCCGGCCCTATCAGCTGCTAGATTCCCCCTCGTTCTCTCCCCCCCAGGAACCTCCCTTTTCCGAATGCACGTGTTTTCTTCTTTCGGATTTTCTCTCTCTTTCTCTCTCTCTCTCTCACTCTTTCTATCTTTCCTCTTTTCTCTCACTCACTCAGCAGCAGGGAGTCTCAGGGTTTAATTGATATCCAGTGCAGAACGGCAATCAATTCGACTAGAGTCCAACAGCAATTTCGGGGGACGGGGAAGAGATTAAAAAGGCTTTAATTCGTCTCACTTATTGATCACTATATATATATATATATATATATATATATATATATATATATATATATACATATATATATAAATCCATGTATGGATGGATACACGGCAAAATTTAGTAATAATAATAATAAAAAGGAACTTTGGGCAAAAAGCTATTGAAGAGATTTATGATAGCACTTCAACAGGAGTAAAACTTCTAAAATATTATTTTATTTTTCATTTAATATGACTGCTATATTTTTATTTTTTTTAAAAAAAAAGATACACACAACAACAATAAATTTTTCGAAATTTTATCTTTCATCTCATCTTATATGATTATTTTGAGTTTTTGTTATAAATTACTTATAATTAAAAAATATATAAATTTATAAGGAATTGATAAATCTTCTTAGTTAACCTTAGTTATTAGTGAATGTTCAGATTAACAGTTTTTTTTTTTTCCAATCAAAGAAGGTGACAAAACGTCCCGATTTTTCTGGGGCAGTCCAGATTTAGACTTAGCGTCTCGGCGTCCTGACACTTTCCTTAAATATACCGGTTTTTAACGAAATCCTGAAAATTCTACATATGCTACATGCCCCAGTTTCTACAATATTCTTAGAAAAAAATCATATTAAAAAGCGAAACTTCGGTTTTCTATCGTTAAATTGTTGAAAAACTCCACTGTGTGTAAGAAAAAACATCTTCAGAAAAGTACAAATAATTACATGTTTAGAATTTAAATTGAATTTTTGTTTTTATTTATATAGCTTAATGAGAATTGGTACATTTTGAACTTTTTTTCTTTTTTTTTTTTTAGTATTTTAAACCTTTTTAACGTATTATTGAATGATTTTATGAAAGAAAATTATTTAATTAAGTTAAAAAAAGCTGCAATCTTGTAAAATTTGTAAATTAAATTAAAAAAAATTAAATCCTACTTCGTCCAAAATTATAAACTTTTAAAATCTATTTTTTGCATTCTTTGGAAGCGTGTTCTATAACGGTAGGGATCAGATATCCAAAAAGTTAATCAGTTTAAGAAATAATAAATAAAATTTCATGATAGATGTAAAAACACAGTAAAAAAAAAAAAAGACTATTTAATTAACATTTTTATTTTTTTTTAAATATATATTTTTTATTTTAGTGAAAATATGATCTCTAATTTTATGAAATGCCCTTTATGGATCGCCTTAATAAAATAGCGAGTCAATTAAAAAGTATCTGTTGAAATTTTACCATTTTGATCATATTTATATATTGACGAAACACAAACTGAGAAAAATGAATTTAATGATTGCAGCTCACCATAATCTTAAATTAAATGGATGCAGCAAAATATCACATAGTATTTACAATCAGCGAATCTTTACGTAAATTTGTCAGAATATATTAGGGAGAAATTTAGAGAAGATATTTTCTGAAATCACTTCCAAATTTGTTTCAATATACGTAATAATTAATAGAAATTCCAAATTTGTTTAAATATTTTAAAGCATTAATATAAATCCTCAATTTCTTTCAGCATTCAAATGAAAAAAAAAAAAAAAAAAAAAAAAGATTTTATAAATCTGTTTTTCGTTCTCTGCATTGTTGGTAGGGAGTTGGAGATTCTATATCTGCTTTTGGGAGGATAGTCAACATTTACACATTGCGTGCCAGTTTTTGTTCATTAATATATGGTCACTTTATATTTAAAAGCTCTATAAACCATGACTGATATGAAACAAGCATTGTCTACGTACAACTGACGTATTTCGAAATTAAGTATAAACACTTTCTGGACGAAAAAAAACTTCATTAAAAAAATAACATTTACGAAAATTATACATTAAATTGTTCATGTAATTTCTAAATGATTCAAACCAACGATTGCTATGTTATAAAATCAGCTTCTAAAAGTACGCATATATGCTGATTCGTTTTGATACATATTGATTACTATTTAACTTATAGATGTATTTTCCCTAATTTTTCCAAGCTTTTTAATTTTTTCCTTTAGCATTGCTATCCGAAAATCATAAATTAGATGATTGTTTTTCATATGCATAACCTGAGTAAAACCCTGAACATTCTTGATAAATTCAAAAGAAATGGAATTCAAAGTAATGCACATGGGATACTTTAATCATCGGTTACAGACAAGATTTTTAAAGCTGTGTAAAATTAGTTAAGAACATGACTGAATTTAAACTATACACAGACTGATTTAAGGTGAAACGAGATAATTTATCAAGTAGATTATTTAAATCAAACACTGTGATGTTGTAACCACATATTATTTCAACTGTTATCGCTTCTGGATCATTGCGCAATAATGTCATTAAATTGTATCGTTAGTTACTTGGATTGTCATAAGTTATCAGGTAAGTTTATTCGCAAAAATTAATCATCTTGGATGCTACCTAGAATCAAGTGGCATTCCTCTTGAAAATATGTTTTCCTGTACAATGTATTACGTATGGAACCTGATATAATGTAGTTTTTATCTGGAACAAGTATATTAATATTTAAATACTACATTTATTTATGCATTAAAAAGGTATCTGGTCACGATACCAATATATTGGTCTTGGTTACGGCTCCAATAAATTGATCCTGGTCACGGCACCAATAAATTGGTTACGGCTCCAATAAATTGATCCTGGTCACGGCACCAATAAATTGGTTATGGCCAATTTTCTTCAATGATGCTATCCGAATTCATGATCTAAAATCTAAAGCATCTTTTTATTGCATAAACAGCTAGAGTATTTAAATACTGAAAAAGATGCTTGTTGCAGATAAAACATTTTTACATCTGGTTCCCTTCCTAACACATGTGCAGGGAAATATATAACTTTAATTTTAATTCCTATCGTTTCCCTGTGGCACCCGAGATAACTATTTTATGCGTATAGGCTTACATGATAACTTCTGAAAATCCAATTAACTAATGTTAAAATTAAATCACATCGCAGATACAAGATGTGAAATTTTGAGGATGCTAATGGTAGATGCATGTGGGAAACTTTAATTTATATCTTCCCAAAAAGTCCTCCAATTGAAATATTTCTTTTAATGAGATACAATGAACAGGCCCAAACATATTACAGGTCTTTTTTCTATTCAAAAACACTTTTAATTATAAAAATTATTAATGAGTTCATATTTAAAATAATTATGAATTAATTATGTCCTATATTAATATTCACATAAAAAGAATGAGTGTCGCTCAAATCTTGATGATGTGCTTTTACAACTCATTCGTATTAATAGTTTTCGAGATATAGAGAAATTTTACTTTCCGTAGGTCTAAAGCATTGGTTCTCAACATTTTTTGAGCTATGTGCCACCTAAGCCCTTCTAAAATTTCGGTGCTTCCGTGACATATAATGATAATAGAAAGACAAAATAAAAAATCAAGGATGGATCGAATATTGTATTGAGTTACACAGATACACAACAACTGACTAAACATAGAATTTTACATGTATTTATAAACATAGAACTTTACATGAAACTTTCTAAACATAGAAGATTAAACGAAACTTAGGTCTCGGATCTGAGCTAGCTGAAGCTAGCTAAAAGAACTAATCATACTTAAACGAATAACATTGTATAAAACTGAAAACGCATATAATAACAATACAGTGTAATGGTATGATTACAATATTCTAGCACCTGCTCATAATCTAGCATTACATCAGAAAAACTGAAAGAAATTTCTAATAAACAATCATAAAAAATAATATGACGCAGTTTAAACATTCCTTATACAAACAACAAAGAAATAACAGTTCATGAAATTTAGCTTTAGGTAATGCTTTTGAAAACACATCAGCAATTTGCATATTTGTAGGAATATATTCAATCTTGATATTATGTTCTTTTACAACATTACGAGCAAATTTTAGTTTTATATCTATATGTATAATTCAATCACAATTGCTCTCATTACTGATACATTTTATGCATGACTGATTATCCTGAAAAATTACTAAGTCCTTAATATTTACAATTTTACAATGTTTAAAAACCTTAACAGGTCTTGCAAACTTTTAGTTATGACAATAACTTCACCTTTAGTTGACGATAATGCAATGATTACAACACTGCAGGACAGGTATGTTACAGAGAATCAAAATATAACCTGATACTTATTTCCGGTCATTTGTGTTTACTCCCGAATCGACATCAACATGCATGGATAATTTAGGATTATAATTCTGTCTTTTTGTACACAAGTTTTAAAGACATAGTTCCTTTTAAATATCTTAAGATTTTCCTTTGTGCAATCCATGCAACTTCAGTAGGATTTTCCTGCATTTGACTCAAACAGTTAGCGGAATATAAAATATCGGGTCGGATACCAACAGGGAGTTGATATCATCAAAATATAAAGTTTCTTGTTGGCAAAGTAACACTTCATACACCTCAGTATCTGGATACTACCAGATTGCTTTCATAATCTCTCGGATTTTCTCTTTTTACCTTCTCTTTCTTCAGCATCATCTGATTCTTCACTCGTACTTTTTTGAACATCTGGGTTAATTTCCCAATCAGTCAATTCTGAATTTTCTACGATGTAATAGTTTGATTTTATGAATTTCCTTTTCTCTTCATCGAATTTGACATTTCTTGATATAGTTATGTGCTTTGTCTCAGGATCCAACAGTCGATATTGAAGAATAACCTATGAAGATCATTTGTGTAGACCTACCATCAAGCTACTTTCGATGAACGGAAGGAACTAATATGTAGGCACTGCATTCAAAAACACGTATGTGCTTCAAATCGGAATCTTCTCCATATTTCAGGATGTACAGCGTTAAGTTGTCAATAGAGCTGCTTGGCATTCGGTTTTTCAAGTTAGCTGCTGAAAGGATAGCTTGACCACAAAATGTATTTGATAAATTTGATTCAACAATCAATGCCCGTCCTATATCCAGGACCATCTGTTGCGTCTTTCAGCAACTTCCTTTAAAGCTGGTGTGCATGAAGAAGCAGGACCAATCACTATTACCAAATTCTTCACTGAATATCACTAAGTCTTTAGTTAAGTGTTCCTTGCCTTTATCACACATAATTTTCTTTACTGTAGGATTAGTTTTCAAGAAAACTTTCAATTCTTCAGAATGTTTACTTTTATGTTTCAGTAAACATTCTTGAGTGAAAAGGGAAAAATTATCAATGACAGTCATACAGTAGTATTGCCGAGAAAAAGTTTTCGGAACAATAGGGCGACATATGTCAGTATGAATACCCGTCATTGGATTAGTTTCTCTTTTCCTTGGTCCTCTTCCTATTGGTGTTGCACTCTGTGTTTCCCGAACACAAACATCACAAAATGAAAAGGGTGTCGGAAGTTTCATGTCTTTAAGCATTTTGTTGCTCGGATGACCCAATCAACGATGCCAGATTTCAGAATAATTTTTTTCATAATCAGGGACAAAGTCACTGACGTATTGTCCATTCGAATCACGTTCACCAAATCAAAACCGGTTTCTTTCTTTTTCAATAATGACCTTTTCATTCTTGAAAATGACTGCATAATTCACACTTTCAAATTTTCTAACGGAAATCAACTGCTCATTTAAGTCTGGAACATAAAATACATTATTTAGAGTAATTTCTATTCCGTTTGATAATTTCCAATGATATTTCCAACACCTTATAATTTTAAGATTCGTTGTTTTCGACGAACATTTAATAGTTCCTGAAGATGGTACAAAACTGAGCTACGCCGCCTTGTTCCTGAGGACGCACGTCAGGCATGTCAACTGCTGTACCCAAGTTCTGAGGAACTTTTAACTAGCATGACCAGGAGAGTCCTCATGTATGCTCTACGGGCGTGGGAGCGCCGCCACCTGCTGACCACTCCCATTCTCCCAAATATATGACTACAAAGGTCATTGCGATTAGTGGAGGTGCCAACCCTCTTAGGCCACTATCTCTCAACACTTGGGGAGACGCTGGAGTCCCCGACAGCTTCGGAGCCGGAACCCAAAAGAGGGAACCGTGCCCTAGGCCGTATGCCTGGCTTCCCCAGCGACACTTGCTTTGCCGGGACTTCCTATCATCGAACGCCGATGGAGGCTACGACTGGTCTCATCGGCTGCGGCGAGGAGGAGGGGCTTCTCGCCAGCCCGGGAGAGACCCCAGCAGACGAACAAACAAATAAACAAACGTTACTTCTTTATAATATTAGTATAGATTAACAAATAATTTCGATTTCAATACCGATTTTAGGATACAATCTAATATATAAAATAAAAATTTGTCTGTCTGTCTGTATTTCGATACAAATCCATTGTTCAGAAGTGAGAATCGTAAAATTTTACGTACAGATAGGCGCATTAAAACACAGCCAAGGTAACTAAAGTAATCTGAAATTAAAGTAAATTATAGGAAATTTTTAATTAATGAAAAGCCACCAATCTAACGGGAATTTCCTTTCAAATTTAAACATTTTTCGTTATAGCAGTTGGCAACAATAAAAAATCCACAATAAAATTATTTCCACAACAATCAATTTTCTATTGAAAGATTTCCACGTAAAAAATGAAAATGAAATAAAAAGTTTCAAGAATGTAAAAGAAGAGGAATATGACGTCATATTGGAAGTATAACAAAAATTTTCAAAGAATTCTCAATAATGCAAGGAGCATAAATATGAATAAGCACAGAAAGCAGGTGAATATGACGTCAGCAGGGAAATATATAACGTCATATGAGTTTGAGGAACATATTGAATCATGATAAAAATCTGATTATGGAAATATTGGCATACTTTAACATTTTGAGGTTATCTGAATTTGTTTTCGCTATTTTTATACATATATACATGTGTGTATGCATGTATGTTAGAATTTCCACAAATGGTTAGGTCCCTAGAGCTCATTCTTAGTGAAGAACTGAAATAAAAATTTCAGATTAAAAAAACAAAAATCATAGAGTTTTTGTGTTTGCCATTTCTTTTATCACGAAAAGAGTTATTTAAATAACAAAATACTCGGAATCGACTTTTCAGAAAAAGGTTTTAATTTCGGTCTCAATCCGGACCACTGATTATCCTCTAAAATAAAAGCGTAAGTCATGTGACTGTCATCAACAGTTCCGGGATGGCCGTTTCACTTTTTCATATGCCAGGCGGCCATTTTTATTCAAAATTATTTTTTCGAATAAAACTGCATAAAAGTTACATTTTAAGAAAGAAAGATCGTTCAAAATAAATTAATATTTGAGAGGTGACTTACGTTCGATTATGTATATATTCTGCAATAACTTCAGTCAAAATTAGGTTCACAGTTCAAATTCTCTATTCATGAAAGTAAAAAAAAAAAAAAAAAAAAAAAAAAAAAAGATTGATTCGTCGTCAACATTTAAAATACTAAATCATGGAGGTAATCATTCGCAAAGCAAGTTCTCCGCGAATGAATTTTTGGACCGCTGCCTCGCGTCAAAAAAATAATTCGCACCAGTGAGACAATCAAAGTTTACCATAATTATGTGCTATACAACTCAACTTAATTCTGGACCTTTTCTTGACGTAAATTGAACTCATGTAATAATATTTAATGAATCAAATTTTTAGCATTTTTAAAATCGCTAATACAGCTTTTATTTATCGCGTGTACAAATTAGAAACAATACTTCGACTTTGAAATCAAATGTTTTGATTTATGATATTATTTCTTTTTTTTTCTATTTAAATGAAAAGTGTGAAGTATTTTAAATTTATGTAATATAAGCATTTCGGATTAAAGTTAAGTATTTTAAATGAAATGAGTGACAGGTTTATAATTTAAAATTAAATTATTGTAGTATGAATGATGGTGATGGGAACAATATTTGGCGATTTATCATCTGCTCCCGGCTAACAAAAATACTCATAATTAAAAAAGGAAATAAAAATAAATAAATGATAGTTTGATGTAAATAAATATTGATATACATATCAAAAATTATTTATAGAACTAAAAAAAAAAAAAAAGTAAATAAACAACAATTTCCATAAAAAAAATTTCGCCAAATTCGCGGGGGGAAAAATCGCGCCAACGTGCGTATGTGACACCTGTGCCCAAAAAATACGCGAAATGCTACCATGATCGCAAAAGTTCATGACTTGTCTATTAGAATCTTCCGATTTGGCGAACAATTAAGGGAAAATTAAATTATGAATAAATGTAACGTGTTGCAATGTTTAACATACATTTAAGGGAGACCAAACTGGTCGCCAGTGGCGGCTAGTTTACGAAATAAGTAGGTAATCTGTCGTCCGGATAAAATGAAAAATGATTGAAAATTAAGCAAATTAAAACTCAAAATAAAAACGTTACTTTTTTAGAATGGCAACACATCTACTTCGTTTACATGCAAAGTTACATTTGAAGGAATCTTGGCATTTATGAATTTTCAGCTTTTATTGCTCCAATCATGAATTGAAACTATCTGATTTATAAGCTGATTTCTGATGAGTTTATTATATAAATTTATATATTTTACAATGGGCTTTTATTTGATTCATGTATATAATATTTCGCATGCTTCTTTTATAATGTTTTTATACTGAATGTTTAAAGAACTTGATTTGGTACTTCTCTATTATCCCGTCGACCACTTTTCATAACAAAAAACTATCGCCAAACTGTAACGCCAAATAAACGGGAGAACGTTGCCATTGGAATATCAAAATAAATAAATAAATAAAATATAAGAATTTAAGGACACAATTGTTATTTTAATTAATGAAATAACTAATAAATCAGTAAAACATAATCAGAAACACACGCAAATGTCGAATTAAAAACCACTTGATGACATAACAAACACGTAGAATGCTTCTGACATCAAGTAAATGGGACTGCATTTTTGGCGTTTAATCTTACAGTTTGGCGATAGTTTTTTGCTATGAAAAGTGGTCGACGGGATAATAGAGAAGTAACCTTGATTTCATTGAACAAACATTTTTAAAATCACGGTCAAGACCGGGTACTTCAGTTAGTTAAGAATAAAAGGAGATTTGGATTTTTAAAAGTAATATATGACATTATCGTTGTCACCAACTTGAAGAAAATATAATTTTGAGAAGAACGCGATTAAAGTTTTAAATGTTATTATTTTAATGATATTTATTTATTATTTTCATGTTGTAAACAATTTAAGGGTCACAAAAGGTCTTTTCCTATTTTTCAAAGAACTTTTACTGTTAAGCAATTTCTGATTTAAGTACATTTGATGAAGTTGTTTAACGCCCTCACGAATGTTTACTGCACTATCTATCCCTTAGGTAAGCATATGAAATTATCTATTGTTCTGGCTATAACATTCCTTATATTCACAAGTATTTTTTGTAAAAAAAAATTTAAAGCGAATTCTAGAGATTGTTTCTTATTGCACTGATATTTACTTATTGCATGCCAATTTGGCATATATTTTAGAGAGAGTTTTTTTGGTACTATCTATTTAATTTTATCGACATTCATTTTAAATCCCATTGCTACCTATATTGTTCATTTGGATGTACATTAGACGATCATTTATTAAATTTTATGGCGTTTGCTACTTAAAAAAGAATATTATATACGGTACGAATACTATTTTAAAAACATAAAATAGTCTTGTGTACCTTTACATCATTATTTAAATTTAGTGGCGATTGATCAATTTTTACAAAAGTTAGAGACTAAAATGTGAAAAAAAATACAAAAAGCAGTCAGGCAGTTAAACGTGCCATGCTTTAGATCCTGATGAAATTTAATCGGGACCATCACCAGAACGAACTCTTTCCAAAAAGAAAAAAAAAAACGGAAAAGAAATGGAAGTTAGAGCATGCGTCAAAAGTTATGCGTAGACAAAAATAAAAAAAATATGTATACAAACGAATCGTATAACCTGTAATTTTGAATGTAAGTTCAAAATAGACTTGAAGCCTTTATTATATATACAAACTGCTAAGTTTGTGGTAAGCGTTTTCAATTCGGCAAAAATAGATCAACACAAAAATACGGTTTTCGTTTTGGAATTACAACGTTATTTTAATCAGTTTTACAGTTTGAGGAAGTTCAGCGCCATCTGTTACTGATAATTGGAACTAAAACAAGGAAGCATATTAAATAAATTCAAGACATCGCACATTACTCTTCTGCAAGAATAACTTCAATAGCTTACTACTACCAAAAGAACACCGTTTACTTGTTCTTGGATTTAAAAAAAACGTTCAGTTTATTTTAACACACCATACAATATCAAGCAAGATCTATCACAATCCGAATTGCGGACCAAAACTCTATTTCTTCATTACTTCAGTAGCTTACCACTAGCAATAGAAAACCGTTTACTTGTCCTTGGATTTTAAAAAGCGTTCAGTTCATTTTAAGACAACCTACAAAATCAAGCAAGATCTATCACAATCCGAATTGCGGACCGAAATTTCATTTCTTTTCCTCAATAGCTTACTACTACCAATAGAACACCGTTTACTTTTTCTTGGATTTCAAAAAAACGTTCAGTTCAATTTCAGACACACTACAAGATCAAGCAAGATCTATCACTTTTCGAATTCAAACCGAAATTCCATTTCATCATTACTTCAATAGCTTACTACTAGCAATAGAATACCGTTTACTTGTTCTTGGATTTAAAAAAACCGTTCAGTTCATTTTAAGACACCCTACAAGATCAAGCAAGATCTATCATAATCCTAATTGCGGGCCTAAATTCCATTTCTTCATTAAACAATAGCTTACTTCTAGCAATAGAACACCGTTTACTTATTCTTGGATTTTAAAAAACATCCACTTCATTTTAAGGCACACTATAAGATAAAAAAAAGATCTATCACAATCCGAATTTCAGATCAAAACTCCATTTCCTCATTACTTTAATAGCTTACTACTAGCAATAGGGTAGCGTTTATTTGTTCTTGGATTTAAAAAAAGTTCAGTTCATTTTAAGGCACCATACAAGATCAAGCAAGATCTATCACAATCCGAATTGCGGATCGAAATTCCATTTCTCCATGCACGACATTCCCTTGGAAGCACAATTTTATTTTACAATAAGTGCATATATATACTATGTGTGTACAGGGTGTCGCACAAGGTACGCAGCGTCTAATATGTACAGATTCGGATAGAGCACATCAATATGAGTATTTTGAAGGGTAACAAGTGGGGTCCCCGAATATAGCGTGATAGTCTAATTACAGGATGAACGTTATCATAGGTGCCAACTTTTACGCTTTTTTCCTACCACTAAAATTTTATAGTAAATTTTACCTTATTAAATCTCCGAAATCACGGGATTTAATAAGGCAAAAATTTCTATAAATTTTTCGTGGTATCAGAAAAGCGTAAAAGTTGGCAGCTATGACGTTATTGATGAATCCGATAGTGGGTATTCCAAATGACTATGTGTACAACATGAAAGATTCCCCAGATGATTATGGAAATTTGTGGTAACCACTAAAAATTTATAGAAATTTTTGCCTTATTGAATTCCGCGATTTCGGAGATTTAATAACGTAAAATTTGCTATAAAATTTTAGTGGTAGGAAAAAAGCGTAAAAGTTCGCAGCTATGATAACGTTCATCCTGTAATTAGACTATCACGCTATATTCGGGGACCCCACTTGTTACCATTCAAAATACACATATTGACGTGCTCTATCCGAATCTATACATATTAGACGCTGCGTACCTTGTGGGACACCCTGTACTTTATTCATTTATTATTTTTTGCCAGAGTTTCTTTATAGTTTATCGCATGATTATTGGGAACTAAGTTTTGAAAAGAAAAAAAACAAGAATATCTACATGTAGTTTTAAACACATACCCGCAAAAGAAAAGAAAAAACAAACAACAAAACACAATCAAACCACAAAACTATTAAGAAGAACGATGATTCGTTTATTAAAAAATTAAATTTGAAATATTTGAAAATTAATTTTTTCTAGCAATAAAGTTAAAACTTCTATAATTTTACAGAAATGATTGTAGTAATTTTAATTAAAATTTCTAAAATCAATAATGATAAAGCTATTTGAAAGGAGTTACAATTTCTTACACAATTCATTGATAAAAGAAGATCTTTATAAAAATGTGTGTAAAATTTGAAAAGAAATCAATTTTGAAAAAAAAAAATATGCGACAAAAAAATTTCCGACAATTTATAATAATGTCATTAAAGATTTACAATAAAAGATTAGAAGTAGAAAACATATCCATTGCTCATTCAAATAAGCAAAAGAATGAGATTTGTGATTCAAGTAGTAATTGATAAAGCTTATAAAAAATGCATATTTATTAAAAGATATTTTCAATGATCTGATCAGGAAAAATAATTTGATTTTGAATATTATTCAGAATTAGGTTATAAAGTGTTTCGTAAATCTCTATAGTAATTTAGAACTCAATTGCCACGTTAAAAAATCAATGATTAAATAAAAATATGAGAGAAAAATCTTTCATCACGCATAGACAGTGAAACTTCATTAAACCGTCATTCCTTAGGGTACCTCCGATTGTGGAATTTTAAGCACATGTGACGATATAAGCCAGATACTTTATTTTTTATAGTTAAATAGGTTAAATTATGAATTTTAACATTAGTTGACTTTATAATAGAGGTGATTTATTTATATAATATACTTAATAAAAATAAGCATTAGAGGAAAAAATTGATATAGAAATCAGCACTACAAAATATTTGTTTTACAAGTGTTAATTATATTTAAAATTATACGATTATTGAAATAAATTTAAATACACATTAAAAAACAAACATTACCTAAAGGAAGTCTATGACAAAAATCTGTTCTCTATTTCATTTCGTTGACTCAATTTTATTTTCTCAGTTCATAAGCATTACGAAACCCTCTTCTGTTTTTTCATAAGAAATTAAAAAAACTTACATAAAATACACAACACAGCTGGAACGTCTTGGACGTTTGGTGTTTTCGATTTCTCACGTAATTTCTTATCAAAAATATTGTCTTATAATTTTGAAGCTATAGTTTATAGAAAAACAGAGAAATCGGAAATAAGAAGTAACGTTTTAACAGACTGCAAAAAAAGTGTTGATTTTACAGTATAATACTGGCATCCCAGATGTCAGTATTATACCGTAAAATTAACAGTAATAAACAGTAAAATAAGCAGTAACACGCTACCGCGCTGTAAAATTAACGCTTTTTTTTTTTTTTTTTTTTTTTGTTTCAGTGCAGGTTTTTATATTTTCCATTTAATAGGATTTTTTAGCACTATTTCCTTATCTCTATTCCCGGTACTTTAAGAAGGTACTTCGCCGGTACTTTAAGAAATTTACTTTATATGTGGGACAATGTCTTAAGCGAGTGACTGTTTAACACGGTCGTACTGTATTATGAAACATTTCCAACATTACTAGAAAATATTTGGTACTTATACGTATTATCCGTGCCAGGAAGATTGATCGCCAAAAACAGTTACCAATACACAAGTCATAAACACTTGTTGGAGAGTGCTAAAAATAAAAGAGTGACAAGAGAGCAAAATAGGAGACAAGATGAAAAATTTCTAAATAAAATACACATGAAACGAATAAAAAAAAAATGCATTTTCATCACCTTCTTTTGTATTGCATTGATTATCCATTCTCAAATCCCAGGTGTCAGTAACAGGGTGCTTTGCAAAATTTCAGGTTATACAATTCCAGTGATTTTATGAGTGTATAATAGATCGGCTCCGATTTAAAGATGGATTTTTAGAAATGCATATTTTTATTTCATGCTCGAACAGCAATGTTTTTTTAGTAAATTTGAAAACACATTAAGAGATATTCTTGCACCGGATTCTGTAAAAAATAAATAAAAACAAATTCTTCCAGAACGTGTAAAATTAATTTAAAGTCGGCAGAAAATAGCATTACGAAAATCAAAGCATATTTGAAACAAGCTGGAAATTGTACGTCAAACGTGACAAATGAGGTGCGTTCGTACTGTAGCTAGCTATATAAATATTTAGATCTTGATGATTTTTAATTCTGTGAAATGAATGATATCGTCTACAGATTAATTTCTGTAATAGAATAAGTATCTCGGTCGCTTGACGATTAAAATTCGGAAGCTCTTATAACAAGAAAGCACCGATTTAAAAAAAAAAATTCCAATTTCTTAATAAATATTTTTATTAATATCTCCTAAAGTTTCGATTCGATTTTATTAAAATTTGAAATGTCTCGACAAAATTCTGCAAAGATAATATATCTTAAATTTCAAACCATTCGGTTGGGTAGTTTTTGCGTTGTTATATGCGGACGGACGGAAAGACAGACGGACGGACGGACGGACGGACAGACAGACGGACGGACCAAGCGACGACAATAGGTGCTACGTATTTTTATAATTACGAACGCACCTAAAAAAGGCCCTTGTAACGCAGAAAACCCCTTCCAGAAAATATGGACTTTACCGGCGAAATGCGCAGCGCATCACGTGATCTGAAAAGAGACGTTTTGATCAGTTGACGCGTGAGCTTAGCCGAAAGGAGTTCGTTATTCGAAGAGCGGTGATGTAAATAGAAAATTATGTCGTGTTGTTTTGTTCACCGAAAATGTGAAAGTGAAGTCTTATATATTTGTGCGTAATTTGCCGTTTTTTTTTGATGATGTGTTTGTTTGTGTCAACAAGTAATAAAATTAAAAAAAAGGAACCTGCAAAGCAAATTAAAAAAATAAATTTATTTCCATTTTGTTAAGCCCGAGAAGGGACAGATATTAAAATTATTTTATTTAGTCAATGCTACAATAATGTTGCATTTTTATATTAAATCTTGCTCAGTCTATTTAATCTTAAAAAATTAAATTTAAATTTGAAACATGATATTAAAGCAACTTTAAAACATTTCATTTAGAAATCTAAATAAATCTTCAACTTTTTAAAATTATTTGAACTTCTCATGTTTCTTGTCTGTTAGAATTTGCTACAATACAAATTTTGTATAATGCATGTAAAACTGAAAAAAAGTTGAAGATTTATTTAGATTTCTAAATGAAATGTTTTAAAGTTGCTTTAATATCATTTTTCAAATTTAAATTTATTTTTTTAAGATTAAATAGACTGAGCAAGATTTAATATAAAAATGCAACATTATTGTAGCATTGACTAAATAAAATAATTTTAATATCTGTCCCTTCTCGGGCTTAACAAAATGGAAATAAATTTATTTTTTTAATTTGCTTTGCAGGTTCCTTTTTTTTAATATCTCAAGTTTTTTAATAACAATTTAATATGAAGCAGACAAGATTCAAACGAGGCAAGTATGTAAAAGACTGCACGTATCAAAATCAGTATTGGTAATATGAAATATACAGTTCAAACACTGATTATTCTGTAAACAATTAAAATAATAAAAGTAATTTTTAACAAAAAAATGTATATAACGGACTTTAACGGATTGTTTCTCATCTTTATAATGATAATAATAAAACGAATCATGTTCATTTTTGCAAATAATTTTATGCCATAGTGTAAAATACATTTGCAACCACTTTGGAAAGAGACACTAGTAAGCGTGTGTGAAAGCTATTAATAACATCTTATGTTGTTTTATCACATAAGAAGCAAAAAAATAATAATGAGCATATATGAAACAACTGTATTCTGATTTTGTTATAAAATGTGTAGTTATGGAGGATGAAATTTTCAGCAAAATATTTCTTTTTGTAGCTGAATAAATATTTTACCTTATATTGACAATTTCTTAATTTAACATTTCTGTAGAAGCAAAATGTAAACATCTGCAAGATTTTTTACAAAACGTGTACGATCTGTTATTTTCTTATCGTCACAAACAGTCCATTTATTGATCTCGTTTTCATTTGTTACAATAATTTCATAACAATAATTTCATTAACAGCACACATTTGATCTTCTTTTATGTAATACGATTTATACTCACAACAATCTATGTTTGAAAATAATTCCTTTGTAGAACTGCCCTGAGAAGAAGCAAATATATGAAGAATATGCAATAACCTTCGAACTGAATTCTCTCAAATGTTACAGAGAGGTCCACATTTCTACATTAGAGTTTTGGGATGATGACCATCAATGTTTTTCTCGAAATGTAAATCACCTAAAGGAATATGTTCTATTTTAGAATTGGAATGACTACTATAATTATGATCTAAATGTATGTGAACTAATGGGTGATATGCTATTTCCCAAAAATAGGGTTCTGCATTGGAGTTGTGAATTCTTTCGCCACCAATTATTTCACATAAATTTTCTGCAGTGATATTTTGAGTTGATTTTGATAACATCTGTTGAAATTTGTTTGAAAAATTTTCTGAAGCCGATGAACTCTTTGCATACAAAACATTTTTAGTATGAATAGCTTTACGCGCAAGTAATTGAGCTTTTATTTGAGTTTTTAGAAATTGAATATTTGTTCTTCTGCTTTGCTGAGCTATGTTTGATTTATAACTCTCTAGCAGATTTTTCACTAAAGCAAGCTGTCGATATCTTGAAGGATTAATTTTCTTAGAGGTGAGAATCCTATTATGATTTGAGTATTTTTTTTCCAGTATTTTAGCTTATATTTATTAGCCTTTGATTTATTTCGCAAACAATATGAAGTATTACGCTTCTGTATCTGGCTTTTACATTTTTTATAGTATGCGGCTCTTTTATTTTTGATAATTTCACGATTTCCTCGATAATATCGTGAATATTTATTTGATGTATCACTTAACGGTTCAGACAGAGATACTCTTTGTATAGGGTTAGGATACTCTTCAGTTGGGCCATTTAAATCAATGAAATGCCGAGAGCAAACATACCAGTCTCTAGTCATCGTTTCTGTATAAGGAAAGGGCATCTGACGTCACTGTTGGTTAAACTACTGTTGGTTTGGCAGAAAAACCTGTTCGTTCTTTACGGCTCCTACAATACACATGAGATGGTGGGATTTGATTGGTCTATGTTAAACTGGTCTATGATATGATTGGCCTACGTCGCCATGACGATTCCTGCAATGATAGCTTCGACAAAAATGCAGTGGTAGATTGGTTGATGGAACTGTTTGTTTGTAAACATGCCCTTTCCTTATTTGTTATACCACAAGCAGAAAGCCATTCGTTACATTTACTCAAGTTTTTCTGTGGTTTAGGAAAAGGGAAAAACAAAACTCCCAGCATATAGTCTTTGTAAAAGTATCGTGCATCACTCTTGCAACCAGAAAATTTGCATTTTTTCACCATGTTGAATTTTAGTAATCATCGATTAAGAGAGAAATTTAAAAACGCATTTCGTAACATCACAGTATCACTAGATAAGTAAATATCGAACATTCATCCAATTTTGATAAAGACAGTAACATCTAAATTAAAGTCCAAATACTGCTTAAAGTGATAAAAACATAACACGGAATATTTAAAATACCTTTTTAATGTAGATCGTTCACAACTATTGGTGACATCTTCGGATCTTAAAGATAAATACAATATTCTCGTATATTTTTGAAATAGTAAACATATACCACGAGATCGCATGTCCAAGGCTAGCAGGTGCTTAAATTGGCCAAAACTGGGAAACGTGAAAAATTATTATTTGTTTTTATTTTTATTGCTTCTTCAATCTATCGATCATCGCGTGCCAAATTTTAGCTAATTATTTTAAATATTCCGTGTTATGTTTTTATCACTTTAATCAGTATTTGGACTTTAATTTAAAGACTCCACGTTTACTACATTTAGAGTTTTTTGATTGGAGGATTTATTTTTTTACAGAATTAGGTGTTTTGAAGAAAATTTGTGGAAGCGCGTACAAAAAGTGGGAAAAACTCTAGTAAATTAACTCGTTCAATGGGATTTCCTGTGTTAAATTAACATTAGGATGTCACACTGGAAATAAATAAGCCTTGCGCTGCCGCGCAAGGCTTAATATTTGAAAATGCCAGCAAAGTTTTATTTCTGGTGTTATAAAGAACTATTCTTTCCGCCCCGAGATTTTAAAGGTTAATTATTCGACAGTGTTGATACACCCTCAATTATGCACAGGGCTTTACAAAGTTGAAAAAAAATCTCGTAGCTAGGTATAAATTCTAGTCGTCAGTAAAAAAAATTAACCTCCCACCTCCCCGTTATTGAAAGTTTTTTATGAATTAAGTGAGAAAAAGTAATAAACAAACATAGTTTAGAATTATTAGAATAGTACATAATTAAAAAAGATAATAAAACTAAGTTTTCTAAGGGAACTTAACAAAATTACATATCTCTTGGGGAAATAAAAGGAAGAAATATTGTAAATTCTGAATTAACCGGCATGTTCGGGAAATACCGATTACCGAATGCTTCAACTGTCCGAATAGTTAAGTGCTACAAAATCTGTATCTGATGAGAGGGCCATCGATAAAATAGTGAATCCGGTAAACGATTTTTTGCCTAGCCTATCGAATTCAGTCAAATAATTCTGATTTTCTTATTTTAAATTTGCATTTGATGATCTCTCTTAGTTTTGCCAAATTAAAAATAAAAGTTTAATTTTTTTTTATGTTTGTGTGTGTGAATATAATTTCAAGTTTATTTCTCAATATTTTGTAAATTTAAAGCATCTAGAGTGAGACATCTTACAAGAAATTTAATTAAATATTGTGACGTTCGCAAAATAACCCGATAATTATGTAATATGCATTGCTAAAAAGAAAAGTAAAACATTTTCCCGCGCTGGATTACATAATAGGTAAGGATCAGCAGCCGGCTGAAGTTTATTTTGATCCAACGATTTACTATAAGAATTTAAGAATAAATAATAATAATAAAAAAATACCCCACCCTTCTGAATTGCAATCAATGATTTTTTTTTTCCATTCACTGCAGATAATAATCCAAACAATATAATTATAAAATATTCTTGAGTAATAACTCAGTACCAGACACTTTGTCTCCAAGACAGAGTGATGCTGAACTATTGTCCAACGTGGGTAAATTACTTAAAACTGGATGGAAAATAAACGTGTCATAAAAGTAGCATTTAATAGTGAAACGAAGCTAGAAATACTTACGATGGAAAGTCCGTTTGTCAAAATACCTTTCGGTATATTTAAATTTTTTATGCAGTCTAATTTCTTTGATTTTATATTGTGGAGCTTTTACCTGCCATTAATTTCAGCTGCTTCTGACGTATGCACAAATACAATCATGGTACAACGCTCCGTGTTTTGCAATCATTGCTATCTCCGAATGTGGCTTTTTTGTGATATTAAAAGAATTGTATTTTTCAATAAGGATTTTAATTTATGGGTTTACGTTAGTCGTATTCTCTCGTATTTATTTTAAATGTATACAATTATAAATATGCCATTTATAATTGTATACATTATTATTTATTACCTTAATAATATATGATAATCTTTTGACATAAAGACAAATATGTCCAATAATATTTTATTTCACAGTCATTTGTTAATTTTTTTCTTCGAATATTTGCACCCAGAAAAGGGAATTGATTAAAACTACAAAACATGTTTTGTTAAGTACATTTTGATTATTTTAGAAAAATTCAAGTAAAATTGAACCATTTCACTCCAATTAACACAACATTTTTTGCTGACAATACAAAAAAATTTTTTTGTTGATTCAAACAAAATTTTCATTGACCTATATTTAAACAAATTTTTTGTTTAAATATAGGTCAATGAAAATTTTGTTTGAATCAATAATTTTTTTTTTTTTTTTTTTTTTTTTTGCAATTCCAAAAAAAAAATGTATTGTCAGCAAAAAATGTTTTGTCAATTGGAGTGAAATGGTTCAATTTTACTTGAATTTTGCTAAAACAACTAAAATGTACTCAACAAAACATGTTTTGTAGTTTTAATCAATTCCTTTTTCTGAGTGTGGATCACCATTTCAAAAGGTAAGATTTTTCCTTTAATATTATTATATGGACATTAACGAAATCAATACTAATAATTTAAACAAATGTTTAGTAACAAATAACTAAAATGTTTATTTCATCATTATTATATTTTTCAATTCAATTTTATTTTTGAAAACGCGTTAATTAGATATGATATAACATTGTATTTTACTTAATTATATGTGTATGTTTATTTTTTCCTAATAAAAATGTTTATGTTATATTAAATGTTTGAGTGTCGTTTATTGGTGGTTCCAATCATACATATTATTATTTTTAATTCACGATATTGTTTAATTTTTCGCTAAGCTCCAGTTTTAGATGTAAATATATTTTTTAAAAGAGGCTTTTTTAAAAATCATAGTTTTTTATTTATAATTTATTCAGCTAAACACGATTCATTTTGATAATTATTAAATTTTTTGGCACGAAGTAGTCATCTTCTGAATGATTTGCTTGCTGCCACTATTATCATTCAGTTATAGGTTGCAACCATAAATAGTTAATATAAGTAATAAATCTAAAGAGATGTTATTTTGTCACTGTAATTTATTTAATTTATTGCTTTCATTGTATTTTTTTTTAAATAAAAAGGAATGCAAGAATTCGATATTTCGATACTTCTGCTATGGAGGTTAGAATATAATGTCTGCCATGTTCAAAACTGAACTTATATAAAAATATATAATAAATATGAATGCAGCAAAATTTGCACTCAAAACTCCAGCAAAATTATCTGTATTAAATGTAAGTAAAGGCAGCTTTGAACATGCTAGCGCTAAATTAATCTTCACAAATACAATTCAATTGTGACAAATATGGTTTTTATTTTTAAGATTTTTTATTGGTACGATAATGTAAATGAAAATTTTAATGGAATGTGCAAAAGATAAATTGTAATTCATTAAAATGCAAAATTATAAAAACATTTTGTCTTAATTGCATTAGTGCTTCAATGAAAGGTCACAATTTTAATGAAATTCATTCAATACTACGTTCTGTACATTTTCTTTTGATGAAAAACATACCGGTTACTATCTGACGATTAGATATCTAATTATTTTAAATAAATGTCCGTTTTATTATGTATGCACATATATGTTATTTTTCGGGAAATTATACGAGTATTTATTTCAAAATAATTACAGAAAAATTATCTATTTGGTACATTTCATTGGAAAGAGTATTGTTAAATTAAAATTTACACATAACTGAATATTTCTAAATTTCCAAGTAGTAGATATCTAATTTAAAATGTTACATTTGTTTTCTGCAGTTGTTAATAAATATGAAAAGTAGCAAAATTTTCAAAACAATTTCGAAGCATTGGAGTTCAATTTGTGTTTTTTTTAATACACAATGGCATACATGAAGTGTACTAAATACAAATGAAATTATTCTAATAAGCTAAAAGAAATAATTATTATAAATAAATACTTTGCTATTATTATACTAATAAAACATTTGAACCGAAGTTATTTTAGATTATAAGATTTTCTAATGTTATTATTTTTTTTCATGCAAAGTTAACAAAAGTTTTTACAAAAAACTGTATACAGTTTAATTGGCAAGTAATATGGCTGTGGATCAACAGGAATTTCAGTGTGGGAGGATTTTTGGTATGTATTCTGATTACAAAAATTGCTAAAAAGTATAATTCCGTTGCATTTACGTGTAAAAAAATAGTTTTTTTGCTAGAATATATACAGCACATATTCATATTAAAAGATTTGAAAATAAATGAGCAACACACGTGAAGCCTTGAAAGAGATGTAAGTTTCTGTTTATTTATCCATTTCTTTACACTCGGTTGTATATCCCGTGTATACATCTTAGTATTGCAATATTTCAAATTAAACATATCAGCTTTTGAATATTTTGGAGATGTTTTAACTCCCAAATCCATCCTTCCCAACGCTGCTCGCGTCTTTCAAAACGATTTTTATTATGATTGCATTTGTTTATTTATTTATTTGAACATCATTGGCATACTATCGCAAAAACTTCATTTTGGTGTTTTATTCCTGCTGCGAAAAAATTCTTTTTCTTTATCCGCTGATAGATTAATAAGTGACGATGCTGATGAAACACTTAACTGCGCAGGCTTGTGCGGAGCACAACCTTAAAGCAGCTCCGACTGAATGGAATTTTCAAATTGTTTTACTATAAAGCATATTTATTTATATTATTAACTGATGTTGCAGAAGGATCTGTTATATATACCTGATTTAATACTAATCGAACATTTATAAATGCATTTTTTTGTGATTTAATGTTATTTAATGATTAAATACAGAAATTACAACTTTGATCATACCATTAAATGCAGGAATTCGATAAAACTTAAAATTTAGTTAGACCTTGATATAAATTGTTGCTAATTAAACAATTCGATTTATATTACAACGCGACTGTTAGATGTTATTCTGTATATTGCCCAAAACGTGTCATTTCAATTCTGTGCTTGTAAGTGGTTCTCTAAGTAATGATTAATAAATTTCATTCCATATTCCATGCCTCGTGGACATAAGAATCTGAACAAAAAATCCTTTATTTATTTATTTTTTATTATTATTATCATTTCTTTTTTGTATAAAAACGCGTACTTTCTTTTAAAAGAATTTGAACTGCAGGATATCGTTAAGGCTGTTCTCAAATCCAAAGGAGCTACTTCATGATATATTTCTCATTTCATTTTTGTTCTTAAAAGCATGGAATTGGCAGGTGTTTTTATACAGAAACTGTAATTGAATGATGCTTCACTTTTTTTGCTAAAGGGAAATACTGTCGGAAAATACTGTCAATGTTGGCATTTTGAACCGAATTTTCAGACGCGGCAACGCGGGAAAGGTGAAAAACCTTTTGCCACGTGAAATATTTTTTTTTTATAAATCTATAAGTAATTCATTCCGTGGTTTGTTTTGCGTTTGAAAATGCTACCGCAAATGAATCAGAAAGTTCACGTTATAGAGCGGGAAAACTATTTTTTTTAGACCTGCCTTGAATGAAAAAAATTAGATGAAATAGCTGAAATTACAAATGAATGCAATCAAAATTACTTAAATGATAAAGATGCATTATTTTAGAAAAAAAAAGTCTTGAAATATTCATATATATATATATTATTATTATTATTATTATTATTATTATTATTATTATTATTATTATTATTATATAATTGCATTTAAATCATTGAGAATATAGTATTTACGTTATGATTATACTGATTATACTGAGCATAATAATTAGTATGATATTAGTTTATTAAGTTTACTTATACAATATTTTAAAGAAACTTTTGTTTCTTGGCAAAACAAAATTGCCAAACCCGCTTTTTCTGTGAGCCAGTAAATGTACAATTGTCTAAAGTGAATTGTATGCGAAATTTCAAAACCGTTCAAAACTGATTTTCGAACTAATGCCAATGAAAAAATACATCATTCTTATCTGTTGTTTAACCCAATTGCATCATTAGTGCATTTATGCGTGCATTTCACGATTTTATTTTTCATTCAGAAATTTCGAATTTATACCAGAAATCCTGAATAGTAATTTTTGCTTTATTTAATAACAGACGTTTCGTGATTATGTAAAGTAAAAATTCTTCTTTCGGAAGAATTTCTGATATGGATTCAGAATTTCCAAATATAAAAGAAATTCCGGAAATTTACGTATATATCCGCTAAATGATGCAAATGGGTTAATCTCCTCATCTTTTGGAATTATCTTTTCAGTTGACCATAAGATAATTTGGAGAGAATAGTGTATTTTCAAACCTTAATGAATTTTCCACTCATGCTATGTGATGAATGTAGAATTACTTAAGAAGTCCTTTATATGTGTGTATCATATAAGATTTAATTTTTCAGATAAGATTTAATCATGTCTGTGTATTAAGTTATTAATCTGAAAGAAGAAGGAGTTAATGAATAATACTTTACGTTGAATTTTTACACAACAGTGACCCTACATATGCGGATGATGTCGTTAAAATAGAAAAAACTTTCAAGACATGTTGTTTCTTATTGTTTGAACGTGTCAGAACCTGAAAAATTTGAGATAGAACTGACAGTCCTCGGGATTTTTTTCTTAATTAAAAAGAAAAATAAGATAATTACTTCCATGGATTTGAGGATGCGTCTATTGATCTTGCATATACAGGGCTCCCACTGATCAGTTTTTTGAATAATAGTATATCTGAAAAATCTTTTTCATAGTAGGTTTTTACAATATCTGCGACAAAAATGACGTCCTGAAAAGGTTTCTACAAAAATTGCAAAGGAAATCTTAAAAAAAAAAAAAAAAGTTAAAAAAAATAATTAAAAGTGGTTATTAAAAAATGGACGTAGTGTATGCCTTGTATATATAAAAGTTTGCTATTAAGTAAGACAATTATATTTTTCTTTTTTTATAAAAGAAAAATCACAGAAGACTAATTAATTCTACTTCAAAATTTTCAGGCTGTGGCACCTGCAATGACAAGGAACAGCATGTTCAAATAATAGTCCTTTTCTACCGGTGTAATGTCCTTTTCTAAGGGTGTTTGTTGGGAAATAATAGGGTTATTGTCTTTGGGATTTTGTAGGAATAATTGTTAGGCCTTCGTAGAAATAGATTGTTTGTCCTTTGTAGGAGTAGATCGTTGGGGCTTTGTTGGCAAATGGTGCGTTGGTAACTGATACGGCAAGTCGGGCATTCCTTACCTTTGGCCAACTACTGTCTCCAAAATTAGCCAATTGTGGCCCAACTGTTTTGTGCTACTTGGGTGATATATTTAAATTCTGTAGGTGTCCATTTTAAAATATATACAAGTTACAATGACTTCTTTAACACTCCGTCGGGCGCAGTGTGCCTGACATGTCCCAGAAACATGTTCTCGATACCCTCTCCTTCTCAAGGGGGTCCTTCCTAGTACATTCCTATGTGTAGGCACTGTTGGAAACTTCTTCAGTTAGTTTTCCAGCCGCCTGCATGGAGTGCATTAGTGACCCTCTTAGCCTCTCAGTTCCACTGCGTCCGAAAACGTCCGACTTTTGAAGATTCGTATGTCCTTTTATTTTCATCACAATTTTTTATTTTGCTCATTTTATGAATGAAAATTTCAAAGGTTGTGGTTATTCTTCGGAAATATATAGGTTTGTTCAAGATTACCTCTCAGGCAAACTGCACCAAAACTTGTACTCATGTTTCTGTTTTCTCTCTTTTTTTTCAGATTTACTGCTGAAATGGCCCGTAAAACCTATGTTTTGACTAACTAGAGTCACTGACAAGTGATGTGGTGAAGAGAATGGTCACGGTCAGCCCCATGTTTGGGCCTGGTTACAACATTATTGCTAATAATAAGTTCACTGATATAGATCTCTTCGATGACTCTACTGCGCCAATATTCCGAGTTTGGTCAGTAATTTTAATGTTCATTTGATTTTTGACATGAAAACTGAAGTCAATGTGTGCAATTTCAGATTTTTTGTTTTACTTTTTTTGAGATTATGCTATTTATTTGAGAATGCTTTGTAACCCATCTACTCGATATTTTATTTAGAATTTCATAAAAAATATTACTGCAATATAAATACCATATAAAATAGTGTTTTTATCAAAAAACTTAATCAATGATTTTGGCCATCTATCCCGGACCCCAGGGTTAGACACCCCACTTGATTGGGATAGATGCCCATTCATAGAAGAAAAGGAAGCATAGGTAATTAAAATTTATAATTCAAAAGATGGATTTGAAATTGAATTAATATCCTATTTACAACAAATGTATGAATTATATACACACACACACACACACACACATATATATATATATATATATATATATATTTAAATTGAATACAAAATCTTCAATAGAAATTTTGTATTTTTTACTTACACTATTCTATTTTTTCTTTTTTTTTTTCTCGCAAACATTGCAACGGATATTATACATTGTGCACCGCTCATGTAGTCATCCCAAACAATCGATAAACTATATCTACTGCACACGAAATTTAGTTTCGTAGTAATTTTCATAACATTCTAAACAGATGTCTTCATTTTCTGGTAAGCTTTCCGGTTCCTCACTATTTTTTTCGCACTTTCTCTTCACTTGTAGCTTTTTGGCAGGCCGTGTTCTCTTTTATTAGCCTAGCCTGGTTTTCTGGATAGCTTATCATGAGAATTCAGCTGTTTCCTTTTATTTCTGTGACGTACTCTTTGTCAAGCACTCGTGCTACCTTCTTCTTGCTTTTATTTTCTCGCATTGTAAAAGCAGGAACAGGGCTGATTTTACGTAAAAATTTAGAAGCAGACTGACTTGTAGAATGATGAGATCTTCTTGATCGTTTTTAATCAATACAGGTGAGTTTTGAGATCGACAAACAGCAATATCCATCAAATATGTATTATTTTGGCAGTAATCTAGTAGGCCTTTTCTAGAAGAATCCGAAATAAAGGACGGAAAGTCTCTTGTGCTCCTTTCATAATTCTGAGTTTGACGTCTGTCAGAAATAGCAAAAAAATTTTTACGATTGAGCAGCTTCACGATTGTGCAGCTTTTCTATTGAGTAGGAAAATTCTAGTACGCACGAATCCATTAATGCAGTACTCAACATACGTTGTCATATTCCATGCATTTCCAATGACAATGCTAGCATGAATTCTGTTAAGTTGTTGCTGGGGATCACTGATTCGCTGTTTTCTTGAAGTTAACTTTGAACGATTAAAAAATGCTCTATCAAACGGTTGAAGAGCATGTGTGGTATGACTTGTCGCACACAGTAGGATCCTGTCATTCTTATCTGCATAGTCCGGCATTTCTAGAAAACTGACATGCGCTGGGTAACGTTGCCTGGTGGCTTTCTTGGAATGAAGTGTTCCTTCAACCATTTACTGAAAAGCTTGGAAGAAACGAAAGATTTTGGGTTTATATAAATTTTTGAACCCGTAGGAAGACCGTTTGAAAACCCGGGTTTTTCTCTCACACATTTAAATATTAGAACAGGGGGGAGCACCAAGTCGTCTGCGTTAATACATGCAGCAACTGACACATTATCTCCTCTTTCAGATGAAGTCAAAGACTGGACATCCTTGGCTCCTTTCGTAGCTATTACTTTCCCTACTTCATTATTTATTTTTTATATCATTTTTTCTACTTTAAGATTTAAAAAAAAAATATTCTCACACATCAAAGTTATTTAATAATTATAAATGGGGCAACTTATCCCGAATCACAAGGGAGGCATATATCCCCGATGCAGGTGGAGCAGGTATCCTTTTAATCAGGGATAGATGCCCCAGCCAGTAGCTCTGGAAGTAGAAACAAATATGGCTGCAACCTATAACTAACAAATTACTCGATAACTGTTTCAACAACATTCACTAAATATTTCATGAAAAATTTATAGTAAGTACTTTATACTTTATCTTCTACCTGTCTCTATCTTACAAGAGCATACAATAACAGCCAAACTTACCTTTCTTTGATGGAAAAAACATTTATTTGATAAAATAAATCGCTGTAATTTCGCCTACTACGCTTTTTTATAACACTTGATAGTAGATGAACGTCACTAGGACTAGCTCCGCCACACGTCCAATAGCTAAAATACAGTGACCAGGACAACTTACCCTATGGGGCATCTAACTTGGATTTACTCTATGAAACTATTTATCGATTAAAGCATATTTAAAATTATATATATTGCACTCTGTATTTTTTATTTATATTTTCTACATTTTAGTGTTTAAAATATTTCATTGTTTGAGCTTCACAGCCAATTGGTCTTTTTTGGCGTGCGTGGTTTGGCACATAAATCAAATCCATTGTTAATGTAAATTGTATAAAATCGTAACCATAACGAATATTTGGCAATATATCACCTACGACGACCTAACTAAAAAATGCTTTAAAATTAAGTTATTAAATTATAATTAGGTTCTAAAAATTTTTGAAATGTTCTATTCTCATCGTAAACACACCTGTGAAGATTATTTTTTATAATTCTTGAATATCAGAAAGTGAGTTAAAAATCGATTAGGAAATTCCATCTTCACATACAAAAACCAAGTTGAGTTAAAAATAAAATACACATAAAACGAAAAAAAAAAAAATGCATGTTTTTGCACCTGATTTTGTATTGCAGTGATCATTCATCCAGAAATTCCATATGCCAGTAATAGTGTGCTTTGCAAATATTTATATATACAATTCCACTGATTTTCTGAGTTTATATAATAGATTAGCTTTGATTCTGTTACATATATTTGGAAATGTTAGTACTTATTTCATTCACGAACAATTTGAAAAGAAGTAAAATAGTAATTTATAAAATATGTAACAGTTCTTCTGACTATTTTCTAAAAACAGAAGTAAAGACAAATCATATGTCATGCATGGATTATGTTATGCTTTTTAGTCAATTTAGATACACCTTAAAGAGAGATATACAGGGAAGGCATAATTAAAGTAGAGTTGTTTAGAACTCAATTGTAAAACATTCATTGAGACAGGCGCAACATTACTTAATGTAAATACTTGTTAGACTATAGTAAAACTATTTATTATGAAAACATATTCAGAGTTCCCTAACAGGGATAAAAATGACATTCAAGGCTGATTTTGGGCAGTAAAATAGACATAAAGAATAAAGAAAATAAAATTTCACGTGAAATGTTTAACTTTATTTGGAATCTTTAGTTTCTATACCTATTTTATTGTTATAGGAACCGAAAAAGAAAAATTTCAAGTGATTGTTTGATATTTTGTGCAATCTTTAGTTTTTATTCCGCTAAAAACGCTATTCTAAACGCTATTTTTTGGACCTTTGGATAAAAATGTAATTATTATTAGGGGAGAGTAGCCATATTTGGACCTTCACTTTAAATGGACAGCTGCAATGCTGCCGTTAATTATAAAAAGAGACGCCATCTACCAATGAAACCCTACTCATCAGAATGACGTCATTTATAATTATTATTATACGCCTTCCACGTGCTGTTTTCAGACAATTTAAAAAAAAAAAAACACCTAAAATGAGCTGTTTTGATGTAATTTTTTCTAGGAAACGTAAGAGAATACTTTAAAACTAAGGTAAGTTGTTATATTTTCATATACATATCTAAATTCATGTGTTTATTGCGCATATTTCTCACGCGGATTTGTTTGATTTCGTTTTTATTCTTAGTGTTGAGATTATGTGTTATAAAAAATGGTGCAGTTGCTTAAATTGGACCAGATATACGATCATAAATATGAAAAGTAAGTAATGAATTTCGAGGGCTGTACGCTTTTCGGAGTCAGAGTCAGCAATCATAAAACCTACTAAAACTAAGAAAGTAAAAAAAAAAAAAAAAAAAAAAAAAAGATGAAAACGACACAGACAAACAGTCTGGAAGAAAAGCATCAATGACAGCAAAAGTTGTCAAAGATATAGGAAACAAAAAGGAAAGAGTAAGTTGTAAAGAGATTGATCCGCAAGAAGCCTGCAGCTACAAAAAACCCCAAAAGCCAAAGAATCATTAGAAATGTTATCTCCTTTGCCAAAATCAGTTAAGTCAAAGTACAGAGAGAGCCAAAAAACAGCAGTGTTAACACAGCAAAACATATAAACACATAAAGTAAACCTTAAAAGAAAAAAAAAAACGACAAAAAGGAAGCTCTCAAAGCACAAAAGCAATTGGAATATCAAGTTTTAAAAAATAGGCATAATTCAATTGGAAAGAAAATTATGAAAGGGAAGAACTAAAAACATAAGGTAAAAAAAAAAAAAAAGTCAAATGATTTAGGATCTAAAATGAAAAATCAAGACAGTGATGAATGGTTTTACCTAATATGTAAAAAAAAAATAAAATAGCAGAAATAATTCAGTGCACAGATTGCCAAATATGGTTCCATGTAGTGTCCGGTGGAATAAACAATGAACAAAAGAAATTCATGTGTAAGCGTTGCATCAGTTCTTACATGATATTCATGTAACTGGTAATTAGTTCCATAAATTATATTTGTAATTACTTATAACTTTGATTTATATTTTGAATAAATCATTACATTTTGATTTAAAACAATTACACTTACGTTCAGACATTTGATTTCATTATATTTCATTGCTGTTGTTTTGTTTGATTGTTTCATTAATCGCAAACTTTGCTTATAATAAAATTAGTTATATTCCCTACTCATTAAAACAGCATAATATTGGTTGGTTCAATTTAAGAGACTGGGGGTCCAACTTAAGCAACCAATCACTGAATTTGGACCACTTTAAACAAATTTTCAAATTAAAATAAAACCAAAGATTTTCAAAAAGAAATTGTTCTAAAGATTTATTTATTTGGTAGATGAATAAATTGATCACGTGTAGTGATATTTTGCAGATATTTTGAAAATGAAGTGAGTTACACCTGAAAATAAGTAAAGTGGTCCAAATTCGGCTACTCTCTTCTCATTATAGTTTTGTGTTATATCTATGTTTATTGTTTAAATAGCATTTAAACCAAATGTTTCGTGTTTGGTCCTGTATATTTTTGAAGTAGAATTCTAAACACCTCTACTTTTAACATGACCATTTTATATCAACCCATTTCTGTGAAAAAAGTTATTTTACAGAGCCTGTTAAAAGTACTTTAAAGTCGTCTGAAATTAACATTGTAAAAATTAAAGCATAATTTGAAAAAAAAAATGCCCACAATTATTCGTAAATTAAGAAGTTTCAGTGTATAATCAACTCTTTTGGTTGACTCTGTACACGAACCAAAAATTTTAATTCTTGGTTTAGTTTGGATTTCGCGTCTTCCGTTTCTAATGTCAGAAAACACTAAAATTTCGTAAAACTTAAAGTGTCATAATTAGTTACGTTTGATCGTAAAATAATAGTATTTTTTAAACGTCCTTCTTAGATCCAGAGTAACATTTTCTAAATATATAATTTGCAGGAAAAAGAGGCCGCATAAAAATAATCTAATTTCATATTTTAATATGTATCATGCCATTTCTAAAATGAATGCGATATTTAAAAGCTGTAATTAATTTGGTGAAGCGCAGCTAGCCGAAGACATATATTTGTAGGTGATAGGGAAATGTGATGTAATCGTATCCTATTAAACACAATTAAACTTAGCAGTAATTATGCTACTGAAAATCTGCGTGCCGATATAATAAATAATCTGTTAAATGTAAAATTTTGTTAAATAAAACTATTCCATTTTTTATACTTTTTTTGTTTGTTTTGTTTTACATTTTTAAGGTTATTCTTTCTTCATAGAAGTTCTCGGCAATTGACGTAGTTAAGCGTGTATTGTTTGGCTCAGAATTAGCTGAAGTTTCATAATCAAAATAATTTTTCTGTCAAATATACAACATTGTTGCCGAAATCACTTATATTTGCTGCCAACTATGCCGATGTGGACGCCAACTGAGGAAGAAGAATCATTTTTATTTTTATATAAAATGGATAATAGCACTGATGATAGGACTGATATTATTACATTCAATTAACAGAAACTTTTTTTTATGTATGACAATACAAATTTCTTGCTATGTACAAAGCTCTTATTTCTCACCCTATCTCATTTATTTTTTAACTTAGAAAAATGGTTTTTTTTACGTATTCGAATGAATGCTTCAGAAATCCGAGTCTAACATCTACATCCTCAGGAAAAAATATTTAAAAGACAACGAACATTTTCAATTATAAAACTGCAACGTGTTATTACTATTGTAAGTATGGTGTTATTTTCAAGGATTATTCGCTTTCACCGTGTTGAGACGAGATAATGGGGCCATAACATAAATGCCTCCTCAATAATTTAGTGATCTTTTAGAGATAGTAATTTTCACTTTTTTATGTTTAATGGAAAAACACATTTTAAATGCTGGTTACGTGCTGGTAAAATTAATTCATTTGCTTTTATATAATTATTTGCTATAATTATTTGCTAAAATATATTATATCAGGAGGACGCCCTAAAAAAGTCGAGATTTAAATTTTATGGAAAGAAAAGAGAATCGTTTTAGATAGAATGAAACCGGAAGAACTATTAGTTTACGTCAGTGTCCAAATCTTATAATCAGATTACAACGTCTAGACCAGGGACGGCGAACCTTTTCACACCCGCTTGCCAAATTTTTCCACAAATACATTTTCCGTAGTCTCTTGACGTGCCAAAAACCCCAACAAAAAAAAGGAGATCAAGTAATAACGAATCAAAAATATTTAAAATTTTGTTTTTGGATGGGAAATTTTATTTTTTAGGATTAAAAAAAAAGGGTAATATTTGGCGTTATAATTTGGAAAAGAATTAAAGAAATAGTATTTCTGTTGTTGCATCATAGATGCCAAATAATTGATATCAACTTCGTATTTAGTTATTTTTAAGAGAATGCAAGCTGAATAGGAGACATCCGACAAGAGTATTGTACTTGAGTTTTTTATACTATTTATTGATTTCTGAAAATAATGACGAGCAGAAAAATATGTGAAAAGGACAATCGACAGCTTCTGTAACAGTTCTTCCTGTCTGGAATTGAATTCGAAGTCGTCATAGTTTAACTATCTTCATTTCTGAATATAATACCTTATAATCTTTCCTTTAAGATATTCTCCTAGTCTTCTCTTTCTGAAACTTAATTGGGCCAATATTGAGCTAGATTGGGATTCATTAAATTGCATTTCAGTTTTTTCAATCTGTATGACAACGACAATCAATCGAACTAATGGAATTCAGACAAACTCAGCTAGTCTAAACTGAAACAAGGGAGGGGGGGGGGGGCAGCACAAATCAACATAATCCTTCTGCCAGTGTAAAATGGCATCATAAATGTACACTTTCATTTATAAAATTGAAAAAAGTTAATTTAATGATGATTTAATATTTTATTGGCTTTTCATTCCGACAGTACTGAAATTAGACCCCTAGTTTGAACGTTGAAATAAAGGTGATACTTTAGAAATTTTTGTGGGTTTAAATGACAACGCAAACTGTTAAGGTGTTTTGCAATATATTAAGATATAGTTGGAGAGTATTTCGAAATTTTTTATATTTTGTTTTTATATCTCATCCTTAGCATTCACGTAAGATTAGTTAGGTTAAGGCACTCATCCAGTACTGGATATCGCCTAGTTTGTTAAACGGATTTCTTACGCTGCGATAAAACGTCACATCATTATGTTGGCTGCGCTGTAGAAAACGCTAGTGAATATCAGTATGTTAAGACATTGTTGCAGAAACGTTTTAAATTGAGTCCGGAAAAGTTTCGTCAGAGCTTTGTGAAAATTTAAAAATCATCCGATGGTACTTAGTATGATTTTTACAATGAAATAAAAAATTATTTGGAGGTGTGGTTGAATGGTTTGAGGATAGATACTTATGATCAATTAAAAGATTTGATGATTGTGGATCAGATAGAAAAGAGGGTACCGTCTGAATTTAAGGAGAGTTTTTTGGATCAATGGACAACTATAATTTCGCCGGTTGATTTTGTGACTAAGATTGAAGAGTTTGAAGATGTAAGAGGGTGTGTTCGTAATAAAGGTTCGATGAGTTATAAGGATCGAAATGAGAAAAAATCATGGCAACCGAGATCTTGGAGGGAAAGTAGCCAAAGAAATGAAACTACACAGGATGTAAGGGAAAGGGAAAATTATTTTAAAGGTAGGAAACCCGATCCCAATTTTGATAGAAGGAAACCTGATCCTAATTTTGATAGAAGGAAACCTGATCCTAATTTTGATAGATGGAATCCCGATCCCAATTTTGAGAGAAGAAAACAGTTCCGTTGTTACGAATGTGGGGATTCAACACATTTCAGACCTGATTGCCCCAGGCTTAAAACTAGAAATGGTTTCGGAGTTGTGAATCATGTTAAAAATAAAGTTCATGAGGACTTATTGGCACCATATACGATTTCGGGAACGATTAATGGAACTAGTATTCCTATTCTACGAGACGCTGGAGCAACGGTCAATGTGGTGTGTCAAAAATATGTTTCACCTGAAAGTATGATAGGAGAATATGTGTGGGTGCAGCATTTGTTGAACCAACAGAGATGAAATTTGCCTATGGCCGAAATTGAGATTGATTGTGAATTGGGCCGTGTTACCACTAAAGCAGCGGTTCTCAGAAATGAGTTGGATCAGGGGAGATATATTCTTGGAAATATACCAGCCTCACTATTAAAAGAGATTGAAGATGATTGTGGGAGAAAAAAAGAAATTTTGAGTACTGCATTTAAACCGAGCGAAGAGGCGGACACAGCTTAATGAGGAATTGGTGAGTGGTCAAGAAGAGAGATTGGAATTGACTGAAAAGTTGAGGGAGGAGAGAGATGAGTGTTCTGGTGCAGCTTGTGAACTTTTGCCGAAGGTAGTGGAAACTGAGGCCATTTTGGATTTGGTGAAGGTGAATTCGAATAAAGTTGCTAAGGAGCAACAGAAGAGTGAAGAATTTGCTCCATTGTTTACATTGGTCAAAAAGATTGAAGAAGAATCCAACGAATTTGGAATAGTTAAAGAAAATTGATTGGTTAAGAGGAAAGTTGAGAAGATGGGAATAGATGTGGAATTGCTTGTGGATCCTGATCATACTGATCAAATATTACTAGACATTGCTCATTTGTTTAAAAGTGTTCCTGGGAATGGTGAAACAATGTGTGGTAGGAATGATATTCCTGAGATAAAGGAGAGAGAGAGTTCGAGTGAAGAAACTTTCAATAACGAGTTGCGAGTTTTGGACTTTAGTTGAAAATCAGTCATTAGCTGAGAAACTTTGTGAATCTACTAGAGTTGAAACTGATAATGTTGCAAAAGTGAAAGAGGAGCTTGAATTATCTTGATTTGAAGATGTGAAAGGCGAACAAGGGGAAATGATGAAAGAGGGAAGCGAAACCCAGGAAATGTTAAGCTTAAAGCAGATTAATGAAACTGATGAGTCAAAGATTGAGGAAGATATAGAACTATTCAATTTATCACAAGTTAGAAATTCTGTAAATTTAGTTGAACTTGGTAATGAAACTAATTTTGAATTCAATGTTGGACTTTCTCAAATGAATGTTAACGAAATCTGTGGATATGGTTATCATGGCTCTTTTGCACCTTTTAGGTTGAAAAACAAGGACAATTTAGAAATAGATGATGAGGTTCAAAAAGAGGAGAGTCTTAATGCTAAAAGACATGATTCATGTGAAGATCCTGAATTTGAAAGTAATGATGATATTAAAAGTGAGATTCCTGAAATGACTGAAGAAATTGTAAAGGACAAGCAAAATTCGCTTATGGCTGATTTAGTCAGGAGTGTAAATGAGAGGAAAGATGAAATTGATGGAAAGATTGATAAAGAGAATTATTCTAATGAACAGAATGATGGAAATATTGAACCTGATTTGTTATCTGAAAGATGTGAGGAAAATGTGGCAGCGAAAAGAAATACTAAGGGAAATTTATCTAAAATAGGAAACGCATATAATCAATGCGCATCAAAAGATGAAAAAATTCGTAGAACAGAAAGCGGAATTACCTGTTTCGTGGTCAAGAAAGGTGCTGATGGAAATAGCTGTGCTGAGGTTAAGGAATGTTACGGAATGTTACGGAATGTGTGACAAGAAGATGGAGAGAAATGCAGTGGTAAAATCAAGGAAAAATAAAATGATGAAGAATCATAAGAAAAGAAGGAAGAGATCACCTGCGGAATTAAAGGTGCACGCAGTTAAAGAGTTCCAGAGAGAATTTTTGCTGCAAACTGATGCATCGGACACTGGTCTGGGTATAGTTTTGGCACAGATTAGCGATCAAAGGGAGGAGCATCCTATTTTATACATTAGTAGGAAACTCAAGCAATCAGAGCAGAAATATTGTACCACTGTAAAGGAGTGTGCCGCTATAGTGTATGCAGTGAAAAAGTTAAGGTGTTATTTGGATGGCCATTTGCCAGTTATAATACAAACTGATCGCAACCCCTTGGTGTGGCTTAAAACTCATGAAGGACCTAATCAGAGACATTTGCGATGAGCCCTGGCATTACAACCAATTATAGGATTGAGCATAAAAGAGGAAAAAATCACTGTAATGCAGACACTCTGAGCCGGCACCCATACACTGAGTAATATCTATTAGGTTTATGAAGTCTATATATTAGAGTGGTATTATTTATGTGAAAAAAAGTGTATATTTTTATATTTATTTATTGTCTGTATTAGAATAAGAGAAAAAATACAAAAATAACTTTGAAATGTTAATTTATGATCTAGAATTTATTGGTTGCTAATTTATAAATATTTTTTGAACTTGTGTTAATTCATATGAAAAGTTGTTTCATTTGGTAGAGAAAAAGTGTCAGATATTCATTTGGTTTTGTATCATGTTAAATTTATATAAAAAGAGAAAAAGAAAATATGTTAATTGTTTTGCTATTTGTGTAAAATTACATTGGTTATAATTTTGTCTAGAAGTTAAGGAAAATTTTGTGTGTGTTTAAATCATGGTAAATTAGTGCAAATTTTATATAATATAATTTATGTATCTGTATTACTGGCATGGTGTGAAATGCTCTATTTTTTCGCGTATTTCAAAAATTTGCTAGTAAATTTAAATTTAGGGAATTTTAACTAGGGCGACACATTGCTGTGATGGATCAGGAAAAGGGGGGAGATGACATGTATGTGACAAAGTAACAAGTTGTTCCTGAACATTGTTAATTAAAAGAAAAACATTTAGGGTTCAATGGAACTTGTTACAACTGTATATTCTTGTCAAGGACTCCGTTTGGACATGTCCAAAATTTGGAGAGGGGAAGAATCTGTAACGACCGAAGAAACCCATGGCCTATCTTGACTCGTGAGTTGCTGGGATAGAATTGTTCAGAGTTTGTCCATGGTTTCGTCACCTAGCTTCGGAGGTTGATTGCCGTGTAGCCGTGCAATTGAATCGAAAGGCAGTTTTCGATATGCGAGGAGATTGCAAGAGATGTTAGTTGGCGGGTCAAGGGAAGTGAACCGAGCTAAGCTGATGAAGATGAAGAGAAGCTTGTGCATATGATGGCTGAGAAAAATGTGAACTGGGCGTGTGTAAGATATGGAGTTTTGTTCGCTGGGTTTTAAAGAAAAGACTGATGTGATTTTAAACTTTTATATTGTTTTTAAGTTGTATCAATGAAGGTGAATAAAAGTTGTTAGACGTTGAAGCGTTGTCTCGGATCTGACTGGAGTTAACATACAATTCGTTACAACACCGGATATCTACGAGTTTAAGAACAGAATTAAGTGCGAACGTGGAATCGTCTAGCTAAAAAAAAAATGATACATCAAAACTTAGTATCGTTTAACTTTGAATGAATTCATTTTAAAGTGACTCATTTTCAATCAGAACGCGTGTCCAATTAAATTAACTGCAACTCATTTGAGGACTACTGCTTGTATCGACGAATTCAGCTTACACTTCCCAATTTCAAAATGAATTCGTGCCATTCTTTTTTAAAATGTCATTCATTTGCTGAAAAATTCCACAAAAGAATTTCAATATTTGACTTTCTGTTTTAATTTTGGGTTCATTTAAACTATAGGAGAATTGGACGATTAACAGCTATGGTATTCACAGCTTTGTCGCCGAGGACAAGTTTATAACAAGGTTAATATGAGATGTAATCTGACAAAAGACAACCAAGGGGAATTCAGTATGATCAGATGTATATTTTATCAGTACAAAACCCCTTAACGGGTTAAAAGTTTGTGACGCACCAATTAAGCTTACTGCTTTAAGAATTTAAAATATGGGTCTTAAAAATAATGATTTCAAAATTTGTGTGACACTATGCTATTAATTAATATATTAGTACAAAACCTCTTAACGAGTTAAAAGTTTGGGGCCCAACACTTTATCTTATAGATATAAGAATTTTAAATATGGTCTTAAAATAATTATATCAAATTTTGAGTGATTATATGCTAATTATTAAAATATGTATAATTTTTTCATCTTTTTCTTTTTCTTTTTATTTATATTCACAGATGCAAATATTATTTTTAAGATGAAAAGGCACATAAAATTTATTCGCTGATGCTTTTTCATTCACATGACTCATAAATTCAAAATATGGACTTTAAAAGAAATTATATTAAAATTCGAGTGACATCTTAACGTGAATTTACTAGGTTTGTTTTAAAATTCAATTTAAATTATTTTTTGTCTGTCTTCTAAGGTATATTTGCACATCCAAATAATACTTTTAATTTTCCAATACACTGTTAAATATATTACTTTCATTGAGCTTTGAAATGTATTTATTTCAATAAATTGATTTATCTTTATCGCCACGCTGTCCAAAATAGAAAGTAAAATTTATATACATGATTACTTTGCGTCATAGTATATAAATTAAGTGAAAAGTATGGAAATGAATAGTATGACTCAAAGAAAAAATATACATAAATTTTACTTTCAATTTGTGGCCCTCCACATACACATACACACATTCTTTAGAACAAACATAACTTTTGAAATTTTAAGGGTAGTTTCTTTTATTATTTTTATTCTTATTCTTATTATTATTATTATTATTATTATTATTATTATTTTTTTTTTTGTATTCTATATAAAATACATGTTCTTAAAAACCATATTTTGGACAATACGTTGAATAAAGCATATTTTTGCTTTATTTTCATTGTTGTCGCCAACTACAATTGCATGCTCTTGCGTAGTGTGTCCTGCAGGAAAGATGCAAAAACGCGCCAAGTTAGTGTTTTTTTTAGAAATCACACAAACACAGGTGAATTCCCTAATTGCACAGAAAAATTTTAATACAAAAGAAGTGTTGAGACTTTTTTTTTTTTTAAGGTGCAAAGAAGGGTGCTAATTTTTTGGATGAGGAGCAAAAAAGATACTATTTTGTAAATCAAAGGGCAAGTAGGATGCATCACCCAGCTGAAACATTCTGGTGGAAATTTTGACGCACATTAGTAGGGTCTGTCCAGACATTTCTCCCAGGGCCATGTTTTTGTGAAATTGGGAACAGATATTTGCGAAAAATCTAGTCATAATTTTGTGAATTTGAAAGGATCGTTATGTTCATGTTCTTGTTTAAACATTTTCAAGGAGATATATATATTAAACCACACATACATAACGCCTGCATTTCAGCATTTTAAGATATACATACAATTATTATACTGAAAAACATACATTACATACAATACTCCAACATGGAGTGAAAAATTAGCCAGAGCCAGGAATCGAACCTGGGTCCACAGCGTTCCGGGTTGTTGCTCTAACCACTGAGCCCCTCCGTCCGATTCCCGAGTCTGCAATTTCTCACTAATAAACCATGTTGGAGAGAAGGTCACCAGCCATTTAACAGACAGCCTTGGATGACCGGACAACGGTGAATAGATTTTTACTATTCCACCGATCTACGAATATTTGTAGATCGACAATCCATTAACAATCCGTCAATCAACAATCCGTTATTTTTGATGGGGTTATATACTAGTATACAATAATCTCTGTATGATAAAAAATAGATAAATAAATAAAATTTCACAAATTTCAATCATACCCACAATCGAAAATTTGAGTGACAATTTATTTCTCTGAGGTATTTTCTTTTGAATTCGGTATTTTCTCTTAAGAGCTACTATCAGCTGTGGTATAAACTGAGCTGCCGAGTGGCGCCCGTCAGGCACGTCAACCGTCACACACAAGTCCTGAGGGACTTATAACGAGGACGACCAGGAGGGTCCTCCCGTGTGCGCTGCCACCGGTGGGAGCACCGCCACCTGCGCATCACTCCCATTGAACCCAAGTGTTTGACGACATAGGTCGTTGCGATTGTGGTGATTCTCAGCCTTATTGAGAAACCATCACGTTACACATGGGGCCAACAGCTTCGGGGCTGGACATTCAAAAGGGAGCCAGGTCCTAGGCCTTAAGTCAGGTTTTCGCGACCCGCACTTGCTCTACCAAAACTCGAAGGACGTTAAAACCTACAGAGGTAGTCACAGTTCCCTCTTGTAATGGATGTTTTTTTTTTCAGCTGTGGTATACAATAAGTTCTTTGAATTTAATGCAATCAGCCTAACCTGCTTCAATTACGAATCCTTAATCCAGCATAGTGTACTTTTTGTAATTGAAAGTATGTTTCTATCATTTAACCGTTTGAAATATAACAGCCATTACAAAATCTATTCTTAAGCATCCGCTAAATATACAATGAAACCCGAGATAACGGAACGTCTCTACAACAGAATATCTATATAATAAAGCAAAAATGTGTCCGTGGGTAACACTCATGTCATATTGACGGTGGCAATCCTTGAAGGAATCCATTTCTCCTTTTCTGCAAATTTAATTACTTCTAAATATCGCACAGTTTAAATATTTATACTGGTAAATAGGAATAAAAATGTACTTTCATATGCAAATTGTTTGAAACCTGCATCTAAATTTACTCCTTTTTTATGTTTTTAAAAATAATTTTTAAGCACGATTTTTTCAAAATCTTTTTCTATCGCGCGCAGTCTGATTACGGAATATTAAACTGTTTGTACTTAAAACAACATAAATAGTTCAACATTTGTCTCCGGTTACATTTCCATAACAAAATTAAAATTTCACCAATAAATAAATTGACAAATAGAACATAAATTTAATAGATGTGCAGTTGAACTACGCGTTTAAACAGTGAAATAATCAGAATAAAAAAAGGCATCGGTTAATAGTGTAATCTTTGGCGATTTATTTGAGTATTAAACAGTGGTATGCGACTAATATGAAAGTATCGCTTTTAATAAATTTCAAAACATTAATAGAATACATAATTGTTATTTTTCGTAAAAAAATAAAATAAAATAAAATAAAGTAAAATTGGTGATATTAGCGGGCATTAAAAAAATATATATTAAATTAAAAATATTTATTACAATTTTCAGTTGAAAATTGTTTTCTCTTATTTTCTGTACCTCGGGAAGTTTGTTCTGCAATCCGGGAAGTCCGGATGGCCCTAAAAAAGGAAAATTTCATTGTCCGATTAAACGAATGTGATGCAATTCTAAGGGGTTGTGAACTTGCTGCGACAAAAATCTGTCTAAAAGATAATATTTACCTGCCTCTACCCCTGTATGTTTACCTGTCGTTATTTTTTTCTCATCAATTTTTCACAAAAAGAAAAAAAAATGCTTAGAAAAAAAATTAAGTTGTAAAAAAATATTTTAAAGGTACTGCTGAAATCAAAGCTACAAATATTCTACGAAATCTTAAGACCGTTTCATAAAATGTGATTTAGAACTATTATTTGCTGTTAGTTATTCTAACACTCTAATACTCACATACATACATTGCCGAGTCTTTATTTAAGAAAAATTGTAGGTACATACGCCTTATCCTTATGTCTAAATATCTTGGTTACATTCATCTAATTTTCAAAACAATGACTATTGAATTTTTGTTAATGCTAAAATACAATAACAAAAACATTTTCTTAAGTTAGCAAGCGATCTTTTACAATACTCAATGTTTAGTTCAAACAATTTTCCATGTCAAAAGTTCAAATATCATATTTCTTGGAACAATGAAGAATATAATTTTTAGATGGATATATTTAAAGTTGTGATTTGTTGAGATGAATATTCATGAAGTGATTTTTAAATTCTGATTAAGATTTTAGAATAAGTACAATTGAAATATTCCAGTTTCTACGAGTGACTCTGCTAGGAAAACCCTCGAAAAATTTATAAAATTTCGTAAAATCAATTGTTTGAACTTTAGCATGGTTATTCAATCAATAGAAAAGCAGCAATTACTTGTAGTAGATTTATTGCTAAATTATTTCTTTCATAAAATGTAAATGTAAAACTTTAGGTAACGTATTTAAAATGTCTAATATTTTAACTTTTCTGAATTGTTTTGCAAATATTAATTTGTGAAGGATTAGGCTGCATTTTAATAATTCGCAATGGAAATAGGTTTTATTTGTATCAAAATTTCTTTTGTTTTTAGACATTGTATTCTGCATTAATTTTTGAATCCTCACTCAAATATAAAAAGCAATAATGAATTACGGGAAATATTTTGATTACGCAACTAATTAAAATGGTTTTCAAGTGGGAGGATTTGATAAAATTCGGCTTTTTAAAAAAATGAAATGCTTTTAAATTTCACGAAATATTCAAAATCCGATATCATATACATGAAGTACATAAACAGTTTTACGTGTAAACAGAAAGTTTTGCCGTAAATACATATCTTAAAGTAAAATTTTCAATATATATATATATATATATATATATATATATATATATATATATATATATACAGAGAGAGAGAGAGCCAAATTATATATATATATATACACAAGAAAGAAAAAAAAAACATGCTGTACGGGATTGCAACAACATACTAAAATTACATTACCGTCGACGTTGTAGAAACGCAGCATTTAAGCATTTTAATGAAACGTTTCATAAATTCCTTTCACAAAATCATTACGTAAATTCGTTTTCTAAATTTGTTTCATCAAAAAGTTACACAAATTCGTTTCATAAAATCGTTACATTAGAATATATATGTATATATAGCGTAGATACATATAAAACCTTGAAATTAAAGATATACACGGTGTCCATAAAAGAATGTCCCAGTTTCAATGGCGTATAACTTAAACTATTTTCAACAAATCATACATCAAATTGAAAGTAAACTAAACTAGTTTTGCTTTAAAATGTTCAATATGTGCACCTTTAGTTATACGCCACACATCCAACCTAAAGTCCAATTCTTTCCACACTTCTGTTAACGAGTCCAAATTAATGAAAGCAATAGCCTCTTCAATTCTGTTTCTCAACTCTGGCAAATCATTAGGTAGCGGCGGAACGTAGACACGATCTTAAAAAGCCGCTTTTATAAAGCCGCAAAAGAAAAAAAAATGCTACGTCAGGTGAACGTGGACGCCAGCGAATAGAGCTGGCGTCCGACAACCAATCGACCAACAACCAATCCAAGGGTCAGGACTTCGACGTTTGCTCTTAATTCACTTTCCATAAAGGCGACCAACACTCTACAACGCTTACAGTTGATACTATTAAAATTTACAACTGGGACATTCTTTTATGGACACCCTGTATATTTATTGAGTTTGCAGATTACTCTTGAACTCTGTGATAATGTAAAGTGATTCAAGGACAATATACGTATTTTAAATAGATATACTTAAAAAATAGAAGAATATAAGAAAACCAATGACCCTCATTAAAAAAAAAATCTAAACTTTTCTCACTTCTTTAAGAGGTGCAATCTCAAAGAGGTGCAATATATCCTCCACCAGTGTGTGGTACAAACAACATCCTAGCGATATTCAAATTCATCAATATGTCGGAGGAGTAAGTACATCGTCACTGACGCTACAGCAGTACTGATCTGATTTTGCAGCTATTTCAGTTCATGTGGTACAGATGGTTCATAAAAAAAGTGTTAGTACGCGTGCTTATATTTGAATACCACGATTTTTGAAAAGTAATCTTCAACTCATTTAATTACATGAACTTGAAATTAAATAAGATGAACAATAATTTTCAAAAATAGTGGTAATTAAAAATAAACACCTGTACGAATCTTGTAAAAAGTTTTCTTAATGTATCTATACAAAAATGTATCTATACTCAGTAGCACAAATATATCGGGCAATATTGAAACGTAATATCGGCAATATCAAAAATGTGGAAGTTTTATATTGGGAAAAATAGATGGCCGACGCTAGTGTGTTCTTCGTGAGCTATTTCACGAAAGCTGTTTTAGAAGCTGGCTTTTCCCCCAAGTAAAGGAAAATCTATCCAACTTCGTTTTCCATCCACCCCACTTGGTTACAGAGGTACGTCGTTTCCTAAACACGGAGCTGCCTTGCAGTTGGATCGGTCGCAGTGGACCAGATGACTTGATGTTACACAGCTAGTCACCTAGGTCACCTGATATGACTCCATGCGATTTCTTCCTTTGGTGGTTTATGTGCCACCATTACCCACAAATTTATATGAACTTAAATATGGATTTCTGCTGGACAATCAATTACCATTGGCACTTTATAACGTGTTTGGCAGGTAATTACATACCGTCTTGACATTATACATGTAACTAAATGAAGTTATATCAAACACTTGTAAAAAAACTTCAACATTTGTCCTTTGTATTCATGTATTACTTATCACTCTGTCTCGTTTATTGATGAAAATATAACATTTTGAAATCGGATGATTCATTTTGAATAACTCTGCATATCATATTATTAATTTTAAGTGATTAATAGATTATATATTGATAGTATATTTGCACAAAACTGTAAAGATAGATTTTGAAAACTGTTTAAAATTTTGCTTTCTAATAAATTATTATACATTTTTTATTACATACTTTCTTTTAACTTACATTTCTGTATGTATGTGGCAGTCAAATCTTGTGACTCATTTTTCACCCACTTCCTGTTGATATAGAGCTTTGAAATTTGGAATATAATTGTATTCCTGAGGGTAGTACATGAAATGGACATTATTTTTTAAAAATCTGATCCCTATGTGTGTGGGGGGGGGGGGGGGGAGGTCAACGTCGATCCAAAACTTGCATTTTTCCCACAGAAATAATGTTATGATTGTTTAATTGAAAAAATAGCTCTATTGTTGCAACATTCATCCATTTTCACCACATTGTTGCTCGTATCATTATGACGTCATCATTGAACGACGAACACATTTGTGCTTTATAATTTAAGTTGACTTTTTTGTAAATTTTAATGAAAATATGTTTTTTTTTTAATTTTACATTTAATTATTTATTTTAAGTCATAAATAAGGTGCGTAAGCTCTTTGAAATTTACAAAGAGGTCGGCATCACTATTTTCAGATTAGAAAATTCCTATTTAATATTTCAGTCACGCATTTCGCAACCCCCTCTTTTAATAACAAAATTTGTAATATTTTTTTTCTGCGATTAAATAAGGTGAAAAATTATTTTAACAAATTGTATTAAAACTGTACGCACCCTAGTCATAAATAGATTTGTATTTCCTGAAAAAATTATGCATTACTTACAAATGAAAACGCACATAAATTACCTTCTTAAGCCTATTTTTAATATCCTATATACTTATTATTAATATTACTCGGATGAATAAAACTTGAATTCTTTCAATGATAAAAAATAATTTTTTTTTATAAAAGTCGGAAATTGAAAAGCATTTTAAAAAGTTAAACAAGCATCAAATTAAAAATTACATAAAATGAGTATATTTTTTTCACGTAAAAACATTTTTATGTACAAAAGACTTTTTTAGTTTTTCTTATAGTTTAAGACTGTTGTATATTCTCTGTGAATTGTAAGCTCTACATTTCTTTTTCTAAATACAAATAATTCTAGAGCAATAATTGCTGTTTTCTTTGTGAAATTTCTATTTAGCAGTATCTATAGATTTTAATATAAAATGTTCTAAAGAATTTTGTATAGGGATCTCTATAGATTTCAATATAAAATTTTTCAAAGGAAATCATAGATTCCTACAGAACATTTTTATATATGCATTTCCTTTTTGTGCAAATTTCACGGCAGACACTCCATCACACGTCTCTCGACACAAACTCTAGAAGAAATGAACGGTCCGTAAAAACTGTCCGTTTATTTCGGTCAGGATTACAAATTTCGTCAGCTATGCTGAATATTGATAGATATCATTAAATGTACGAAAAATGATATTTTTTATGAATGTCTTTAGATATCCCTGAATGTTGTAAAATTACTATAATTTTTATGACATTGTTCAACGTAAACGAGATATTAAAAATTAAGCATTAAAAATTAAGTTTCTTGAAAACGGAAAACTTATTAAATTATGCTGTTTTATTTTTTAGAATACCATTTTTGTACTATAATGTTAAAAGTAACGTAAATAACTCATTTAAACTCTTTCTTTTAAACAATGGTTTTAAATTATATCAGTGAATGTCGGTAAATGTCATAAATTTGATGTACGACATTCAGCGCCATTAAAAATATTATCCAGTATTGGCAGGACATATAGACAATATCATTGTACTACCTGGGAAATTTACCTTTTCTAAGTTTAGGAGGAATTTTGGCATCAATATGAAGTTATTCATGCTACTGATGGAGTACATACTGAACATCTTTAGAAATATTCGTTAGTAAGTGTACAAATTTAAGATATTCGTAAATGAGTCTCAACAATTTCAGAGTTGTATACTTTTATCTTTTCACAGACACCTGTTTGAAATACATATATTTTCTAAAAATCATGCTGTATCAGAAGGGCATACCACAGAAAAAAAAGATATTGCTGTGGAATCTACGGCAGCCCACATTCAGACAAAAATGTACAATGTCCGAATTCAAACTGAACCAAAGATTTTGTTTAAGACTTGAAAATAATAATGAAGATAATATATCAAAATACTTTTCTTATTTTTTAGGAAATCTGATAACATTATGACAAGTATTGGAATTTCACAGTAATTTGGCCAGTGCCACCAAAAGAACTAACAGTTGCATTCTGAAATATGGATAATATAGTTCATGTTCTTTGGAAGTTTGTACTGGAAACTTGTACGATGTCACAACATTTCACACAAAGCAAGTTTACTCTGTTGAAACTTTCGTTACAATATCTCCACCTTTTAAAAGTTATTAACGAAAATCTGTTTGCTTGGAGTGCTACATCTTGTATTTTTCTGAATAAATAAGTTAATTACCGTTTAATTTTTTCTTTAAATATATTGTAAGCGAAAATATATGTATATGTCTCTGAAAACAGATCTTTTTGGGGACTTTGTGATGTTTCTGAGAATAGAATCTCCTTCTTATAGGCTTGCTACTCTCTATTTTGTTCTTGTGCTCAAAGTATGTGCTATATTTCTTAAAGGAAGGAAACTTTTCTCGAATTATTTCCGAGTAGAATCGATTGCTAAACAATACAATGTACTTCTAAAAGAAGGAAATATTTAACAATGCATTTATTACACTGTAAATAATATATCTTTAAATTTTTATATTTACTTAGCCTTCATATACTTTCGAAATTTAGGTTAGCATGAAGTACCCTTCACATAAATACTGCTTAACACACACATAATTTAACATGTATTGTATTTCACACATTAAGTTGTTAAAGCGTCACAATTATTCCTTCCAGAAGGATATTTACAGCATCAATATATTTATCCATAACCACTATACCTTATCTTCTATTTGCTATATACGCACATGAAAATTAGAATTATACTTGGCGCCGTACAATATAGGCAGATAAAACGTTTTAAGCACTAGACTTTCAACTTTTGTCTAGTTTTGGTAGCATTCAGTATATCATCATCAGTGCAAAGAATAGTGGAATTTTGTCCATCTCCAACTACAATAAAGAAGGAAGTTTGTGTGTGTGTTTCTCGGTTGTGTTCTGAAGCGACCGGTGCACGCAGAGCTACAAAATTTGGTGGGAAGGTACCTCTATGCATGTAGTTTTGACCCTCGAAGTCCGAATTTGGAATTTTTTAATAGATTTTTTTTAATAAAATTTTTTATGCGATTTTTAGTGCTTATTCACATTTTGCTGCGATTTTTCCACATTAGTAACCGGAATCCGGTTCCAATCTTTTAACCCAATATAGTAAATTTTGTCTTTTTTTCAATGAAGTTTATGCGAAATTCGTGCAACGATATTTGAATTTTTGGCGAATTTTATCCCTCAACACTAAGAAATTTTGCCCAGAATGATTTATTGGTTCGGTGATTGCTTACATTTTAGCCTCAGCTACGCTCAGAATCGTCATTTTTTTTCTTTTAAGCTTGGAGAAAGTTGATAATTCTTTACAGATAAAAAATCATGATTTTAAAAGGGAAGGGCGGATTATTTATTATCCCTTTTTTTTATTCAATTTTTTTAAATTGCATTTTTTATGCGTTTTTAACCGTTTTTTCATATTTTGTAGCGTATGACGTCACTTCATGCCGCTAGAAGTCAAACATCGTTGGAGGGCAGTTGTGAATGGTAGCTGATAGGATTGTAGGCACAGAGGGAAGTCAAACGCGGCAATTGTGATTGGCAGATGAAAAGGTCGTCAGCTGATTGTAATTCGAACAGCGAGTTGTGAATTTTTCACGATTTGTTTAATGCGATTTTTAGAGTTTTTTCATGTACGTGACGTCATAAATGCATTTGATTATAGAAATTAACAACGATAACTTATTGTTTTTTATGTAAAAAAAAAAAAAAAAAAAAAAAAAAAAAAAAAAAAAAAAGTTATATTTTGTTTCTGTTTCAAAAATTAATGATAATTCCTAATATTTTAACGTCGTTGGTTTATTTCTGTGGGGTGGGCAGGAGGTGAGTTTTCGGTTGTAATTTAAATATCGCGTTTATGCTCTGATAGAAACTCCCTCCTTCCTCCCTGCCTCCAAAATCAGAACTCTTTTATTATTAGTCCGATTAAAAGAAAACTTTTCTCAGGTTCCCCAGATACTAGATAAACTTCGGTATCATTTTTCCAGCCCTTGGTTACCACTATTTCTGAATATTAATCACCAGGGAGGAGTATTTTCTCGGGTTCTATGGGTCCAATTTCAACGAGAATTAGTTCATTCAATTTAACACGAACTAATTAAGATATAGATAACTAATTAAGATACAGATTTCGCGCCACCTGTCTTAATTATAATTAAGACATAGATTTAGTGCCCCATAGCGCTGGAAAGTGGAACTAAAAGATTTTTAGCGCGTGCACAGCACGCCTTCTATACGTTGCCATAAGCAAAGGGGTCACGTGCCGGAGTTTCGATCGGAAAATGGTTTTTTTAAAACAGAGTGCACCCCCTGGTGGTGGAAAATATAACTAAACGATTTTGCATTTAATCTTGGTCCGATTCAAACGAAATCTTTTATGACATTCTTCCGAGGTCTCCCAGGTACTAAATAAACTTCGGTATCATTTTTTCAGCCCTTGGTTACCACCAATTATGAATATTAATATCCAGGGGGGTGGGTGATTTATTTTCACGGGTTTTATGGGCCCGATTTCAACGGGAATCGGTTCTTTCAACTTAAACTATGAGCTAATTAAGATATAGCTAATTAATTAAGACATAGATTTGGTACCCCCTGACGGTGGAAAGTGGAACTAAAAGATCTTGCAGCGCGTGCGCAGCATGTCTGCTATACATGGTATCGTAGGCAGCGGGGACACGTATCGGATTATTTGTTTAGAACAGAATGCATCCACTGGCGATGGAACTAAAAGATTTTCCTGCGCGTGCGCCGAAAATGGCTATTTTTGTTGAAACCGCAAAAGAAAGTTACCGATTTGATAATCCCAGAAACGAAATAGTTTCATTTTCAATGATCCTCGAGTATTAAGAAAATTATTAGAGGTATTGAATCAAAACTCGCAGTATGTACGTAGTTTATTTTTCTGATTCCGAAAATGCAAATTTTGTGAAATCGATGGTAACCTTTTTTAATTTTGACCCAAAATTGACCCGCTTTGAATCAAATGAGTCAGACATTTGATGAGGTGGTATTAAATTTACTTAAGCTTCGGGGACCATCTCTCTATTTAATTTCCGATAGACAAAGTGTTACCAGAGGAACGGTATCGTGCAGCGATTTTTAGAGTAATTTCGCGTTTCGTATTATTTTTCTCTACACATGTAGGCAAAATTCTATCCTTCTTTGCACTGATGACGGTATGCTGAATGTTACTGAAACTAGTGTGCATTAAATTAAAATATAATTATTGCTTCAAGTGATAAAAAACATAACACAAAAGGTTTAAAAATACCTTTTAATATAGATTACATCTGCTTCATTCGCTCAAACGGTGACTTCTTCTGATCAAAATGATAAATAAAATAGTCTCGAAAGTTTTTGAAAATGATAAACATAAATCACGAGATCACATGTCCAATGCAAGCTTAAATTGGTCAAACTGGAACGTGAGAACTGGAACTGGAGGTCGGGATAAAAGTTCAAAATTTCAGTGAAAAACAGATGTCTTCAAAGAAATAAGTGCGATTAAAGTTTACTAATTGTTTTTATAGTACATTGCCAATCATTGACACATTATCAGTTTGTATTAGTTAAGTTCATTCCTATGTTCAAGTATGGATTTGCCAAAAGAGCATACATTGATAAAAGCGAAAACCACGTCATCCCTACAAACTACTGTTTTAAAATTCTTGATAGAAAGCAGAGCTGTTTTGAATGATGCGTCGTCGAGTCACATGAAGAAGCCTTTGCTCGTTGTGTGCACTGTGAGAAATATTTTTGTTTTACCCACTTCTTCGGAATGAACAATGTGTCAAAAATGAACTCTCATCAATGCATGTCAGTGTAAGAACCATAAATAAATTTAAATATTACTTATTTCTTTGACGGCAACTGGTTTTCAATGAACGAAATTTTAAACTTTGACGCGGCCCCCTGTTATTATCAAAATTCAATAGCCGATATGCGAGGTAGCAAATTACTTAGCTCAATGAGACGAATCGAATGAGCTATAAAAATCAAAATTTGCCGCCACAGACTATAGTACCTGTTAGCTTCTTTCGTTCGTACATGAAGATTTTAGACCACAACAGCTTGGCAAAAAAAAAAAAAATGTATCCCGGTTTTCAATATTTATAACAAAAATATAAGTCTGTTTATTATTTCAAAAAACGATTTTATAAAATTCAAAACACGATTAAAAAACAAAACAAAATACTGGTTTTTTAAAAAAAAACGTATTTACGAAGTTATACGTAAATTAATCTATTTGTTTATAAATAGTTAAGCAAAATCGATTTAACTATAATTACATTATTTTCAAGTTAAAATTTTGCACTTCATTCAGATTGAACTAAGACTTTATTCACATTAGTTGAAAAATTTCAAACTGTGTGAAAAATTGGCCAGGCTGGAAATCGAACCCAGAATATTTGGCTGAAATTGCCAATGCTCTTCCAACTGAGCTACCTGGAACAACAACCGGCCGACACAATTCACTCAATCAACCTTTTGGCAGTAACACTTGGTCTGCTAAGTAGACAGTTTACCAGAATAGGCCGTAGGTAAAGGAACTCCATTAAACGATGGAAACATGTATACCTTTTATTTTTTAACACAATCATACTCATTAGTAAAGTTACCATACAAGATAAGAATTTTCAAATTGAGTGAAAAGGTGTTCTGGACGGGAATCTATTTGATACTGAATACTTACTTCTTAGCACATATTTTAAAAATTCTTTCTTTCTTTAAAATGTAATTTCGAATCTGTACGTAAATTAATCCATTTCTTTTCAGACAGTCAAAGAAATATGATAAAGCCGTATGTATTATATACTATTAAAAATTTCGCACTTTCATTCAAGTTGAACTCATCCGCACTAGAAGATTAAGGACAACAGCATCAGCATTTTTCAGCAATACCATTAACATAGTTGAAAAGGAAGGGAAAATAAAATATGTTTCTCCTCCCGTAAAAAATGGGAATTGATGTTACGCTTGAAATTCAAAACTTAGTTTCTATGAAGACTTACAATCAAAGTGAAACCTTCATACAGACGATGTTCACACATTTTTGTAACGATTGTGAAAAAAGAAATACATAAACAAAGATTATAATTTTATTTTCAAATATGTTCAGACTAATAGCCCTATTGCTGAACAATCATATTACATCTTGATTTCCAAGATAAAAGAGCTTTTCTTAAAATACCAAAGTTTAATTTTGTTTCATTCATCGACCACAATCGTCCAGAGTCCATGCAATGTTTTGGGATGCCGCTTACAAAGAACCTGTTTGAAAAGTCCAAATGCACAGTAATCTATATTAGACACGTCGAGGGACTTGGGTGAGATGCATTTGAATGGAATAGCCTCGATACCGGCTTCATTTCTCATTTTTTTTCTAAAAATGTAACAGTAGATTTAGAGGTCTGGCTGGTAGCTTTATCCTCGTGGAACTTAACACAATGAAGATTGTTTGGGTAAAGTGATGGGAAATTTTATTTTAAAACAGGAGTCGAAACATATTTGTGATAGTAAACCGAGTTAATTTTGATATATTTTTTTCCACTTTCCTTATTTTAAGTTTTCCATTATAAAATAATCTAGCAATAACCACAAAACCTTTAGCAAACATTTCCTTGTTTTCTCTGAACCAACATGTTAGATCTTTTTTCTTGGCTCCTCCTTTTCGGTAGTAAAGCAATCTTTTTCTATTATAATCAAATAAATACAGTCCCTGGCCAAATTATTATACGCAGTTGTTTTTATTATAATTTGTTAAATATCTGGAAAGATACATGAGGTTTTATCTTGAAACTTTAGGAGTGTAAACAACATGATAAACGTCATATATTTTCGAGAAGATTTTTTCTTGAAACCCCATAAGGGGCCGTCAGCAAATTGAAGAAAAACGAATACGTTTTTGATAACCCTGTAAAAACCAATATCACAAAAGTGTTGAAACGGTATCACACGCTTAGGAGGCTTATTGTAATAATTTGGGTTCATTTTTATGAAGATAGCATGTATACTCGAAGAGAAATTCAGGTTTTTGTAAAAACAGTCCCAAATTTTACGAAGTTTTTTGCTTATAATTTGCAGAGTTTTTAATATAAAAACACGTTATTTTCAGAAAATATGACAAACAAAATTATACACAATACCCTGCAATCAGAATTAAATAATAATAATAATTGCATGAAAAAGGAGCAGGTTTATTAATATTTTTTCACTGCGCATGCGCGAATTCAATCAAAATATACTGTGCATAATATATTAGCTATAGATATATAGACCAACTTTTATGACAGTCTCAAAAACATAGCTTGAAAATTCTGATAGGGATCGTCGATAGAATAAGCTCAAAATTCGCTGTTCCCAAAAGGAAGCAAAAAAGATGAGGGGTTGTATCCAAATATACTAGCTTATGAAAGTTGACATAATAAGAATGAAGTGTTTCTCATTCTATATTTGATACAACCCCTCATCTTTTTTCTTCCTTTTGGGAACTGCGAATTTCGAGCTTATTCTATCGACGATTACTATCAGAATTTTCAAGCTATGTTTTTGAGACTTTCATAAAAATTGGTCTATATATTTAGTTAATATATTATGCACAGTATATTTTGATTGAATTCGCGCATGCGCAGTGAAAAAATATTTAGTAAACCTGCTCATTTTTCATGCAATTTTTATTATTTTTTAATTCTGATTGCAGGGTATTGTGTATAATTTTGCTTGTCATATTTTCTGAAAATAACTTGTTTTTATATTAAAAACTTTGCAAATTATAAGCAAAAAACTTAGTAAAATTTGGGACTGTTTTTATAAAAACCTGAATTTCTCTTCGAGTATACATGCTATCTTCATAAAAATGAACCCAAATTATTACAATAAGCCTCCTAAGCGTGTGATACCGTTTCAACGCTTTTGTGATATTGGTTTTTACAGGGTTATCAAAAACGTATTCGTTTTACTTCAATTAGTTGACGGCCCCTTATGGGGTTTCAAGAAAAAATCTTCTCGGAAATATATGACGCTGATCATGTTGTTTACACTCCTAGAGTTTCAAGATAATTCCTCATGTATCTTTCCAGATATTTAACAAATTATAATAAAAACAACTGCGTCTAATAATTTGGCCAGGGACTGTATATCCAAGACTCATGAATTGTAACTACATATTTTCATTTTTCACCTGCCAAATAATTTTTATACGACAATCTACACATAGTCTTACGCTGAGAAACATGTTTTCACTCCAGGCAGTGAAAATCATGTTATTATTATTATTATTATTATTATTATTATCAGCTTTAAATCAGATTTTATAATTTTTTTATTATAATTTTTTTTTACAGTTCTTATTGATATGGTTAAAGACTTTGCGATAGTTCTTTGGGGAGTTGGATTTTCTTTTAAAACATGAGATGAGACTTTAGGTATAATAAGCGGTGGATGGCATGCATTTTTTCACACGTTTCCTTGCCAGATGTGAACTTTGACATTTATATTCTTTTTTATTAATTATATCTTTTTTTTACGTGTAGAAATATTAAAATCGTGCATTTCATGTCTTTGTTTAACAATCGGATAAGAGTGTTTCTTTTCGCAAAGGGCGCAAATATATACTCTTCGACCCATTCTTTATTTTATAGCGACATTTTAAAGCAAAGAATATTTTTAATGATGCAGACGATAATCAAGCCCTATTCGGAATTGATTCCATATATATATATATTTTTTTTCATTTAAATTTAAATCATAGAGAAAGTCAAACTATTTACAAAAATGTGTGAACAGCATCTGTATGTACATGCTACAGCTTAAAATCTTCGATTCGTACTAGCAGTTCAATTTTAAACCGAAATATCTCCCCAATAAAACTGCAAATCAGATTAAATTTTTGTTGATCACGTACTATGTAGAGAAGTAAATTACTGAACTTCAATTCATAAAAAATCAGACAATGAAATCTATAAAAGTTAAAATAATATTCATTCATATGTATAATATTTTCAATTTAAAATTTCGGATTTTCGTCAGGTTAAACTAGTACTAAAGGATTAACGACAACAATATCGGCTTTTCATTAGCAATGTTATTAACATTGTGGAAAAACTTGTTTTATAAGAAAGGCGGGGATATAATGGGGGATTTTTCTTTCATAAAAACTGGCATTTCAACTGGTATTTTGCATTTTAACTTCAGCACTTTTCTAAAGAAAATCAATCCGAAATGTATAAATTAATAATGCATCACATTTAGATATGTTAAGAATATTTTACTTTAAAGTTTTTTTTTTTTTCGTGTAACGAGTCTTTAAAAGATATTCATAGTAGATAGAAAGCAATGGGAAACAGGCTACTTGTATAATGCAGAATCCATGTTTCATGTGTAGTGACATCAAACCGATACCGCCGCGTTTTCAGATCACGTGGTTTTGTTTTGCTTTTAATAAAGTTTAAAACTGCAATAACTAGTTATTTTAAATCATTTTTGCAAGTTCCAGTTAAGTTTTGAGAAATGTAAAATCGCCTTCATCAATTAAACATAAAAGAAAGCATAATCTGAAGTGAGTGCAACTTCCCCATTGTTGCTCGAATTTTCCATAAAACTATGAAGATAGTTTGTAATAGAACTAAAATTTCCATACTTACATATTTCAACTTAAATTCTCTGATTACCTCTTTCCGTTAAAACATTAAGATTTTAGACCACAGTCTCTGCCAAGTAAAAATGCATTCTTCTTAAAATTTTAATTCATTATTTACACTACAAAATTTATTAAATTTAAATATATACAATATTTGGGTTGTAAAATGTGTAACAGAATGAAAAATCTAAGAAATATGATAACACATCTTAAAACCAAATTCAATGTTTATTTTTCTTTTTTGTTTATACTGTGAGTTTTTAATATTTTTTTTGTACAATTTAGTATAGTTTTCATGCAAAACTGATCTCGTAATCACATAATTAGTCTTATTTTTCACGAATTAATAATTTTTTTTCCGTGATCTTACTATTGGAAATTCTTTGTTTTATTGTATACCATAAATTACTTAAAATGACATCTAATACAAAGCAGAATGGCAACATGCATGGATACAAGAAAAAATATACAAGAATGCAATCTCTGTAAAGAAATTTTCACCTATCTCCGTAAGGCGTTATTTAACCGCATAATTCTGTGATTAAAAAATATTAATAGACGTAAAAAGTGATCTTTAAAATGCCGAAACACAATCACACTGGAATATAAAATGAATTAAAAATGGATTTAGCTGTATTAGTTTGAGGCTTCAGTTCACAGATAATCATACCTGTTTGCTTCATTTTAGATTCTGTTGTTCGTATATTTGTCATTACATCGTTACATTGCTTTTTTCGACGTGAATAAGTGCATAAAAACAACAACAACAGCAGCAAAAAAGGGTATTAACATCAAATGTTTGATTGCAACACTGATAAGAAATAAAAAATAAAATAAAATGTCACATTATAAAATGTCCATATTGCAGACAGATAAGGAATTGAATTAAACAATACAGGATTTTGGAAAGAAGTAAAAAGTGAATGAAAATAAAAAGAGAAAATATAAACCGATCCATGGATTTTGTAGATAATTACTTGTTAAGGGGGGAAAGTATGAATAAAAAAAAGTCCCCGGTGGCAAAACAATATTGGGCCAATATTGTTTTTATATATTGGCGATATATTGGACGATGCTGACGTGTTTACAGTTTTACAATATCAACAGATAATCAATAGTACAGCTTGACAATATTGGCAAGAAACATTTCGTTTTTTCCATTGCCAATATTTCTAGTTTGAATCAATATTTCTGCAATATTTGCACTTCATTGTCAATATTTACACGTGTAAAGTCAATATTTAATCAACATTGGTATTCCACTGAAGATATTTATGATGAATGCAATATTGCCTTAATAATTGTCCATTTTATCCATTTAAAGAAGACATTATACTCAATAAAATTTAAATTTTCTTTTTTTTCTTCTATAATTTTGAAATTAAAATAAATGGCATATTTCTATTTTTTACGGTATGTTGTGGTCAAAGTAGAAAAAAAAAAAAAAAAAAAAGTGGATTAAGGAAAAAGCTATGGAATTTGGTTTCACAGCATTAAAAAAAAAAGTAATAACTTCTTATAAAAAAAAATCCAAATCATATTGTTTCAATGACTTTTATTTAATAATATTTTCCAGTTAACAAAATATTTTTATTGTTATACTATGACGTGCTAAAATTATATTAAACGTGTGGAAAAAAAATCACATTGACGTTTCTATTCATATAAAATTTTAAAATGACTGCAGATTAATGTTTCTTTCCATTTATCACTGTAGTGAATTTGTTAACGTATTTAATATTGAAGTAAATAATTTATTGGAAATTATTCCCTCTATTTAAATTTTTATTCTTCATAAACCTCTCAAAGCTGCAAGCATTGCCGACGGTACAAAATATTGAAATGGTTTCGAACAAATAAGAAATAGCAAGTTGTAGCAAATAAAGAGTTTGGAACGCATTCGAAACAAAAAATAAAAATTACAAAAGGGAACTTAACTCAGTCAGTGGAATTAATACCTCATTTGTGATTAAAACTCTCGATACATTACTCTGCTCATTAAATTGCTTGCACAAATAACAAAATATTTTGCTAATGATTTGTTAATAACTCCGAGTTAACAATGAAACATTAACTCCACAATTCCAATCCTTTCCTGTTACTAATACCTAAGGCAAAAAAATACGATATCATGAAACACTGGAAGAGCTGTTGAAATAGATGCATAGTAAAGGAAAGCGGCAAAGAATTATACCATGACTGCTAGACTACTGAATGTTTAAACAGTAGATACCGAAGGGATTTCAGAGCACCTGCTCTAATATTCCAGCAATATGCGAATATGAAAGTCACTAGACAACTAGATTACAGGCCAACTAAATATTCAGAGCTATCCGTTTAGAGCTGATTAAAATATTAATGGTATGGATAAATACGTTTTGAAGTTGCATAATAAAGCAGATCGCAGGTATTCCTCGTTTTTTTAAAAAGAGTACTATTGTAGCTTCATTAGCTTGAAAAGTTTTATTTTTAATTGGATGCGTAATCTTCTTTTGTTATCTTAATTTAGAAGAGACGTTTAGAAATTCGGTTTTCATTGTATTGGAAGCTCGTTACAGTAAGATATATGTGGTGTAGGGTGACATTTGTGTAGAAATTAGAATAGTTACAGACCTCAGTTAATGTACTGTAAGAACTCTTAACGTTAGCTATTAGCTTCAATGATAATATTAAAAAAATATTTTAACTTATGGCGAAATTTTAAAACAAGATTAATCAGTACCTAATATACAGGATGTACAAAAATTATTGTGGGGATTTCCTAAACTCACAACTTTTGAGGGAAAATATTATTACATATTTCTAAAGTACAACTCAAACATTTTTTTAATAACACAAACAAAGTTACATATCCGTAAAGTTGCAATTCAAAACGTTATTCATCGAATAACGATTATAATAACATAAAAGTTAATGTTAAAATTGTATTAGAAAGGTATTAAAGAATTATAAATTATGTGTACTGGCGACGGATTTTGTTTGAAGAACTACAATACTCACATTGCTTTCTCTTGTGCACTCACAATTTCGAATTTTCACATCTCAGCCTTCCACATTGCGACGTCGCTAGGGTTTCCGTATAAATTAGCAAAGGATACCTAAATTTGTTTGTGTTATTTAAAAAAAACCTTTTTAGTTGTACTTTAGATTATGTAATAATACTTTTCGTTATGTTCTTAAATCAAAAGCTATGATATAAGGAAACTTCGACAGTAATATATGGACACCCTGCAGTTTCCAAAATTTGGTTTCGGCCATCAGAAAGTAGACATTTAATGATGATGATCTCTGGCCGATTTAAAACTGAATAAAACATTAATGGTAGTTACGGTCAATATGATTAATCCGGTCATTATTAATAATAACCGGTTATTATTAATAATGACCGGATATAAAGGCTGGTTACTATTAATAATAACCGCGGTCATTATTAATAATAACGGTTATTATTAATAATGAAGGGATTAATCATTTTGACCGTAACATATATGAATGCGTTTTACATTTGCATTATAAAGCAGATAGCAGCTATTCATCGTTTTGTAAAAAAAAGTACCATTGTTACTTCAGCAGCTTGAAAAGTTTTATTTTTAATTGGATGCGTAATATTCTTTTGTTATCTTAATTTAGAAGAGACGTTTAGAAATTCGGCGTTCATTTTATTGGGAAATCGTTTCAGTAAAATATATCTGGTGTAGGATGATATTTGAGTCGACATTAAAATAGCTACAGACCTCAGTTAATGTACTGTAAGATGTATTAACGTTAGTGATTAGCTTCGATGGTAATATTAAAAAAAATAATCTTAACCTATGGCAAAATTAAAAAAAAGGATTAACGACTATGTAATATATTTTCCAAAATTTGGTTTCAGTCATCAGAAAATAGAGATATAATGATGGTGTAGTCTGCTCTGCTAAATTTAAAACTGATTAAAACATTAATGGTATAGATAAATGCATTTTGCGCTTGCATAATAAAGCCGATAGCAGGTATTCCTCGTTTTGAAAAAAAAAGTACCATTGTTGCTTCATTAGCTTGAAAAGTTTTATTTTTAATTGGATGCGTAATCTTCTTTTGTTATCTTAATTTAGAAGAGGCGTTTAGAAATTCAGCGTTCATTGTATTGGGAACTCGTTTCAGTAAAATATATGTGGTGTAGTATGATATTTAAGTAGACATTAAAATAGTTACAAACCACAGTTAATGTAAAGCTATCTTAACGCTAGTGATTAGCTTCGATGATAATATTTAAAAAAATAATTTTCACCTATTGCAAAATTAAAAGAAAAGATTAACGACTATCTAATATATTTTTCAAAATTTGGTTTCAGTGATCAAAAAGTAGACACTTGATGATGGTGTATTCTGCTCTTGAAAACTGTTTAAAACTGATTAAAACATTAATTGTTTAGATAAATACAGTTTGCAGTTTCATAATAATTCAGATATCAACAATTTTGTTTTTTGTTTCAAAGATTAACGAATAGCATTGTCTTTTCAAGAATCAGTTTTAGGCGCATGAGGTATAAATAAATAAATATATATATATGTATGCTTGCAAAAGTATATATTACTAGATGACTGGTAGAAATGTTATGCGGTATCAAGGTATTTATATGTACACACGCACACACACACACACACACACACACACACATATATATATATATTTAATTTTCAAGAAAGTTTGTAGACACATTAAGTGTAACTAATTAATTTCAAAATTTAATTATTAATGTTAATTCCTTAGCATCTTTATTATATACATTTTTTTTATTAATCATCAATTTCATTTATTTATTTATTTATTTATTTATTTATTTATTTATTTATTTATTTATTTATTATTTTTTTAATACGTCTTTTATTCCTTATTCTAATACAATAAATTTATTAACATAATTTTGTTTAATTATCAATTATCTGTCTCAAGACAGTATTTGTTTTAAAACTTAATCCAATAATGTAATAAATTATTATATAATTGTATATATTTACCAATAGATGGCAGCACCTTATTGATTTATTCTTTTGAATTTACGGTGGAGTTCAATTGTAAATTTTTTATAGAGGGTGCTGGTTTTATATATTGGGGTTTGTGCTTAGATATGCATTACATGTTGTACCTTGATCCATGGTCCATCATTTTTTAAATAACTTTTTTTTGGCAACAAATGCTGAAAACTCCAATGCTTGTATTATAAGCTGACTCTGGACTTTGCTTTCAATGTGGTAATTTCATGTTTTTTTTTCCTTCTATCCTTTTTAATTATGTTTTATTTTGAACTTAATTGTTGTTTCATTGTGTATTTCTCTACATTATGGGTGTGGTTGTCCCAAATTCATATTCTTTAACTATTTTATGGCTAATATGAAGATCAAACCACACATTTTATTTGTGGAAATTTAGGCATTTGGGCCTGAAGATTCTGTCTAAATTCTACAAATTTCCATTATTCATTTTCTGTTATTCAATTTCTACCTTTATTATCGTTATTTTATTTTTTAATACTATGTTTTTGTTATCTAGGTTCAGTTTGCTGGGGGATCTGTTTTGTTGTCAATTAGTTATTTTACTTTTATTCATAATTTCACAGTTTTTGTTGGTGGTTGTAACGTTCATTTAATGGTTATATATATATATATATATATATATATATATATATAATTAATTAATTATAATATCTTTGAATTTCAAAAAACATATCAAGTTCTTGTAACAATCTAATTAAATCTCCAAAGAGATAATTAATAATAATGTGCAGACAGAATACCACATAGTTAATAAATTAATAAGTGCAATCATAATTTTACCATAGCTTGTGCTTCAATGGTAATTTGCCAAAAGTACTGAAAATATAAAGAATATTTAAAAGGAGAGAGAGAGAAAATTAAAAAAAAAAATATATATATATATATAATAAACCATAAAATGTTAATAATTTGGAGTTGATAGCAAGTGAATACAAATGGATTAAGAAAATGCAATATGAACTAAATATAATGGAAAATTGGATAACAAGAGATTTAAATTAGAATTGGATATGAAAAAACACGTGTAGATATAATTTTCAACCTGGATGTACCTACACGTGTTTTAAAAAATAATTCAGTATTTCATAATTATACTGGCATATATGCTAAGATCAGTACTATATATATATATATATAACATTAATTTCCATCCAATACTTTCGATTCAGATTATATTAACTTTTACCTATAGATGGCAGCACTAATGTTCCTGTTTGCTTTACAATCCATATTATTCTAACATTATTTCTGGCATCATTGCAAAGCATTTTATATTTCTAAAACTGGCAACATGTAATGATTTTTTTTTGCAATTCATTCCCTAGTCATGGTTGAGTTTCATGCTGGTTCTTGAGGTGCACAGGTATCTTTTTTAATCTTTATGGATTTTATACTTACTGACTATATTAAATGTTTTCTCTGTATATTATAAGTATAGCTTCTTTCCTTTTTAATATTGTATTTTATTTTCTATTTTATCACTGGTTTGCTTCATTGTTTATGAGATGTAGTCCCAAAATTATATTTTTTTGCAATGTATGGCTAATATGATGATGAAACATCTCATTTCATTTTATTTGTGGTATTTAGGCATTTGGAACTTGATAATTCTGTCTAAATTCCACAAATTTCATTTCATTTCATTCATTTAATTCCATTTATTCAATTTTTATTTAATTTCTTATTCTTTTAATATGTTTTTGTTTCCATATTCAGTGTGTTAGGGAATCTTTCATTGTCAACTAATTATTACATACTTAATTATTATTTCATTGTTTAAGTTGGTGTTATGATAATGTTTCATTTATGGTTATATATGTATATATATATATATATATGTGTGTGTGTGTGTGTACATTATTGCAGTTTCATAATGAGACCTATTGCAGTATACTTTTTATTTATTTATTTTTAGAACATCTTCGTATTTTATGTATTATTGAGAGCTTGCCACATTTAATTTTTAATATGATGGGCGAGTTTCTTTTTTTTTTCTTATTTTAAAAGAAACTTTTAAAATCTCAATTTTTCTGTAGTTTGAAATTCTTTCAAGTAATTTCTATTTTGTCTACGGTGCTATTTGAGTAAAAAATTGTGACGATTGCTTATTTGCGTACGAAATAACTGTAAAGAAGATTATAGCTGCAAAAATTTGCTTCGGAGAAAAAGTACCATTCTGAGTGATTTTCATTGAACTTTATTTGATAAAAGATTGATATTTGATAAAAGTTTAAATTGATTTGATAAAAGGTGTTATAAAAGATGATTAAATCTGAGTATAAAAATACGTAGTCATGTAGATTGCATGTAGAAACTGATATTCGAAAAAAAAATATATGTATTGTAATCTATAACTTATGTATCGTTATATGTTATCTGTTAAGAAAAAAGAAATTCATAAATAACTTTTTAAGGGAGCTACTTAATTTCAAAATGAAGCAGTACATTTTTTCTTATTTTTTTTATGATTTTTAACATTTCGTATATAGCAAATAATTATTCAAATTAATCAAATTTTAATTGATTAATTGCTCGAGTCCCGGCTTGGGTGCTTTTTCACTATGTTGGCTATACGCCTATTAAGCAATTAAAATTTGATTAATTTGAATGCAAGGCGTGTGAAATTTTCTATGGAAAAATTTCCAAAGTATTAAATATGAATAATTATACATTTTCATAAATGTATGAATGTATGTACAGTTGGTTAAAAGAAAAATAAAGGAACCCTGCCATAGTTTTTTATTAACAAATTATGAACGAGAGAAGATGAGAGAGGTATTAAGCTGGTAATTGTATTGTCTATAATTCTGTATGAACAAAAAAAAATGTAGGGGTTATCTCTATATTGAAACAAATATTACAATTTTCAGTACTAAAACCTAATATTAACATAATATTTGTATTCTTCGGTAAATGTTTCCATCGTTCACCAAAGGGAAATCATTCGATGAAGACATTTAGGAATTATGTATGTGAAAATTTTTGAACTTCTAATGTTAAATTCATTTTTAATAATTTTAAGACAATTGCAACGCGGGTAGTTTTTAAGCATAATTCAAAAACTACTTGGTGGAATAAGGTGAAATTTTAGATTCGCATATTTAAAGCTTATGTTAAAATATTTTATAGTTTACAACGCATATTGGTTTTAAATGATAATTAATTTGTAAACATTAATTATAAAATTGATATTCGGAAAAAAAAATATGTATTGTAATCTATAACTTAATATAGCGTACTTTTTTAATTGATATATATATTTAAAAATATCTTTCTAATATCTATAGTCTAATTTATAAATTAACATTCCATATTAAACAAACTTTAGTTTGTTTTTTCTTTAGTGGAAAAATTAGGTTGTGCGTTGAAAAATTCCATTGTAATGAAACCGGTTCTTCTGTAATGTGCTTTTAATGGATACATTTTTTAATATTTAAATTTCCTTAAATTGAAATTTTAAATTTTAATGACAGTCTTTAATTTTACTTGTTTTATTCAGAGCAGTGGATGTAATTAAGTTATTATTTTTTTTTTCCGGATTATATTTTTATTTCGTTTATTTTAAAAGTGCGTAGGCATATAAATTTAACATTTTTTTTTTGTTTTGTTTTACTGTCTTTCGATACAAAAAGTTAAACATAAATTTCGAGAAAATACTGAAATCTGAAATTGTAACAGTAGATGCACATAAATACTTTATAAAAATTTATTTTATAAAACAAAAACTGAATAAATATTATTCAACTCTAACAGTGAAAATCGATAGCTTTAAACGAACGGTCCGCTCATGTGAAAAAACGAATTTTATGAAGAAACTATACTTCAGTAGAAATAAAAATAAGCTTACGAATTAAGCTTTTTTTCCCCTTAAAAATAAGCATCGTTTTGAGAAAATCATTAAAGAAAATTTTGCTTGTCTAAGCGAATTATTTTTATGTAAAAATATTAATTTTACACGATTCTTTATTTTTTCTGTTTTAAAATCAATACTTCTCCTTGTCGTACAGTAAAACGACTTGTTTTTCTTAATGTGCTTGAAGAATTGTGTTGTAAACAATAGAAAAATGCGATTTCAAGGAAAAATGGGTGTTTTGAGGTCAGGTGAACATGATTTGGTTGTTTTTGCTTTCGTGTTTTTGCACAGGTGTGTCAGATGTTAATATATTTCAGATTTGGGTATTATTAATGTTTAGGGAAAAAAAATAGATTCTTCGTAAAATAATTTCTTAGTAACTTTAGGGAGTACACCACTTTCTTTTTCGTAGTTTTCGGTTAATTTTGTTTATTTTAAAAGTTTAATAAACGATAACCAAAATTGCTGAAAGAGGGAGAGTATTTTTAGAAATTCATCAGAAGAAAGGGGAGTATATATTGTATAAAATTATATGAAAATATAATTACAGAGAGGACAGATTTTGTGATTTGGGAGGGATGACTTCAGAAAGGACTTTTGAAGGGAAAGTGTCCTAAAATATTCTTCCTATAGAAGGATTATTCTAAACAGGACGCTAGTTTGTACAAGGTTAATTTTGAATTAGTCTACATTACATAAAAATTTACATTATTTATTTAGAAAATATTAACGACGCAGTAGGAATATCTTGAAAACACCGTCCTCATTTCAATGAAGGTATTTGGAATTTTGTATGAATATTGGAAACTTAAAGGTTTCCCTGGTGTTAGTGATTTGTGTGTAATATCGTCAGTATCTTAACAGTTAATTAATCTTATGTATTATTCAATGCAAAATGGGTGTTTTTAGGTATGCTGAACACGGTTTGATTTGTTTTGTTTAGTGTTTCTGCAAAGATGTTACTATATTTCAGATTACGTAATTACAAATGCTTCGTAAAAAAACAATATATATCTATACATGTATAGGTTTAAATAAATAAATTTCTGATGAACATTAGGGTAATATTCTTTCTTGTTGTGTTATGCACATTTTAATTACTTTAAAATTATAAACGATAATGATGAAAATTGTTCAAAAAGAGAAAATATTTGTAAAATTCATAAAAGTAATAAATAAACAAATAAATGAAAGGGCTATTTCATAATTATGAGAATGGCAATTTGTGCACCTCAGATACAGATACTTCATAGAAGGATTACTGTAAACTTTAAATTAGTTTATACAAGTTTTGCATTATTCCGCATTAAATAAATATTTACATGATTTCATATGTTGCTCATTTAGAATGTATTAACCAGCCAATACCAATCTTGTGAAAATACTGTCTTCATTATAGGGAAGGTATTTTGTATTATTATTGAAAAATTTAGGGTTTTCCGTATATTAATAATTTATAACTAATATCAATATCTTAATAGTTCATTAATATTAGATAAACGTTGTAAACAGTAGTAAAATGTAATTTTAAAGAAAAAGGGATGTTTTGAGGTAAGGTGAACATAGTTTGGTCGTTTTTACTTTCATGTTTCTGCACAGATGCGTAAGAGGTTAGTATATTTCAGGTTCAAGTATTATTGATATATCGTAAAAAAAAAAAAAAAAAAAAAAAAAAAGTAGATTTTTAGTAAATTAATCTCTCGGTAGTTTTAGGAAACACATAACTTGCTTTTTTCGTATTTTTATGAAAGCTTTCATTAGATTAAGACTTAAAAGAACAACAATAAAATTGTTGCAAAAGTGAAAATATTTTTAGAAAAGAGTAGGAATATATACATATATATATTTAATTAAAAACATGAATTCTCAAATGCATATATTCAAAAGTAGGTGTACATCTACTTTTGAGTATATGCATTTGAGTATTCATATTTTTCATGAAATATATTGGTTGCATGTGTGTGAGCTGCTATTGCCCTAATATATAATAATTTTCATAATTAAACATATATATATATATATATAAATATATAATTGTAATACCTTTGAATTTCAAAATACATTATATATATACATTCACATAAAATATATTTAGAAAGTGCCGACTCGTATACTTTTTAAAAGAACGGTAAGGTTAGGTAACTGTATATTTAACTGTGTATTTTAGTTATACTGTTAATGGCAACAGTGGATGAAGGATATGTAAACATGGGGAATGTGAAGTTGTTGTCAGGTTATGGGTTGAGGTGATGTATTTTAAATATCTGTGAATGTTTTAATAAAAGTATCTTTAAATAGGTTGTTCTTGTGATATCATATGAAGAATAATCAAACATGGTGTCTGGAATTAGAAAGAAGTGCTCCGGAATTTTTAAATAAACCATATTTTAGAGTTAGTTGAAGTTTGAAACATTGCTAAGCCTAATCTGTCTTCAACTTAGTTTGAGAATGGCTAATCAAATTCCATTACCACACCTGTTGACATGAGTGAAAATGCGTTGGACAATTGGAATTTCTTTAAAACAAGTTGGTTAAAATATTATTCAATTGCTACTGGATAAACAAAAAAGATGAGGCAATTAAAGTTGCTACTTTTCTTTCTGTCATTGGGAAAAAAGTTTTCCTAAAAATCCACATTTAGCTATACCTGAGGAGGATACAAAAAAGTCAGACTCAATCATTGAAGCTTTATCATTTTCAGCCATGTATAAATGAAATTTATGAAACATCTGTATTTAATGAGGCAGTTCAAAAACAACAGGAATCAGTTGAACAATATGTGTGTAGATTAAGAATGTTAGCATCAACATGTAATTTAAAAAATATGCTGCAGAATTGATTAGATATGGACTTGTTTTGGGTATTCATGACAGAAATACATAAGAAAAAAAAAAGCTTATAAATGATGATAAATGAACTTTGCAAAAAGCAATAGATATTTGTAAAATAATGATATTGCAAGCAGAGATATGGATAGCTTGACTAATAAAACTGAGAATTTAGAAGATGTTAATAGAGTTAAAAATAAATAAAAAAATTATAAAACAGGATACTATAAAAATGACAATTATTCCAGATTTGAATTTAGATGTAAATATCGTGTTGAAACACATGAATTTGGAAATAATATATGTCCAGCATTCAGTAAAATCTGTAAAAACTGTGGAAAGAAAAATCATTTTGCTAAAGATCGCAAAAATAAGAATGTAAAAGAATTTCATGAGCAGAATTTTGGTAAATCCCAGGATGAGTCATGTAGTCAAATGGCAATGATTTTTAAAGTTAATGATTCTAAAAAATTGATGACATATTTAACGTTGGAGGTGGATAAGGTTAAACAGAAGATTAAGTGTTAGATGGATACAGGTGCAACAGTTAATGTAATGAATTGCAGTGAAGATTCGAACCCAAGTGTCAGAAAAAGTAAAACTAAATTAAGATTTTTTCTTTTTTTTTTTTTGGGGGGGGGGGGGGGAAGAACAATTTTAAAACAGATTGGGCAGATTACTGTTCGATGTTTCTTTAATATTTTCGAATTGTTAAATATAGGGAAAATCCATTGTTAAGTGCTGAATAGTGCTAGATGTTAAATTTATTAGAGATTAAGGTTGAGGTAAATCAAATTTCTTCAAACTTGTCATTCAGTCATAAACCACTGCTTAATAAATACAAATAAATTTTTGAAGGACTGGGTTGTTTGGAAGGTGAATATCGTTTACAAACTAAGCCAGGTATGCTTCCAGTGAAGCAGTCTCCTCGTAGAATTCCTATTCCTCTAAGATAAGAATTAGAATTGAAATTGGACGATATGAAAAAAAAAGCATTATTTGTAAACCGACTGATTGAATTAGCAATCTAGTTTTGGTAAAAACTACGAATAAATTGAGATATTGCTTGGAAATAGGTTTGGATCCAGAGAATCTGAATCAGGCATGAAAGAGATCAGAATATCCTATTCCAACAACTGAAGCAATTATGCCCTTGCTAGCTAATGCTATAGTATTTTCAGTAGTGGACACTAAATACGGATTTTGGAATGTTAAATTAAGTTCGAATTGCACAGATATTAACCACTTTTTGGATACCCTTTGGAAGGTACATATTTTTACGTGTCTCATTTGGGTTGTGCATAACATCAGAAGACTGTCAAAGAAGATTGCCTGAAATATTTGAAGGCCTAAATGAAATTGTCATCATAGTTGATGACATACTTTCAAAATACTTTCAAAAATAAACGTCAGAGAATAATGAATACATATAATACAGGAATACAAAGGAAAAATATGGAAGTTTTATATTGTGAACAATAGATGGCGCTGTTGTGTTCTTCGTGAAGCTATTTCACGAAAACTGTTTTGGAAGCTGGCTTTTCCCCCAAATAAAGGAAGATCCCTCCAACTTCGTTTTCCAACAAGATGGGGAACCACCCACTTGGCTACGTCGTTTCCTTAACACGGAGCTACAATAGTTGGATCGGTCGCAGTGGACCAAATTTCTTGATGTTACACAGCTAGCCACCTAGGTCACCTGATGCGATTTCTACCTTTGGGGGTTTGTAAAAGATAAAGTTTATGTGCCACCATTATCTACAAATTTATGTGAACTTAAATAACGGATTTCTGCTGTACAATCAATTATCAGTGGCACTTTACAACGTGTTTGGCAGGAATTTACATACCGTCTTTACATTATACGTGTAACTAAAGGAAGATACATCAATCACTTTTAAAAAAATAACGTCACTACTTTTCCTTTGTATTCATGTATTACTCATCATTCTTGTCATTTATTTATAAAAATATAGCATTTTGAAATCGGATGATTCATTTTGAATAACCTGCATATCAAAATGTGAACATAGAGTGGTTTTTAGGTCTAGAGGTCATGATGGGTGAAAATATACCGAAATTGCTTCCCTCCAGACTGCTGCAATAGCTAGCTTCTTACTTTTTGTAATGGAAGCTACCTAAAAAAGCCAAACGATGGCAACAGCATCAACTCTAATTAATGCAAGAAAAAAAATGACCTTTTAGTTAGTAAACATATTTCATAATTATATGTGTTCTATTGCATCTAACTTTTGTTAGTTTAATAGCAACACCTTAAGTTCATCATGCCAAAAAAACATGGAAACACAATTTCTTTTTATCAATTTTAACTAGTTAAAGAAATATAAATTATTGAAAAATGTAATTAATCAGTGTTAAAGAGGTTTGACTGGACATGGAATAATAATTCCTGTATTTTATTACTTTATGCTTTTTACGATACTTTTTAAAGGCCTATATAAGTCTCATGCATATATTGGATTAAATTCTTTAAGAAATAAAAATTATTAATTACAGTAATCCCTCAACATTCGCGGTTTTAACATTCGCGAGTTTCGATTATTCGCGAATATGAAAATGCGGAAAAACTTAACATTGGCGAGAATCTGACTTGATTATTCGCGATTTTTTTTAAATTATTAGTATCGCTTTCTTTTTCAGAATTTATAGTTGTTAAAGATTATTTCCCCTGTTTTCTGAGTATATATTTATAAATCAATTTTCAATTGTCAACTGAAAAAGGAGCGAGTGTTGTAGGAAAGCAAAATAATAACAACAGCAGAATACTCATTGCAAAGGTGATATAATAAAAAGTTGTAAAGGGGGTCAACGGCATCTTCAATCTATTAATTTAAAATGTGCAGGTTCTCGTTGAGATGGAGCTAAAGCTGCACCTACATAGGAAATAAAAGAATTTCTGAATCATTTAGCTGTATTTAAATATCGTATTTTAATATTGTATCGCATACTGACTCACTAATACATTATCATCTCTTTGCGATTTGCGAATAGAGAGAGTCGAAATTACTTTATATAAAAACCTAGGCTTTTTTAGCTGTAAGTATTTCTCCCGTCAGCTAATTTGAATTATCTTCAATCAATAAATTTCATGTTTATGAACATGTGGGAACATTCACCTTCTACATACATGCTATGCAGAATGTATTGTTAATACATCATATTATCCTTTAGTTCTTTGAAATGCTGTGCCACTCCAATTAAAATTTTATAGAACGTAACTCATATTTTAGTGCAGATAGATAGACTCAACATTCGCGGATTTGACATTCGCGAGATTTTCGTGGAACGTAACCCTCGCGAATGTTAAGGGATTACTGTATTAATTCGATTACTTAAGATCCATCAATAGAAATATAAACTTTTCTCCCCACTATTAAATTCTGCATAGTCAAAACCCCTTGAAATAAATCATCCTTCATATCTGATTATTGTTGTAAAATTCCCGCCAATATGAAAAATTGGTAATTTCAAGAGATCATATTTTAGATTGAAGTTGAAAATGTCTTGGATGTAATTTCACATATGCTAAATACAGCAAGTAAACGATATAGTTTTGAATTTCTAAATTAGTATAGTTACTCTCATTAAGAAAAAAAATGTTGTATCATTATTTTAATAGTTTTAGCTGCAATACCACTCAATCTTTAAAGTTAATTTTTTTCAATTTTGACACAATCCTTGACTTTTTGAGTCATATTTAGTGTGTTTTCCAAGTTCGAACAATGACAATTTCTATTTAGAATAAATGCAGCACGGCGAATCGGTTGAAAGAAAGAAGTATTGGGGTTTATATTGAGATTTTCGATGTTTGAATAAAAAAAAATAGGTATAAGCTAATTGAACAAAATTTAACCCTAATTGTAGTAAAAAATATTATATTTTAAAGAACTATGGTGCAAACAGCTTTGACTTGCGACTTTTAAAACTGTAGCTATAATTCTCGTTCGGATTGTTTTTTTCTCTTTTGCCTACTGTACACTATAGAATAGAATATTTTATTCCCATACAACATAAATGAAAGCTTGTACGTAACAAAGATTTTATGATTTACATACAAATTTAAACCAATTTACCAGTTCTCCAAATCTTTCAGACATTCTTTTTAAGTCCATTTAAGTACATTGAAAATTCAAAACATCATGACTACACCTGTCTTACACTTCTAAGAGCAGTTCGATTAGATAAAGTGCATGTGATAACCTCAGAAAGGTTTAAAGCCGGTGCAAGAGATTAGTTATAAATCGTATATTACATGCTCTCGTCATTAGTAAAGACCGAAGTTTAGGTGATATCAACAAATAGCAGCAGGTCTGTCTTCGGAAGAATATATAGGAAACGGCTAAGTTAGTCGACTGTTCTAGTGCTGCGTTATTTAATGTCTATGGAAAACGATTTACTGGTGGTGAAATTATCAGTAAGTGCAAAGGTGTTTGCTGTCTGCATTTCATAAAAGACACTGGCATCGTAGGCTGCCATATTTGGTAAAATGCAATTGCCGTCGTTCAGTTGATCAGTTAGCAGCATATTTTAATGCAGGACAAAGCAAAAATGTTTCGGAGCACACATTTTAGCGGATATTGTTATGCATAGCACTACGCTTTCACCGATCCAACAAGGCTCCGTTTCTGACACCACACCATCGTCCTTTACGATTGCACTGGGCAAGTGAGCATCGTCAGTGTATTACCAAACAATGAAAATGTGTTATCTGGTCAGATGATTGCCGATTTATCTAGCATCCTGTTGATGACAGGGTCTACATTTGATCGGACAACAACTACTGAATTAATCTATTGCGAATACAATATAGATTCGTGTCGGAAAAATTATGCTATGGTGAGGTGCTCACGTGATCAACCTAGACAATGTGATTGTTGTAATATGAAAGCTGTGGACTGCATGAATATTTTTTCATACAGTTACATCTGTTCTTAGCATCTGTTTTCCCAAATGGTGGGGGACTGTACCAGTCGAACAATACATATTGTCGAATGCTCAGTTTGTGTTGGCATGATTTTCGAAGCATAATTCAGATTTCAACCGGGTTGTTTGAACACATAATTCTTCGGATGTTAATTCTATTGAGAATCAGTAGGTATAGTGAACGGCATCTCTGAAATCACATTCCACCACCGCGTAATTTACGCGAACTGTGGGATCTGTTCTTAAACTTTGGTACGTATTTCTTACCGATACCTTAATGCCCACTTGATTGAAGATGAAGATGGGCCAATATGGTTTTAGATTTGTGACTATAATGCAGTGCATTACATAAACTGCATGTGATGACCTTGGAAAGGTTTAAAACCGGTGCAAGAGAATAGCTATCAATCGGAATGTTACATGCTCTCGTCATTAGTAAAGACCAAAGTTTAGGTGAGATCAACAAATAGCAGCTCGTCTGCCTTCAAAAGAACATTTAGGAAATGGCTAAGTTGGTCAACGTTCTAGTGCTGTGGTATTTCATATCTATGGAAAACGAGTTACTGGTGGTGAAATTATCGTTAAGTGCAGAGAGGCTCACTGTATAAATTTCTTAAAAGACACTATAGTAGGCTGTTACATTTGGTAAAATGCAATGACCGCCATTCAGTTCATCAGTTAGCAGAAAATTTTAATGCAGGACAAAGCAGAAATGTTCCGGAGCACATATTTTGGTCTGATATTGTTATGTATAGCACTACGCTTCCACCGATCCAACAAGGCTCCGTTGCTGACACCACACCCTTGTCATTTACGATTGCAGTGGGCAAGTGAGCATCGTCAGCGTATTACCAAACAATAGAAATATGTTGTCTGGTTAGACGATTTCCGATTTATCTAGCATCTTGTTGTTGATGGCAGGGTCGCTGGATGTCCGGACAATGACTATTGAATTAATCTATTGCTGATAAAATACAGATTGGTGTCGGCAAAATTATGTTGGGGTGAGATGTTCACGTGCTCAGCCCTAGACCATGTGATTGTCGTAGTATTGTAAAATCTGTGGACTACAAGAATATTATTTCGGGCAGTTACATCCCTTTTTAGTATCTGTTTTCCCAAATGGTGATGGACTATTCCAACCGGGAAATACATATTATTCCAATGCTCAGTTTGTATTTGCATGATTCAGATTTCAACCCGCTGTTTTAACTACATAATTCTTCGGATGTTAATTCAATTGAGCATCAGTGGGATATCATAAACGTCACCTTTGGACTCACATTCCACCATCGCATAATTTACGCGAACTGGGGGATCTGTTTTTAAACTTTGGTACGTATTTCCGGCCGATACCTTAAAAAAACTTGTTGAACTGTACCCACTCGTATTGACGATAAAGATGAATTAACAGGATTTTAGGTTTGTGGTTATAATGGCTTGGTTTTACAGTGTATTACGCATGTCCCATTTGTGAATGAACGAAATAAATGCTCGTACATCTAAGTAACTGGAAAATAAGAAAAGCCAAAATCGAACAAAAGAGTTTTCTGGTGTTTTATTCTTCGATAATCATTATAAATATATTATGAGACGTTATGTGCAGTGCTTAGATTGTATTTTTACTATTTAGCTATATAAAATTCTCTGATAAGTAGCTAAATTGTAGAAAATTTGTTTATCATTTATTTATAAAAATACATGTGACTTTGGCGGGATTATAAATTTTGAAGAGAGAAATTCTTTCGACAATTTTTTTCTTTTAACACGAAAAAAAAAAATACTAAAAGTCTATCTCCAAGACATCAATGTATTATGCAGCGCTTTCATTTATTTTTTAAAGCCTTTTATATAATAGTAAGAATTTTACCTCTTTTCCTTTTCTAAATTTAATGCGCTTTTTTTCCCAAAAGACTTTCAAACATTAACGCATTTATATATTTACTCACTTCCACCATCCAGTCACTCGTGTCCCTATCGAAAATAAACGAAATAAATGCTCATACATCGGACTGCAATTACACTGGGAAACAAATTGCAGGAAATGCCGAAATTCAACAAAAGTGCTTTCAGGGACTTTTTTCTTCAAAGTTACTGACGCCTGTTATCTATCCAAGTGAGTATTGATCCGGAATGACGGGAAAGCGAAATTTCGAACAAATTCTCTCTAGCCACAGCTGCCAACGTCCAGCTCGCTTAATTCCAACGCACCCGACCTTCCTTACTAAAACTAATTGGCTTTGAAAAAAGGCATAACGCCGGAAAAGGAGGTTTGGGGTAACATATGGGGGAGAAGAAGACGTGTGGAATATTTTAAAATAAGGTATGGCAAAAGAGATGTCGGTAAATGTATAGAACGCTTTGTTCTTAAATTTAGTTTTTTTCTGGCAACGGTGCGTAATGCATATTAATTGCAGATGGTGTGCTGATATTTATACATTGGAATATTTATGCTTGGTTAGTGGTGTGATCTTATAATTAATTAGGCGTAAAGCGTTGCGTTGCTTGGTACGCACTGCTATTAAGTGAATGAAGTTCACACTTAAAATACGGGAATATAAGGGGAATATATCTGTGAAAGAAACACCGAAGATTGTTTTTTTATATTATTATTTGTTTTCCTTAAAGATTAAAATGTTTAAAATTAGAAGAGTTTAAGTTGAAAAAAATATGTAAATACAGGAATCTGAGAGTTGTTTTTGTAAAATCAGTCCAAGAAATTTAATTAAACATTGAAAAAAGTGCATAACGTTTAAGGGTAATCATCAGTTTTACACATTAAAAAATCGATTTTTTCTTTCATTATTTTTTAGAACTTTTTATATAATTTTCAATCGAACAAAACAAACACCATGAAAATATTCCATTTAAAACCAATTTGGAATTGATATGTGTACTTTAATTAAAGACTTCAATTGATTTTCATACTTTGATTTCGCTTTTCTGAAAACTGTGTTTTTGCAACTTGTAAGCACTGTAAAAAAGAAAAAAAGTTTTCAGACAGGTAATTTCTTTTGCACACATATTTATAAAATGATCGTATCTGCAACTTGTACTTATTGTTTTGCCAATTAAATGACGCAAATTTTATTTGTCGCCGTTAGAATGCGCTTTTCAAATTCATACACTTTAAAGTATCGTGACAAATAAAATTTGAGTCGTTTAACCCTTTGATACGTGTTGGAACACATACGTCTCAGAGGACTACTTTTTATTATTCTATTCGTACCACTTAAAAAAAAATAATCTCTGGCATATACTTATACTAGGATATCTTCAAGAGAAATATACCAGAAGGAAACATTTTTGTAAATTGTGATACGACTGAATATAAAAATGATCACCAGTCCTGGCCAGTAAGCAAAGGGTTGACAAAACAGTAAGTGAAGAGTGTAGGTAGTAATTTTATACATATCTGATTAAAAGAAATTATATGTTTCCAAACGATCTTTTTTTTCTTACAGTGCGCGCAAGGGTACTTATCGTAAGGATGCGTATTATCCCGGCCAGGACCTAGATCACCAAAAATGATTCACAGTTGCCAAATTTGTTTATCATATCCACTCATGCTCAAAACAGTAATTTGACATATGTTTATTAAATACTTATCATTGTTAAAAATGGTAAGTAACAATTATTAATAAATGGTAAATAATAAATAAGAAAGAATAATTAATAATATAAGAATTAATATAACAATGATTCTAAAACATTAATTTAGTACATATTTACTAAATGTTGCATCAGGTTGACAGTTTATAGCAATAAAATATACCTATGTAATACAAATATAACTATGACATTTTAACATATTTTAGGTGATAATTACTAGGTGATAAAAGGATTTAAAGTGATATTTTGTTTCTAGCGGTAATGTTTCTCCGATAGCCTTTAACATGGCATCTAAAGTATTGTTCCCCTGTTTACCCTGTAGATTCAAGTTGCAAAAATACTCTTTTCAGAAAATCGAAATCAAAATTTAAGAATAAATTGAAGTCTTTATCAAACCAAACATGTCAATTCCAAATTAACCAGTTTTAATGAAATAATTTTCATGTGGTTTGTTTTGTTCGATTTAAAATTGTATATACATATTTGAAATATGTAAAAAAAAAAAAAAAAAAAAATAGAAATTTTAAAAATTTTAAACTGACGACCCCCCTCCCCCCTTAAATTAATTTGAACGCCACAAAAGAAGTTATAATCAATAAAAGAAGTTTAATCTTTAAAAAATATTAGTTGATTTTTAAAAGTAGAATGGGAATTGAAAAGTTTATTGAGTCTGTTCATTTTTCCACACTGTCAGCAGTAGATACACTTATTTCGAAATTAAACATTTCGATCTAATGAATTTTTAGTATTTTTATTTATATTTTTTGTTGCTGTTGTTTAGAGATTGCAAAATATTATTTTATAAACAAAAACTTTGGACTATATTTCAAAACTCATACAGTACAGATGAGTCTAAAATATTACATAAGTTGGACGTGCATGATTTCTCAAGTTACAAAACCCCAATATCTAGCTGAAATTGTAGAATTTCTAAAACAACTTACTCTTTTAAATAATAAAATATAAGGTACTGTACCAGTAGTGCACAACTTAAGAACACTTGCCTTATACAATTTTTTTACTGTTTTTATACAGCTGGTGGTGGCGACAAAAATTACTACGTCATCGAATTTCAAGATGGAATTATGATGTAGGACATGTTTATTATGAGTACATAAAAGAATGACTGGTCTACCTCGGCGTATCTTTGTACGATATGAGCAGCAGCTGGTGCTAATTCGACATTTTGGCTGTAAACTATCACGTCATCGAGTTATGAAATTGGTGTCAAATTAAAGCTTAGACAAAGTATTTTTAAAATATTTTGGTCTCACTGGACTTATAATTGTAGGACCCTCAGACAGACTAAAATTTATGACAGAAAATGACGTCGTATAGTATTATTGAGACTCAATAAACATAAATTTCACATTAAATTGTCCTATACATTGAGGCGTGATCGAGTTACCGGATGAATGAGATTTTGTTGGAACGGATTATTAAGAGTGCGTTAAACAATGAGTGATCTGATCTACCTTGGCATATCTTGGTACAATATGACCTTAAGAACCCACCAATTCTTCATTATAGAGGTACTATCAAGTCATCGAGTTTCGCAATGAAAATTTAAGATGTTGTAGATCTCGACTAGTACAATACAGATGTTTCAATCTGCCTCGTGATATCTTGGTACGATATGACAATAAAGGGAAGCCAATTCATCATTTTAGCGATAATGACATGTCATCAAGTTTTGGGATGAAATTTTAATATGTTGTAGATCTCGACTAGTACAATACAGATATTTCAATCTGCCTCGTGATACCTTGGTACGATATGAGTAGAAAAAGACACAGTTTCATCATTTTAGCGGTGTATTAACGCGTCATTGAGTTTCAGAATAAAATTTTAACACGTTATAGATATAGATACAATACAAAAATTTCTGTCTGGCTCGTGATATCTCGGTACGATATGGACAAAATGGAAGAGAGCCACTTCTTTATTTATATGGTAATAACATGTCATCGAGTTTCGGCATGAAATTTTAACATGTAGATCTCGACTAGTAAAATACAAATATTTCAGTCTTCCTCGTGATATATTGGTATAATATGAGCAGAAGGAGATGCCAATTCGTAATCTTAGTGGTACTAACACATCATCACGTTTCGGAGTGAAATTTTAACATGCTCTATATCTCGATTAGTACAATACGGATATTTCAGTCTGCCTCGTGACATCTTGGTACGATATCAGCAGAACAGGGCGTCAATTCTTCAGTTTAGTGGTACTATCACGTTATAGAGTTTCAATATAAAATTTAACATAAGTATCGAATAGTACGGTACAAACATATCAATCTACCTTGTGATATATATTGGTACAACAAGAACAGAACAGCCAATTCGTCATTTTGGTGGTACTAATATATGGTTTAGTTTCAGAATGAAACTTTAACATGTTATAGATATTGATTATTGCAATACAAATACTTCATTCTGCCTCGTGATATCTTAGTATGATATTACCAGAACGGAGCGCCAATTTTCCATTTTAATTTGCCATTATTAAATGCGATAGCATGTTACTCTTGCCAAAATGAAGAATTGGGTCACCGTTCTGCTCCATGATATCACGAGGCAGATTGAAATATTTGTACTGCACTATTCAATATATTTAATGTGCTAAACTGTCATGCCGTAACTCGATGACGTGTGTCTCTATAAAGGAATTGTATAAATACTACATGCTCTATGTTCCGTACGAAATGTCTTATATTAAACCTCAGTAATATATACTAATACGTGGTAATCCAAACATATTTACAAAAAAACAGAGCACAACCAGATGGCCAGACAGACCGACACACGTCCAGAGAATAGTCACAAACGCTTTTCAACTGTTTTGGAAAGTTTAAAAAAGGCATTGCTTGATTAAAAAAAGGTCTGCACACTACTGATTTTGGTAATATATCGCTGTACCAGTAATGGACACGCTTAAAAATATATAGGGAAATATATATCAGGAGGATGCAAAATAAAGAAACAAACACAACTAATGTTTTTTGCATACTAATTTTAGTCATAGAAAAGCAAACAAGAACGAAAAATCATGCGTCAAGCATAGATTATGTAACACTTTCCAACGCTTCCAAAATAATTTTACGAATCATACTCTTTAATAAGCTAAAAGATAACATCTAAGTAATCCGAACACTTTTATTCAGCCCTGTATAGGATCTATAGATTTGTATATATACTACATAGGATGCTAAATTTTAGTTCAGTTAGGAAACACGTAGCACAGTTTAAAATTCTCCGTCTGGAGTTAAATAATACGGAAATGTGTTCCCGAACTTTTGTGCTTCTCTGTATAGGATCTACAGAATTTATACACACCACGTAATAGACAAAAAGCGATTTAAAATTAAAATCGCATTCAGTAACTTAAAACGCACTTCCAGGAATTATTGTTAACAGACAGTAGAGAATTCTTTTGTGTGTCCCTGTAAATGAACGATGACTGCTCTACACACAATATTCTGTAGTAAGTCTCTTGTAATGAACCTTATATAAATTTCAATGCGTTTAAAATAGGGAAACATTATTTAAATAAATCGCAGACGACTTTTCTCTATAGACGTAATGTAACGGAATTCTTTTGACTGTCCCTGTAAAGTAAGTATAAGTGCTATGCACACCCTATTCCATATTAAGCTTCTTCTAATGCACCTTAGTGATATATATAAATTTCAATGCGTTTAAAATAGTGAAACATTATTTAAATAAACCGCAAAAGATTTTTCCCCATAGACCGCAATGTAACGGAATTCTTTTGAGTGTCCCTGTAAAAAAACTATAAGTGCTACACACTTCCGTTGAAATAGGGCACATGCTATAGATAACGATTATAACATATAAAAATTGCAGGGCAATCCGAGCATATTTACGGGAGTTAGAGCACGGACAGACGGCCAGACGGCAGACGGCCAAACAAACCGAAGTCATAAACACTTTTCAACTAGGTTGGAAAGTGTTAAAAAGTGCAAGAAAATTGCTTAAACTTGGATATAAAGAGAAAACAAAAGAAAAACTGGCTTTTCCCATTCAAAACTGCAATAAATTTAGATAAGCGTTGTTTAAATTGAACTGACCTCGCTCTGGAAATGACTGTTTGAAAATTCTGTAGTTCGAGGATCGGACCTAGCAGCAACCCCGCGTACGGTGCAACCCACTGTGTGACTTTCAAAGCCTACTATTAGAATTCAAAATTTAGATTGGCCACTACTGGTATAGTTTGCAACACTTCTGAATTTACTTTACTTACCACATATTTTTAAAGATTATTTAAGTAAGAATAATACCACACAAATCATTGCTTTTTCACTCAATACAATTTCAGTTCAATCAAACAGTCTTAGTTTGAACTGGTAAATTCAATTCAAACATGCTCTTCTTCTATTTAATTCCACTGAACCATTTTTAGAACTTAAAATTAGTTTTTCCTCTTTTGTAAAATTATTTTTAATAATTTGGATAAGTTTAGAGAGATTAAAAAAAATTGAATTTTTTTGGTTATCAATTTCGCAGATATCAAGATAAGAACAAAATCAAAATTTTATTGAAGCAACATTTTTTAAAATAAACTGGTTAAATCAATTGCACAGAGCTATAACTTCTCTTGAAAGTAAATTTTTTATGTTACTTTTAAAAAATATTAAAACTACTTACGTTTTTTAAAAGAAAAATAATTAATCAAAGAAATCAGTATTAAAAATAAATATGATATTGATATAAATTTAATTGTAATTCCTGTAAAATATTTATATACCAGCTGTTAACCGTCACTTCGTTTACGTAAGATAAAAAAGAATAATCAATGCATTAATTATAAAAAAAAAATTAATTCCCCGATGCTTAAAAGTCTTGCGCAATTAATTCTTTGTCGTATTGTGTAATAGACAATACTTCTGATGAGTCTATTTTGCACATTTGTGGTTTTTTTTTTATAAAATTATTTCCACTTCTTTCATGTG